>OZ024815.1:86955423-87632923 GCA_964017055.1 Chloromyia formosa | reverse complement strand
ATTTGCTTGGTTCCGGTTGTGTCTTAGGTTAGTCCATAAATATCCATCTAACGGCTGAAGTAACCGAAAATTAATTTTAATTAAGCATTTGCTTGGTTCAGGGTGTGCCATATGCTTCGTTTGCACGTGAATATCGGGCGAATTACGGCCATTTTTAGGGTTTTGTAATAAAAACAAAACCCTTATGAAATCGGTTATGCGTCTGTCTGTCCATGAAATATCTCACGAACCGCTGAAGCTACATGCATGAAATTTGGTGAAAATATGTAGAAGTACTATAATTCTCTGGAGAAAGATGTGTCGTAATAGGTCAACTTTAAGGGGAGGTCCCCATAGAGGGGAAATGAAGGTCAAATTTTTTCTTCGTTTGGTATAGTCAAGTCGGGTATCGTAAGAAAGGTACCGTCGAGTACATTCCATTTTTGGAATTTTCTTCAAATTTAAAGAAAGGTGAAAAGAGGGAGGGGGGAAAATATGTGATCCGAATTTGCCCCCCCCCCTTTCATTTCGAAACCGTTATACCTAGAAATATGAAAATTTACAGAAAAGTGGCATTTTACTAATGCCGGGTTTCCACCACAGAGACAAGTTTTGAAAAAACATGGACAAGAACTGTTTTTCTGAACAAAAAGACAAATGTTCTGTAAAAACAGAACAGTTTTGAAAACATTTGTGTCTCTAAAAACTGTTTTAGGAAACAAAACACGTTTCCATCGCGAATGGGAAAATGTTCTTGTTTTTTAAAACAGATCAAAGGAAAACACATTTGTTCTTGTTTTTTGTCTGGTTGGTTGAAACACGCACTTTGGTTTTCTGCGACAGCATCCAAGTACACAATCAGTTGTCATTTTAAAGGTTCGAGTTATATAACTTTTAGTTTTTTTTTTTTTTTTTTAATTGAGAATTGACATAATATTTCCGTTTTTTTTCTGTTTTAGATGTCATTTATTAAAAAAAGCCATAGCTTATTATGAAATCTTCGTTGTCTGACATTTTTTGGGATACATGTTGGACGAGATAAACAGAACTAGAAACAAAACAAGTCTGTCCAGTTGAAACAGTTTGTTTACATAAAACAGAACTGTTTTCAGAAAACAAAACTTGTTTCTGTTTTTGTTTTTGAGAACAAAACTGTTTTTCAAAACTGTCTCTTTGGTGGAAACCCGGCATAACACAGCTATAATAGTACATTTAAACTGTTGCAGTTAGGACACCCCTGCACCCCTCAAGCATAACCGAGGTCAAAAATATTGCTAACCAATGATAACCAACATCATTGGCAATAATATTTCTAAGTTTCATTACAAACACATGACATTTAATAATAGTATATTCATTTAAAGTTATCTAGGGACGCGGGAGCGTCCCGCCCCGCCAAAGAAAAACAAAAAAATCGAAAAAAAAAAAATATAAAAGCGACCAAGACTATGTTTACGCGACACAACAAGTACGGGTTTTCGGACCTCTGTAGCTCCGGCACCGGATACTTGTTCGAGCTCAAATTTGGTATGGTCATTGTCCCTGGTCATCTTACGAAGTGCTGCAAATTTGATTCCGATACAAGGAAAACTAGAACTTAAGCAGCTTCTCACTTCAAGGTTACACGCCAAAAATCAGGTGTCTACGTCAATTGGTTCAGGAGTTATAGACAAAAAATCTGAAAAGTAGGGTAGTACGGGGTTCTTTGTAAGAAAATTACCGTTATTTTTCAACTTATCAGTTTTGTTTTCCCAGGAGAGTATGAGATTACCCTCATGAGTAATCTACCAAAGCTAGATCTTTTCATGCTTCTTTAATCGGGAGTTATAGATACATTTATGTATTTTACATATGTAGGGGAGGTAGGCGTTTTCTTAACCTGATCATGCCCATTTTCAATACCATCCAACTAGATCACACTTCCAACATTTGACCAAAATTTCAAGGCTCTAGCTTCATTCCATCGAAAGTTATCGTGCGAACGGACAGACAGACGGACAGACAGACAGACAGACAGACAGACAGACAGACAGACAGACGGACAGACAGACAGACAGACAGACAGACAGACATGGCTAAATCGAATCAGGAGGTGACCCCGATCATTTATATATATATACATTGCTATACCTCCGGAGCCTCCTTTAAGGTGTTGTGACAAAAACAATATACCCTATACTATAAGTCTAAGGTATAATCACCCGAGATATGATAATTTGAAAATGGCTATTTTTCAAATTTTTCTTGTTCTCGTTGTTCTTTGACCGGTCTACAGCCTCGTAGGGAGCGTATCGAGGTCTGCTTTCTTTTCTCACGAATTGACTGTGTCCCAAGGGTGTGCATAGGCTATCATTTGCTCTGATCCGTGCAGTAGATCAAAAGATACATCCAAAAATGTGAAATTTTATAGTAGAGTTTCTCGCTTAAGTCTTTTTGATATTGTAATTTGAATGCGACACAGCAAATCACTCGCAGAGATCGCATGCCGACGTGGAGAGACGCAAACACTTGATTATGTGAGTACGTGACGACGGATGCAAAAGTCCGTGCGCTCGTCGGGTGAGGAGAACCATACGAGTTCATGGTTGCGGGCGTGGTTTGTGGCAAGTGCATGAATGAAAAGTGTGTCATGAAAAAATTGAAACTGAATGTTTATGGATGCATCTTAAGCTTGAATGGGCGATTTGCGACTGCGACTCGAGAGCAATTCATTCATTATTCAATGTCGGGGTTTTGTATGAAAATAGTACTAGTATGTTGGGCAGGTTGTCTATGCAATCAAGGATTTTTATATGTACGTGAGGAGAATGGATGGAAAGAGACGAATGTACTGTAGATGTAGAGTCCTTCGGTGGCAGCAAGGACATTCGAAAAAGGATATTTTTAGCAGTGAAGCGAAATGTGGGGGTCTCATATGAACCGGGATGAAGAGGCGAGTGTCCAGGAGTAGTGTAGATGTCATTTCGAGTCATTCGGTGGTGAAAAGGACATTCACGAAAGTCAAGTGGGCAATATGGGTGTCATGCGAACCGGGGTAAAGAGGCGAATGTCCAGGACTACTGTAGATGGCATTCCGGATACTTCGGTGGCGACAAGGATATTCGAAAAAGGATACTTTTGGCAGTCAAGCGAAATACGGTCAGTATGGGTGTCATATGAATCGGGGTGGACACCCGAATATCCCGGAGTAGTGCGGATGGCATTTCGAGTCCTTTAGTGGCGAAAAGAACATTCATGAAAGTCAATTGAAAAATGGGCAATATGGGTGTCATGAATTGTGGCGAAGAGGCGAATGCCTAGGAGTACTATGGATGGCATTTCGAGTCCTTCGGAGCGAAAAGGACATTCTTGGAAGTCAAGTGAAAAATGGGCAATATGGGTGTCATATGAATTGTGGTGAAGAGGCGAATGCCTAGGAGTACTATGGATGGCATTTCAAGTTTTTCGGTGTCAACAAGGACATTCGAAAAAGGATATTTTTGGCAGTGAAGCGAAATACGGTCAATATGGGTGTCATATGAATCGGGGTGGATACCCGAATATCTAGGAGTAGTGCAGATGGCATTTCGAGTCCTTCGGAGCGAAAAGGACATTCTTGGAAGTCAAGTGAAAAATGGGCAATATGGGTGTCATATGAATTGTGGTGAAGAGGCGAATGCCTAGGAGTACTATGGATGGCATTTCGAGTTTTTCGGTGGCAACAAGGACATTCGAAAAGGATATTTTTGGTAGTGAAGCGAAATATGGTCAATATGGGTGTCATATGAATCGGGGTGGAAACCCCAATATCCAGGAGTAGTGCGGATGGAATTTTGAGTCCTTTGGTGGCGAAAAGGACATTCATGAAAGTCAATTGAAATATGGGCAATATGGGTGTCAAGCGAACCGGGGTGAAGAGGCGAATGTCCAGGAGTACTGTAGATGGCATTCCGGATCCTTCGGTGGCGACAAGGATATTCGAAAAGGATACTTTTAGCAGTGAAGCGAAATACGGTCAATATGGGTGTCATATGAATTGGGGTGGACACCCGAATATGCAGGAGTAGTCCAGATGGCATTTTGAGTCCTTGGGAGCGAAAAGGACATTCTTGGAAGTCAATTGAAAAATGGGCAATATGGGTGTCATATGAATTGTGGTGAAGAGGCGAATGCCTAGGAGTACTATGGATGCCATTTCAAGTTTTTCGGTGGCAACAAGGACATTCGAAAAAGGATATTTTTGGCAGTGAAGCGAAATACGGTCAATATGGGTGTCATATGAATCGGGGTGGATACCCGAATATCCACGAGTAGTGCAGATGGAATTTCGAGTCCTTCGGAGCGAAAAGGACATTCTTGGAAGTCAAGTGAAAAATGGGCAACATGGGTGTCATATGAATTGTGGTGAAGGGGCGAATGCCTAGGAGTACTATGGATGGCATTTCGAGTCCTTCGGTGCCGATAAGGATATTCGAAAAAATAATACTTTTAGCAGTGAAGCGATATGAATTATGATGTAAGATGATTTTTTCCAATGTGTGGAAGATGGGAAGCGATGTCTAGGCAAGATGGGTATCACATGACTGGAGGTGATGATATTATGAGTCCTTTGGGCAGGAAAAAAGATGTTCTTGGCAAGAAAACTATTTAACCCAAATGGGTAACTTGAGTGGACTCATAGTCCGGCACGTAAATCCCCTTTTTTGTCGAAGACTACCGCATTCAGTAGGAATCAAACCAGAGCCCAATGTATAGAAGGCGAACGTGCTTACCGTTGCGCCATCTGGATTACTACTACTACTACTATGCAAAAAGATGTGATATCTCCCAAAAACAACCCTGTTGTAAAAAAAATCCCCGCCAAGAAAAACTCCTCAGCAGTAAAAAGGATTGATATGAACACAATACCGCCAAAGTACTCGTAGCTTTGCGCCTCGCTCTAGGGTATGCATATTGAACGCTGATTGCATTAGTTAATTTCTTTCAACGCGGTTTGGCGGGGAGCTTCCATTAAACAAAATAAGTTGAACAATCTGAATAAGAACGCAGTAGAAAATAGTCTATTATTCACTTCTGGCCTGAAGTGCATTTTTAGTCTTTTGTAAGGCGGGGGCTTTATAACGAGATCCGGGCGAGAAGCCAATAATACTTGGCATAAGAGCTTACAGCATGATCCGCACGCAACTACTTATTCATAATTTTGTCAGAGCGATATCATTGCCATTATCACTGTCATTTTATCAATAAATCCGTTCGGCGGTGAGTCTTTAGGCTACGAAGCTCCCCGCCAATCAGCTTTGAAAGAAATTAACTAATGCAATCAGCGTTCAATATGCATACCCTAGAGCGAGGCGCGAAGCTACGAGTACTTTAGCGGTATTGTGTTCATATCAATCCTTTTTACGGCTGAGGAGTTTTTCTTGGCGGGGATTTTTTTACAACAGAGTTGTTTTTGTGAGATACATTTTGACACTGCTTCAACTCCAACTGCTTCAACTCCAAAGTTGAATTGTACTGAAGAAGGACACAACTGGTGTCCGAAATGCGCATTTACAAATAAATAAAAAAGAATCCCGTCTTAGGAAAAATCAACGTTTTTCATTTAGTATTGCTATAGGCGTGGAAAACATCGACGAAAATCTCTTGTGTATGCCAATGAGCTGAAAATACGACTAAGATACACACTCGCGAAAGCCAGGAAAATAATTGAAATAGCCAAACAGAAGCGAGCTAATCAATGTCATCAGAATAACCCATTGCAGTTAAAAATAAATGATCTTGTACTACTCAAAAACGAGAACAGAAAAAAGGGACAAAAACCATATTCAGGTCCCCATAGAGTCGTAGAATTAAGAAATATGAATAGTGTAATAGAGATAAACGGAACCAGTAAGTTGATCCACAATAATAGACTTAAGTTATTTGAGAGACAAACATAAAAAGAAAATATATATATATATATATTATTTAAAAAAATAAATAAATATATATTTAGATATAAACGAATTAAGACAAATGTAAAAGATCAATGTCACTATAAATAGTAACATCCATCTACAAGACCAGGGGTGTAGTGCACGCACATTTCTAACCCTTATTTTTTCACGCACACTCACAATTCCCAAACATCCAAACAATCAACCCAGACAACTTTTCATACACCATTAATATTCTTCATCCACAGTATTACATCTTGTATACTCAATGCACGTAAGCACACACTCGACCATACTTTAATTTTGATACGTATACGACCTTGATTGCACTCGCAATTCCCATGTAACCTGAGTAGGATATTCATTTCAACGCAAAGAACTTTTGTAACGAATATGAAAAATAGATTTCTGCAATGTAAGCAAATTTACTAGTAAGTAGGGAAACTAAGTAAAAATAGAATTAGTAGCATAAGCAAATTTATTGTATAAATAGGAATAAGCCAGAATTGAAAGTTCAAGTTCTTAGCCGTGCGTTGCGCAAAGCGCAACAATCTTACGGTGCTCTCGGCAGTATTTGCCTACAAATCGCAGCATTGCGATAACCTCAAAAATCGGCAGAAGTGCCATTGAAAAACAGGTATGCGTTAATCGCGACCGACCCGCAAAGGCGAGATTCGCCACTCATCTATCTCCCTTCAATAAATTCATTAACTTTAACTTTTTTTGCATATTTTTTTTGTCTACGTTGCAATTATTACTCCACAACATGGCTATTCTCCTTACACACAACATGGCGATCCTTGCCCACAACAGTCTCTCGTGCAAGGCGGTGGAATATGCAAGTCTTATTGATGGATCTTTAAACTTTTGCACATTAAAACGTGGCAAGATTCGTGCATTTTGAGGGCGCTGGATCGCCATTTTTGTTCCTGTTGCCTAGGACATGATTGCCCATTAGGTGTTCTAAGCCTACGTAGTCAGACCCAACTTTGGCGTTGAGATCCCCCATGATAATTTCAGTGTCACCTTTGGGAGCTACGGGAAACGATTAACTGCAACGTTCCGCCCCGATTGTACGTGAAATGCAATATTGCCAAAGTTCCGTTAGATTCTTTGCTGGCATAGATAAATTTATTTAACGTTGAAATTGTTCTAGGAAACCGACATAGTTGTGATCATAGACTACCATATTTATGTAAAATTGTACATTAGTAGGTAATTATAGGTACATTCAGTGATTACTTGTTTACAATCGATCTACATAATTCGGCAATCCCGAAGAATCACAATTTTGTATGTGTGATATGAGTGTACATAACTGGGTAACTTGTTAATAATGCTTATATATCCAGGAAAATATTTGCGCATAAATGGTTAACTCGTCTTGACCACATTTCACTAGACGCGACTAGCTGAACAACTTTGTTTGGCCAGTTATTCCCCAATAGGATTTACTGTCTGTTTTTGATTATATTTGCTTAACTCATTCTGGTAAACGAAAGTGAAGATGGACGAAAACGCACATCTTTATAGCTCCGTTAAAAACAAACGTATGAGTTTGCCATTTATACACTAAGAGGAAAACATCTTTCTGCTTCTCTTAGGACACTTAACTCATTTTGGCCAAAATTGGACTTAGCCAGTTATTCACCGGGATGACAGATATTAACTTTGTTATGAAGTTTGCAACGCACACAAGGAAGCATCTCCGACCATATAAACTACATATATATTCTTGGTCGGTATGACGAGACGAGTCAATAAAGCTTTGTCCGTCTGTCTGTCCGTCTGTCCGCTTCTATGTAAACTAGTCCCTTAGTTTTAAAGCTATCGAGCTGAAATTTGGTACGAAGACTTCTTTTTATTGCACGCTATAAATATGTCGGAGCCAATGAAATCGGACCACTACGTCATATAGCTGCCATAGGAACGATCGGTTCAAAGATTCGTTTTTGTGAGAAAAACTTTTTTGTTTCTAAAGATATCTTTTTGAAATTTCACACTAATCAATAATATCTTTATTCAAATCGGGTTCCCGAATTTTGTTGAAATTGGCATAGTCTATCATATACAAACTGTCATAGGAACGACCGTTCCAAAAGCAAGTTTTTGTTAGAAAAACTTTTTATTTCTAAAGATATCTTTACCGAAATTCATATTATTCAATTATATTAATATATATAACATATGCCAAACCACATTCCTAAATTTGGTTGAAATCGGCCCACTATTTCACATACCTCTCATAAGAACAGTGAAATCGGAACAAGTTTTACTACTAATTTCAAAGTGGCAAATGCACCATAAGTCACAAAGTAGGTATGATACCCTTCACGCTTCGCTTCGCGTGAAGGGTATCATAGCCTTCGGCTAGCTTGTTTTCTATTTTATGTATGTTTTTATGGATTAATTTTTTGTTAATTTTATAGGGTAATTATTAATTATACTTGTTTGTTCAATTTCTCTTATTTGTGTAGTCCAATAAATATCATCAGAAAGTTTTAATTTGCGATATACATATGTAGTTATCTAACGAGTTATTATTCATGTATTTAGGATGTTGAGAGTTATAATTTAACATATTAGTTGTAGATGTAGGTTTTTTTTATACCATTTAGTTTTAATTAAATTGTTATTTTTAATAAGTGTAAGGTCACGAAATTAATTGTATTATTTATTTATTTTTCAATTGTAAATTTTAGGTTATCATGTATCATGTTTAAATATTCTAATATAGAATTATTTTTATCATTTTTAATATAATATATACATAATATCATCATATATACATAATATCATCAATATATATTTTATTGTAAAGGATATCTTTTATGTATTTAGTTTTTATTAAAATATATTAAGATATATGTTGAAGATATTCAATAACACTAAGGTTTCCACCCATAGTCAAACATTTATTTTCATAAGTTTTATTGTCATATCAATAGATAGATAGATAGATATAAAAATACGAGCTACTTTCCCAGCAGGAAGGCACTGCGACCATAAAGATCTATTGTGCCGTAGCTCATTAATCCAAAAGACCGTCCACCCTTCTAATAAAGGGCAGTAAGTCTTTAGCAGGAATCAACCTGAATTCTGCAGTGCTGATAGTAGCCTGCCCGAGGAGTGACATCCTAAAACGCGCGATGGCGGGACATTCGCACAAGATGTGCTTGGTCGTTTCCACGTCTTCCAGACAAAGACGGCACTCAGTCTCGCTTGACAGACCCATCTTGTTCAGGTGATATCTGACCAGGTGATGGCCAGATAAGTACCCCACTAGGAGTCTTAAGTGGGTTCTACTCATTTGAGTAGTACCCTTGTGACTGAAGGGCATTATCAGCTCCTTTGATTGACGAAGCCCTGGAAGGTTATTCCAGTACTGTTGACACAATCGTGCAAACCAATCTGTGATCCGCAGTTTGGCCGAGGCCAGTCCAAAGCCACAGTAAGGCTCAGGTCCATGAAAACAACTGGATGATCCTTGTCTAGCAAGTTCATCCGCAGCCTCGTTCCCCTCAATGCCCTGGTGGCCTGGCACCCAACACAAGAAGACTCGGTTTTTGGTTGCCAACAGTTGAAGGAGATTGTAACACTCCTTCACCAGTTTTGAAGAGACCCTAAATGAGGAGAGCGCTTTTATAGCTGCTTGGCTGTCTGAGTAGATAGCAATGTGAGCGCCTCGAAGTCCAGTTTTCAAGATTACGCTGGCGCAGACCTCAATGGCGTGGATCTCAGCTTGAAAAACGCTGGGCGAGACTCCCATTGCGATCGAAATCCTGGTGTTGGGTTCAAACACACCTGCACCAACACCCTGTTCCGTTTTAGACCCATCGGTGAACCACTTGATACATCTAGGGTCTGGACAGGGTGTGCCATTTACCCATTCAGAGCGGTTAGGGATGAGGGCTGAATATTTTCTGCCGAAGTAAATCTCCGTGATCATGTAATCTGATCTCAAGCAGATCTGCACGCCAAGAATTTGATTCAGAATGCTCATGTGACCGCTTTCTTCACTACGCACATCGGAAGTTAAACGAAGTCTGAGAGCATTTAGAGCTGCTGATTCTTGAATGAATATATGCAACGGAGTAAGTCCAATAATCGCCTACAGGGCTGGCGTAGGACAAGTGCGCATAGCTCCAGTGATGCCAAGGCAGGCAAGGCATTGAAGCTTACTGCACTTCAGTAAGACAGAAGATTGCTGAGTTTTCGGCCACCACACAAGCGCTGCGTAGGTCACCATAGGCCGCACCAGCATGGTGTATAACCACTCAATTATTTTTAAGGTGTGCCCCCATGTCCGTCCAAAGAAACTTCTGCAAGCCCACATTGTGCGTGTGGCTTTGCCAAGTACATTATCTATGTGAGTATTCCAGGTGAGTTTCGAGTCTAGAGTTACCCCGAGACATTTAACTTCAGTGGAATAATCTAAGGCCGTGCCGCCTAACGAAATTGGATCCAATGTTATGTTTCGTTTTCGTGTGAACGGCACAACGACAGTTTTCTGTGGGTTTACATGTAAGCCCTCAGCCACACACCAGTGTAGAACTATGTCAAGGGCCGACCTCATCACCTCAGTGATGGTAGATTCGAATTTGCCCCTGACTATGATAGTTAAATCATCCGCGTATCCGATAGTAAGATAACCGCGCTCATTAAGCATGGAAATCAGCTCGTCCACGACAAGGGACCACAAAAGGGGTGACAGAACGCCACCTTGTGGACAACCCTTTACGGCATTCACGCAAATGGATGTACTGTCTAGAGTTGAGTGAATATCCCGTCCCCGGAGCATGGCATCTATCCATGCAATGGTAGCGGGTGGGATGTTCCTGAGTTCCAGTGCGCTGGAAATGCACTCGTAGCCGGTATTATCGAAAGCCCCTCAATGTCAAGAAACGCGCACAGCGCGATTTCCTTTTCACTGAGGGACTTTTCGATTGTTCTGACAAGGCTATGCAAGGCGGTTACTGTTGACTTACCCTTCGTGTACGCGAATTGCATACGATGTAGGGGGCTCGACAGTTCCATCTTGTGCCTGATATGCAAATCAAGCAACTTTTCCATGGTTTTAAGGAAGAAGGAAGTAAGGCTAATCGGTCTATAGGATTTGGGCATATGTTCCGGCTTATTGCCCGCTTTGGGTATGAAGACCACATTAACTTTCCTCCAAGGTTGTGGTATGTACCCTAGGGTGTAACTTGCCCTAAAAAGTTCGATTAGCGGAGTTATTATGATCTCCAAGGTGTTTTGTAACAGAGCGGGGAAGATGCCGTCTACTCCGGGAGCTTTAAATGGCTCAAAGGATTCTATCGCCCATTTTACTTTGTCCATGTCAAAGATGACCCCCGATAAACTGCGAGCCCGGCTTACGGGAACCCCTTGGGGCCTCGCAGTTGGGCAGCGGTCACCATCAGACAGTACGGACCCTGGGAAATGGGTCTGAAGAAGCAACTTTAATGTTTCTTCTGGACCTTCAGTATACGAACCGTCTGGTCTCAATAGAAGGCCGACCCCGTTTGCTGAGTCTTTGGAAAGGGCTTTGTAAGGCGCGCCGCTTCCTGTAGCGACTGAATGCTTTCACAATGTCTTTTCCAGCATTCTCGTTTGGAATGCCTAATGAGTTTGTTGTACTCGGTGAGAGCAGTTCTGTACTCATCCCACCTATTGAAGCGCTTGGCTTTGTTGTACATCCTCCTAACTTTAGATCGCTTGCGGGCCAATTCCTCGTTCCACCAGGGTACTTTACGCCCCGACTCCACCGAACGTGAAACGGTACTATCTCTGTAGGAGGAAGTTAAAATTTCATTGAGCTCCTCAGCTGCAATCTCAATTTCCCCTGTAGTGCTTATGGGGCTGACCAGTAGTTCCGCTTTGGAGCTAACTAGTTCACGGAATTTAATCCAGTTGGTTTTCTTTGGACAAAAAGTATCCGAGCGAATGTCAGATTGTTCTAGGGTGTCAAATCTGATGTGTCTATGATCTAAAAGAGACACTTCGTCCGACACGTGCCAGTTCGCAATGAACCTGGAGAAGAAACCACTAGCAAGGGTAATGTCGAGTACCTCTGCCCTTGCCGCAGTGACAAAGGTAGGTTTGCACCCCCTGTTCAGGACATTCACATGTTTACACATAAGATAGTCAAGAAGGCGCTTACCTCTCTCGTTGATGTCGCTGCTACCCCACACCGTGTGGTGTGCGTTTGCATCGCAACCGATCACATAATGCCGGTTTGTACGTCGACAGAAGTCAACTAGTTGCTGGACCTCGAGTGGTGGAATCTCAACATTGTCAGATGGGAAGTAGGCAGACGCAACTACCACTTTCTGACAACCGTTGAGCGTGGATACCTCCACCAATGCTGCAGCTAGATCTCTAGAAATAAAATTGGTTAGTGGCAAATAGTTGACGCATTTGTCGATCAGAAGCGCCGCACGCGGACAACCCGCTAACCTGTCATATATCAACTTACCAGTCGTTGTGTTTAGACCGCAAATTCGGCCACGGGCCACCCATGGCTCTTGGATAAGCGCAATGGTGGCCTGTTTATCGGCGAATAACCTGCACACAGTGGCCGATGCTCCTATTGCGTGGTGCAGGTTCGCTTGAGGCACCTTAATGGCGCTCATGGTCCTGCGAGGATAGCGTGCGTTGGACAAGCCACTTTTTCTTGCCCTGTCGGGAACTGTTGCCTCCGTCCCCCTTTCGTTGACGCTCCTTTCGGTGAGAGCCGCTGAGGTTCCTCGGGCTATTAGCAGCACGGGGACCAAACGGGTTTCTGCCCCGTATCGACGATGCGCCTTGACGGATATTGACCGCTGGCGGCACAGGTCTTGCGGCACTTAATGATGCGCGATGAACGCTAGATGCGTTGCTGGTAAATGGTATAGTCGCATCTATGATGAATGTGGAGTCGCCGTCGGTGTCGACAGGCCCCGCATTGATTGGAATTGGCTCCATCGCAACCTTATTATCAGGTTCGCCTGCGGCGGGTGGGGCCAATTGGTGCGCATCTTGTTTTACAGAGGAAGGCGCACTGTTTGCATTTGGACGCTTACACTTGCCCAGATTGAGCGTGACGTGCGTGAACCGATAGGCAATTTTACCCTTGCGCTCCAGCAACCGCTCCATCGAGGCATCGTCCATTGCCAGGACGAGGTGAAGGGAGTCCTCATGTGGCCCCCTGTTTATGACCCTCCAATTTTCGGTTGGAAGGCGATTTTGAGCTCCAATTGATCCAATGATCCTTTCATTGGAGAGCGTAGAGCTGCGGGGAAAATAGCCACGTATAACGTGTGGACGAGGGAAGCCCTTTTCCTCTACAAGTAAAATGGGGAACACGCATTTAGATTTAATGAATGCAAAGTTCCTTCGCACCCATTCAGCTGTCACGGCGTTAGTACAGATCAGCAAGAGCCAACCCGAACGTGGAACACAGGCCTCGAAATCAATGTCCTGATCATCAGGCCTGTTCTCGATCGTGACGTCGATAATAGCCTCCTGTACCAGAGTCATTTGCTCGGTTGTTAGGGAGGTAGCGGAAGCATCAGCTGCGCAGAACCCCAGCTTAACACCAGCTGTTACCTGGCTATACAACTGTTTACCGGACTCTTCGCGAGTCCTGGATTTTTTCGCCAAGTTAGCCTGTGGAGATTGCTCCTCAGAGCGTCCCCGCTTCACCGACGGCTTAGGCCCTGAACGTAAGAGGGCTATCTCCCGGGCCTTTTCCCTAGAGTGGCCCTCAGCCATAGCCCTCCTATATTTACGCCTTTGCGCCGTCGTTAGTTTAGTATAGCCGCTACTTGGGTTCAAACCCATGCGGCTGGCTCCTTCACCTACGACCGTTAATCCGGATTTCTCCGAATACGATTCGTCGGGATCAGAATCCAAGTCAGAACGTAAGGGCTCCGAGTCATCAGGACTAAAGAAGTCCAATTACGACTCAGATGGACTGTATCGATTAACGGCCAGTCCATCGACAGTCTCAACAACGGGCCCGGAGGCTCCGTCGAGCAGTGAGCTAGTAGGCAGCTCAGAGGAAACTGTGTTTGATGCATTTGGAGCTGCATCACACTCTGGTTTGTTTTGTTTTTCATTTTATTATTCATAGAATCCCACGAATATCCGGGAAAAACAGTCACCGACGACATCACCCGGTCTGCCGTCAGGTTTAAAACTGGAGGTCGACAGGTATCCAGAGTTCGCATACTAGCGGCCAAGCACCCTCTTAACCATGCATCCATCGGCGTATGCTGTTCCACCTTGGATTTAGGGTATGTTTATATGGGAGATACCGCTCCCCGCCCGACCAAGTTTAGTCATCGCTGATGGCAAAGATAAGATTTTGCCAACAGCCTGCTTCCGCCCGTCACCACGCGGAGGTAAAGGTCGCACTTCCTAAGGCATGACAGTTACGGCAAATGTACCATGGTGGTCCAAATGTTAGTCCCCCTGTCACACCTTCGGCTGACGGGCATTATCATATCTAAAAAAAGGCATTATTAAAATATAGTTTGTTGCGAACCACTGTTTAGCCGAAATTGTCTTGGAGCATTCGCTGTGCACACGCACAAAAATATGTTGCACGATAATTCGGCTTAACTGACCAGCCAACAATGCGTATGCCTAGTTGTCGTTGACAACGTATAGCTGACCGGCCACATACATAGCAATAGTAACAGCATAGATCAAACGATGTCCATGCACAATTCAAAAATGTACGCTGATGCTGTTGCTAGGATGTTGAGTCGGCGGCGTATCTGGTGTTGTTGGCGACAATGCCATCGACGTGTGGATGGATCGGGATCTCGATCGATGACCCGGCGATGTGTTTTTTTTTTTTTTTTTTTTTTTTGATAGGCATTTCGATGTGGGGAGGTCCGTTGAATTGCGGAGGACCGTTTTTGGGTGGAAAATATAAAGGGAGATGGATTTTGGAGTTTGTCCGGAGCGGAGGTTTTTGTTTTTTCTTCGATTGATTCGAGAGAATTTTGTTTGATGGTCCTGGAGGACAGTTTTTTTTGGTTGCAAGTTTTTGTTTCTGCTTGGAAAGTGAGGATTGGTCGTGATCGCCGGTGAAGTCGGCTTGATTTGTTTTGAGTGGAGTGACGGTTCATTGCTTTTTGATTGAGACTGATTGGAGATTTGTTCGGCGGATACGTTTTTTTTTTTGGAAAAAGGATTGAAGTTTGAGTTGGTGGTTGATATGGATTTGGATAGAGGAAAGAAAGTGCGGTGACGAATTGCCTTAAAGATTTTTCTAGTGGAATTCGTGGATAACCCGAAATACAAGACAGTGACTACTGAGAAACTAATCAGACAGGGGAGAATATTAAAATAACAGAGAAAAACTTGTCCAAGAATAAGACTTGTTCATAAAAACAAAAAAATCAAATTTAATAAAAAGTACAATAGGCTGCAAAATTGTTGCTTGATCCGGAACTTGTAAATGAATTAAATTGAAAGAAAGCGGAAAAGATATATCGAAAAACTAAACTGTTATTTATAAGGAGTGCGCAAAGATTTGACCGATTTGAAGAAGGATCATCGGATACTCGTGTCATCGAAAGCGAGCCCAGTTTGCGTTGTTTGGTTTCGGCGTTTTGGTTCATTTAATTTGCTTTTGTGATTTCTTTTGCATTGTATATTTTTTTTTTAACTTGAATTAGATTGAATAGTGGTGAATTCCAGCGGAGGGACGATCGATCGTTCGTCGGTGGATAATAAACCGTGAGTAATTTTCTCGTATTTTTTTTCTATTTTATTGTTAATCATTTTTTTCACGGCTTAGCCTTCTTTCGTTCATTTTATTCATTGAATTAATCATTGTTTTTTTTTCTAACTTTGTCTGAAATTTCATACTCTTTGAATTAATATTTACCTTGAGATATTTTTTCTGATCTTTTCATTATATTGATGTTTACTTGGCAATTACACATAAGATAATGTATAACTAATCTTTTCAATTCGTTGGGTTCTTCCGTGTCCCGAAGGATGGACACACTCCCTTCCTCCTCCTAATTTCCTTTCCCATGTGTAATTCATGTTTTTAGGTGGTTGATCTAGGACCAGGGTGCTTTGGCTCAAAACCCACGACCTCCGTTGGTCTAGCCGGGACCTGAGCCACCGAGCCAAAAGCATCCTGGTCATCAAAATATTTTTGTTGCAGTGACGGCGGCTCGACATAGAGCCGTGGTTCGCAACAAGTTTAATCATTACCATAAAAATATTAAGTGGGATATTAAAATAGAATTATTTTGTTTTAATTCAATTACTTTATCAATTGGTATACATATTAGTAAACATATTAACAATATCAAAAGAGATAATTTCATATATATCATCTATTTTAACATGTATTCTTAATGTCTTTGACCAATTCAAAAGAGTTTTTTATATTTAAATCATATTTATTTTTTATGTTATTTAAAATAGGTAATAAAAATTTAGATAAATTTGTTAATTTTGAATTAATAAAGTTGACCAAATGTCTATATCTTTTTTATGAATTTTAGGTCTACCTAATAATCTAGGTCTGGTTGCAGTATAGTTCAATATTTTATTTTTTGTTTTCAATAATTGACTCCTGACATTACCAAAAATACTTTTCTAAAATAAATTTCGTGTCAGGATATAAAAGGCTCGATACCTCACTCTATTATAATAATTATTCGTACAATTTCTTCTTCTAGAGTTTTGTGTCTTAAATCTTACAAAATCGGTTTTCCGGTTTCATTGTTGTTGATGCTTTTCAATGCATTTTTTCAATGTTTCGTGTTTTGTCCACCTAAAAGCTGACATTTTCCTGTCTGTCTACTTGTCACCAATAACTTATGGACGGGTCGGTAGCGTTCTCCAAAATTGAGCAATTGCAGATTCTTTGCACTTTGAACATTTACGAGCGTCATCTAAACGTGTTCCGAAATACTATATTACTTATGCCGCCCCAACGGTGGTAAGTACCGGTGCACATGAGCTGCAAAGTAATCGCTGTCGAACACGAACATGGTCGCTGTGGACAATTAATTATTTGGAATTGTGTCAAGTGGCTTAAGCCATTCGGAGGAAATCTTAACGTTTTGTTAGAGGCTCTAGAAACTTCACACAAATCTTAAGAAAATTAATGGAACCATGTTTGTGTTTGACAGTGTGTGTCCGGGCTTAAGCAAAGCTTACTTACTTGAAAGAAGAACAAGCTAGACTTCGGACAGCTTGCCGAAGGTATGATACCCTTCACGCGAAGCGTTTTGACTTACGGCGCATTTGCTACTTTGAAATTAGTAATAAAACTTGTTCCGATTTCATTGTTCCTATGAAAGGTATATAAAATAGTGGGTCGATTTGAACCAAATTTAAGAACGTAGTTTGACAGTCAATACAATTGAATAGCGTGCAATTTCGTAAGGATATCTTCAGAGATAAAAAAAAATTTCTAACAAAAACTTACTTTTGGAATGGTTGTTCTTATGGCAGCTATATGATAATATGATAGAGTAGTCCAATTTCAACCAAATTTATGAATATAATTTAACTAATAATACTATTGATTAGTGTGAAATTTGAAAAAGATATCTTCAGAAATATAAAGAATTTTTGGACCGGTCGTTCCTATGGCAGGAATATGACGTAGAGGTCCGATTCCATTGGTTCCAACATATTTGCTGCCTGCAATAGAAATAAGACGTTTTTTACAAAATTTCAGCTCGATAGCCTTAAAACTGAGGGACTAGTTTGCATAGAAACAGACACACAGACGGACAGACGGACAAAGCTTAATCGACTCGTCTCATCGTACTGACCAAGAATATGTACAGTTTATATGGTCTGAGATGCTTCCTTCTCTGCGTTGCAAACTTCATGATAAAGTTAATATAACCTATCACCACAAAAATACGGACAAAGCGGTATATGCGCGCTGGCATATTTTCAACTGGGTATTAGTGAAACGCTGGAAATAGAAAATAACGCAGATAGGGGCAGGAACCAGCAGCAGTCCGATACTTATCTTAGTAGATCGAGGGTATCCGATAGCTTTCGGAGTCACTTTTGCATTGCCATATTACTCCCTATGTATTTCTTCCTATCCGATTGAAAAGGACGCGGCATCCCGTTACTTTTGCAGCTTATATGCGCCGAAACTAAGATTCTACAAATAAAATACAACTCTATATAGTCCGGGAGACGACCGCATAATGACAAACCTTCGCGTTTTCATTCCGGAATGTAATTAGTAGATAGATTTGATACATATGTGTAATCACGGAATATCAAATCTGCCTAAGATAATCCTACCGGAAATGCCTTTTAATGAGTTAAAGAAATGTAAAAAAAATGGGTGACACAACCCCCATAGCGGTTTCTAATAAATTATATATAAAAGGGTGGAGGAGTAGTCATGACAATCGAATATGCCAACCTGCCGGAAGTGGTAGGAAGGAGCGGGTAAAGGTGATGTTTCCGGTCGACGAACAACCCTCATAAAAATGTAACGATTCTTTTGGTACGGTGCGGTGTGGCATGGCGACCGTGCAGGTCTGTCAGACATGTAAGTGTCGATCACCTATAATAGTTTTGCCAAGGGACGTGCGGTAGGGTGCTCGCTCAGCGACGGTGAGATAGAGGAGGGTTCGGAACTCTACGTTGGCACTATTATTCCAGGACGTTACGTGATTGTCGCACGTCAAAGCCCGTAAATAAATATACACACAAAAAATATCATCACTCTGAAAAAGAAAAAAAAACTCCGTTCTATTTTTTTTTTTCTAAGTCACTGATGTATTCTGACTGGATCGCAATGTTGACCCACCCATCCTTGGTTAAAGCGCGCAATCGTCAAATATTGTGGCCTTAACCCCCAGAGAAAAAAATACGCTAGTTTACCTAACTACATGTCCGCAAAAAGAAGAGGAGGGATAGCTGAAAACTTCAAGGTTTTTTCCATAATAAAGCATAATTTCTTATTAAGATTCAACATAATACAACTGCATAGTTAAAAGCACACTTTTACATTTTTTTCTTACTTCAACTACAATAATCCATTTCAAGAAAAAAAAAAATTGTGCATATATTCATATTTGCAAGTCGTTAATGGTATAATTTACTTGTAATCCTGCCTAACAAGTCATGTGCGCACATATACGAGTATAGTTGTCGGCAATATCTATCGGTAAAGTGATCTCGCTAAATATGTTCATATGCTAACTTTATGTAGACTGGACTTATCGAAGCTGTTGACATAGCACTTTCAACACTAAATACGTGTGTAAACCTAGCTTTTACTTATAAATATCCGTAATAATAATCTCACAAAAACAACTCTGTTGTAAAAAAATCCCCGCCAAGAAAAACTCCTCAGCCGTAAAAAGGATTGATGTGAACACAATACCGCCAAAGTACTCGTAGCTTCGCGCCTCGCTCTAGGGTATGCATATTGAACGCTGATTGCATTAGTTAATTTCTTTCAAAGCTGATTGGCGGGGAGCTTCGTAGCCTAAAGACTCACCGCCGAACGGATTTATTGATAAAATGACAGTGATAATGGCAACGATGTCGCTCTGACAAAATTATGAATAAGTAGTTGCGTGCGGATCATGCTGTAAGCTCTTATGCCAAGTATTATTGGCTTCTCGCCCGGATCTCGTTATAAAGCCCCCGCCTTACAAAAGACTAAAAATGCACTTCAGGCCAGAAGTGAATAATAGACTATTTTCTACTGCGTTCTTATTCAGATTGTTCAACTTATTTTGTTTAATGGAAGCTCCCCGCCAAACCGCGTTGAAAGAAATTAACTAATGCAATCAGCGTTCAATATGCATACCCTAGAGCGAGGCGCGAAGCTACGAGTACTTTGGCGGTATTGTGTTCATATCAATCCTTTTTACTGCTGAGGAGTTTTTCTTGGCGGGGATTTTTTTTACAACAGGGTTGTTTTTGGGAGATATCACATCTTTTTGCATAGTAGTAGTAGTAGTAATCCAGATGGCGCAACGGTAAGCACGTTCGCCTTCTATACATTGGGCTCCGGTTTGATTCCTACTGAATGCGGTAATCTTCGATAAAAAAGGGGATTTACGTGCCGGACTATGAGTCCACTCAAGTTACCCATTTGGGTTAAATAGTTTTCTTGCCAAGAACATCTTTTTTCCTGCCCAAAGGACTCAAAATACCTTTAACAGTCTACTGCATTCGCCTCATCACCTCCAGTCATGTGATACCCATCTTGCCTAGACATCGCTTCCCATCTTCCACACATTGGAAAAAATCATCTTACATCATAATTCATATCGCTTTACTGCCAAAAGTATTATTTTTTCGAATATCCTTATCGGCACCGAAGGACTCGAAATGCCATCCATAGTACTCCTAGGCATTCGCCTCTTCACCACAATTCATATGACACCCATATTGCCCATTTTCAATTGACTTCAAGAATGTCCTTTTCGCTCCGAAGGACTCGAAATGTCATCCGCACTACTCCTGGATATTGGGGTGTCCACCCCGATTCATATGACACCCATATTGACCGTATTTCGCTTCACTGCCAAAAATATCCTTTTTCGAATGTCCTTGTTGCCACCGAAAAACTTGAAATGGCATCCATAGTACTCCTAGGCATTCGCCTCTTCACCACAATTCATATGACACCCATATTGCCCATTTTTCACTTGACTTCCAGGAATGTCCTTCTCGCTCCGAAGGACTCGAAATGTCATCTGCACTACTCCTGGATATTCGGGTATCCACCCCGATTCATATGACACCCATATTGACCGTATTTCGCTTCACTGCCAAAAGTATCCTTTTCGAATATCCTTGTCGCCACCGAAGGATCCGGAATGCCATCTACAGTACTCCTGGACATTCGCCTCTTCACCGCGGTTCGCATGACACCCATATTAAACATATTTAAATTGACTTTCATGAATGTTCTTTTCGCCACTAAAGGACTCGAAATGCCATCCGCACTACTACGGGATATTCGGGTGTCCACCCCGATTCATATGACACCCATACTGACCGTATTTCGCTTGACTGCCAAAAGTATCCTTTTTCGAATATCCTTGTCGCCACCGAAGGATCCGGAATGCCATCTACAGTAGTCCTGGACATTCGCCTCTTTACCCCGGTTCGCATGACACCCATATTGCCCACTTGACTTTCGTGAATGTCCTTTTCACCACCGAATGACTCGAAATGACATCTACACTACTCCTGGACACTCGCCTCTTCATCCCGGTTCATATGAGACCCCCACATTTCGCTTCACTGCTAAAAATATCCTTTTTCGAATGTCCTTGCTGCCACCGAAGGACTCTACATCTACAGTACATTCGTCTCTTTCCATCCATTCTCCTCACGTACATATAAAAATCCTTGATTGCATAGACAACCTGCCCAACATACTAGTACTATTTTCATACAAAACCCCGACATTGAATAATGAATGAATTGCTCTCGAGTCGCAGTCGCAAATCGCCCATTCAAGCTTAAGATGCATCCATAAACATTCAGTTTCAATTTTTTCATGACACACTTTTCATTCATGCACTTGCCACAAACCACGCCCGCAACCATGAACTCGTATGGTTCTCCTCACCCGACGAGCGCACGGACTTTTGCATCCGTCGTCACGTACTCACATAATCAAGTGTTTGCGTCTCTCCACGTCGGCATGCGATCTCTGCGAGTGATTTGCTGTGTCGCATTCAAATTACAATATCAAAAAGACTTAAGCGAGAAACTCTACTATAAAATTTCACATTTTTGGATGTATCTTTTGATCTACTGCACGGATCAGAGCAAATGATAGCCTATGCACACCCTTGGGACACAGTCAATTCGTGAGAAAAGAAAGCAGACCTCGATACGCTCCCTACGAGGCTGTAGACCGGTCAAAGAACAACGAGAACAAGAAAAATTTGAAAAATAGCCATTTTCAAATTATCATATCTCGGGTGTTTTTCGTTGTATCAGAATTTTCGATTTTTTTGTTTTTCTTTGGCGGGGCGGGACGCTCCCGCGTTCCTAGATAATAAATTTATAAATTCCTATCCCAAAACTAATGAAGAATAAAAAAAATAACCAAACGTGTGCGAGGAATTAGTCGCGCGCTCCTGCGCAAGTATGCATTCGTTCCTCACAAGTTACTTGTTTTCAATTGACAAAATTAACGCGAATCCATATTTTCCTTTTTTTTTATTTCTTTTTTATTATTCTGTAGTATTGACTACTTGGTGTTTGCTTCCTAGCCTGCATTTCAACTCATAGGCCTGATATCATGAGCAATGATCATTAAGCCTTGTATGATGGTACCTGAAAAAGAAATAGCGCCGGTTAAGAGATGATCTTCGAAAGATCGGTCTTAATCACGGACGAGCAGCGGTCAATGGGTTTGCGGTGATCCGTAAATCCACAACCTTGTCAAGTATCGTAATTATAATGATAGTGCTGAATAAACGCCGTAAATAGTGCCACAATTTCGCTTCCAGAATACGAACAGAACGCGGCGCTCTATACGACACTTGGATATCTAACTCTCACTCAAAACAAAGCCATTACCACGGTAATAAGCGGTTTCCACACGAATTCAAATGCAAAGTACAATAATTGTTTTTGCGTGGAAATTGTCCACAACAGTGGGTCACAATTATCGATGCTCTACTGTACTTGGATGTGGCAATGTTGTTTTTTTGGACCAGCCAGATCGGTCAAGTGTACTTGCCAAGCAAAATTCCTAACTCTGTAGGGACATAAGGAAGTTTGCAGGCTTGACATAAGTGTCACCATACACAACTCGAACTCGAGCTCGAACATGGCCTGTACAGGTTGAAACAAAGTCTCTTTGAATTTTAATGTTTGTGTCGCCGGGGTGGTAAACGTGTTTCAAATATTTCGTAGATGCATTGAGTTTTTGAAACACAAGAAGATCTTGTTGAAAAGGGATTTCAGGTAGTGTGGAATTTGAGGGTATCCGAAATGAAATATAGTAGTTGTGGGTGGTGTATGAGATAAGAATGTGTGGTTTATGATGCAAGGTTGTGTGAGGATTTGTATTGATGCGTATACAGTTTTGGTTCTGATAATAATAGGCGGCAAATGATGTACTATATCATTATCAAGTTTTCGAATTGGTCGGAATGCGGTTAATACTCTTATATTAAATAGAACTAGGGAAAGGCGCATATGATGGCAATGATTAAAAATGTACGGTGTGTTTTGTGCAACGATAGAGGGTAAGTGCATCGCATCGAAATGTTATAATTAAAGACCGGATTTATATGCAGTAAAAAAGGTCAAAATATGCCATATAATATGCAATAAAAAGTCACAAAATATGCAATATAATATGCAGCAAAAAAAAAAAAATAAATAGATTGAATAATATATCTGTGAAAATAAAATTTTAACACCTAATTAAATCTAGTATCGTCAATATTACTTGACTACCGAATCGAATTCGGTCACAATCTTTTTAAACAAGGACATTTTTGTAAAGTAAGGTATCTAAAATAAAATAAAAAAATATGACAGGTTTTAACAGTAAGAACGCATTATTTGTTAAGAAATTCAACACATAGATAAACACATTTAAGAACAAAAACGAACAAATAAACTTAAACTTGAGAAACAATAAAATAAACTCAAAAAACTTCAAAATTGAAGGAATCAAATAACAATAAAAGTAATCGGCTGCACATAAAATTAAATTATTATTCCATTTCAGAGCTACAGTGGATAATTAAATATTTTTCCAAATGTTCTTCCGTGAAATTATATCTTCTGTTACTTAAAATATATTTGTAAACAGAAAATGATCGTTCTACATTCACTGATGTAATCGGAGCAAATTTAAATTAATGGGTCGTCAAATTCTAGATATTCAGTAGTGTCACCTTGAAGGATTTTATTAATTTTTCTTAGTGTAGCTAAGCCTTGGTTTTTTTCAATAATTTCTCGAAATTTTAATTTTAAGATTTCGCCAGAACTTCCCGGAATACGGTGAACATTTTCTTCCAACTTATCCATTAGCTCACAACTGTCATTTAATGGTAAATTTTTATTCTCCAGTGATTTAATAATATTCACAATAAATAGGAGGTTAGCTTTAACAAAAGCCAAATCATTTACGACATTTTTTTTCTCTATAATATTTACGATTTTGTTAATACTTTGGGCGTCGTCCATTTTTTTAATTTCGTTAACTACCTTCACAAAATCTACGTAATTTTCTGCATAAAATATTGCAGATTCGAGCCATGTCCCCCATCGTGTAATTACAGGCTGTGGTGGTAGTGATTTGGCTGGAAGCATTTCTTTGTAAATATTAACTCTAGCAGGTGCTTTAATGAACATTTTTTTGCCATTATTGACCAATGTATTTATATCAGGAAACATCCCCCTTACTCTCTCCGCCAGCCGATGGCAACCATGTGCGGCACAAGTGACATGAATCATGTTCGGATAAAAAACTTTTAAATATTTTCCAGCCTTCCTCATGTATGTGGCTGCATCGCTCAGGAAAAGTAGAACTCTGTTTTTAAATCCTAAATAGGAGTAAATACTATTTAGGCTGTCATTAATGAAACGACTAATGGTTTCGTGGTTTGTTTTTTCAAGTTAATGACACGCAATTAAAAATGGCCTTTGATTGATGTCACTTAAAATACCGATTAACAAATTGGCAACATATAAGCCGCGAGGATCGGTGGTTTCGTCAACAATTATATATACATAATTTTGACCTACTTTTTCTTTTATTTTTGCGATTGTAGAGTTATAGCAAGATGACATGTAATTCTTGCGCAAAGTGCTCTCATTTGGAATGTGCTTATTTGTATACTTCTTCAAAAAGTTTGTGAATGATGATTTCGTCAGGGTCCACAAAGGAATTCCAGATGCAACTAACGCATAGCAGAGATCCTCATTGAAACTATCCTCCTTCTTGGACAGATTAGGTAAAAGCTGCTGCGATTGCCCCCCACTAGTTACAGGAAGAACCCCTGCGGCCTTCACATGCAATCCTACAATAAAATAATTTTTGTATAATTTTTGTTAAAGACTATCTTATCAATCTCAAATTAAAATACATAATATCAATATGGATATATCATGTTTTAAAATTCTCTTTTTTAGGGTTTTGTAGTAAAACAAAACCCTTATGAAATCGGTCATGCGTCCGTCGGTCTGTCTGTCTGTCTGTCTGTCTGTCTGTCTGTCTGTCTGTCCATGGAATATCTCACGAGCCGCTGAGGCTACATGTATGAAATTTAGTGAAAATATGTAGAAGTACTATAATTCTCTGGAGGAAGTGATGCATCGTAATAGGTCAACTTTGAGGGGGGGGGGGGTCCCCATAGAGGGGAAATGAATGACGAAATTTTTTTTTCATTTGGTATAGGCAAGTGGGGTATCGTAAGAAAGGTACCGTCGAGTACATTCCATTTCTGGAATTTTCTTCAAATTTAAAGAAAGGGGAAAAGAGGGAGAGGGGAAAACATGTGATCCGAGTTTGTCCCCCCCCCCTTGCATTTCCAAACCGTTATACTTAGAGATATGAAAATTTACAGAAAAGCGGCATTTTACTAACATAGAAAACTATAGATAATAGAATTCCAAAATCTCATCAAAAAAGGTTAATAATAGTACATTTCTATTTTTTCAGTTAGCACACCCCTGCACCCCTTAAGCACACCCGAGGTCAAAAATATTGATGGCCAATGATAACCAACACCATAGACAATAATGCCTCTACGTTTCATTACAACCATGTAATATTTAACAATAGTACATTCACTTAAATTTAGGCATTTTTACACTATTCATACAAAAAATACACCTTCCGGCTTCAAAGGTGCGAGTACTACTTGCATGTTGTTTTCCGTAGTGCGAATCGCAGTTATTGTTACATATTATGGTTAATCACATTTATGAAAGGGTAAAGATTGGTAGGGGCGATGTGTGGTAATTGGCCAACTGTAACGGGCGGGGGAGGGGAGGGTGATGGGCAAAATTAAGGTAAAATTTTGTTTATCGACTGGTATAGGCAAGTGGGGTGTTGTGAGAAAGGTAATATTGAGTTTACTTTACTTATATTTGAAAAAAAGGGGAACAATGAGGGAGGATAAATTATTAGATCGTAATTTGCCCCCCCCCCCCCCCCTTGCATTTCCAGACCGTTACACTTAGAAAAATGAAAACTTCCAGGCAGGTGGGTTTCGAACAGTATATAAAACGGGAAATAATGGAATTTGTATATCTCCTCAAAATAGGTTAATAATAGTTTGTGTCCGAGATCAAAAGTACCGATGACCAAGGATAACCAACACCATAGGCAATAATATGTCCTAAGTTTCATTAAAATCACGTAATATGATTGGGAATATAAGATACTATATTATGGGTCAGACATTTTATTTTTTTTTTATCCATCTAAGTGGTACCAAGAAGAGCAAGGAGCCGATACTTACATACCAAAATAAGTACTTGCTACAAAACCCTCGGATTGCGGGCGTAGCCCTCTATATTCCGGTTTCATTTTTGAGTGGTTGGGAGGATCGAGAAGGAATAATTAGATTAAGGACCTTTGTCCACTAATGCAACGCGGCTGCAACCCAACTTGTTTGCGACGGTTGTACGGGACCAACTCTTGTGTGACATGTGAGAAACTCGACCCCGCTCAAATACGAGTAAATAATCAAAACCAAAAGTCGAAACACCACAGAAACAGAAAAATCAATATAACACGACTATAATGCTCATGGACCAAAACACCAGAAATTAATAAAAAGTCGAACGAACACGCAACAGGACAGCCAAGTCGTTTTTGAGTCGTACACGAGTTGCGTTGCATCGTGGCTGCATAGTACCACTGGACGAGGTTCAGTTCAATAACATGTTTCCGACTACAATGCGACGCCTATGCAATGCTTATGGGAGGACTATTTTTAAAGTCGGATCGCAGTCGCGTCTCATCAGTGGGCGAACGGAATTAGGCGAGGAGCTACAAAAACAAGCCGACTGCACCGACTGACCAAATCTTTAGTTTTTAACGATTAGCCAATTATAAAACATTGTATTTTAGCAAAAACAACAAACGCTGGCTGTTACGCGGCTATTACACAGTCAAACAATCCGAACAGTTTGATATCAAATTATTTTGACATCAAAATTGGTTGCTTCGATACAGTACAAATTTGTTTTTAAAAATTTTGAATAACCGCATTAGTATGAAATTTGAATTTATATACCCGTCCTAACATGCTGGTCGATTTGAAATTTCCTATCGCAGACAATCTGCTTATTGCATAAATTGCAAAAAGCAGCTTTGCCATCCGTCGAAAAAATCCTCCTATCCTTATTAAATGGTTGGATCCAACTGTTGAATTTGGCAGTAAATGGTATAGATTCTTTAGGCATAGTTACTGTTACTTTACTATGTATTCAATTTATAGACACAAAAACTTGCGAAGTGGGAAGCAAACTGAATTCGCGAGTCCGAAAGCAGAAAGGGAAATGTGTTTTCTTTACTTTGAATTTATCAGAAGGGGCGATTTCGCAGAAGATCGGTAACGGGGAAATTTATTCCTCAACAAGTCTAGCAACGAGCTTATAAAAGGAGGATTCATGCTCGCTGTTACAAATCGTAAAAGCTTTGCACCAAATACGAATCATGAACAAAGATTACAAATAAATACTTACTAAATACTACTTAGTACATTTTAATTTTTAGAGCGGGATGCATGATTTTGAGAGCGGGATAACACTCAATCCCCACGCATACACATATGCCTGGCTACGCTAAAAGCAACGGCTATAATTGGTATGAAACCACGCTTTAGAGCGACAGGGACACCAACTGAGTCAACAACTGAGTCAAATGTCATTTACTTAAGAGGTTTTATTGTATGTGTAACATGGTAATACATGCATTTTGCCTACTAGTAATAAATGTATGGGTGTGATTTGGCATCCCGCTCTAAAAATTAAAATGTACTAAGTAGGGTATCTTATTTATTTGTAATCTTTGTCATGAATTCCCCTATAGTTGTTTTCGGAACAATTTTGTGTTTCCAAGTAAAACAAAACTCCGTACGACCATCGATCTTCGGTCGCATAAACAAATTTCGTGTTTTATGTAATGCTTCGTTCACACGGAACATTCCGCATAACTAGAAATCTCACTGAAAAGCACCAACATAAAAAAGATATCTAGGGAAAAGATATCTTTATTACAAGGAAAACGTTCGCGAGCGTATTTCAACACGTTCGAATCTTAGTCTTGCAAGAAGGATAGACTCGTATTTTCGTCGGTATTTTTTTTTTTGTTAGCAATCCCAAAAAAGGTATCTTTTTTATTTATTGTTGGTGCTTTTTCAATGGGAGTTTTCAGTGTTCCGTGTTTGGCGCAAAGATTACGTGTTAAAGCACGCTTATATTACAAAACGAACCAAATCGTAGTTTTCCCTTGATTTTTTTTTATTTTTTATTAAAAAAATTTTGTTGATGGCAAATACAGTCTTATTAACGAAAACTGTAAAAAAAGCCAAATATGCAAAAATATGCAGTAACCCTTCAAATATGCAGGATAAAACTTCGTATAATAGTCCCAAATGCAAGGATTCGTAAAGATATTGCATTATTTTGGGTGCAAAAGCTAGCAAGAAAAATATGCATTATATGCAAAATCCGGTCCTTAGTTATTATGACATGATATACATTATCATTAAAGATTGTACGTGGGATGGGGTTTCTGGCATTACATGATGTGTGGAAATTTATTTGATTTTTATATATAGGTACATAGCAAAATTGCATAAGTGTTAAGACAGAGAATATATTCTTTACTGATTGGTGCAAATCGTACAATTATCTATTATCAAAGTCGTAATATGTTTGTCAACAATTTAGTACGAGAATTATAATTTTTTTCACTATATAATTATTGAGTGTTTATATTGTTATTAAATTTCACGCAATTATCCTTTATGAGATATTACAAATTACGGATTGAAATGCGTTTCAATGTCACCATTTACTTATTCAATTACCTGCAACAAAGTTTGCATCCTTACCTGTTGAGCATTCAGTTGGTACAAATTACAGGCAATTCGTAAATTACCAGACTCCTAAAATATTAAATGACCTATTTTATGGACTACAATTAAGGGTGACATTGAGACGCAATTCGATTCGTAAACATTCAACATTGGTTTTAAAAGATCATTAGTTTACAAATTGTGTTTATTATGGACCACGTTGAACATTCCACATTATGAATGCACATGAATGACAAATATTGCGTGAAAAGTTGATTTCGAATGAGGTATTGAAAATACTCTTGGATTTGGTGGGTTGAAACGAACACGATCCTTATAGCAGCCACACACGATCGAGCTCAGCCATGACCAAACCATCATCAAAATCGTGTGTGGCAACCATTAGTAATACAGAACCATTAGGGGTCATAAATTCTTCTACATTGCAACGTTTGTCACGATATCTGCGTGTAAATTTAGTATAACAAAAAATATCGCTTCTTGAATAATTACATTATCTCTTCTGGGGAAAACACAGAGCAAACTACCAAAATTCATTGAATGGTCAATTGGATGCTCTACATGTAAGGACGCAAAATCTTATTCCAAGTAAATGTTCCATTAAATGTGGACACATGACAATGAAATGGACTCCTATGCATTTAACATCTTACAATCGGTAATTGCATGGAAAATGAATAACAGAGAGCACGCAACAGAAACTCTGGATTGTGACAAAACTACATTTTACCCCTTTCTTTAATTAATACCATGCATAACACACACACCTACACCTACTACGTATATCGAAATCCTACATCATATAACATTTACAAAATGCCAAACACCATACATATTCCAATTCACCATACATCACACGTATATCTCGTAAATAAAGTCACAAGTCATATGCTACATACGAGTATTTTAATGATAATGTGCACATATCACACGCCATACTTTAAAATATTTGCCTGCATATGCACTTACCCTCTCAGTTATCTCAACATTATTATTCCCAATTATTAAAAAACATTGCAATCAAATTTCTTCTACTCTATATTCGTTTTCGTATACCAATATTATGCCGGACACATTCGCATCTGTGTCCCCGAACGTTTCCATCATGCAGAATTCTCCTCCAACTATTATTAAAATCTTATCCTCTTACCACATAAAAAATATCTATTTCGAACGGCATTCATCATATTATATCCATCCGAATTCCATGAATTTTGCATCTCCGTCAATTTCAACTCAATTGTCTGAAATTACCTTTTTTCCAAAAGCCACAACGAAAACGAACATTTTCATAATTTTCCTATTACATTCGATGCAATGCAATCGTTGCAAGAAACCTGTATTCAACAACACCTGCTGATCTACGACATTGTCTTGCCTTTGAAAGAAAATCCCTTGATCGCTACTCTTCAAGCGATGTGTTAAAATTTTCTCCTAATGACCCAAGATACTTCGCACATATCTGAAGAAAATTGCCTGTTGAGACCATATTCGAGCTCGAGTTCGAGTTCGACAGTGTATGGTGACACTAACACCTAGTGGAGCATAGCGCGTCCGCTTTTCTATATTGAGGGCTCGTGTTGTAACTGAACACGCATTTGGAATATTGGTGGCAAGATGGAGAATTCTACGCATGGACCTAATAATGTTTCCCGAAAACCCTGAAAGAATTGTTTTGGCAACAATTGCGTTGCACAACTTCATTAAATGTAGTGACCAAAATTCGACCAGGTACTGTCCGCCAACTTTTGTAGACCACGAAGACGCTTACGGAAACGCAAGGGATGGAGATTGGCGTGAAGAGGTCGGGGAGTTCAATATTTTTTCGGATAATATTAATATTGGATCCAATAACGCGACTAGAACAGCTTTTCACCTGCATGATAAATTGAAAGATTATTTTCAAAAGGAAGGAGCTATTGAAAGGCAAACAAGGTCAAATCATTTTATGCTTGATTAACACTGTTTACTCAAAAATAAATTTTATCTTAGGACTTCTTTGCTTTATGTTTTCTTCATTGCTTACACATATTTAAAAATCACAGAATATCAGCTCAAAAGTTTAGCGTATAAACTAGTGTATAATACATTAAATTTATAAAATATTGTATTACTTGATGTTTTTTTTTAATTTATTATACACTAGTTTTTAAGTTAAGAGCTTTTGAATTGATATTCTGTGACTTTAATATGTATGATCAATGAAGAAAACAGAAAATTTAAAAATATGGAATTATTATTATTATTTCCTAATAAAATTGAAAATAAGTCTTAATGTTCTTGCAAATGTACAAGTGCGAATCATTTTCAATTTAAATTGGAATTGTTTGTGACACTTGGTTTCATTCTGCACACCAACTTAGTATGCGTCTGTAGCTTAGCTCGGTAACGCACCGGGCATTTTTTTTTCTACTCGAAACACGGTCTCTGCGGTTCGCGCCACGCAACGGGACCAACTATTTTTTATTCTCAAATTCCCTCTGAATTAAAATAATAATATCTCCGAGCTTAGTGGTTTCGTATGGATAGTAGCACTCATCAGGTCTTGCATCTTTGCAGCTATCCCTTCAATAACGAGTTTCGACCCCGGAGTTGGTTTTCTTTACGTTTCATGACCCCAGGAATCGATTGGCATCATTAGATTTTTTAGTGTCCTTTATATATGTGTTATAAAATAATATGAAATGTGAAAATTTTAAATTTCGTAATTGCTTTTCAATCACCCCATAAATAGAAAGCAATTGACATTCCATATTGTAACTGATTCCAATATTGAATGTCAATTACAGTTACCGACACTAACTTGCAGGCAGAAGAGATTGAATTTGGGTTAGTCGCTCAGCTCTCGAGCGAGCAATAGCTAATATATTTTGTTAATAATTTTACTTATCAATAAAATTATAATTTATTAATAACGCACGGTTTGTGTTCATATTTTATAACACAAATAAATTGGTGGCAGCGGTGGGATAACAGCAGAAACTGTCCCAGGATAGTTTGCTGTTTTTCCGAAGAAGCGAGCGAACGGCCCGGCAAGTTCCGTGTTTTTTAAGCGAATCTCGCAATCCCCAGGGACGCGAATTCACAATCCATTTTTTCTGTTCCTGTAGTTTGCTGCAATTTCAGGAATACGGAAAAGGATAAGACACGTGCGACTGATTAACGGAACTCCGACAGTCCAGTTGGAGTAGTGCCGATCTTGCCGCGATCTCTGTTAATAACTGCAAGGAGAAAGAAGGACACGTGCGACTGCTTAACGGAACTCCGACAGTACAGCTGGAGTGGAGCCGAAATTGCCGTGAGATTAGTAATCAACTGTAATCGACATCCGCCTGAAAATCATTTATAAACCCTGGAATTTTACATTCCGAGGGAAGTGACAAGAAGTTTTTGAACCTGAAAAAAAATCGAATCATCAATATCATCATCTTCGAATTCAACCCGCAACATTTGCCTGGAAGTAAATCTGGAACGCCACGTCGTCATCTTCTTCGTGATTGTCAGCAAAACACAATTCTCAGCATATTAGAAGTGTACAGCAACATTGGCGAAGAAATTCAAGCTGCAACGTCACGTCGCGTCGTCATCTTGTCAGCGAAAAGCAAAGTACAGTAAATTGGTACCGTAAGTACATTTTTGATACCAACTTTTTATGTATTTACGAAAAGTGCCCTTATTGCGCAATAATCGAGAAATAATTCCGGAAAGTGTTCGTGTCCAATTTTAATCCAGAAATTGAAAAGATATTTGGATAATAACAGTAAATTTTACTTGTGGAGTGCATAATTTAAAAAGATAGATTTACCGTTAGGCTAAACTGGTGCTTGCAACAGTTATGTGTATTTTTTCCTCCTTGAAAATAAACTAAAGATAAATGTGTGACAAATTCCTTGTAAAATTTAACGGGTCTACTAGAATTGCAACTCTACAAGATATTTTCGATTGTGACTCAAAAGAAGAAATAGAGATTGAGATTATATGTGGGGTAGAGAAAAATTTCGTAAATTATTCGAAATTTGTTGATTTCCTTTCAGAAAATACTTTCGTAGACTTGAATTCTCCTGAAACGCTAGAAAGATCTAGTTCTGAGAGTAGTACCATCAGTGTGCTTAGTACTACAATCGGAAGTGTGCTTCTAGATCCTGATAACGGTGTCACTGGAACGATGTGCTCCCTTAGTGAATTATTTAAGTTCATTCAGGTTTTCACGGGAAAATCTGATGAGGTTTTCGGATTTCTGAATTCCTGCACGCAGGCAATGGAATTGGCTTCCGAGCCACAGAAACCAATATTATTTAGGTTTATCAAAACCCAAATTATGGGTGATGCCCAAGTTATGTTAATGAATAAGGAAATAAGTGATTGGGACGAACTGAAAAGCGAAATCAATATAGCTTATAAAGAACCACATAGTCCACTTCAATTACACCGGGAACTCATGGGTATAAAACAAGGGTATTCTGAGTCTGTAGTATCGTATACACAAAGGGTACAAACGCTTCATAGGAGAATATTAGAGTCTAGAAGCAATAAAGTAAAACAGGAACATAAAATTGGTGAAATAACTTATATTAACGAGGAAACATTGACCGTCTTTATTAATGGATTACGCCAAAACTTGTGTTCCTACGTTATCACTCAACGTCCAACGACGGTTGATGAGGCTAGTCGCTTAGCACAGGAGGAGGAACAAAGGCTGATGTCATATAGAGCCACCTCCATTCGAGATTTTTCAAGTAGAAGCAGTCCCTATGTAAGTGTTGTTAAAACAACAAAAAAATGTTATAATTGTGGCAAAGTTGGACATTTTGCTAGGGAATGTCGAGGTAAACGAAATAGTACTTTTAGCAATAGCCCTCAAAGTCCTCAACCCTCTACCAGTAGTTCCCAATTTTCATCTTCTACATCTCAAAACGTGGAAACAAAACCCAAGCACGATACGAATAATTTCAAAGTGCGAATTTTTAGTCAATGTTCAGGAAATGCAAAGGGTTATCCGATTTTTACATACATTCACGTTAATGATGAAACTATAAAAGCACTTATTGACACCGGTGCTGATTTAAGTCTAATAAAAATGAACAGAGTCTACAAAGACCAAGTAAATCTCGAAAATAAGATTGCATTTTATGGGGGGCAAAGACCTTTTCCATAGTCCTCCGCGTGGGCGCCCCCTGGTAACGGCAGTGTATCAATTCGCTGACGGCCAATGTCTTAGCGATAAGACAGTTTGGAAAAGGCAGATAGCTGTAGCCTGAATGGCCCCCTGAATGGGGTTAAGCGACGTGCTAACAACTCGTCCTTGTAAAAACCACTCCATGTCAAGAAACCTGGAACAAAAGCCTCGGATTGGACGGATCAACAACGACGACCACGCAAACGAATAAAGGATTATTCTTTCGGATCCTGAAATGTACGCTCCCTGAACAAACCGGGGGCCGAGAAGGCCCTCCTTCAACAGGTCGAAAAGTACAAACTGAGCATTACTGCAGTCCAGGAAACAAATTGGCTTGGCAGCGAGATTAATGACAAGAAATCGCACACAATTTTTACAAGTGGCAAACCATCGGGCCGCAAGGAGTTTGGAGTAGCATTTATAGTGAACAATCACCTCAAACCGCATATTACTGACTTCAAACCCATAAATGAACGGCTGTGTGCGATTCGCATCAAGACTCGATTCTTCAATCTCTGGCTCATCAATGTGCACGCCTCTACTGAAGTTAAAGAAGACGCAGTAAAAGACGAGTTCTATGCCCGCCATGAAACTCTCTTCGACTCACTTCAAACAAACGACGTCAAATTGCTGCTGGGAGACTTTAACGCGAAAGTCGGGAAAGAAAGTTGGCATCGGGGGACCTCTGGAGGCCACAGCCTCCATGAAGAATGTAACGATAACGGCCAGCGACTTATCGACTTCGCCTGCAGCAGGAATCTAGTCGTAAGCTCTACGTGTTTCCCGCATCGACGCATTCACAAGCAGACCTGGAAGTCTCCAGACGCACATACCGTCAACCAAATTGACCACGTCCTCATTTGCAGGAGTCTAGTGTGATGGATGTCCGCTCCTATTGAGGAGCAAACTGCGACTCAGATCATCACTTGGTGAAGACGACCTACAGATGTAGAATTTCCTCAGTGCACCAGTCAAGAATCAGCCCTCCCAAAATCTTTGCGGTTGATAAGCTCTTGAGTGATGCCACAGCGGTGGCGTATACTACCGCCCTTGAGGAAAAACTATCACCTATGCTACACAACATCAGCAACACAGGCGTCCATGGGTTCTGGGAGGAACTCAAGGGTACCATCAAGGATGTCGCAGAGAAGGTCGTGGGATATAAAGCCCGGCGAGCGCGAAATGACTGGTTCGACGAAGAATGCAAAAATTCACTTGACGCGAAAAACGAGGCCTACAGACAATGGATTCAACGAGGAACCAGAGCCAGAAGAGAAAAATATGACGAGCTACGGCGAATATCGAATAGAATAATTAGACGTAAGAAACGTAAATACTTTGAAGAGCAGTTGCTGAACATAAACGAAAACTTAGCTAATAGGAACACCAGACAAGCGTACAAACTAGTAAACACAATTAAGAACGGCTACCAACCCAGGACTAGCCTTTGTAAGGACAAGGATGGAAACATCATCAGCGACACCGATGGTATTAACAAACGATGGGCCTCTTATTTTGAAGAGCTTCTAAACCGACCATCTAACACAGGAAGCTCTCGACGATATTGTTGATCTAGGCCCTCCCATTCAACCCCCGACAGTAGAGGAAGTTGATCTCGCGTTGCGGTCACTAAAACGAAATAAAGCGCCGGGCGCTGACGAGATTCCAGCTGAACTGCTAAGATTCGGTGGAACGAGTCTAGTTGATGCCATACATCAATTACTCCTGCGAGTATGGGAGAACGAGGAGATCCCAGACGATTGGCGCAGAAGCATCATCTGTCCAATTCATAAAAAGGGAGATAAACTGCGGTGTGAGAATTACAGGGGCATCTCACTAGTTTGTACGTCCTATAAAATTTTGACGAAAATTCTGGAAAATAGAATAAAACCGTACGCAGAACGAGTCATTGGCGAATATCAAAGCGGTTTCAGACCTGGTCGCTCCACAACCGATCAGCTCTTCTTAGTCAAACTGATACTCCAGAGGTGCTGGGAATACAACGTAAACGTATACCAAATCTTTGTCGACTTGAAGCAGGCATACGACAGTATCGATCGTGGAGTACTGTACAACATCATGCTGCAATTTGGTATACCAGCAAAATTAGTGCGATTGACAAAGATGACGATGACCAACTCCGTCTCACAAGTCAGGATCCAGAATAGACTTACTGATCTATTTGAAACACGCACTGGTTTGAAACAGGGCGATGGACTGGCACCGACGCTCTTCAACCTAGCACTGGAATACGTTATTCGGGCCATGAATATGGACAACAGCAAGACGCTACTCATCAAGTCGACACAATTAGCAGCGTACGCCGACGACATCAACATCATGTCCCGAAGATTGGCTGACGCAGAAGAACTTCTGCACACGCTCGATACCGCTGCAAAGGAAGTTGGATTACGTATTAACGAGGGTAAAACTAAAATAATGATGCAATCGGTGACAAGGACACCTGCACAACCGAGCATCAACGTGGGGGACCTCAACATCGAGTTCGTGAACAACTTCATCTACCTGGTTTGCAACCTGTCAAGGGACGCCAACGAAACTGACGAAATCAACCGACGGATACAGTTAGCTAATAAGACTTTTTTCTCGGTTCTCCCCATAATGAAATCAAAACATGTGCACAGAAACACGAAGCTCCGCGTGCACAAAACCATTATACGACCAGTGCTATGCTATGGCTGCGAAGCATGGACCCTAACTCAAGCCTCCGAAAACATGCTAGACACTTTCGAACGTAAGGTTCTACGGCGAATTTTCGGGGCTGTTTGCGATCGAGATGGATGGCGCATCCGGTACAACCATGAGTTGTATGAAATGTACGATGAGCTGCAAGTCTCGAAAATCGTCAAACTACAACGACTTCAATGGGCAGGGCATGTACAAAGAATGGACGATGATCGCATGCCTAAGAGAGTAATGAATGCAGAACGAGTCGACGGAGCGAGACTGCGAGGACGACCGAGATCTCGTTGGGAGAGCTCAGTAGGTGTGGACACCACGCAGCTGCTGGGCTCCCAAAATCGGAGGACGCGGTCACGTGACCGAGATAATTGGAGGACAATGATCCAGGCGGCCAAGGCCCGACGTCGGGCTGTCGCGCCACGATGATGATGATGATTTTATGGAATTGGCGGTATTAGAGGGCAAAGTGTTGGTAGTTGTACTCTGCCATGCTTAATAGGTGAAGAAGAATTTCAAGTTGATTTTCACACAGTAGAGGTATCCATTCTAGAAGACTTTGATGCAATCTTAGGGATGGATTTTCTGAAAAGTCAAAATGCATTACTCAATATGAAAGATAACACTCTAATTTGTGGTACTACAGTGGTCAAGGTAGAAACTGATCACTTTGTAGTACCAGCGAGATCAGAGATCATACGCATGGTTAAGGTCGATGAAGAAATTGGTACGGAAATATTTATCCCAGAATCCAACTTTTCAGGAGCAATGACTCCTAATACATATGCTTTAGTTGACAAAACAAGTCGAGCACCACTTTGTTTTGTCAGTACTACGGAAAAGGATATATTTTTGAAAATAAATAAAATTCAGTGCTATCACGTAAAAGAAGTCCGCATACCACATGTGGAAAACAATTTACAAATCCGTATTAGGGACGAACACATGAATAGCGGAGAGAAGTCTTCTATTCATGAAATCGTTAAAGAATTCAGTGAAATTTTTAAAGAAATCGATCCCCAAAACCTGACTCAGGCGGCGGAACATTCGATCGACACAATTGATGGAGTAAAACCCATACATGTGAAGCTTTATCGGTATCCCAAGGTCCATGAACAAGAAGTTAGGGACCAAGTATAAAAATTATTAGATAATAAAACAATAAGAGAAAGTAAGTCTCCGTGGAATTCGCCGTTGTGGATGGTTCCGAAAAAGGAAGACGCTTCAGGGAAAGTTAAGTGGCGCATGGTCATTGATTTCAGAAAGCTGAATGATGTGACAACCACATATAATTACCCAATTCCTAATATTGCAGAAATATTATTATATTAGATCAATTGGGTAAAGCGAAGTATTTCACGACGCTAGATCTCACTTCCGGATTTCATCAGATACCCATTAAAGAAAGTGACAAAGAGAAGACAGCATTCAGCACACCCTATGGCCATTATGAGTATAATTGCATGCCATTCGGGCTTAAGAATGCGCCCGCCAGCTTCCAGAAAATGATGAATAACGTCCTCTCTGGATGGCAGGGCACGCGCTGCTTCGTGTATCTAGATGACATTGTCGTATATGGGGCAGACTTAGAAGATCACAACAAGAGGTTACGGGAAGTACTTGGAAGGTTAAGAGACAATAATTTACGTTTACAACCCGACAAGTGTGAATTTTTACGTAAAGAGGTTGCCTATTTGGGACATATTGTGACTGAAGAAGGAGTCAAGATGGATCCCAAAAAGGTTCAAGCCGTACTCACGTTAAAGCCTCCAGAAACTCCTAAGGAAGTCAAGTCTTTCCTAGGGATGGCAGGCTATTACCGCCGGTTTATTAAGGATTATGGAAAAATCGTCAGCCCTATAAATAAATTCTTAAAGAAAGACGTTGATTTCAATTGGACTGTCGATTGTCAAGCTGCTTTTGAGCTTATTAAAAATAAGATAGCCGATGAACCAATTCTAAAGTATCCGGACTTTGAAAGGCCGTTTACTTTAACAACGGATGCTAGTGGCTATGGCATTGGGGCCGTTCTCAGCCAAGAGCACAATGGAAGGGATCATCCTGTTCAATTTTTATCAAGAACTATGAATAGTGCGGAGAGGAATTATGGCACTTATGAAAAAGAATGCTTAGCTCTTGTTTGGTCAGTAAAACAGTGCAGACCGTATCTCTACGGCGTTCCTTTTACTATCAGAACAGATCATAGAGCTCTTCAATGGCTCAAAAATTTAAAAGAGCCAAGCAGTAGACAGGGAAGATGGAGAAGTTTACTCGAGGAATACAATTATTCGATAAAGTATCTGCCTGGTAAAGAGAATTAGGTAGCGGATGAATTAAGTCGGAACAGGAATGTGAGGATAATAAATTCGGATAGAAATGCTAGCAGTATACATAATAAGAAACAGGGTTTATCTATTGAAAATCAGGTTCAGGTAGATCAAGAAGAGGAAGAAATCTTAGAAATAAACGATGACAATATAGTGGATGTAGATATTCGTAGGCGATTAAGAGGAAATAGTCAAAACATCCCTAATGATAAAATTCTAATTACTGGAAAGGATGATAAAATTAAGCTGCTTAAAGATATCATAATGGATTCATAGGAGGGCATCGTGGTATTAATGCAGTTGAAGCAGCTATCAAACAAAATTATTATTGGGTAGGAATGCATAAAGATATTTCAGATTACATAAGAAACTGTGTACACTGTCAAAAGTTTAAAATTACAAGACAAAATAAAACGTCACCAATGGTTGTTAGCCAATTAAAGGAAAATCCGTTCGATAGGATTATGATTGATATTTCAGGTCCCTATAAATATGCTGCAAACGATAGCTCTACCTATAGCTTGACTATTCAAGACAATCTTTCGAAATATATTAAATTTGTGGCTCTCTCCAATACATCAGGCGAAGGTATATTAGAAGCTATGTTAAAAAATTGGATAACATACTTTGGAGTACCCAAGGAAATATCTGATAATGCACCGAATCTAAAGGCGGGCATGGTTAATAAATTTTGCAGAAAATTAGGTATTGACCAAATTTCGACAAGTGCATACCACCCTCAGGCGAACGGTTGTGTTGAACGCGCTCATGCGAGATTAGCGGAATATTTGGGAGCTACTCTTGACGAGGTTAAAGAAGATTCAGACTGGGAAACCAAACTCAGTTTGGCCTCTTTATGCTATAATCAAACAATACATAATGGAACTGGGTACTCTCCACATGAGTTACTGTTTGGGACCAAACCAAATACAATTAAAAACCCAGCAATACAAGAATTTGAGGTGGATCGGGTAGACTACGTTACTAATAAATTAGCAGAGATTAGGAAACAGGCTATTCAAAATAACTTAATCATGAAAAGAAAATCTAAGGAAAGATACGATTCAACAGCTAATGCAAAGCCATATGAATACCAGGTAGGACAGTTAATACTAGCCAAAAACTTGGCGATTACCAATGACAAACTGAAACCAAAATGGATTGGGCCTTACAAAATAATAGAGTTAAAGGAATGCAGTGTAGTTATAAAAGATGCTAAGAGTACTCGAAATAAAATAAAAGTTTTAAATAAAATGCATATTAAGCCCTACCACAAAGCTGAGGGTCAACAAAATATATCACAGTCACCCCAACCTGGAACTTCACGGAAATAGAAATACACTTCTAGGTCTGTAGGAAACTAGAAATTTTCTTAAATGTTATATGAAAGAAATTTTGATTTTTGAGGGAAATCAATAGAAGTAAATTGAATTGTAAAGTATAAGATGAATCAACTACGTTACTGTAATGTGCTCAACCTTGAATATAATATGAAAACAAAAGAAACAGGAAAATAAAAAGGAACGATCACATTTATTTCTTCTTTGTTAAGTGTTTTCACAGAATTTTTGAATTTTGCTACTAAATCTGAAAGTTTATATTGTCAGAATATTTGATGTTAAAAATAAAAGCACCACGATAAAAAAAAAGAAAATGTAAATAATTAAGTAAGGAAAAAACTAAACAAATTTTTTAAATTGTTAAGATCAATTGTAATTAATTATGTGAAATGAAAAAAGAAAGCCTAATGTTTGAGATGAATGCTTCGAAATTGAAGATCTCGAATGGGAAAACTTTGTAACTTAAAAATAGTGATGTTAATTTGAATGAAGAATTCCAAGAAACCAGTAAAGAAAAAAATAAATAAATAAAACCCAAAATCACATGAAATGAAATTAGAAAAGCATGTAAACAATAGAATTGTTAAGTTATGATTACAATTAGATGAAATGAAATAATATAAATTGCACTCAATAATTGTAAAGTTAGAGGACTAATTTCAATCTTAACTGCGGCAGTGTTATAATATGAAATGTGAAAATTTTAAATTTCGTAATTGCTTTTCAATCACCCCATAAATAGAAAGCAATTGACATTCCATATTGGAACTGATTCCAATATTGAATGTCAATTACAGTTACCGACACTAACTTGCAGGCAGAAGAGATTGAATTTGGGTCAGTCGTCGCTCAGCTCTCGAGCGAGCAATAGCTAATATATTTTGTTAATAATTTTACTTATCAATAAAATTATAATTTATTAATAACGCACGGTTTGTGTTCATATTTTATAACATATGTATATACAATATATATCCGCAAAATGTTGTGGACACGATAACAGTCGAACGGAAGTCATAAGCGAGGTGAAACTTTTTCAGTTGATAGATGTCAGTGGGGAGCCAGCTGCTGTTGAAATCCAGCACTATCGATAAAGTGGTTAAAAAGGTACAGCTATATAACGGTGAAAGCATCTGAGCCTAATAACTTCATAACTGAAAAGGCTAGCCAAACCAAACTTGCCCAGTAAGTAGACATTGATAAGGACTAGCCTATTATTGAGTTTTAGCAAAAATCCATCAAGCGGTTAATAGTTGGGACGCTAAGCGACATAAATCGACACCACCTTGCAAAATATGATAGAGAAATGCCGTTTGGTACGAGTGTTGGTGGGGCCCATACTTTCAATTTAAGAGATGGAGCCACCTTGGACCCCGCGGCAGAGCAGCTGTGCGGGCGAAAAACCGCGAAATTTGAGCTCTTTTTTTAATATTGTCCTAATAATTTGTAAACGGTGCCTTGGATCAAACAACTTAATAGGATATAAATTAAAGACCGTCAAATTCTACAACCAACGCATAGCTTAAAGTTGAAATTTGATTTAGTAGTATAATCAAAATCGATAGTCGAAAAACGTCACTTTTTGAGGCTTTGGAGAAAAATCACACTATATCGCTTTTCAAGCTCACATATCTCTGTAACGGATACTTTAAATGAAAAACCGTATAAGTAAAAGTTGAAGATATTTTGATTTCCGGTTTAACGTGCTCAATACTTTTCAAATCGGTTCATTTTTAGTGTAGTTGTGAGTGAAAATGCTGGAATGCTTTCTTAGTGATTCCAGCTTTAATAGCTCTATAGCGGTAAGTATAGAATCTGAAGTTTTTTTTTAGTCTCAATTTACAGATAATTAAATCTTGTTCAAAAAGTTTTTGCTTGATAGCTTGGCTTGATAGCTTAGGTCACAGTTACGCTTTTTAGGGTTTTGTAGAAAAAACAAAACCTTTATGAAATCAGTCAGATGTCAGCCTGTTCAAAGAATATCTCGAAAACAGCTGAAGCTGCAGGTATGGAATTTGGTAGAAATGTGAAGGATTACTACAATTTGTGTCATAAGGTTTTTCATTAGTGGCCAAATTGCAAGGGGGGGGGGGGGAGGAGAGAGTTATTCGCCGCTTAAAGCACATATATGAAAATTTCCAGGATGGCGGCATATAATTAGGATAGCGACGTTAAATATCCAGGATGTTGAAAAAAGTTTAATAATAGTATATTTCGATAATTTGATTTGCTACTCTCTACATATCCCGTAAGTGACCTTAAGAGAGAAGTAATAATGCCAATCCGTTAGCAAAGGGTACAGGTATCTTGTTATAGATACAATTTACATGTAGTCATAATTCATCATATCTTTTGAACTAATGGTCGTATGGAATTGCGGTTAGTTTCATTCTACTCAAAATGACCAAGTACATTAAGAGCTAAGTTAAAAGTGGCATAAAAGCTTTTTATTTTTAACTTATTTAATACGAAAGCTTATTTAATTAATCACAAAATCTGGAAAAATGTGAATATCTTTTGATTTAATGATCGTATGGAATTGCGGTTAACTTCATTCGACTCAGAATGACCAAATACATTAGGAATCAATCGAAAATGGGCAGAAATTTTTAACTTATTTAATAAAGCAGCTTACCAGACTAATATCTTTTTTTGTTTAAATGAGAATATCTTTTGAACTAATGATCGTATGGAATAGCGGTTGATTTCATTCGACTGAAAATGACCAAATGTATTAGGAATTCACCTAAAAGTGGAATAAAAGCCTTTTATTTTCAACTTATTTAATAAAAAAATATTTAACAAAAAAAAAAAAAAAAATCTGGAAAAATGTGAATAACTTTTGAACTAACTATTGTATGGAATTGCCTTTAGTTTCATTCGACTCAAAATGACCAGATACATTAGGAAACAGCCTAAAGTTGGCATCAAAGTTTTTTATTTTCAAATTATTTAATAAAAAAGCTTCCTTAACTAATCAAAAAATGTCAAAAAATGTGAATATCTTTTGAACTAAAGGTCGTATGGAACCACGGTTAATTTTATTCTACTCAGAGTGACTAAATACATTAAGAACCAACCTAAAACTGGCATAAAAACCTTTTATTTTCAATTTACTTAACGAAAAAGCTAATTTAACTAATAAAACAATCTGGGAAAATGTGAATATCTTTTGTACTAATGGTCGCAAGGAATTGCGGTTGGTTTCATTCGACTCAAGATGACCAAATTCACTAGGAGCTATCCTAAAACCTGCACAAAAGCTTTATATTTTCAACGTATTTTGTAGAATTACTTAATAATATACCAGAATTAGTTTTATGACGACCGAGGGATCGTCTCATATTGAATGTAGAATTGTTTGTACATTAAATTTAATGACGACCAACGGATCGTGTCATATGATAAGATCCATGTGGCACGGTCTTCGTATCTCCTTATAGGATCGACAAGTAAATGTTGATCCTTGTGCGTGAGAATTAATTTTATGTGCGTTGCTGTGGTCTTAAGTCACCAGTAATAAAAATATGATGGCTTAGGATTTTTATGTTTGGCAATAAAATTGGTGTGCACGTGAAAGGATCTTAGATCGTAAATTTAGTAAATAGAAGATAGATTTTTGATACATAAGGTTGTTGTATATTTTTAAGTATATATAGATAAAAATAAACGCACTTTGTGTCAGTGTCCGTTTAGAATTAAACTGTGTTGTGTGTTATTATTAAAGAATCAATCCCCAAATCAGTTTAAACATATTTATACTCTAGATGAAATCTGAGAGTATTATAAGTTTGCCACAAAGTTTGTAACGCTAAGAAATAAGGCTCGCAGAAAAAAATGAATGATACAGAAGTTCATATTATCACTCGAATATCTCAAAACCGGATGTCCGTCTGTCCGTCTGTCCGTCTGTCCGTCCGTCCGTCCGTGACCTCTCTAGCTCGAGAACGCGTTGAGCTATGAAGTTCAAATTTTGCACACGTTATTTTTGACAAAAAATGAAGGCTAAGTTCGTGAACGGGCTAAATCGCTCCACCCCTTCTACCCCCTCCCATACAAAATGACACATTTTTGAAAATTTACAATAATCAGATTTTCTCAGAAACTATAAAACATCTTGCTTTGAAATTTTTAATATATCACTTTTATGACAATTGTAACCTATGTTATAAAACTTATTGTAATCCTCACCCTCCTTCTACCCCCTCCCATACAAACTGCACTATTTCATGAAATACGTTAAGCCAATTTACTCAGTACGTATACAATTTATCGGGCTGAAATTTTGTACTTAACACTTAATTAACAATATCAGTTAGATTCAAAAAAATTAATCGATTACCCTTACTCCGTCTACCCCCTCCCATACAAAATGACACATTTTTGATAATTTACAATAATCAGATTTTCTCAGAAACTATAAAACATCTTGCTTTGAAATTTTGAATATATCACTTTTATGATAATTGTAACCTACATTATAAAATTTATTGTAATCCTCACCCTCCTTCTACCCCCTCCCATACAAACTGCACTATTTCATGAAATACGTTAAGCCAATTTACTCATTACCTATACAATTTATCGGGCTGAAATTTTGTACTTAACACTTAATTAACAATATCAGTTAGATTCAAAACCAGGTTCAAATTCATCTAGAGTATTGCATAATTGGGGTTTACCCCAATCGTAGTTCTTTTATGTTTAATAAATAATTAATAACAAAATCTGGAAAAAAGTGAATATCTTTTGAACTAATAGCCGTATGGAATAGCGGTTGATCTCATTTGACTCAGAATGACCAAATACGTTAAGAACTAACCTAAAATGTCATATAAGATGCTTGAACTTTGAAATTATGAAAGAAATTGAATCATTTAATTAACTAATTATTTAATTAATTAAATTACTCAGACAAAAAACTTAGCAAAACTTTTATAAACAAGGTTAAAGTATCTACGAATTGAGGCTAAACCAAAACTTTTAGCTGTTATATTTATCGAGATAGAGCTACTAAGGCTCAAATCGCTAAAAAACCATTTTTGAATTTTCGCTCACAACTACACTAAAAATGGGCCGATTTGAAAAATATTGGGCACGTTAGACCGGAAATCAAAATATCTTCAACTTTTATTATACGGTTTTTCATTTGGAGTATCCGTTACAGAGATATGTGAGCTTGAAAATCGATATAGTGTGATTTTTCTCAAAAGCCTCAAAAAGTGACATTTTTCGACTATCAATTTCGATTATACTACCAAACCAACTTTGAGCAATGCATTGGATGTAGAATTTGATGGTCTTTAATTTATGTCCTATTAAATTTTTTGATCCGAGGCACCGTTTACAAATTATTAGGACAATATTAAAAAAAGAGCTCAAATTTCGCGGTTTTTCGCCCGCACAGCCGCTCTGCCGCGGGGTCCAATATGGCTCCATCTCTTAAAATGAATTTACTGGGACCACTAAGAATCGTACCAAATTGGAATTTCTCTATCATATTTTGCAAGGTGAAATCGCTTAGCGTCCCAACTATAAAAAGTTACAGCCATAAAGCAGCATAATTTTATAAACAAAATAACTACATAACGGAAGAAGCTAGCTAGGCGAAACCTACCCGTTAGTGGATGTTAAGGAGGACTCAACTCCTATCTGATTTCAGAAAAAATTATTAAACGGTTCAAAAGTTACAGCTATATAACGGCAAATTTTTTAAGCGAAATACATAACTCTATAACGCAAGAAGTTAGTTGAGTGAAATTTTTCTAATTTGTGGGCAATCGTCAAGACTGGGTTTCTTTTTAATTTCAGCAACATCAATGGGTGCATTCGGGCGTCACGGAAAAAAGCGTAATGCGCTGCATAGAAATAGCGAATTCCTAAGCAGCACATAACAATTTTTTTTGAGACGCCCGAATGGTATGCTGGCTCACCTGTCAAATGACAAGTTCAGTTTGGCATTTTCTCCCTCTCGTAATTATGTGTTTTTCTTTTCTTCATTGTAAAAACAATGGAGAACGCATAATTCAGTCGACTAGGAAATGCCATGTTGTAAATTGACTTCGTTCGAACTGTCAAATCTCCGCTAAGCCAAGACAGCGAACAAATTTTTTGCTGCCTGAAAGTGTTAGCGCCTAGCTATTTGCGCTAAGTTTAGCAGTGGTCTAGCGCAACGTTCGGAATACAAATCACGAGGCAGCACTTAAAGCTAGCTTGCAACCGTGACTCCTGAATGCACCCAATGAGTCAGTTCAAGAAATACAGCTATATAACCGCAAATTTTTGGGAGCTTAATTAATTTATATAATATAATTGATGAAAATTAGTGAGGAATAGCTTCCGGTGCAGTTTCAGGAAAATCCACAGCACAGTCGAAAGGTTACAGCAATACAACAGCAAAAAGTAATACTCGTATGCAAAGGTTTACCTACACGGAAGGCATTTAGTTGATGAAACTTAAAATGAAACCGGAGATAAATTCATATAGTAAAATCAATCGAACAGTTAAAAAGTTTCATCATCTGAAAATATCGCCGCAAATATCGAAATACAAAATTCTGCAGCTGCACCTGGTATTAAAAACTGCAGTTAAGTATCCCACCCATATCTTAATTTTACATAAATTCATAAATGATCCCGAATTAGCCCATATCCTTATCATACGCTCCAAACGGGAGAGCTGGAGGAAACACAGTGAGGGCATCCAGTCGCTACCTGAAGCGGCTCGCATCCACAAAGCTCTATCTAAGGAGCATTCTAATGGTCAGCTTAAGAAGCAGGACGGATCATTCACTGAGGGTCCAGAGGAAACTCTGGAGCTTCTCCTACACACTCACTTTCCGGGTTCAGTCCAAGCTGAACCCTTTGTGTCTACTTCATCGGCTGACCATCGGGTTTCGTTTAACCGGTTAAGTAGCCTCTCTGGGGTCATCGATTCGATTCGATAGAGAGAAAGTCAAATGGGCAGTGGAGTCCTTTGAACCCTCTAAGGCACCTGGTGCCGATGTTATCTTTCATGCTCTATCGCAACACAGCCTTGATTTCATTATAGCCCCCCTGATTGTCCTGTTAAGAGCCAGCTACTCTTTGAGCTATATTCCAAGCTTTTGGAGGGCTGTAAACGTGGCATTCATTCCTAAAAATGGGAACAAATCGGAGGAGCTACCGAAATCTTACAGGCCTCTCATCGTTTCTCCTAAAAACTATTGAGAGGTTATTGGATCTACATATCAGGGAAAAAATGGAGTGCACGTCACCCTTACATCGTACTCAGTTCGCCTATCTAAAAGGTAAGTCGACTGTGGTTGCCTTACACAATCTCGTGGGAACGATTGAAAAAACCCTTAATGACAAGGAAATCGCTCTATGCGCGTTCCTTGACATTGAGGGTGCTTTCGACAATACTGTCAGGAATATACCTACGGCTACAATCATGTGGATCGACGCCATGCTTCGGGGGTGTGAAATCTACTTCATCGCTTGGTGGCATCTCAATTTGTGTTAACGCTGCCAAGGGCTGTCCTCAGGGTGGGGTTCTTTCCCTACTTCTCTGGTCCCTTGTCCTAGATGAGCTACTCGCTAGGCTCTGCGACTGTGGTTATTGTGCTATCGGATACGCTGATGATATAACCATGATAATAAGGGGCAAGTTTGAAACGACCGTCACGGAGGTGATTAGTACGGCACTCGACCTAGTCCTTCGCTGGTGCACTGAAGTTGGCCTGGGCGTTAATCCTCAAAAAACTGTCTTAATTCCATTCACTCGGAGGAGAAATCTTAGTTTAAGCTCGGTCAGCCTAGGCAGGACGGTGTTTGAGTTCTCCACTGAAGTCAAGTGTTTAGGCCTCACGTTAGACTGGAGGCTCAACTGGAGCAAACATGTCGAGACAGTTGTTAGTAAGGCCACTCGGATCATGTGGGCTTGCAGGTCTCTCTTTGGAAAAAGCTGGGGTCTCACCCCTAAAATGACTGAGTGGTTGTACTTGATGCTGGTATGACCAGTTGTGACATATACTGCGCTAGTATGGTGGCCCAAAACGCAGCAGCGTTGCACCGTACAGTTGTGTACCAAACTTCAACGTCTTGCATGCCTTGGTGTGGCAGGATCTTTTCGCTCATGTCCGACATCGGCCATAGAGGCAGTTACCGGACTTACTCCGCTGCATATTTTTATTCGAGAATCTGCAGCTCTAAGCGCTCTTCGAGTGCATCTAACTTATGACGATCATGTGTACAATCAGGGCCACATGAGCATTCTGGAGCGGGCTCCTTGCATACCGATCTGCTCGAGATCAGACTACATGACTACGGAACTTTGCTTCGGTAGGAAATATTCGGTTTCCATCCCAAGCCGATCGGAATGGGATATTTTCAATCTTTGTCCTGATCCCAGGTACTCGTATATCATGTGGTTTACTGATGGGTCAAAAATGGAACAGGGAGTTGGTGCTGGGATCTTTGGACCGAACACCAGGATCTCAATCACTATGGGCATTTGGCCCAGCGTTTTCCAAGCCGAGATCCATGCTATTGAGACCTGCGCCAGAGTAATTTTCTAAAAGAAGCTCACTGGCGCTAACATTGCCATCTGCTCTGACAGTCAGGCAGCTATTAAGGCTCTTTCCTTTCACAAGTTCTCGTCGAAACTAGTGAAAGAGTGTTTTGATACCCTACAGTGTCTCGCAAACACAAACCAAGGCACTCTTTGTTGGATACCTGGGCATCGGGGCATCCATGGCAATGAAGCTGCAGATGAACTTGCTAGACAAGGCTCATCAGAGAAATTTTTCGGGCCTGAACTCTTCTGCGGTCTGAGCTGGGCCGCAGCCAAGGCAATGGTGAGGGTATGGTCTGCGGACGAAAGGTTGCGGTACTGGAATAATCTCCCAGGACTGCGGTAATCCAAAGATCTCATTGATCCCTACAGTCGGAACGAAGCTAGCCGCCTGGGAAGAGCGGACCTGAGGATAATCGTTGGTTACCTCACGGGACACCATTGGGTGAGATATCACCTAAACAAGATGGGTCTGTCCACTGAGACAGAATGCCGGCTTTGCCTGGAGGACATTGAGTCCACCAAACACCTTCTCTGTGAATGCCCGGCGATCGCTAGCTCCAGGATTACGTTTCTTGGAGATTCAATAGTGAACTCCGCTGTCATTAAGAGTGCTCCTACAAAGGACCTATTGGCCTTCATCAGGTTGATTGAGGGTCTTTTGGATTAGTCAAGGCTATGGCACAATAGATCTTTTGGTCGCAGTGCCTACCATATGGGTATCTTAGCCTGCCGTTATTTATTATTATTAGCCCATATCAAAAATCAGTTCTTCTGGCTTCACTGCGCCAGGTGCAAAAGTATTTCCCATGGAAATTACTGCTCAATAGGATCCTTTAACAAATTTTAATTTTGACAACCACTTTATAAAATTTGCACTTTACCTGAGATCTAATTGTTTACTGAGTCAGGCAAACCAAAATCCCAACTTTATCTTCTCCCCACCTATAAGAAAAACATATCATGGAAAAGGAAATATTTTAACTGTTCTTTGGGATACTTTTCTCTTAGTCAGTTATCAGGGGACAGAAGACTTGGTGAGATTTTTTTAACCCATTAACGACCACGAAAATTCAAAAACAGTATTTTAAAGAAAAACATAGTTTTTTAAAGTAATTGGGGCATGCTGAACCCAAATCCGTCGTCAGTTTTTTTCTAGCTTGCGCTTGAGTCTTGGAAAAGAGTGTTCGCAAGTGCGAACACTGGTCGATATGCAGCATAAATTTTACATAGGGGCAAAAAGTCGATGTATACATTAAATGTAAAAGAAAGTCTCCGAATTTTAGTATTTTAACTTATTTTATGATTTTATATATAGGTATATTATGTACAGAAAATTTATTTTTTTTTGTGAAATCCATCGAAGCATTGTGGATGTAAATGAACATTGCATCTTTGGCACATCCATTTAATTGGTTTGCAACATCCTTTTAACTGGCACCTTCGAGGCTTTGCTTCAGGATGAACTACAGGAATATGTTCGCCTTCAACCCATGGTAATCGGTAGTTGACATCTTTGTCATCTCGTTCTGGAGTAGCGGTGGGATTGTCTGCCGAGGTTAGGAGCAATGCCTTTATTACACTGAGCCTGAAATCTTTTTGCGGTAATGGCTTTTTATTTTTATAATTTTCCAGGAAGCAGTGCAGTTTCCACGCATTTGTTACAGCGGAACTTAGCACTGATATGAACAATGGCCAGTACCACTTTTTCGATCTTATATTGATCCTATAATTTGCTAGGCCTGTTCGATTATTCAAAATAATCGATTATAATCGATTATTGAAAATAATCGATTATTTTCGATTAATCGATTATTTTCGATTAATCGATTATTTTGTTATATGCGTAAAAAAATCTTTAAATTTTTCTATACAAAGATAGATTTTCAGCATTTGTTTTGTGTTTTTTTTTTGCAGTACCAGAAATTATGATATCATAATAGCACGAAACTAGAAAGTAGAAGGCTTCGCCTGCAATCCGAGGTGTTTGTAGGTACAGTGTCAATAGGAGACGAGCTGTCTTATCCCAAGACCCTGCCTTTCCCAAACCAATCTTGTTAAATGAGTACCCATTTAAACAGCTCGGCCGAGCGTGTTGCTGAGAATTTATAATACATCTCTGCACAAAACACACCGTCAAGATTTAGTGAAAGAAATAATGTTAACGATAATGTTAACTTTGGACTTGGTTCAAAACTGAACTGTAGCGCCATTTATTTATTTTATATTTTTAAACTAAATATATCTTATTACCGCAGGCACCACTTTGCATTGAAAGTGTGACTACAATTTCTATTGGTGTACCAGTAAAATCGAAACAAGTGTAGCTATTCCGGAATTTTTGCAATTTTGACTTCACATACCCTGTTTAGTGTTTGTTTATTTTGACGCTAATTGTCAATTCGATCTGACACCGGCCAGCTGGTGGGTGTACAGTATGCATTTATTATTTGCTCAATTTAAAGTCATCAAAGGGTCCACTGACCATTTCCAGTTCAATTAAGAGTGCATTAACCTCTGATTCCGTTGGTACAGAAAAAGCGGTTAATGCATTTGCTATAAAGGCCATGATAAACAGCGGTTTCGGGCACTTTTTTGGAATCAGTAGTAGTTCGCGGAACTCCCCATTTGAAAAATTTGTTAATACATCAATGTTAATTTATTGTTGAATTTAAATATTATTTATTGAAACAAGTTTGTGCATTCTTAATTATTAATAATAATTCCAAAGAAAACATTGGTCCGTCGAGCCGGATTCAGGAACAACTGGAGGATTCGATTGGAAAAGACTCCGTAGCCATCCGAGAATCCGAATTGAGAAGAAGAGCGAAAGTACAGCGCAACCAAACCCTGGAATTGTCTTTCTTTGGACAATTGGTGAGTCCGTTCTGAAATGAAAGGTAGTCGGTAAGTCGCTCATTTCGTTTTAAAAAAAAAAAAACTTTATCTTTGAAATCCTCCAAATTTCCTTGGTATCCAAAACTCCGTATTCCTATACACCAATCTTCAAAACCGAGTACTTGCTGTTTCGCATTGGTGCGGCGCTGGCGGGAATCTGAAGTGATATCGGAAAGTGAAAATTGTGAATCTTAGTACAAAATTCCAATTGTAATTCTTGTAATAACATTAATTCGATAATATGGCCGAAAAGTTCGATAACTTATTGGAGCGACAGAATGCCAATTGTGCCGCCTTTGATTGTTTCGTGATGAATTTTCAAAAGTGTTCCGCGGAAACTCTAACGGTAGGGTATCTGAAAGGTCGGTTGGATGGTTTGATCGACTTGTGGAAACAATTTCGAGAGCTTCACTTGAAACTGCTCACCAAGAGTAACGACACACAAAAGTTGTTGCCATATTTTGCGGAAGATTCCTTTTTAAAATATGAGGCCATATACTATCAATACTATGGCAGTATCCATGATTCGCTCGGCCATCTTGATTCCAAAGTACAGTCAAGCGAACACAAATTTGATAGGTCTGACATTAAACTACCCCCCATAGTGTAATGTGTACCGTTACAGGCGTAGATGCATGCATGGATACATGCATGCATACATTTGTTCATATGCATGGCATGCGTCATTAGATGCACGTATATCTACATTTATGCATATTTGCGTATGCTTATGCATGCATTTAATATCGATATATACCAGTGACATATCGACATATCTATGCATATATGTGTCCATCTATGCCTCTACGTAGGTACCGAGAAAGTATTCGCGCGCATCAGATTGGTGTCATAATTTTCTGCGCCTGTCCATTTACTTTCGCGAGTCACTGTACCCGACTGCAGCGGGTCAGCGATAACTGATAAGAAATGGTCAGGATGCAGGAAATTATGATAACAAGCTATGTGAACGATACTGTGCACAATGCAGGTAGTCTAATGAAACCTGTTTAGAAAGAAATCCGTTGTGCAAATGCATTGTGCAATTGCATTGTGCATTTTTTCAGGAGTTCGGATTTAAACATCGAGCGGGTCGGTAGCGATTTCGAGTCAAGAGCTTGGCTATTGTTTGGCTGGGAAAGTGGACTCCACCACCTCATCTGTATCTGAGGTGCACCTTCAGGCTCGCTGCTGAGAATTATAATAATTATTTGATATAATTATTATATTTTTTTTGTTTTCGGGCGCGGAAAAGAACACTTCGTAAATCGAAAGGAGTTCAATTCGAGACTTTGTGGCTAGTGGGACGGATCTGAGGGGATTGACCGTTTCACACGTGGACGTACTTACGGGATTTGTCTGAAGTAGATGTATATATAGGGATATCGATCGTGAATCCTTATGAGTTACAGTGATATTGTACATTTCGGATTTTGTGCAGCACAATTGATAGTAATGAAAGTCGAAGGAGAGCTTACATTGGGATTTCAGTGCACAGCTGGCTGCCGATGGATAAAATCAATCCGAGAAATAACGGATACCCAACAACAGCAGTGATAGATGAAGTGTTTTTCTGTCATTTCAACACGATCAGGGATCTTGTGGTAGTCGATCCGTGAACGGAACATAGTGGAAAAGTGTTTTAAGCCATGATAAGAGTTGACACGTGCTCTTCCCCTGAAACCCCCTTTTGAATTTCTTGACGTGCCTTTTATTTTTTTGTGCGCGCGGATGTTTTGTCGCAATGCATTTCCGGCCCCGACACAACAGTAACAACCACTCATTGCCTCCAGCCCGTGTGAAACAGACCTTACCGCCGTCGCTAATTAATTAATTTTGTTGGCAGTTTTGCTGCTTGGTAAAAATTGGAAGGGAGATCCCGTTACCCGGTCGATCACGCTGCATTTCTCCCAGGTCCGTGTGTTCCCCGAATTGACTCTCGAATTCCGGGTCGTCGTGCAACGAGCCCTGGAGCCTTTACGCATTTTAGAAGCCACGGAAAAATGTGATCAAGTGCGCGCGCGATTTTCATTTAATTATTTGGCCTGTTCCGATTTTCGGTTGTGGATTTTGTATGCAGAGTGTACGAGTGATTCGAGCGTAAACAGCAGCGGCAGAACAGTGTAGCGGTTGCGCAAAGTCGAGCGATTTTTCGTCCAGCGATTTTGTTTTAAACGCTAAATGGGAGTCGTGGCGCCACGGTCAGCCCTCAGCAGCGCTAGCCAAGGAGTCACAACGGGGAGCAGCACAGGTGCTCCGCCAACAGGGGAGCACCCCAGGTAATGGTGTCGCCCAAGGAAAAGTTCGGCATTGGTTATTTGTGTTGCTCTAAACAAGTGCCGCACTACGCAGAACCGTACGACCGATACAACCCTTCGCGATTTTGAAGCGAATGTATCACACCAGCAATTTGACAACATACCAAAATATTGGCGTGGTCGTGAGACGTGTAATGAATTGAATTATTTTTGGTCGTTGCAAATCAAAATGGTATAATTCCATGCCAATCCAAATACCAATTACTTCATTGCAACCGAATGCATACATTTTTTGTATGTTATTAGCCATACAAACTTATGGATCAAAATTGCATTTCAGTGAATTGCACTGACAACCGTAGCATTAAGTTATTTGTATGAGAAAAACACATTTGGTTTTAGTAATGAACTGGAATTTCCAGTTTTTAATTTTAATTTGGGAAGAGTAAGAGCCTCCTGGTAAAATGAGCCTTGAGGATATGGCAGAAGTCCGGTAAAATTGAATTAAAAATAATAGCCATTGGGATATTAAAAGCCGGCGTCAGACTGCCACAACAGATGGTCTTGTTGTTAATTAAGAATGACACTATAGGATTAATATGATGCAGCTTAAGTTTTTCTCTTAGAAAAAAAAAATATATATATATATAAAAATTACAAAAAAAAATAAAAATAAAAAAAATATATAAAAAAATATATATATCTATATAATATATATGTATATAATATATTTATACATATATACATTATATCCTAGAAAAAAAAATTATTTTATTAAAAGCACATACCACCTGAATTTTTAGGTATGTGCAAGAATAGGATTAGCATGGTGGGCTAAGGACGCCGATTTCTTCCCTCTCTCTCTCTTCTCTCTCAGTTTGAATTTTGAATTTTATTGGGGGATTTCAAAAATATGCGCCCGAAATCCCACGGTCGGGAGGGCTAGGTCGCGCAGGGCCCATAAAAACTGGGGCCCATAAGGAGCCATTTTCCATCTTGAGGCTCAGATAACCTGAGAGGGAAAAGGATCTGTCCTGATTGGACGGTTTTCCCAGTTATGAATATCTTTTTTTGGCCTTCGTGCCTTGTTAGTCTGGCTGATGCAGCCCCCATGTCCCTGCACGGGACTTTGTCGATTTTTTTTGAGTCTTTGGGAGTATTGCGGGATATTAGTTTTTTTTTCGAGTTTTCCTTTTTTTTTTGAGTTTTTTTGTATTTTCTCTCGGGCAGACGTGCGATTTATTTTTGTACGTTGATGGTGGAGGCCGATGGCTGCCGTGTTGAACCACCCCGCCACTCCCGACAGCTGAGCTGGTCTGCCAGCGCACGTCACGGGTGGTCGTCGGAGAGGGTCTTTCGTCACCCATTGAGGTTTCTGGCCTTTACGGCCATCTCAACCCTCGCCCTCCGGTCTCCATCGCTACAAATGGCGCCCAACGTGGGGCCCAAAAATTGGCATTTTCGTCCTTGGACGAAGAGGACCCAACTCCATCTCGGGTCCTCATATCTTTGTTGCCCCACCACACCAGTCCTTAAACTCTTCGGAGTGCATTGGCACTCCACATCCTTGAGATTTAGGCTACACGCCATTGCATTGCCCAGGCAGACCGTAGGATAGGTGTTCCTTCCCCTTCCACATCCTTTTAACGTAGAGTTTCCCCTCCCCTGACAAGCCCTGATCTGCCTTGTGTCGTCCCTGGAGGGTTTCCTACCTCGTGAGGTATGTCCGACTGCTTCCTGTGAAACGCGGAAAAATTGATGTTTTCGTTCGATTGCCCTACCGGGAAGTCAGGAGGAAACAGCCTCACCTTTTTATGGCAGATTAGGGTCTTACTTTGAACTTGCATAGGTGGCACAAGTTGAAGTCGTCTCCTCAAATGTCTCTTGACGGGAGGAAAGCCAGCATTCCACTTCCCAAAGAGGAGGACTTGCTCCCGGAACTTGGCCATAGTATGGCAGGGCGAGCAGGCGGCGAGCAACGGAAATGGTTAGCAGCCATAGGCGTTGCACGGCCATCGTATGGTTGAGCTGAGGGCCGCCCACAAGGGAAGGTGAGCCTGATCAACCACTGCGGCTTGTGGATTGTAAAGGCACTCCCAGGACGCCACATATGAGGCGAGACCAACTAACCAGCCATGCAAGCCCAGTATTCTGCATTCCTTAGTCTGAATCACCATCCTGTCAAACTTTGAAGTACGGCCTACGGAGATATAGAATTGCGTGTAATGGGCAGGGTTGCCAGCTACATGACGTACTTCCTGCGGTCGATATGGATAAGTTGGGCAGGGGAAGTGATTCAGCTAATCGGTTTAGTTTTGAGTCCCACTTTTGCCTCCATGATGGATATTTCCCTTTTTCCTTGCAGGTCATTACATAAGAATTTATAATCTAATAATTTTTTTTTTTGCAAAAAAATTATAGCGTGGCGTTGAGAGGGGTTGAAGTTTGTTTAACATTAATGGAGGACTTAGTAAGTTCTCCTTTTTCCTTGGTTTTTTTTTTGCGTTTTTATACCCTAGACTTTTAGTATAGGGTATATTGTTTTTGTCACGACGGAAATATGTAACACCTTAAAGGAGGCTCCGGAGGTATAGCAATGTATATATTTGGTCTACAACTTAATAATGAGACTTTTTTTAGAGATGGCAACACCGATAAACCAATGGTAGTCCATCTTTGACATACATACCATTTGAAGTTTGTATTCATAAGCTGTCAATGTCAGTATAAACATTTCGTGTTGATTGTTGACAACGTATTTTACCGGACCATGGAAAGTTTCGAAAATTCACGAAAAAAACAACATTTGCGGGAAGTTTTACTTGGACATTATTTTGCTAAGAAGACTGCAGCTCAGAGTCATAAATTGCTCGTGGAAGTTTACGGTGACGATGCTTTTTCGCGTGCACAGTGTTTGCGGTGGTTTCATCGGTTCAAAAATGATAATTTCGACATTACCGACGAAGAGCGACCTGGCCAGCCAAAAAAGTTTGAAGACGAAGAATTGACGAAATTACTCGAAGAAGATTCGTGCCAAACTCAAAAAGAGTTGGCAATTTCGTTGGAAGTGACTCAGCAAGCCATATCGAAGCGGTTAAAATCACTGGGAATGATCCAAAAGCAAGGCCACTGGGTCCGTACGAGTTGAAGCCAAGAGATGTTGAGAGGCGCTTTTGCATGTGCGAACAACTGCTTCAAAGGCAAAGACGGAAGGGTTTTTTGCATCGTATTGTGACCGGCGATGAAAAGTGGATTCATTATGATAACCCAAAGCGAAAGAAATCATGGGGACCGCCCGGGCACCAATCAACATCGACCGCGAAGCCAAATATTCATGGTTCCAAGCTTATGCTCTGCATTTGGTGGGACCAGATCGGTGTTCTTTATTATGAGCTGCTAAAACCGAATGAAACCATTGACGGGCAGCGCTATCGACTGCAATTGATGCGTTTGAGTCGAGCATTGCGTGAAAAACGGCAACAATTTGCTGAAAGGCACGACAAAATAATTCTTCAGCATGACAATGCTCGCCCTCATGTTGCGCAAGTCGTGAAAACGTACCTGGAAACAACCAAATGGGAAGTGCTACCCCACCCGCCGTATAGCCCTGACATTGCTCCATCCGATTACTATTTGTTCGCTTCGATGACTCATGCGTTGGCTGATCAGCACTTCACTTCATATGAGGATACTAAGAACTGGCTCGATTCATGGATAGCCTCGAAACCCCAAGATTTTTTTCGCGACGGAATTCGTAGACTTCCCGAAAGATGGGAGAAAGTTATCGCTGCTGATGGCCAATATTTTGAATAATTTAGTTATATGAATAAATCTATGAACAAATGCCCAAAATTCCAAAAAAAGTCTCATTATTAAGTTGTAGACCAAATATATAAATGATCAGGGTCACCTCCTGATTCGATTAAGCCATGTCTGTCTGTCTGTCTGTCTGTCCGTCTGTCTGTCTGTCTGTCTGTCTGTCTGTCTGTCTGTCTGTCTGTCTGTCTGTCTGTCTGTCTGTCTGTCTGTCCGTCTGTCTGTCCGTTCGCACGATAACTTTCGATAGAATGAAGCTAGACCCTTGAAATTTTGGTCAAATGTTGGTAGTATGATCTAGTTGGATGGTATTGAAATTGGGCATGGTCAGGCCGAGAGAACGCCTACCTCCCCTACATATGTAAAATAATTAAATGTATCTATAACTTCCGATTAAAAAATCATGAAAAGCTCTTGCTTTGGTATATTGCTAGTAAGGGTAATCTTATACTCTCCTGGGAAAATAAAATCGATCAGTTGAAAACTAACGGTAATTTTCTTACAAAAAGCCCCGTACTACCCTACTTTTCAGGTTTTTTGTCTATAACTCTTGAACCAATTGACGTAGACATCTGATTTTTGGCATGTAACCCTGAGGGAAAAAGCTGCTTAAGGTTCTGTAAGTTGGGCATAATCAAATCAAAGGAACGCCTACCTCCCCTACAAATTTCAAAAAATTAAATATTCCTTTAATTACGATAACTTTCGATAGATTGACGCTAGCGAGTTGAAAATTTGACAAAATATTGCTAGTAGGTTCTACTTGGTTGGTATTGAAAATGGGTAAGATCCGACCGAAGCAACCCCTACCTCCCCTACAAATGCAACTTCAAATAAGCGATAACTTTTGATAGAATGAAGCCAGCGACTTGAAATTTTTGTCAAATGTTTGAAGTGAGGTTGAGTTAGTTGGTATTTAAGATGGGTTAGATCCGATCTAAGAAACCCCTACCTCCACTACAAATGAAACTTAAAATAAGCAATAGCTTACGACAAAATAATGCTAGCGACTTAAAATTTTGGTTAAATGTTTAAAATAGGATCCAGTTGGCTAATATTGAAAATATGTAAAATCCGACCAACGAAACCCCTAATTCCCCTACAAATAAAAATTCTAATAAGCGATAACTTTCGATAGAGTGAAGCTAGAGACTTGAAATTTTGGTCAAATGTTTGTAGCATGATCTTATTTTTTTGTGGCAATGATGAGCAAAATCCGACCGAAGGAACCTCTACCTCCCCTACAAGTGAAAATTCAAATAAGCGATAACTTCCGATAGAGTGAAGCTAGAGACTTGAAATTTTGTTTAAATGTTTAATGCATGATTCTATTTGTTGGTGGCAATAATGAGCAAGATCTGACCCAAGGAACCCCTACCTCCCCGACAAGTGAAACTTCAAATAAGCAATAACTTTCGATAGAATGAAGCTAGCGACTTGAAAAATTCGACAAATATTTGTAGAATGGGTTAGTTGTCGATGTGACTGGAACGAACATTAGAAAATGTTCGCATATTTTGTGAACATTGGTATCTTTTTCCAGCTTAACATATCGTACACATAAACTAAACTGTTCGACAGTCGATATGTCAGCCGTTTCATCGGCAAGTATTGAAAAATATTTTGCCTGATTCACTTCACCTCCGCTATTTTCCGCCTTATTATTGTGAAACAAGAACTTATAATTTCATTTTGAATTTTCCAACTAGTATAAACAGCATTACGGCCACAATTTTCCAAATGACTTTTTAATCGTTCGTCACCGGCATTAACGCGGAATCTCAACAAAGCTCGGAAAATGCCTTCATTTTCAACCGGATCATTATTAACATCGAATGGCGATGTGTCTCTATGTCACCTCAGTGGAAGTCCTTGCCTACCATAAAAAATAACCGTTTTTATAATGGGAATCAATTGTTGCCTATTTTGTTCCACTTGAATCTTTCTGCCATGATCTACAGCTTTGTCCACCGATAATTTTTCACCAGTGACCACTGCGAAGAAATTCGAAGCTCTAAGGACAGCAGATTTGTGGTAGTCCAAGGTTTCATGTTTTCGGAATCGTTCTATTCCCTTTTTCCAATGTCTAAATGGCAAGTTAACCAGCTGTCCCACAGACTGTGCTGTTGTCATTCCGACTTCCTTAGACGAAAACAAAACACAAAATTTGCAAAAAGCACCGTCCGTTTCTTTAGAATACGCCAACCATGAATATTGGCGAAGCCAAGACAATTTAAATCGGCGTGTCTGATTTCCGATAATTGAAGGTGGAAAAGTGTGTGATTCATCTGGAATCCAAACTTTTTTCAATATATCCAATTTATCTTGGTCACTCACGGGTCTATTCGCAAAGGAAGCAATATCGAATTTGCTAACGGGAAATTATGTCGGTGGTACGGCAGACGGCTGGTCTGGACGCAAATTTGATGTTTTTCGCATGGCAGGCATAGATGAAGACGGCTGGTCAGAGATCCCAAAATGCAAATCTGATGTTGATGGTATGGCAGGCATTGATGGAGACGACTTGTCTGAAATCGCAGGACGCAAATCTGATGTTGATGGCATAGCAGATGTTGATGGCACAGCAGATGTTGATGGAGACGGTTGGTCTAAGAACGGAGAATTAAAATTTGATAACATGGGTGAGGACGGCTGATCTAAGATCGCGGGATGCAAACCTGCATTATTTTTTCCAGATTGAACTGATTTGGTTTTTTTTTTATTGTTGAACTTGAGAAAAAATCCTTAAGTGTTCTTTTCATGATTGATTTTTATTACCTAACAAGTAACACCGAACACAAACAATCAAAAACAAAACAAAACTTTATATATAACTGTTAAATACAGTTACACTTCGCGACTTTTGCGTTATTCACATCAACTTGGTGGTGCGCCCGTTGTCCGTTCAACACTAAACTTCCAGCATTCTTTCATTCTCATGCATGCCTAATATTTAGTAATTGATTGACACAAGTGTTCTCATCCACTTAACCGACAACCGATACCAGGACGAACTATAATAAGAACGGTTACTCATGCATAGGATTACTTTATTGCGCTACTCATGCATGGGATAACTTTATTGCGTTTCTATCCAAAACAAAACCAAGCAATTCAAGAAATACAAAACCAAAACGCATTGACACATCACAAACATATCAACAGTCCTTTCAAGCAACAACCAACTGTGTAAACATTCAATGCTATCTAGGCATGACGGCCCGCACCACCAAGAAGACTTTAATCTTTCATTGCATCTTAATGTTTTATTTTCGAGCCGGGATTTCGCTCATGTAATATAACTTTATATAAGAACCGTATTATGCTATTCGTCGTGAACACGAAAAGTAAAAGTACTTAGACGATTTTCACAATTTCGGAAGTGTTCTCGGAAAATTCCTAACGAATTGACACCCTCGAATTGGCTTTGATGACTGAACAGGCGCGTCTGCACTTAATAGTGCGTAGTGAAAAAGTGCCTGGCGCAAAAAGAGCGCCACGGAGAAGCGAATTCATGCAGCTGTTATTCTATAAACAAAAGGAACCATAGGTCGAATTCCGTGAAAACATAATGTCTAAACAACAGATAGTTCGAAAACGTGAGGGCGAATTATGGCAACTTTTGATTGATGGTTGATGTCCAAAAAAAGTGTATTTCTTCTTTATGAGATGAGGTAATGAAAAATTTGTATCAAAGATCGGTCGGTCGATTTTACATATATGATATTTATCCAAGTGCAGTGAATCTAACGTATACTACGCATACATTGACCGTGCCTACACTTGTTAGTAGTAAGTTTTTTTTTTTTTTGTTAAAGAGTTATATATGACACACACTTTACAGTCAAATAAAATGGAAAATAATATATCTAAGTATTCCAAGTGAATATTTACATACATGCAAGTACAACAAATTCATACAAAATGATTGAGCATAAAATTATGGTTTAAATGACTTTTTTTTGCTCTGGGGGGGGGGGGGGGGGCGGGCTTTAGCCCCTTAGCCCCCCGTGGTTGCGCCACTGTGTTCAGCAACTGCTCGTCAAAGTATTTACGTTTCTTACGTCTAATTATTCTATTCGATATTCGCCGTAGCTCGTCATATTTTTTATACCCTAGACTTTTAGTATAGGGTATATTGTTTTTGTCACGACGAAAATATGTAACACCTTAAAGGAGGCTCCGGAGGTATAGCAATGTATATATATAAATGATCAGGATCACCTCCTGATTCGATTTAGCCATGTCTGTCTGTCCGTCTGTCCGTCTGTCTGTCCGTTCGCACAATAACTTTCGATAGAATAAAGTTAGAGACTTGAAATTTTGGTCAAATGTTGGAAGTGTAATCTACTTGGTTGGTATTGAAAATGGGCGTGATCAGGCCAAGAGAACGCCTACCTCCCCTATATATGTAAAATAATTAAATGTATCTATAACTCCCGATTAAATAAACATAAAAAGCTCTAGCTTTGGTAAATTGCTCGTGAGGATAATCTTCTACTCCCCTAAAAAAATAAAATCGATCAGCTGAAAATTAACGGTAATTTTCTTACAAACAGCCCCGTACTACCCTACTTTTCGGTTTTTTTGTCTATAACTCTTGAACAAATTGACGTAGACACCTGATTTTTGGCATGTAACCCTGGAGTAAGAAGGTGTTTAAGTTCTAGTAAGTTGGGCGTAATCAGATCAAAGGAACGCCTACCTCCCCTACAAATTTCAAAAAATTAAATATTCTTTTAATTACGATAACTTTCGATAAAATGACACTAGCGAGTTGAAAATTTGACAAAATGTTGTTAGTAGGATCTACTTGGTTGGTATTGAAAATGGGTAAGATCTGACTTAAGCAACCCCTACCTCCCCTACAAAGGCAACTTCAATAAGCGATAACTTTTGACAGAATCAAGCCAGCGACTTGAAGTTTTGGTCAAATGTTTGAAGTGAGATCGGGTTAGCTGGTATTTAAGATGGGTTAGATCAAACCTAAGGAACCCCTACCTCCCCTACAAATGAAAATTCAAATAAGCGATAACTTCCGATGGAGTGAAGGTAGGGACTTAAAATTTTGTACAAATGTTTGTAGCATGAACTTATTTGTTGGTAGCAATGATGAGCAAGATCCGACCTAAGGAACCCCAACCTCCCCTACAAGTGAAACTTCAATTAAGCGATAACTTTCGATAGAGTGAAGCTAGAGGCTTGAAATTTTGTTTAAATGTTTGAAGCATGATCTTATTTGTTGGTGGCAATAATGAGCAAGATCCGACCTAAGGAACCCCTACCTCCCCTACAAGTGAAACTTCAAATAACGGATAACTTTCGATAGAGTGAAGCTAGAGGCTTGAAATTTTGTTTAAATGTTTGAAGCATGATCTTATTTGTTGGTGGCAATAATGAGCAAGATCCGACCCAAGGAACCCCTACCTCCTCTTCAAGTGAGACTTCAAATAAGCAATAACTTTCGGTAGAATGAAGCTAGCGACTTGAAAAATTCGACAAATATTTGTAGAATGGGTTAGTTAATTGATTTTGATAATGGTCAAGATCCTACTGAATGATTGCCAACCTCCCCTATAAACTGGCCATACAGGAAACTCACTTTTAATGCATATGGTCGTTACCAATTGGTACTTTTGGTATCACCACTAGGTCTGTACAAGTCTAGGGTATATACGCTTCGGACTCCGGGCCGAAGCGAAGCTTCGGCCTGGTTTTTTCTGCGTTCGCTGCGCATACTTGCAGTATCGCAGTTGGCGACACTTAGACGCTTCCTTAAATTAGTAGCGTACGTTAAATATACCTCGAATAAAAATCTCTTATCAAGGATTTCTTGTTCGCGTACTAGGACTTTATTATACCCTAGACTTTTAGTATAGGGTATATTGTTTTTGTCACGACGGAAATATGTAACACCTTAAAGGAGGCTCCGGAGGTATAGCAATGTGTATATATAAATGATCAGGGTCACCTCCTGATTCGATTTAGCCATGTCTGTCTGTCTGTCTGTCTGTCTGTCTGTCCGTCTGTCCGTCTGTCCGTCTGTCTGTCCGTTCGCACGATAACTTTCGATAGAATGAAGCTAGAGTCTTGAAGTTTTGGTCAGATGTTGGAAGTATGATCTAGTTGGTTGGTATTGAAAATGGGCATGATCGGGCCAAGAGAACGCCTACCTTCCCTACATATGTAAAATAATTAAATGTATTTATAGCTCCCGATTAAATAAACATGAAAAGATCTAGCTTTGGTAGATTGCTCGTGAGGCTTATCTTATACTCTCCTGCAAAAATAAAATCGATGAGTTGAAAACTAACGGTAATTTTCTTACAAAGAGCCCCGTATTACCCTACTTTTCAAGTATTTTGTCTATAACTCTTGAGCCAATTGACGTAGACATCTGATTTTTGGCATGTAACCCTAGAGTGAGAAGCTGCTTGGGTTTTAGTAAGTTGGGCATAATCAGATCAAAGGAACGCCTACCTCCCCTACAAAATTAAACAAATTATATATTACTTTAATTACTTTAACTTTCGATAGAATGACACTAGCGAGTTGAAAATTTGGCAGAACGTTGATAGTAAAATCTAGTTAGTTGGCATTGAAAATGGGAAAGATCCTACCTAAGGAACCCCCACCTCCCCTACAAATGAAACTTCAAATAAGCAATAACTTTTGATAGAATGAAGCCAGCGACTTGAAATTTTAGTAAAATGTTTGTAGTAGGATCCAGTTGGCTAATATTGAAAATACGTAAAATCCGACCAATGAAACCCCTACTTCCCCTACAAATGAAACTTCAAATAAGCGATAACTTTCGATAGAATGAAGCTAGAGACCTGAAATTGTTTTTTTGTTTGTAAAGTGATCTTATTGGTTGGTGGCAATGATGGGTAAGATCTGATCCAAGGAGCGCCTACCTCCCCTACAAGTGAAACTTCAAATAAGCGATACCTTTCGATAAAATTAAGCTAGTGATTTGACATTTTGGTAAAATATTTGTACTGGGATCTAGTTGGTTGTTATTAAAAATGCGCAAGATTCACCAAACCAAACCTCTACCTCCCTTACAAGTGAGACTTCAAATAAGCAATAACTTTCGATAGAATGAAGCTAGCGACTTGAAAAATTCGACAAATATTTGTAGAATGGGTTAGTTAATTGATTTTTAGAATGGCCAAGATCCTCCTGACCTCCAACCTCCCCTATAAACTGGCCATGTAGGGAATTCACTTTTAAAGCATATAGTCGTTGCCAATTGGTACTTTTGGTATCACCACTAGGTCTGTACAAGTCTAGGGTATATACGCTTCGGACTCCTGGCCGAAGCGAAGCTCCGGTCTGTTTTTTTTGGCGTTGCTTTGGGAAAATATTTTTATACCCTAGACTTTTAGTATGTATAGGGTATACTGTTTTTGTCACGAAGGAAATATGTAACATCTTAAAGGAGGCTCCGGAGGTACAGCAATGTATTTGTATATATATAAATGATCAGGGTTACCTCCTGATTCGATTTAGCCATGACTGTCTGTCCGTCTGTCTGTTCGTTCGCACGATAACTTTCGATAGAATGAAGTTAGAGCCTTGAAATTTTGGTCAAATGTTGCATTAGGAGGGGCGACCGGTAGCTTCGCTTCGGCCTGGTTTTTTTCTGCGTTTGCTGCACATACTGGCAGTACCGCAGCTTGCTAAACTTACTATACTTAGACTTAGACGCTTCCTTAAATTAGCAGCGTACATTACCTATACCCGGAAGTTATACCTGTTAACAAGGGATTTTCCCAGCAATTACTCTAAGACTTAGCTTTAGTGGAATAGGGAATTTTTCTCGCCAGGCATGCCATTAGAACACACCCCGGAAACAGTCCGTCCTGCGGGATTGGATCTAGGCCACCGCTCTGAGGAGGAGGATGACCAACGGTGTACTATCTGTCGGGCGTACATGCGCCCAGAGGAAGACTTTGTAAGGGCACCATGCCGGCATGATTTTCACCAAGCCTGTATCAGAGATTGGTTATCTAACAAAGAAACCTGCCCAATTTGCCAACGACGAGTACTGCCCGAACAGTTGGTTCCCTTCTTTCCACCCCCATCCCCAGTTCAGGCGATGAATACGGATAACCCCGAAATTCAGGGTTATAGACGACCCACTTCGCCATCGCGACAGGCGGGAGCAATCCCGAAAGCGCATAGGCCTATTACACGTTCCCAGACGCGTAACCTACCTAGTAACGACCCTGGCACGGCAGAAAACCAGCCAAATGGCAACGCTTCGATGGTTTCAGTAGGGACCGCCCCAAGGTCAACGGAAGAAGACATAATTGAGCAATTGATGCCGCGGTTGCAGGGTATGATTGTATCCGCCTTACGGCAGCAAACCGAGAAGTCAAGGGTGAGTCCTAACACATCGGGACAAGCCCCGGGCAGCCATAGCCATTTTTTAAGAGGAAGAGCCCCATTGATGCCGCCGCCTCAAGATAGTTGGGTGCCCCCGCCCAGCCGCGAGCTCGTTCCGGATTTTACCCGGCCGCCGCCTCAACACCCTCCTATAGCAGCTCGCGAGGATCAACTTTCCGTTGGAAACCGGTATAGAAACCAAAACATGCTAGTTAACCCTCCACATCACCCTCCTATAGCAACTCGCGAGGATCAACTTTCCGTTGGAAACCGGTATAGAAACCAAAACATGCCAGTTAACCCTCCACCCTCGAACGCTTTGAACGCTTCACGACAACCCCGTTCCGTAACGACATACCCGCAGTCTTCGTACCGGTCGCCTGAAAAAGTCGCAACTACTCTTGGGTCCTGGAATCTAAAATTTAGCGGTGAAGATGCTAATATGACAGTAGGCTCGTTCATATACCGGGTGGAAGCACTGACCCAGCAAACATTAAGAGGGGACTTCACATCGCTCTGTAACTGCTTTCATGTTCTGCTGTCGGGGAAAGCTCTTAATTGGTATTGGCGCTACCACCGGTCGTTTGGGTCTCTTAACTGGGCTGCGATCCAAGGTTCGCTTCGGGATCAATTCCGTGATCGGCTAACCGATCTCGATATCCTGAAGCGTATTCGTAACAGGATGCAAAGACCAAACGAAACCTTTGATGTTTTCTACGAGGAAATACTCAAGCTTACGGACAGATTGCATAACCCTATGCGGGAAGTGGAATTATTGGATATTTTACGGTGCAATTTACGACCCGACTATCGTCGAGACCAACTACATTTAGATTTTTATTCCATTCGGGAGCTATGAACTTTCGTTTTGCGAATCGAGAACTTTGAGGACGAAATGAAGTGTGCCCGCCCACCGCGGCCTTTTGCACGTCCTCAGGTATCGGAGCTGCAGAATTATAACGTCGACCACACCTACACGCAAGCGGAAGACACTCAGCAACCTGAGTATTCCAACGTCCAAGACATAGCGGAACTATCAACGACATTTACCTGCTGGAACTGCAGGCAACAGGGCCACCGGTATGACGAATGTGCAGCAGAACGCCGTTTGTTTTGTTTCGGATGCGGCACTGCCAATATTATTCGGCCGAATTTTCCCAAATGCAGCGGATCAAAAAACGCAACGCCGAGGATGCGCAACATCAAGTCGTCCTCGGTGGGGACTCAGTACGAAACGATGCCCTAAAACCTTGCCTGCGGTCCGAACAATCGTCTCTCGCACCTTCGTCATCGGACTCGTCGGATCTAATTTCTTTTGCAGATTGTGCTGTGCAAGTTCATGCTTCTGTTTCAACTAATTCTCCAGTCCTTGGGGATGCTACATTGATCCCGAATGGGCCCTTACCGGAATGGGCTTCCCCTATGTTACCACCTGCTTTGTCACTACTGGATTTATCACCACCTGCTGTTTTGTTACCAGAAGTGTTACCACTTGCCTTGTCGTTTTTACCAACCGCGTCCTTGTCACCCGCTTCGTCATTATCGAAGCAGATACAACAAACGGATTTGGCCCCGGATCGGTCGCACAACCATCATTGTACCTCACCATCTGCGTTAGTTCTTAACACCTCGGGGAACACCCCTGCTTGGAATTCTAACCCCACTGCTTTGAACACACCGCACTCTTTGTCCAAACCGCCAGCAATTCGTCTAATGCAATCGCGTTCGGTCCAAACAGATACTTCAACATTCGAAGGATTGGCCTCAGCGGAGGTGACGGCGGCTCCTTCTACACCGTTTAAGCCCTATCACGTTAGAGTTAAGGAGTATGCAGAAGCACGTAAACGTATCTTTGGCTACGAAGAGCTAGCTAAAGCAAAACCTAAAAGGTCGACCCTCCATTTATGTCGCTTTTGGAAAAACGTGAAGCTTTCCCATCGCCTTTACAATTCAGCCATCCTCGTAGACCAACCCTCGGATGATCTTAGACCGTTCGCAAAAGTAAAAGTATTCGACGAAGAAGTGGTAGGATTAATTGACACTGGCGCTTCGGTTTCCTGTATTTCTGCAAGTTTTGCAAGAAAGTTCGTGCTGGATAACAAGTATCCGTGGAAGCGACATCACTTAACTTTAACAACTGCTGATGGTACTCCGCATCACACCCTCGGACAAGCGGTAGGGTCAATCTCCTTTAGAGGTCAGACAAAGATGATGACTTTCTTCATAATACCATCGCTTAGCCAGAATATGTACTTGGGAGTAGATTTCGTTCGAACTTTTAATCTTGTGTCAGACTTGTTTCTTACTGAGCCTGCATTGGGTACAGCTACTATAAACGAATTGTCAGCAGTAGACAATCAACATCACCTCTCTTCGGAGCAACGCTCGCTTCTCAATTCAGTCATCTCCAGCTTTCCGTCCTATTCCAAGGAGGGATTAGGGCGAACTACCCTTATAAAGCACAGCATCGATGTAGGCAGCAATAACCCTATAAAACAGCGTCATTTCGCCGTTTCACCCGCGATTGAAAAAATGCTGTTCGCAGAGTTGGACAGGATGCTGGAGATGGGTGTAATTGAGGAGTCGCAGAGTAGCTGGGCCTCACCTGTAACGGTGGCTGTTAAACCGGGGAAAGTACGTATGTGCCTCGACGCACGCAAAGTGAACGGCGTTACCGTAAAGGATGCGTATCCGTTACCCCTCATCGATGGGATTCTTAGTCGACTGCCGCAAGCAGAATTTATCAGCAGCCTCGATCTAAAAGATGCCTTCTGGCAAATTCCCCTCGATGAGGAGTCGCGAGATAAAACCGCCTTCACGGTACCTGGCCGTCCACTTTATCAGTTCGTGACCATGCCTTTTGGGTTGTGTAACCTCAAACAATGCAACGGTTGATGGATAAAGTGATACCAGCTGACATTCGTCACCAGGTTTTCGTCTATCTCGATGACCTGTTGGTAGTATCCACAACGTTTGAGGAGCATTGCGCATTACTCAGTCGATTAGCTTGGTTTGGTGTCTTAAAAACGCTGGCCTCACCTTAAATGTGGAAAAAAAGCCACTTTTGTATGAAAGAGGTGAAATATTTAGGCCACATCATTGGGCATGGAACCATTCAGACTGATCCGGATAAGGTTACGGCCATTCAAGATTTTCCGCTACCCAAGTCTGTACGGCAGCTCAGACGCTTCCTAGGTGTTTGCGGTTCGTACAGGCGATTTGTACCTAATTTTTCCTCGGCGACGGCTCTGTTGACGGATATGTTGCGCAAGGGTCGTTCATTTTTGTGCACAGACGAGGCTCTACAGGCATTCAATGCGCTAAAGCAGAGTCTTTCTGGGGCGACCGGTAGCGCAGTGTGTTGAGGCATCAGTCTCATGTTAGACTACCGGCGTTTCGGGTTCGAATCCCGTCCACGACGATGTTCGTGGCCATGGATGTGGAGGAGGTGCATGCTGGCAACTGCATTCTCCGAAACCAGTTTATGCCAACGAAACGTCAACTGGGCCACATGGAACAGTTGACGCGCTATCCCCCACAAGGGGTTAGGGCACTTGAGTAGTCCTACACAGTCCGGACTTTTCACGCCCATTCTCGATCCAATGTGACGCAAGTCAAGACGGGATTGGAGCTGTGCTAGTACAAGTAACCGATGACGGCGCGGAAGCCCCAATTGCTTTTATGTCCCAAAAATTAACGACCGCACAACGTAACTACACCGTCACGGAGCAAGAATGCCTTGCTGCGGTAACCGCCTTACGAAAATTCCGGCCTTACGTGGAAGGTCAGGAATTCGAGGTGGTTACTGACCACGCATCCCTAAAATGGCTTATGAGCCTTGGGGACCTTCAAGGCCGATTAGCCCGCTGGGCTTTGAAATTGCAAGGCTTTTCCTTTTCCATTCGTCACCGCAAAGGAAGTGAGCACGTAGTGCCAGATGCCTTATCACGGGTTCACGACCATACAGTGGCAGACATTGCTATCCAGAATGACACCTCTCTGGATATCGACCTTAACTCGCCACACTTCCAGTCTGAACCGTATCTTGAGCAGATACAGAAAATTCGGGAAAAACAGCAGCACTTTCCAGATCTTAAAATTGTCGACGGATTTATCTACAAACGTTCGGAGTATGCGAACGGGGATAAAATCCAGGAGCAGCTGGCTTGGAAACTTTGGGTCCCAATAGAACTAACGCATGAGTTGATCCAAAAAGCGCATAATACACCTATGTGTTCTCATGGGGGTTTTGGGAAGACGCTTCAACGTTTACGGATCTTGTTCTATTGGCCCAAAATGTCTCGCCAAGTGAGGGAGTTCATTTCGCAATGCGATGTATGCAAGACGACCAAGGCCCCAAATAAGCCCCTTCGACCACCAATGGGTGCTCCTCCGATCCCCGACCGCATATTTCAACGGTTGTATGTGGATCTGATTGGCCCATACCCGCGTAGTAAGACTGGAAATGTGGGAGCTATTGTCGTGCTGGATAGTTTGTCCAAATTTCCCTTCGTAGAGCCTGTAAAAAAATTTACCGCTAATGTCATCACGGAATTCCTAGAGCAAAGAGTGTTCCACGTTTTCGGAGTTCCGGAAACCGTTGTATCTGACAACGGTGTCCAATTTAGGTCCACCCTTTTTAACACCATGCTGGACCGATATGGCGTTAAGCACTTCTACACCGCCCTATATTCGCCACAACCCAACGCCTCCAAGCGCGTAAATCGCTCGCTAGTAGCTGCCATACGGGCATACGTTAAGCCTGACCAACGGGACTGGGACGCCAGCTTATCGCAGATCAATTGCGCATTAAGGTCAGCACACCACTCTGCCATTGGGTTCTCTCCCTACTTTGCCACCTTCGGCCAGACTATGCTGCTGCACGGAAGTTCGTACAACATATTACGTTACTCCAAAATGTTGAGCGATCCGACAGCAACAGTCGCGCCTGACGTAAAACTGGATCTAGTTCGCCAACAGATCCAACAAAACATGCAGTCGGCAAACAAGATCAACGCTCGACACTACAATCTGCGAGCGAGGGAAGCGAAATTTAAGGTAGGAGATGTGGTTTTTTGTAGGAATTTCGCGCAAAGCAGTGCCCCTGATCACTTCAATGCGAAGTTGGCTCCCAAGGTCTGGAAGGGTCGCGTTTTGGCTAAAGTTGGTAATTCTTGCTACTCGTTAACGGATATGAAGGGAAAAATGGTTGGGGTGTATCATGCCAAGGACTTACGACAGTAAGAGACTTGAACGCCTCTAGAATTTGTGTTCTAACCGGTTAACCATTCAGCTGAATCTTCACTACGAATAACCGTAGTGAATATTCACCTGCGTTGTAATGTGCACCGTTACAGGCGTAGATGCATGCATGGATACATGCATGCATACATTTGTTCATATGCGTGGCATGCGTCATTAGATGCATGTATTGTATATCTGTATGCATATTTGCGTATGCTTATGCATGCATTTAATATCGATATATACCAGTGACATATCGACATATCTATGCATATATGTGTCCATCTATGCCTCTACGTAGGTACCGAGAAAGTATTCGCGCGCATCAGATTGGTGTCATAATTTTCTGCGCCTGTCCATTTACTTTCGCGAGTCACTGTACCCGACTGCAGCGGGTCAGCGATAACTGATAAGAAATGGTCAGGATGCAGGAAATTATGATAACAAGCTATGTGAACGATACTGTGCACAATGCAGGTAGTCTAATGAAACCTGTTTAGAAAGAAATCCGTTGTGCAAATGCATTGTGCAATTGCATTGTGCATTTTTTCAGGAGTTCGGATTTAAACATCGAGCGGGTCGGTAGCGATTTCGAGTCAAGAGCTTGGCTATTGTTTGGCTGGGAAAGTGGACTCGACCACCTCATCTGTATCTGAGGTGCACCTTCAGGCTCGCTGCTGAGAATTATAATAATTATTTGATATAATTATTATATTTTTTTTTTGTTTTCGGGCGCGGAAAAGAACACTTCGTAAATCGAAAGGAGTTCAATTCGAGACTTTGTGGCTAGTGGGACGGATCTGTGGGGATTGACCGTTTCACACGTGGACGTACTTACGGGATTTGTCTGAAGTAGATGTATATATAGGGATATCGATCGTGAATCCTTATGAGTTACAGTGACATTGTACATTTCGGATTTTGTGCAGCACAATTGATAGTAATGAAAGTCGAAGGAGAGCTTACATTGGGATTTCAGTGCACAGCTGGCTGCCGATGGATAAAATCAATCCGAGAAATAACGGATACCCAACAACAGCAGTGATAGATGAAGTGTTTTTCTGTCATTTCAACACGATCAGGGATCTTGTGGTAGTCGATCCGTGAACGGAACATAGTGGAAAAGTGTTTTAAGCCATGATAAGAGTTGACACGTGCTCTTCCCCTGAAACCCCCTTTTGAATTTCTTGGCGTGCCTTTTATTTTTTTGTGCGCACGGGTGTTTTGTCGCAACGCATTTGCGGCCCCGACACAACAGTAACAACCACTCATTGCCTCCAGCCCGTGTGAAACAGACCTTACCGCCGTCGCTAATTAATTAATTTTGTTGGCAGTTTTGCTGCTTGGTAAAAATTGGAAGGGAGATCCCGTTACCCGGTCGATCACGCTGCATTTCTCCCAGGTCCGTGTGTTCCCCGAATTGACTCTCGAATTCCGGGTCGTCGTGCAACGAGCCCTGGAGCCTTTACGCATTTTAGAAGCCACGGAAAAATGTGATCAAGTGCGCGCGCGATTTTCATTTAATTATTTGGCCTGTTCCTATTTTCGGTTGTGGATTTTGTACGCAGAGTGTACGAGTGATTCGAGCGTAAACAGCAGCGGCAGAACAGTGTAGCGGTTGCGCACAGTCGAGCGATTTTTCGTCCAGCGATTTTGTTTTAAACGCTAAATGGGAGTCGTGGCGCCACGGTCAGCCCTCAGCAGCGCTAGCCAAGGAGTCACAACGGGGGAGCAGCACAGGTGCTCCGCCAACAGGGGAGCACCCCAGGTAATGGTGTCGCCCAAGGAAAAGTTCGGCATTGGTTATTTGTGTTGCTCTAAACAAGTGCCGCACTACGCAGAACCGTACGACCGATACAACCCTTCGCGATTTTGAAGCGAATGTATCACACCAGCAATTCGACAACATACCAAAATATTGGCGTGGTCGTGAGACGTGTAATGAATTGAATTATTTTTGGTCGTTGCAAATCAAAATGGTATAATTCCATGCCAATCCAAATACCAATTACATCATTGCAACCGAATGCATACATTTTTTGTATGTTATTAGCCATACAAACTTATGGATCAAAATTGCATTTCAGTGAATTGCACTGACAACCGTAGCATTAAGTTATTTGTATGAGAAAAACACATTTGGTTTTAGTAATGAACTGGAATTTCCAGTTTTTAATTTTAATTTGGGAAGAGTAAGAGCCTCCTGGTAAAATGAACCTTGAGGATATGGCAGAAGTCCGGTAAAATTGAATTAAAAATAATAGCCATTGGGATATTAAAAGCCGGCGTCAGACTGCCACAACAGATGGTCTTGTTGTTAATTAAGAAAACGCAGCAACCGCTTCTTCAGGTGTTGAAAAACGTTGACCTCTCAGTTTATTTTTTACGAACGGGAATAAAAAGAAGTCATTCGGTGCCAAGTCAGGACTATACGGCGGATGACCCATCAAATCTATGTTTTGAGTGCTCAAAAATGCAGCTGTTTGAGCTGATATGTGAGAGCTCGAATTGTCGTGGTGAAGAGTGATCCGTCTTCGGCGGTTGGTTTCCCTGATTTCTTGGAAGACAACTGTCAAACAAATGGTTGTGTACCACTCAGAATTGACTGTTCTGCGTTGTTCTAGTGGTACGGTTGCGACATGTCCAGTTTTTCCGGAAAAACAGGCGACCATTTGCTTGGAAGTGCTTCGTGCGCGAACAACTTTTGTTGGGTTTGGCTCATCTTGAAACACCCATACAGTCGACTGCTGTTTACTTTCGGGCTCATACGCGTAAATCCACGATTCATCACCTGTCACGATGTCATAGACGTGTTTCGAAGCACCACGATCGTATTTTTTGAGCATTTCTTTCGACCAATCGACACGAGCCTTTTTTTGAGCGATTGACAAATTGTGTGGGATCCAACGCGAACAAATTTTTTTGACAGTCAAATGTTCATGCGATATTGAATGTATGCTGGTCCCACTAATGCCTAAGGTTGTCTCAATCTCACGATAGGTCACATGACGATCTTGCAATATCAGTTCGCGCACAGCATCAATGGTTTCCGGAACAAAAACTGATTTTGGACGACCTTCACGAAATTCGTCTTGGAGTGAACTACGAGCTCGATTGAATTCACCATACCATCGATAAACACTTGATGGAGCTTCATCGCCAAAAATTGAATGCAGTTCATCCATGCACTTTTGCTGAGTTAATCCTCGTCGAAAGTTGTAAAAAACAATCGCACGAAAATGTTCACGATTGAATTCCATTATTTGGCAGAGATTAATCTTTTAAGTTACTGTAAAAAACACAAATAGCGCTCGTATGTCAAAACGTTCTGAGTACGTATAACCTCAAAAATGTCAAACTTTACGATAGAGCTGTCAGTTGCCAGATTGCAACACTAGGGTTGTCCAATCCCGAAATATAAAAGGCAACCTCCGTAGTATCATCCATGAACGGTATAAAAACAGAAGTTCAATTTATTGATCTCTCTATAGATGAACCCCAAACTTCAGGCGCAACGATAAACTATGTACATATTTAGAAAAGTGGGCGAACATAATAGCACATTACATCCATTATTTCCCACTGCGAGCGAAATTTTTAAGTGCTACGCATATTGAATGCATTCTAGGTATATTGCACTATACGTACTTCTACACCTTGGTTGATTGGATGCACGCACCAACGACTAAAAGAATGATAGAATCGTAATAGTCCAAAATAAAACAAACACAAAACACACAAAAATTGTGTTGTGCAATTTTAAAGCCTACATCCTGTCTGTGAATGCTTGATTAACACATTCGCCAATAAATAGGTAGAAAAAAGAGCCCATTAAAATGAAATTTTGAAGAGCAAAACTGAAAAAAAAAGAACTAAATGGAGACATGTACGCAAAACTGGTACTGATCCGAGTTCCCATGTGATATATCATATCTGAACTGTCTTCAAGATCTGAAAAAAAGTTGTACATATTATCCGTTTATCTCATGGTGGACGCGGACTCTACACGCTTACACACTCAAATATAAATAAATTATCCACATGTCTAGTAGACATAATATATTATAGTGTCTATTCACGTTTATTTTTTCCCATGTCTACATATTTTCAATTTATCAGCTGTTGACACGTCAATATTGCATATGATGGAATATAAATTGTAATATTATACGAAAAATCGAAGTTTATGTACAGATGGGAGGTATAACGAATATCCTCATCATCATTCAGGCAAAACATATTGGGTTAAGGTCGCATGGCGGGTGTTTTTTATTATGTGAAATATAATAGCCGTATTTTCAGACAGGGCCGTCGAGGGAAAATCCGAGCCCGGGACTCAACTTTCATAGGGCCCCATAGTATGATATAATAATGATGGAAGTTATTGCACGCATTTTTTCTTGAATTCGGAAAGTTCATGCATTTCAATAAATATTATCTGCATTTAAAATTTAGCTTAAAAAATTGATATATTTATTACGAATCCAGGCGGCTAAAGCCCGACGTCGGGCTGTTGCGCCACGATGATTACGAATTCATAAGAGTCTAACTCTCATCGACTTCAAGACAATTTCTCAATAAAATATTAAATTGACTACGATATACAGGCTGTCCCGTGTTAAGTGGGCAATACTGACAGGGGTTATTCCAAAATTTGTTTGAGGAAAAATGGTGCCCATAGGATTGGCATATCTTTAACCGTTACCGAAATATAACTGTTTTTGTGATTGTCATCAAAAACCGTGACCTGCCAAACAAAATCAAAATTTGCCACTTTCTCAACCATCAAATCTAGGATTTGACATCATTTTCTAAGACTACATAAAATTTCATATAAAACTGCTTTTCCCAATTGCGAAATTCGCCGTTACTTCAAAAATACAACTATCCAAACTTTGATGAAGTTTCAAAATCGGGTTTTCATCGAAAATTCAAAAGATAATATTGTAACGGTAATTTGAACTGAAAGTTCTGCAAAGTTGGCAAAAGTTGCCCCATTATGTTAGCTTTTGAACAGCATTTAAAGATCAAGGACTTAGATTTGAAAATTTGCGAATGCTTGATATTTAAGTGGAAAAAATGTGTTCTTGATGTAGAACAAATAGACTGCTACTACGTCGATCTTATATTACTAGAAACGCAATAAATGCAAAGCCACGCGAGCTAGAATCGTAAAATAAAAACAAAAACCAAACTTATACCTTATTTTAATATTTAAAGCTTGTTGCGTAAAAATCAAAGAAATAAATAATTAGCTGTAGCTCCGAAAAAGAGAAACGTTTGTTTTGATTCTCAAAATTTTCTATTTTAATCACTTTATCTAGATTTTCCACATGCTTAAGGTATTAGTTTTATTTCAAAAATTGAATCTTACTTTTCTCACGATGAAATTGGTATAAGATTATTCCATACTAATTCTTAATGGTAGTTATATTCCTAACAATGAAAATCGATCAATTCGAGAACACACTTTTTTGTGTGTAAAATATCGTATTGCATGAAATTAAATTGAGGCGGGCAAAAATCCCTCTTTCATAGTCCTCCGCGTGGGCGCCCCTGGAACAGCAGTGGTCACTGAGCATTACTAACCAATGTTAAGCCGCCAGTGATGGCGGTGCGATGATTTAAACCTTCCCCTGTGGTGTGGGGCGTAAAAATAATACCACGCCCTTTGCCTTTGACGGCCTATCGTTAAAACCGACAAACAAAGGACAGGATGTGTATGCTATACTTTCACTATCCGAAATCTTTATATGCTAACGAAACGTCAACTATGCCTCGGATAATGACTGACTCAACGGTTACGATTTATGGCTATCGTACAATGACAAATATTGGATTCTGGAATGTACGTACTCTCCTAAACAATGGATCAGAAGGTCCCCAGAACGCACAATTTCTTCAATTAGGGAGTAAATTTCTGAGGTATAAATTAAACATCCTAGGGGTTAGTGAGATAAGATGGTGGAACAGCGGAGAATTTATCTCTCTAACACTGTAATGTTGTACTCGGTAAAGCTACCGTTAGTGGTCGTGAGTAAGGTGTGGAGCTCCCTTTAATCAAAGCTGTACGAAACGGTCTCTTATCCTGGGATTCAGCCTCTGACAGAATCATTACCGCCAGGATCCGGACAAAAATGAGGAACATCTCAACAATACAATATTATGCACGAACTGAACCCGACAATGTCTTGGCGAAAGACTAGTGTGCATTATAATGGTTATAGGTGATTTGAATGCAAAAGTTGGCGTTGATAACCATGCGCTTAGACATGTGATGGGGAGACACGGTCTTAGTGATCGTAATGACAACGGTGGAAGATGTATAGAGTTCTGCAACTTTCACGGTCTCTTTATCGGTGGTACTATGTTTGAGCATAAGGACCACCACAAAATCAGTTGGTCTTCTGTTGATCGGCGCAGAATACAAAATCAGATCGACCACTTTGCCATTAGTAAAAGATTCAAGAGTTGCCTCCTGGACGTGCGAAACAAAAAGGGTGCCGATATTGGGATAGGAACTAACAACTAACTTAACTACAATACATTGGTGGGGGACCTAGGTCCCCCACAATGCATATTTTTCTACGTATCTTAAATGTTTTATATGCTATGCGGTTGAAACCACTTGGATTCTCAGTACTATACGAGACCTTGCGTTGAGTGGAAGTGCATCGTTCTGCTGTTTACAGCTTAGCAGGTACAAGCCGATGTAAGTCCCCCACGAATGTAATTACGTAAGTAATTTTCTTTTTTAGTTTGCAGTCGTTTTGTCGATTTTTTGGATTTTTCAACATGGATAAATCGTTAACGCCACAACAAATTGAAATGCTTCTTAATGAGCTAAATGAATGTGAAGACGACATTGAATTCCCGGAAACAGCATCAGATTTAAGTGACGCAGAGTTTGAAATTTGCGAAAGCGATTTTGAGAGCGACACCGACACTGACTCGGATTCCGACTCAGAAGATGCACAGGAGAGCTCTTGCAGTGCATTTTACGGCATAAACAGATACAAGTGGGCAAAAACGCCACCCTCACGATCACGAGTTCGGGTGCATAACATTATCACCCATTTGCCTGGTCCCAGAGGTCCAGCTAAAGCAAAAAACCGGATGACTCCACTTGAGGCTTGGTCCTGCCTATTCACGAACGATATATTGGAGATAATTGTTGAACAAACAAATCAAAAAATTAAAAAGTATTCTGAAAGCAATAGATGCGATGCGGCTTACACCAACACTGTTGATAGGGAAGAGATGCTTGCTTTTTATACCCTAGACTTATAGTATAGGGTATATTGTTTTTGTCACGATGGAAATATGTAACACCTTAAAGGAGGCTCCGGAGGTATAGCAATGTGTATATATAAATGATCAGAGTCACCTCCTGATTCGATTTAGCCATGTCTGTCTGTCTGTCCGTCTGTCTGTCTGTCTGTCTGTCTGTCTGTCTGTCCGTCTGTCCGTCTGTCTGTCCGTTCGCACGATAACTTTCGATAAAATGAAGCTTGAGCCTTGAAATTTTGGTCAAATGTTGGAAGTGTGATCTAGTTGGATGGTATTGAAAATGGGCATGATCAGGCCAAGATAACGCCTACCTCCCCTACATATGTAAAATACATAAATGTATCTATAACTCACGATTAAAGAAACATGAAAAGCTCTAGCTTTGGTAGATTACTCATGAGGGTAATCTCATACTCTCCTGGGAAAATAAAACTGATAAGTTGAAAACAAACGGTAATTTTCTTACAAAGAACCCCGTACTACCCTACTTTTCAGGTTTTTTGACTATAACTCCTGAACCAATTGACGTAGACACCTGATTTTTGGCGTGTAACCTTGAAGTGAGAAGCTGCTTAAGATTATGTAAGTTGGGCATAATCAGATCAAAGGAACGCCTACCTCCCCTATAAATTTCAAAAAATTAAATATTCCCTTAATTACGATAATTTTCGAAAAAATTATACTAGCGAGTTGAAAATTTGAAAGGATGTTGCTAATAAGACCTACTTTGTTGGTATTGAAAATGGGCAAGATCCGACTCAAGGAACCCCCACCTCCCCTACAAATGAAACTTCAAATAAGCGATAACTTTTGATAGAATGAAGCCAGCGACTTGAAATTTTGGTAAAATGTTGAAAGTGAGATTGAGTTAGTTGGCATTAAAGATGGGTAAGATCCGACCTAAGGAACCCCTACCTCCCCTAGAAATGAAACTTAAAATAAGCGTTAACTTACGACAAAATAAAGCTAGCGACTTGAAATTTTGGTCAAATGTTTGGTCAAATTTCCGAAATTTTTACAATGTTTGTAAAAAATTGTATCTCAAACTACAGTTGTTCCCAATATGTCACTGTTGACGAAATGCTCGTACCTTTCAGAGGACGCTGCCTGTTTCGCATGTATATGAAGTCAAAACCAGCGAAATATGGACTGAAAATAATGTGTCTATGTGATGCTAAGACACATTACCTGTACAACGCTTTTGTATACACGGGAAAGGATTCATCCGTTCAATCTAATACACAGTTAGTTCCAACCAGGAATGTAATGGCTTTGGCTGCGCCGCTGTATGGGACAAATAGAAACATTACGGCAGATAATTGGTTTTCTTCAATTGAGCTGGTGGATGCATTGAGAGAGAAGAATCTCACTTACGTCGGAACTGTGCGCAAAAATAAGAAGGAAATCCCTCCGCAATTCCTTGAAAATAAAAGTAGACCAGTTCTGTCATCAGTGTATGGTTTTAAAAGGGATAAAACTTTAGTGTCGTTTGTACCCAAAAAAACAAGAGTATTGTATTGGTTTCGTGTCCATGCATAATGACGCTGTAACAAACACCGAAAGTAATAAGCCCGAGATAATCGAAGTTTATAATTCGACTAAAGGTGGTGTAGATGCGTCAGATCAGAAGTGTGCTGCGTACTCCGTGAATAGAAGGAGTAAAAGATGGCCAACTACCATATTTGGCGGAATGCTAAACATTTCTGGAGTGAATAGCCATGTTCTTTATTGTGGCTCAAATCCTGAAGATAATTTGAGTCGCTATGACTTTTTGAAAAAACTTGGATATGCCTTGGTAACACCACATGTTCAACGGAGAAGAGCCCTGCCCAATCTTTCAAGAGATTTGAAAGACATGATTGGTCAGTTCCTTACTGAAGTTGGAATTGATTCTTCTGAGGATGCATGTGTTCCAGATGCAAGCCAGAACAAAAGGCCAAAAAAATCAAGGTGCCATATGTGCCCACGAAGTAAAGACAGCAACACCCCGAGAGTGTGCTCCAAATGCAAGAAAAACATATGTCGGACACACTCTACGGAAGTCAAAATATGTCTCTCATGCAGCAGCAGTAACTAACTTGCCTTATATAAGACCAATAAGCACCATAGCTGATAATACTGAATTAATTTACTTGGCAAAAAAAAAAAAAAAAAAAAAATTGTCATAAAACGAAGCCTAACTTGACCCCCTGTGGTTTTCTAAACTTTTACGGAAATTTGAAGTTTTTTATTTTCTATAGTTTTTCAATTATATTATCAACGAGAAAAAAGACTAAGTTTGTTTAATGTTAATTTTTTCATATATTTTTTATTTATTGTACTTGAAATATGTACTAAAAATATTGTAACCTGAATTACCATTTTCTTAATTTTATGTTCCAAATTTGTTATTTATGTGTTGAATTTGAATAAAACTTTTCTGATACATTTATAACATGTTGTTGAATTATTTAAATAATTAAAATGTTTGAATTTTTGCAGTTTAATGTCTTTAGTAATGCATTTATTTTTGGGGGACCTAGGTCCCCCACGAGTGTAATTGTGTGGCCGGAAATAGCGAATGTAGCTGAGGGTTATGATCGCTAATGTTCTATTGCGTACTGAAGCCATGTGCTGTCCTAGCAACGAAAGATCCAGGCACCGCAAATTCAACACCGCTCGACTAAAAAGTCCAGCCAAGCAGATACCATACTTGGCACAAACCCAGATTGCCGGAATAAGTCCTGGATGTCTGACGCTTCATGGCAGCGGATTGTTGAAAGCAAAGAACTGAAGGTTCGTTTGGCTGCAGCATCAGACGAAAATCGAAGCAGCATCGAACTCATGTACGTTCAGAAAACTCGAGAAGTTCAGTGTGCTGCGCGACGCGATAAAAAGAGTTTATGCGAATTCTCTTTTAGCCTCTGCTGAAGAAGCCGCAAGAAGCAGCTTAAACGCCGTATACAGGGTCGTCAAGGAATTTAGAGGTGGTCGTAACTCCTGCCAACATCCGGTGAAGGATAGTGACGGAAAGCTACTTATCTTAGAAGAATACCAAATGAGACTGTGAAAAGAACACTTCACCGCGGTATTGAACCGTGTAACCTCTGGTGAAGTTCCCCCTCATATAGATAATTTAGCTAACCAACCACCAAAATGTGCGTATTCGGTCCACTGCCCCGACTAAAGAGGAAATAGTCAATGCAATTATTGCACGAAAACGAGGAAAGGCCGCCGGACTCAACGGTATCCCTGCCGAACTTTATCAAGCAGCGCCAAGAATAACTGTCGATTTGCTGCACCCATTTGTTGATAAAGCGTGGAATACAGAGGCATTCCCACTGAGTTGAAGGAAGTTTTGAACATCGAACTTCCGAAGAAGGATAGCCTCACAAACTGTAATAATTAGAGAGTCATTTGTGTGCTTCCTGACGTTGCCAAGATAATAGCTAAAATCAACCTGGAAAGACTTAAGGGCCACTTAGAAAGCCCAATTGATGAAGAGCAGGCTGGTTTTCGAACCACATTAACCTGTGTCGATCACATTAACACCTTGCGAATCATCAACGAGCAATGTGCTGAGCACGATTCGATAGTGTGAACAGGGATTCTGTATGGGCAGCCTTGCGCAGGTGAGGCATGCATCCCTAAAAAGCTTGTGGCTATTATTAAGGCAACCTATGACGGCGCAAAATATCGCGTTCTGCATAATGGTGAGGCGTCGGGGGACTTTGAGATTTGCAGTGGAGTTCGGCAGAGGTGCTTCTTTTCACCGATTCTATTCCTCATAGTGATCGGCGATGTGTTGCATGCAGCCCTATCCGGACTAGCATGTTATGTTCCCTGGTACTGCCTGTGCTTTTATATGGGAGCAGTACATGGAAAGTACGGAGTACAATGGCGCGCAGGAGTAGTAGATGCGCTATGCCCCACTAGGGGTTAGAGCAAAGTAGTATGAAATACAATTAAAAAATTTGCATGGAATCTTCTTAGAACGATGTGATTGTCCGAAAACAATTCAATAATTTAATTAAAACAAGGCCCAAGCTTCGCTTCGGCCCGCAGTCCGAAGCGTATATACCCTAGACTTTTACAGACCTAGTGGTGATAGCAAAAGTACCAATTGGTAACAACCATATGCATTAAAAGTGAGTTTCCTATATGACCAGTTTAAAGAAGAGGTTGGCAATCATTCATGAGGATCTTGACCATTATCAAAATCAATGAACTAACCCATTCTACAAATATTTGTCGAATTTTTCAAGTCGCTAGCTTCATTCTATCGAAAGTTATTGCTTATTTGAAGTTTCACTTGTAGGTGGAGGTAGGGGTTCCTTGAGTCATATCTTGCTCATCATTGCCACCAACAAATAAGATCATGCTACAAACATTTAAACAACATTTCAAGTCTCTAGCTTCACTCTATCGAAAGTTATCGCTTATTGGAAGTTTCATTTGTAGGGGAAGTAGGGGTTTCGTTAGTCGGATTTTACGTATTTTCAATATTAGCCAACAGGATCCTACTGCAGAAGCATCATCTGTCCAATTCATAAAAAGGGAGATAAACTGCGGTGTGAGAATTACAGGGGCATCTCACTAGTTTGTACGTCCTATAAAATTTTGACGAAAATTCTGGAAAATAGAATAAAACCGTACGCAGAACGAGTCATTGGCGAATATCAAAGCGGTTTCAGACCTGGTCGCTCCACAACCGATCAGCTCTTCTCAGTCAAACTGATACTCCAGAGGTGCTGGGAATACAACGTAAACGTATACCAAATCTTTGTCGACTTCAAGCAGGCAACTCCGTCTCACAAGTCAGGATCCAGAATAGACTTACTGATCTATTTGAAACACGCACTGGTTTGAAACAGGGCGATGGACTGGCTCCGACGCTCTTCAACCTAGCGCTGGAATACGTTATTCGGGCCATGAATTTGGACAACAGGAAGACGCTACTCATCAAGTCGACACAATTAGCAGCGTACGCCGAAGATATCAACATCATGTCCCGAAGATTGGCTGACGCAGAAGAACTTCTGCATACGCTTGATACCGCTGCAAAGGAAGTTGGATTACGTATTAACGAGGGTAAAACTAAAATAATGATGCAATCGGTGACAAGGACACCTGCACAACCAAGCATCAATGTGGGGGACCTCAACATCGAGTTCGTGAACAACTTCATTTACCTGGGTTGCAACCTGTCAAGGGACGCCAACGAAACTGACGAAATCAAGCGACGGATACAGTTAGCTAATAAGACTTTTTTCTCGGTTCTCCCCATAATGAAATCGAAACATGTGCACAGAAACACGAAGCTCCGCGTGTACAAAACCATTATACGACCAGTGCTATGCTATGGCTGCGAATCATGGACCCTAGCTCAAGCCTCCGAAAACATGCTAGACACTTTCGAACGTAAGGTTCTACGGCGAATTTTCGGGGCTGTTTGCGATCGAGATGGATGGCGCATCCGGTACAACCATGAGTTGTATGAAATGTACGATGAGCTGCAAGTCTCGAAAATCGTCAAACTACAACGACTTCAATGGGCAGGGCATGTACAAAGAATGGACGATGATCGCATGCCTAAGAGAGTAATGAATGCAGAACGTGTCGACGGAGCGAGACTGCGAGGACGACCGAGATCTCGTTGGGAGAGCTCAGTAGGTGTGGACGCCGCGCAGCTGCTGGGCTCCCAAAATTGGAGGACGCGGTCACGTGACCGAGATAATTGGAGGACAATGATCCAGGCGGCCAAGGCCCGACGTCGGGCTGTCGCGCCACGATGATTATCCTACTGCAAACATTTGACCAACATTTTCAGTCACTAGCATTATTTTGTCGTAAGTTATCGCTTATTTTAAGTTTCATTTCTAGAGGAGGTAGGGGTTCCTTAGGTCGAATCTAACCCATCTTGAATACCTACTAACCCAATCTCACTTCAAAGATTTGACCAAAACTTCAAGTCGCTGGCTTGATTCTGTCAAAAGTTATCGCTTATTTGAAGTTGCATTTGTAGGGGAGGTAGGGGTTGCTTGAGTCGGATCTTGCCCATTTTCAACACCAACCTAGTAGATCTTACTAACAACATTCTAACAAATTTTCAACTCGCTAGTGTCATTCTATCGAAAGTTATCGTAATTAAATGAATATTTAATTTTTTGAAATTTGTATGGGAGGTAGGCGTTTGTTTGATTTGATTATGCTCAACTTACTAGAACTCAAGCAGCTTCTCACCCCAGGGTTACATGCCAAAAATCAAAAGTCTTCATCAATTGGTTCAAAAGTTATATTCAAAAAACCCGTAAAGTAGGGTAGTACGGGGCTCTTTGTAAGAAAATTGCCGTTAATTTCAAACTGATCGATTTTATTTTTTCAGGAGAGTAGAAGATCATCCTCACAAGCAATCTACCAAAGCTAGAGCTTTTCACGTTTATTTAATCGGGAGTTATAGATACATTTATTTATTTTACGTAAATAGGGGAGGTAGGCGTTCTCTTGGCCTGATCATGCCCATTTTCAATACCAACTAATCATCATCAATAAATCATACTTTCAATATTTTACCAAAATTTCAAGGCTCTATCTTCATTCTATCGAAAGTTATCGTGCGAACGGACAGACAGACGAACAGACGGACAGACGGACAGACAGACAGACAGACATGGCTAAATCGAATCAGGAGGTGACCCTGATCATTTATATATATACATTGCCATACCTCCGGAGCCTCCTTTAAGGTGTTACATATTTCCGTCGTGACAAAAACAATTTACCCTATACTAAAAGTCTAGGGTATAAAAAAACTAGTGTCTTTCATGCGAAAATTCTAGAAAAATTATTGTTTTCGATTTTCATTGTTCATCCTATAATTGCCACAAATTAAGAAATTATAATGGAATGGTCTTATAACAAATTCATCTTGAGAAAAGTGAGACTCTATTTTTGAAATAAAACTAATATTTTAAGCATGTGGAAAATTCAGATACGTAAAATGATTAAAAGCGAAAATTTTAAATCAGAACCACAATTTTCCTTTCCCGGAGCTACAGTTAATAGGCTGAGCCCGCTGCAAAAAAGCCTTCGTCATTTGTAATCAGCTGAAATTTACAGCACTTGTAAAACATAGTACGAAGACTACGAAGACGTACGTTAGCCCAATCATGCCCGGGTCCGTGACCGATGCTGACCGTGTTGAGCGTTTTTGAGACGGTCAGCATGGGTCACGGACCTGGGCAGAACTGGGCTGACGTTTGACTTAGGGCCTCCGCACACGGGTCGTCTGATTTTCGGCACGTCTGCGATTCGAACTCTGCTCGTCTAAAATCGCACACGACGAGCGACGCCTTGCACCGCACACGAGTCGATTGCAATTCGGCGCGTCTGCGACGCGATCCGGTATTAGGCATGGGTGGTATTACGGATTCTTACTAGCACGAATATGATTTTGGAATTGGGGGTATTTGGGCAATATGTCGCCGCTATGTGAAAGGAGGAGTGCAGAGGAGTGTCAGTGAAAATATTTTAACCCTTTGGTTTGGCGAAAGGGACTTTTTTGTACATGAAGTAGAATATGGGCGATATGGATGTCGCGTGATTCGAGGTGAAAGGAGGAGTGCACAGGAGTGTCAGTGAAAGCATTTTAACCCGTTGGCGTGGCGAAATAGACCTTTTTGTATATCGAGCGGAACACGGGCGATATGGGAGTTGCGTGATTCGAGGTGAAAGAAGGAGTGCACAGGAGTATCGGTGAACGCATTTTAACCCGTTGGCATGACGAAATAAACCTTTTTGTACATGGAGCGGAACATGGGCGATATGGGTGTTGTGTGATTCGAGGTGAAAGGAGTGCGCAAGAGTGTCGATGAAAGCATTTTAAACCGTTGGCATGGCGGAATAGACCTTTTTGTACAAGGAGCGGAACATGGTTGTCGCGGTATTCAAGGTAAAAGGAGAAGTGCACAGGAGTGTCGATGAAAGCATTTTAGCCCTTTAGTGTGGCGAAATGGACCTTCTTGTGCATGAAGCGGAAAGGAGAAGAACACAGGAGTGCTGGTGAAGCATTTTAACCCTTTGGCGTGGCGAAATGGACCTTCTTGTACATGAAGCGGAACATGGGCAATATGGTTATCACCTGAGTCGATGTGAAAGGAAGAATGCAGACGAGTGCTCGTTAAGGCATTTTAACCCTTCAGCGTGGCGTGAAATGTACATGTACATAAGGCGGAATATGGGTGCCGCGTGAAACAATTTTAACCCTTTGAAATTGAGAAATAAATCTTTTCATACATGGAGCAGTAAAAATTTGTGACCCTAATACGCTTTGCGATGGAAAAATACGGTGTTTCTACACGCTATATAATCGAGCAAAATATTTTTTTTATAACACAGGGTATTCGATTTCGACAAGATTACTGTGTCCGTGGCGCTCAGACAGTGGAATTAAAAGAAGTCAAATTATTTTGACAGTAAATTTGGTGTGAATTAGTGCAACCACAACTCGAACTCGGATCGAAGAGTTTTCTAAGAAGAAAGAAGAAGAATAAGTAATAAGTGTAATAAGCGACTATCAAAGTCGCAAAGTCTGAGTGTTATGGAGAAAGGCAAGGAAGGAAGGGCTAACCCTTTTTAATACCGGTGTTTGAGCAAGCGGAGCGAGCGTTAGAGGTTCGGTCTATGTATATTGAGGGTTAATATCGCTTAAACCTTTCAAATGAATGACCGCTAAGCTAAGCATTGAATCAGACGGGGCACCGAAATATACTGCATGCCGAAATTGTCCATATGAAATACTGCATTTGCACACTTTCGTTTTGAAAACGAAATAGTGCATGATGGCACGCGAATATCTCGTATACGGTGATGATTTAACAAAACATCAACGGATAGTGCACTGCCTAAATGTTTGCGCGACAACGTCAAATTGTTTTCAAGAAAGAAAAAATGATACGGAAACTTTTCCTTTATTGAGAAAAATACTGGATCATGTATATATCTGTGTTAAAAAGAAGATATTGGTTGCGTTCAGGATTTCATACATTGGATATTTGAATTTCTGAGTTACACAATTGTTGTTTAATTCAGGAGTTTAGATTCGAATAAAAAAGGAATAGCGGAAATTAACCGGGAAAATTGGTAATTGGTTTCCCCTATATAGTGTCGACGTTTTTTCGTTTTTCCGCCTCGAGATCGCTTCAACATCACTGTGATATCGCTTTTACGATGCTTCGATATCATCGATTTTATATCGCTTCAGTGTAGCCTCAATATCGCTTTGATATCTGATATCAACACAAAAGTGTTAAAAAGACCATCGACAATATTACATTGCATTAACGTCATCAACCCTATTCAGACCATAGAGTTAAAAGCTCCTACAACAACACTCCATTGCATTGGCCTCCTCTTCCCGATTCAGACGACACCCGTATTTCCTAGATTTCACTTCATGTCCCAGAATGTATTCATTTCACCACCATAGAGTTAAAAGCGCCTTCAACATCATTCCACATAATTGGCGTCACCACCTCCATTCAGACGACACCTGTATTTCCTAGATATCACTTCATGTCCAAGAATGTGTTTATCTCAACACTTGTAGGATTAAAAACGCCGTGAACTACACTCCAGAGTGTTGGCTTCATCACTTCAATTCATAGACATTCGTATTTCCTAGATTTCACTCCATGTCCAAAAGTATGCTTGCGTCAACACCAAAGCGTTTAATTCAATTCAATTCGTTTTCAACTCAACTTCCGTCCCACGACACACTTCCCATAGAAGTAGCCACGTCAAAGAAACTGCCAAATTCCTGAATAATATAAAACCGCAAAAACCACTTGGCGCCACGGGCAGGGTAATTTTGCTGAAAACAAAAACGCTGTGTTATGACAAAAAAATATTTTACCCGATTATATAGCGTGTAGAAACACTGCATGCCGTCATCGCAAAACGTATTTGGATCACAAGCTTTTATTAGTTCATGTCCGAAAGGGTAATTTTCACCCCACCAAAGGGTTAAAATACTTACACCAGCACTCCTGTGCCCTTCTACTTTCACCTCGAATCACGCGACAACCATGATCCGCTTCATTTACAAAAATGTCCATTTCGCGACACCAAAGGGTTAAAATGCTTAAACCAGCACTTGTCTGCTTTACTCCTTTCACATCGACTCAGTTGACAACCACATTGCCCATTTTCCGCTTCATGTACAAGAAGGTCCATTTCGCCATGCCAAAGTGTTAAAATGCTTTCACCGACACTCCTGTGCACTCCTCCTTTCACTCCGAATCACGCGACAACCATGTCGCTCATTTCCCGGTTAATGCCCAAAAATGTCCTTTTCGCCTCACCAAAGGGTGAAAATACTTTCACCAGCACTCCTGTGCACTCCTCCTTTTACCTCGAATCTCGCGAAAACCATATTGCCCATGTTCCACTTCATGTACAAAAGGGTACTTTTCGCCTCACCAAAGGTTTAAAATGCTTTCACCAGTACTCCTGTGCACTTCTCCTTTCACTTGGAATCACGTGACAACCATATTGCTTATATCCCGCTTCATGCCCAACAAGGGCCTTTTCGCCACATCAGCGGGATAAAATGCTTTCACTAGCACTCCTGTGCACTTCTCCTTTCACCTCGAGTCACGCGACACCCATATCGCTCATATTCCACTTCATGTACAGAAATGTCCATTTCGCCACGCCCAAGGGTTAAACTGCTTTAACCAGCACCCGTCTGCATTCGTCCTTTCACATCGACTCAGGCGACAACCATATTACCCATGTTGGGCTTCATGTACAAAAAGGCCCATTTCGTCATGCCAATGTGTTAAAATGCTTTCACCGGCGCTCCTGTGCACTACTCCTTTCACCCCGAATCACGCAATACCATTATCACCCATTTTCCGCTTAATGCCCAAAAAAGTCCTTTTCACCTCTCCAAGGGGTTAAAATGCTTTCACTAGCACTCCTGCGCAATTCTCCTTCCACCTCGAATCACGACACCCATATCGCCCATATCCTGCTTCATGTACAAAAATGTCCATTTCACCACTCCAAAGGGTTAAAATGTTTTAACCAGCACTACTGTGCACTTCTCCTTTCACCTCGATTCACGCGAAAAACATATTCCCCATGTTGCGCTTCATGTACAAAAGTCTCCTTTTCGCCTCATCAAGGGTTAAAATACGTTCACCAGCGCTCTTGCGCACTCCTCCTTTCATCCCGAATCACGCGACACCCATATCGCCCATATCCCGCTTCATGCCCAAAAAAGTCCTTTTCACCTTGCCAAAGGGTTAAAATGCTTCCACTAGCACTGCTTTCGCCTTGAATCACCCGACGCCCATATACGACTACACCACAATTTCTGTGAACATATTTTTCAATTAAATAAATGCATCCATATATTTTTCTCTGGTGTCCGGCGTCGACGACTTTTCTCGTTCCAAGCAGTTCGCATGGTTCGAGACGCACAGACGAGTACATCGATTCGATTACGTGCCGACCAATGAACGACCCGTGTGCGGAACTCCATACATTTGCTTTGGAAGTGGAGTTCGAATCGCAGACGAGCCGATTACGAGACGAGTACGAGACGACCCGTGTGCGGACGGCCTAATGGTGCATTTGGATTGCCTTCACGCTTCGCGTGAAGGGTATTATACCTTTTTTTCATCTGGTATAGGCTAGTGAGGTATCATGAGAAAGGTAACACCGAGTACATTCCACTATTGGTATTCAAATCTGAAAAGAGGAGAAAAGAGGTAGATTGGAAAATATGTGATCCGAGTTTGTCCCTCCCCCTTGCATTTCGAGACCGTTATACTTAGAAATATGAAAATTTGCAGAAAAGCGGCATTTGACTAGCATAGAAAACCGAAAATCTGAGAATTTTGATATCTCATCAAAAAAGGTTAATAATAGTACATTTCTACAGTTGCAGTTAGCACACCCCTGCACCCCGTAAGCATACCTGAGGTCAAAAATATTGATGGCAAATGATAACCAATAACATAGGCAATAATATCTCAAAGTTTTATTACAATCACATAATATTTAATAATAGTACTTTCATGTAAAGTTAGGCATTTTGACACTATCCACACAAAAAATACACTTACTGGCCTCATAGGTGTGAGTACTATTTTCATTTTGTCTTTCGTAGTGCGAATTGAAGTTATTTAATTAATCATTTTTGAAAGGGTAAAGATTGGTTGGAGGCGCTGCGTCGTAAATTTACCGGGTGGAAGGAGGGGGGTCCACATATAGGCGAAATTAAGGTAAATTTTTATACCCTAGACTTTTAGTATAGGGTATATTGTTTTTGTCACGACGGAAATATGTAACACCTTAAAGGAGGCTCCGGAAGTATGGCAATGTATATATATAAATGATCAGGGTCACCTCCTGATTCGATTTAGCCATGTCTGTCTGTCTGTCTGTCTGTCTGTCTGTCTGTCCGTCTGTCCGTCTGTCCGTCTGTTCGTCTGTCTGTCTGTCCGTTCGCACGATAACTTTCGATAGAAGGAAGCTAGAGCCTTGAAATTTTGGTTAAATATTGAAAGTATGATTTAATTAGTTGGTATTAAAAATGGGCATGATCAGGCCAAGAGAACGCCTACCTCCCCTACATATGTAAAATAAATAAATGTATCTATAACTCCCAATTAAATAAACATGAAAAGCTCTAACTTTGGTAGATTGCTCGTGAGGATGACTTTCTACTCTCCTGAAAAAATAAAATGGATCAGTTGAAATTTACGGCAATTTTCTTACAAAGAGCCCCGTACTACCCTACTTTTCGAGTTTTTTGTCTGTAACTCTTGAATCAATTGATGTAGGCACTTGATTTTTGGCATGTAACCCTGGGGTGAGAAGCTGCTTGAGTTTTAGTAAGTTACGCATAATCGGATCAAAGGAACGCCTACCTCTCCTACAAATTTCAAAAAATTAAATATTCTTTTAATTACGATAACTTTCGATAGAATGACACTAGCGAGTTGAAAATTTGTTAGAATGTTGTTAGTAAGATCTACTAGGTTGGTATTGAAAATGGGCAAGATCCGACTCAAGCAACCCCTACCTCCCCTACAAATGCAACTTCAAATAAGCGATAACTTTTGACAGAATCAAGCCAGCGACTTGAAGTTTTGGTCAAATCTTTGAAGTAAGATTGGGTAAGTTGGTATTCAAGATGGATTAGATCCGAACTAAGGAGCCCCTACCTCCCCTAGAAATGAAACTTAAAATAAGCGATAACTTACGACAAAATAATGCTAGTGACTGAAAATGTTGGTCAAATGTTTGCAGTAGGATCCTGTTGGCTAATATTGAAAATACGTAAGATCCGACTAACGAAACCCCTACTTCCCCTACAAATGAAACTTCCAATAAGCGATAACTTTCGATAGAGTAAAGCTAGAGACATTAAATTTTGTTCAAATGTTTGTAGCATGATCTTATTTGTTGATGGCAATGATGAGCAAGATCCGACCCAAGGAACCCCTACCTCCCCTACAAGTGAAACTTCAAATAAGCAATAACTTTCGATAGAATGAAGCTAGCGACTTGAAAAATTCGACAAATATTTGTAGAATGGGTTAGTTCATTGATTTTGATAATGGTCAAGATCCTCCTGAATGATTGCCAAACTCTTCTATAAACTGGTCATATAGGAAACTCACTTTTAATGCATATGGTTGTTACCAATTGGTACTTTTGGTATCACCACTAGGTCTGTAAAAGTCTAGGTATATACGCTTCGGACTCCGGGTTTATTTATCGACTGGTATAGGCAAGTGAGGCTGTCGTGAGAAAGGTAATGTTGAGTACATTCCATTTTTTCGCATTTTCTTGAAATTTGTAGAAAGGGGCACAGTGGGGGAGGAGAAAATACTAGTTCGAATTTGCCCCCCCCCCCCTTGCATTTTGAGACCGTTATACTTAGAATTATGAAAGCTTACAAGAAGATGTGTTCCGAATATCATATAAAATGGAAAATAATGGAGTCTGTACATCTTCTCAGAATAGGTCATCATCGTGGCGCGACAGCCCGATGTCGGGCCTTGACCGCCTGGATCATTGTCCTCCAATTATCTCGGTCACGTGACTGCGTCCTCCAATTTTGGGAGCCCAGCAGCTGCGCGGCGTCCTACTGAGCTCTCCCAACGAGATCTCGGTCATCCTCGCAGTCTCGCTCCGTCGACTCGTTCTGCATTCATTACTCTCTTAGGCATGCGATCATCGTCCATTCTTTGTACATGCCCTGCCCATTGAAGTCGTTGTAGTTTGACGATTTTCGAAACTTGCAGCTCATCGTACATTTCATACAACTCATGGTTGTACCGGATGCGCCATCCATCTCGATCGCAAACAGCACCGAAAATTCGCCGTAAAACCTTACGTTCAAAAGTGTCTAGCATGTTTTCGGAGGCTTGAGTTAGGGTCCATGCTTCGCAGCCATAGCATAGCACTGGTCGTATAATGGTTTTGTACACGCGGAGCTTCGTGTTTCTGTGTACATGCTTCAATTTCATTATGGGGAGAACCGAGAAAAAAGTCTTATTAGCTAACTGTATCCGTCGCTTGATTTCGTCAGTTTCGTTGGCGTCCCTTGACAAGTTGCAACCCAGGTAAATGAAGTTGTTCACGAACTCGATGTTGAGGTCCCATACATTGATGCCCGGTTGTGCAGGTGTCCTTGTCACCGATTGCATCATTATTTTAGTTTTACCCTCGTTAATACGTAATCCAACTTCCTTTGCAGCGGTATCGAGCGTATGCAGAAGTTCTTCTGCGTCAGCCAATCTTTGGGACATGATCTTGATGTCGTCGGCGTACGCTGCTAATTGTGTCGACTTGATGACTAACGTCTTGCTGTTGTCCATATTCATGGCCCGAATAACGTATTCCAGTGCTAGGTTGAAGAGCGTCGGAGCCAGTCCATCGCCCTGTTTCAAACCAGTGCGTGTTTCAAATAGATCAGTAAGTCTATTATGTATCCTGACTGGTAAGACGGAGTTGGTCATCGTCATCTTAGATTAGATTAGATTAGATTAGATGGAGGGCAGTTGTCCCAGAAGGCCAACAAGCACTGCGACCCGGAAGTCTATTGTGCTACACCCTGAAGTCTACGCAGATTAGTGATCTGACTAATTCTCGAGACCAATCATCCCAACAAATCTGCTCAGCTGTTCGAATGTTAGTGAGGCAGTCGTTTCCGCTTCAGGGAATGCATCGCCGAAGCACTTCAAGCGTCGGAGATGGAGTGCATCACAGTCACAGAGAATGTGCTGGGAAGTCTCATCTTCGCTCTCACAGAAGCGACAGCTTGGGTCAGAGACAATTCCCATTCTATGCAGATGACCCCTCAGGGTAAAGTGACCCGTAAGGAGCCCACAAATAGTTCTAACCCGGTTTCTGCGTAGTCTCAGCAGTTCGTGGGTACGGTTGCGTGAGTGGCCAGCTATAAACAGCTTGGCCTGTCTAAGACCAGGGGTATTATCCCAGTGCGCGATGGTTACTGAGTGTTCCCATTCCCTGATGTGCCGTCTTACACTACACAAGGGAATTCCACAGTATGGCTCCGGACCGACGAGTGGGGTTGCAGATGCTCCCCTGGCCAACTCGTCCGCTGTTTCGTTTGCTGGGATACCAGCGTGTCCGGGGACCCAGTAAATGGTAACCTTATTTACGGAGCCTAATCTCTGCAGGGCTTCACGACCACTAAGCACCACTTTCGACGAGACGGAGAAGTTACTTAGTGCTTTGATCGCCGCCTGGTTGTCAGTGAAGATTGCAATATTCCTGCCTTGGTATCCAGCTGCTAAGCATGTGTTCGCACAAGTCTCGATTGCGTGAACTTCCGCCTGAAATACCGTGGCGTACTTTCCCATTGGAATGGATATCTTGTGAGACGGACCTACGACGCCCGCCCCTGTACCATCTTCGGTTTTAGATCCATCTGTGTACCACGTAACAACGTTTGAGGGGAGAGTGTCGAGCTTCAGATTCCAATCCTCTCTGCTCCATATTTCGGTTGAGAATGGAATTTTAAAGCAAAGCTCCCTAGCCAAATGGTCTGATGGCATACTGAGTACATGGTCCTCATTTACCCAGTTGGTCTGCTCAGGGTTTAGTTTGAGGAAATTCTGGCAAGCTTTTAGTCTTGCTACTGCTATTTTTGCCTCCGCCTTTATATGAATGTGAAGCGGCGGAAGGTCGAGTAGCGGTTCAAGAGCTACAGTCGGGCAGCTGCGGATAGCCCCCGTAGCTGTGAGACATGCTAGTCTCTGAATCTTACCCAGTTTGGTTTTGCCATCTTTGGTGGTTGATTTTTTCCACCAAACAACAGCTCCATATTCAACAATTGGTCTGACAATCGCCTTATAGATCCAAAGGATTATGCGAGGGCTTGTTCCCCAAGTCTTACCCGCAAACTGCCTACAAACCCATAGGGCCTTAATGGCTTTGTCCGATATTGTCTGTAGGTGTTCCGACCAGAGTAATTTCCTGTCTAGAGTAACACCGAGGTATTTGGCGGAATCCGCCAGGAGCACTGGAGAGTTGTATATTGTAGGACATCTCATTTGTCTGGGATTTCTTTTCTTCTAAAAGGGGACAACAACTGCCTTAGCCGGATTGACTCGAAGGCCGTTGTCATTGCACCATTTTTGTACTGTGTTTAATGCCGATTGAAGAATTTCCGTTAGGACTTCTTCAAACTTTCCTCTAACAGTTATGACCAGGTCATCGGCATATCCCTGAGTTGAATATCCCATCTTTGTAAGCTTCCACAGTAAGCTGTCTACTACGATGCACCACAAGAGAGGAGATAGTACCCCTCCTTGCGGGCATCCTCGAGTGACGTTTGCTGTTAAAGTGCAGTCTCCTATCTCTGTGATGACCTTTCTGGATGATAGCATCCTTTTTATCCATAGTGCCGTCGTTGCATCCGCTCCCTTTGCTCTAAGCGCAGAGTCAATGGAAGAGAAAGATGTGTTGTCGAAAGCACCTTCGATATCCAAAAAGGCACAAACTGCCGTCTCCTTTACTGCCAGGGTGGCCTCAATTTCTCCAACTAAACAGTGTAGAGCAGTTTCAGTCGACTTACCTGACTGGTAAGCAAACTGTTTACAGTGTAGCGGGAATTTTGTGAGAAGTGTAGACCTGATGTGAGCATCAAGGATTTTCTCCATAGACTTGAGCATAAAGGAGGTCAGGCTGATAGGCCTATATGATTTGGGGTCATCTTTGGGACGATTGCCCATTTTTGGGATGAAGACTACTTTAACCGATCTCCAGGAATCTGGGATATAACCTAGAGCAAAGCTACCTCTGAATATACTTAGGAGGTAGGGGATTAGTATATCCTTTCCTTTCTGTAGCAGAGCGGGAAAGATTCCATCCGTACTAGACGATTTATATGGGTCAAAAGAGTCAATGGCCCATTTTACTTTATTGTAAGTGAAGATATTTTTGGCAATACTCCAGTCGGCGCGGGATGCCTCGTAGCGCACCCCCATGTCGACCGAGTAGCTGTTATCTTCATCTAGACTGACGCACCCAGGAAAATGGGTCTCAAGAAGCAAATTACCTGTGCTCTCGGCATCTTGTGTGATGCTGCCATCTTGTCTTCTTAGGGTGTTGACTTGGTTGGTGCCTTTTTTTAGCCAGAACACGATGTAGTCTGGCAGCCTTGTTGGTATTATCTACACCTTCGCAGAACCTAACCCAACTGCGTTTCTTGGCACTGCGGACACCTTTGTTGTAGAGTGTAAGCGAGGCTCGGTACTGTTCCCACTCACCAGTACGCTTAGCTCTATTGAAAAGTCTTCTAGTCATCTTAGTCAGTCGCACTAATTTGGCCGGTATACCAAATTGCAGCATGATGTTGTACAGTACTCCACGATCGATACTGTCGTATGCCTGCTTGAAGTCGACAAAGATTTGGTATACGTTTACGTTGTATTCCCAGCACCTCTGGAGTATCAGTTTGACTGAGAAGAGCTGATCGGTTGTGGACCGACCAGGTTTGAAACCGCTTTGATATTCGCCAATGACTCGTTCTGCGTAGGGTTTTATTCTATTTTCCAGAATTTTCGTCAAAATTTTATAGGACGTACAAACTAGCGAGATGCCCCTGTAGTTCTCACATCGCAGTTTATCTCCCTTTTTATGAATATGACAGATGATGCTTCTGCGCCAATCGTCTGGGATCTCCTCGTCCTCCCATACTCGCAGGAGTAATTCATGTATGGCATCAACTAGACTCGTTCCACCGAATTTTAGCAGTTCAGCTGGAATCTCGTCAGCGTCCTGCGTTTTATTTCGTTTTAGTGACCGCAACGCGAGATCAACTTCCTCTACTGTCGGGGGTTGAATGGGTGGGCCTAGATCAACATATCTTCGAGAGCTTCTTGTGTGGGGATGTTAGATGGTAGGTTCAGAAGCTCTTCAAAATAAGAGGCCCATCGTTTGTTTATGCCATCGGTGTCGCTGATGATGTTTCCATCCTTGTCCTTATAAAGGCTAGTCCTGGGTTGGTAGCCGTTCTTAATTGTATTTACTAGTTTGTACGCTTGTCTGGTATTCCTATTAGCTAAGTTTTCGTATATGCTCAGCAACTGCTCGTCAAAGTATTTACGTTTCTTACGTCTAATTATTCTATTCGATATTCGCCGTAGCTCGTCACATTTTTCTCTTCTGGCTCCGGTTCCTCGTTGAATCCATTGTCTGTAGGCCTCGTTTTTCGCGTCAAGTGAATTTTTGCATTCTTCGTCGAACCAGTCATTTCGCGCCCGCCGGGCTTTATATCCCACGACTTTCTCTGAGACATCCTTGATGGTACCCTTGAGTTCTTCCCAGAACCCATGGACGCCTGTGTTGCTGATGATGTGTAGCATAGGTGATAGTCTTTTTTCAAGGGCGGTGGTATACGCCACCGCTGCAGCATCTCTCAGAAGATTATCAACCGCAAAGATTTTGGGAGGGCTGATTCTCGATTGGTGCACTGAGGAAATTCTACATCTGTAGGACGTCTTCACAAAGTGATGATCTGAGTCACAGTTTGCTCCTCGATAAGAGCGGACATCTATCACACTAGACGCCCATCTCCTGCAGATGAGGACGTGGTCAATTTGGTTAACGGTATATGCGTCTGGAGACTTCCAGGTCTGCTTGAGTATGCGTCGATGCGGGAAACACGTAGAGCTTACGACTAGATTCCTGCTGCAGGCGAAGTCGATTAGTCGCTGGCCGTTGTCGTTACATTCTTCATATAGAATGTGGCCTCCAGTGGTGCCCCGGTGCCAACTTTCATTTCCGACTTTCGCGTTAAAGTCTCCCAGCAGCAATTTGACGTCGTTTGTTGGAAGTGAGTCGAAGAGAGCCTCAAGGCGGGCGTAGAACTCGTCTTTTACTGCGTCTTCTTTAACTTCAGTAGGGGCGTGCACATTGATGAGCCAGAGATTGAAGAATCGAGTCTTGATGCGAATCGCACACAGCCGTTCATTTATGGGTTTGAAGTCAGTAATATGCGGTTTGAGGTGATTGTTCACTATAAATGCTACTCCAAACTCCTTGCGGCCCGATGATTTGCCACTTGTAAAAATTGTGTGCGGTTTCTTGTCATTAATCTCGCTGCCAAGCCAATTTGTTTCCTGGACTGCAGTAATGCTCAGTTTGTACGTCTCGACCTGTTGAAGGAGGGCCTTCTCGGCCCCCGGTTTGTTCAGGAAGCGTACATTCCAGGATCCGGAAGAATAATCCTTTAGTCGTTTGCGTGGTCGTCGTTGTTGATCCGTCCAATCCGAGGCTTTTGTTCCAGGTTTCTTGACAAGGAGTGATTTTTGCAAGGACGAGTTGTCAGCACGTCGCTTAACCCCATTCAGGGGATGGCCTCGGAGATAGATAGATCACACAACTATGTTGCAGGTCCAACAACGCAAGTCATTCCATCTTACTAAACCTGAGACGCTTAGGTGTCCGTCAGCCATTCAGGCTACAGCTATCTGCCTTTTCCAAACTGTCTTATCGCTAAGACATTGGCCGTCAGCGATTTGATACACAGCCGTTACCAGGGGGCGCCCACGCAGAGGACTATGGGAAAGGCCTTTGCCCCCCTCAGAATAGGTCAATAATAGTTTATTTCAGTTAGCACACCCGTGCATGCCTTAAACACGTTCGAGGTCAAAAGTACTGATGGCCAACCATAACCAACACCTTAGGCAATAATATGTTCTAAGTTTCGTTACAATCACGTAATATGAATTGGCTTGTAAAATGTAAGTGGGTAGGACATTTTAATAATGTTTTTTTTTATCCATCTTAGTGGTATCAGGAAGAGTAAGGAGGCGATATTTATATTCCAAAATAAGCGCTTGCTATAAAACCCTCGGATTGCGGGTGTAGCCCTCTATTTTCCGGTTTCATTTTTACTATAGTGTTTCTGTTTGATTAGAGAAATACTCTACTCTAATTCTCATTTTCAGTTTATTATACCCTAGACTTTTAGTATAGGGTATATTGTTTTTGTCACGACGGAAATATGTAACACCTTAAAGGAGGCTCCGGAGGTATAGCAATGTATATATATAAATGATCAGGGTCACCTCCTGATTCGATTTAGCCATGTCTGTCTGTCTGTCTGTCTGTCTGTCCGTCTGTCTGTCTGTCTGTCTGTCTGTCTGTCTGTCTGTCTGTCCGTCTGTCTGTCCGTTCGCACGATAACTTTCGATAGAATGAAGCTAGACCCTTGAAATTTTGGTCAAATGTTGGTAGTATGATCTAGTTGGACGGTATTGAAATTGGGCATGATCAGGCCGAGAGAACGCCTACCTCCCCTACATATGTAAAATAATTAAATGTATCTATAACTTCCGATTAAAAAATCATGAAAAGCTCTAGCTTTGGTATATTGCTAGTAAGGGTAATCTTATACTCTCCTGGGAAAATAAAATCGATCAGTTGAAAACTAACGGTAATTTTCTTACAAAAAGCCCCGTACTACCCTACTTTTCAGGTTTTTTGTCTATAACTCTTGAACCAATTGACGTAGACATCTGATTTTTGGCATGTAACCCTGAGGGAAAAAGCTGCTTAAGGTTCTGTAAGTTGGGCATAATCAAATCAAATTAACGCCTACCTCCCCTACAAATTTCAAAAAATTAAATATTCCTTTAATTACGATAACTTTCGATAGATTGACGCTAGCGAGTTGAAAATTTGACAAAATATTGCTAGTAGGTTCTACTTGGTTGGTATTGAAAATGGGTAAGATCCGACCGAAGCAACCCCTACCTCCCCTACAAATGCAACTTCAAATAAGCGATAACTTTTGATAGAATGAAGCCAGCGACTTGAAATTTTTGTCAAATGTTTGAAGTGAGGTTGAGTTAGTTGGTATTTAAGATGGGTTAGATCCGATCTAAGAAACCCCTACCTCCACTACAAATGAAACTTAAAATAAGCAATAGCTTACGACAAAATAATGCTAGCGACTTAAAATTTTGGTTAAATGTTTAAAATAGGATCCAGTTGGCTAATATTGAAAATATGTAAAATCCGACCAACGAAACCCCTAATTCCCCTACAAATAAAAATTCTAATAAGCGATAACTTTCGATAGAGTGAAGCTAGAGACTTGAAATTTTGGTCAAATGTTTGTAGCATGATCTTATTTTTTTGTGGCAATGATGAGCAAAATCCGACCGAAGGAACCTCTACCTCCCCTACAAGTGAAAATTCAAATAAGCGATAACTTCCGATAGAGTGAAGCTAGAGACTTGAAATTTTGTTTAAATGTTTAATGCATGATTCTATTTGTTGGTGGCAATAATGAGCAAGATCTGACCCAAGGAACCCCTACCTCCCCTACAAGTGAAACTTCAAATAAGCAATAACTTTCGATAGAATGAAGCTAGCGACTTGAAAAATTCGACAAATATTTGTAGAATGGGTTAGTTGTCGATGTGACTGGAACGAACATTAGAAAATGTTCGCATATTTTGTGAACATTGGTATCTTTTTCCAGCTTAACATATCGTACACATAAACTAAACTGTTCGACAGTCGATATGTCAGCCGTTTCATCGGCAAGTATTGAAAAATATTTTGCCTGATTCACTTCACCTCCGCTATTTTCCGCCTTATTATTGTGAAACAAGAACTTATAATTTCATTTTGAATTTTCCAACTAGTATAAACAGCATTACGGCCACAATTTTCCAAATGACTTTTTAATCGTTCGTCACCGGCATTAACGCGGAATCTCAACAAAGCTCGGAAAATGCCTTCATTTTCAACCGGATCATTATTAACATCGAATGGCGATGTGTCTCTATGTCACCTCAGTGGAAGTCCTTGCCTACCATAAAAAATAACCGTTTTTATAATGGGAATCAATTGTTGCCTATTTTGTTCCACTTGAATCTTTCTGCCATGATCTACAGCTTTGTCCACCGATAATTTTTCACCAGTGACCACTGCGAAGAAATTCGAAGCTCTAAGGACAGCAGATTTGTGGTAGTCCAAGGTTTCATGTTTTCGGAATCGTTCTATTCCCTTTTTCCAATGTCTAAATGGCAAGTTAACCAGCTGTCCCACAGACTGTGCTGTTGTCATTCCGACTTCCTTAGACGAAAACAAAACACAAAATTTGCAAAAAGCACCGTCCGTTTCTTTAGAATACGCCAACCATGAATATTGGCGAAGCCAAGACAATTTAAATCGGCGTGTCTGATTTCCGATAATTGAAGGTGGAAAAGTGTGTGATTCATCTGGAATCCAAACTTTTTTCAATATATCCAATTTATCTTGGTCACTCACGGGTCTATTCGCAAAGGAAGCAATATCGAATTTGCTAACGGGAAATTATGTCGGTGGTACGGCAGACGGCTGGTCTGGACGCAAATTTGATGTTTTTCGCATGGCAGGCATAGATGAAGACGGCTGGTCAGAGATCCCAAAATGCAAATCTGATGTTGATGGTATGGCAGGCATTGATGGAGACGACTTGTCTGAAATCGCAGGACGCAAATCTGATGTTGATGGCATAGCAGATGTTGATGGCACAGCAGATGTTGATGGAGACGGTTGGTCTAAGAACGGAGAATTAAAATTTGATAACATGGGTGAGGACGGCTGATCTAAGATCGCGGGATGCAAACCTGCATTATTTTTTCCAGATTGAACTGATTTCGTTTTTTTTTTATTGTTGAACTTGAGAAAAAATCCTTAAGTGTTCTTTTCATGATTGATTTTTATTACCTAACAAGTAACACCGAACACAAACAATCAAAAACAAAACAAAACTTTATATATAACTGTTAAATACAGTTACACTTCGCGACTTTTGCGTTATTCACATCAACTTGGTGGTGCGCCCGTTGTCCGTTCAACACTAAACTTCCAGCATTCTTTCATTCTCATGCATGCCTAATATTTAGTAATTGATTGACACAAGTGTTCTCATCCACTTAACCGACAACCGATACCAGGACGAACTATAATAAGAACGGTTACTCATGCATAGGATTACTTTATTGCGCTACTCATGCATGGGATAACTTTATTGCGTTTCTATCCAAAACAAAACCAAGCAATTCAAGAAATACAAAACCAAAACGCATTGACACATCACAAACATATCAACAGTCCTTTCAAGCAACAACCAACTGTGTAAACATTCAATGCTATCTAGGCATGACGGCCCGCACCACCAAGAAGACTTTAATCTTTCATTGCATCTTAATGTTTTATTTTCGAGCCGGGATTTCGCTCATGTAATATAACTTTATATAAGAACCGTATTATGCTATTCGTCGTGAACACGAAAAGTAAAAGTACTTAGACGATTTTCACAATTTCGGAAGTGTTCTCGGAAAATTCCTAACGAATTGACACCCTCGAATTGGCTTTGATGACTGAACAGGCGCGTCTGCACTTAATAGTGCGTAGTGAAAAAGTGCCTGGCGCAAAAAGAGCGCCACGGAGAAGCGAATTCATGCAGCTGTTATTCTATAAACAAAAGGAACCATAGGTCGAATTCCGTGAAAACATAATGTCTAAACAACAGATAGTTCGAAAACGTGAGGGCGAATTATGGCAACTTTTGATTGATGGTTGATGTCCAAAAAAAGTGTATTTCTTCTTTATGAGATGAGGTAATGAAAAATTTGTATCAAAGATCGGTCGGTCGATTTTACATATATGATATTTATCCAAGTGCAGTGAATCTAACGTATACTACGCATACATTGACCGTGCCTACACTTGTTAGTAGTAAGTTTTTTTTTTTTTTGTTAAAGAGTTATATATGACACACACTTTACAGTCAAATAAAATGGAAAATAATATATCTAAGTATTCCAAGTGAATATTTACATACATGCAAGTACAACAAATTCATACAAAATGATTGAGCATAAAATTATGGTTTAAATGACTTTTTTTTGCTCTGGGGGGGGGGGGGGGGGCGGGCTTTAGCCCCTTAGCCCCCCGTGGTTGCGCCACTGTGTTCAGCAACTGCTCGTCAAAGTATTTACGTTTCTTACGTCTAATTATTCTATTCGATATTCGCCGTAGCTCGTCATATTTTTTATACCCTAGACTTTTAGTATAGGGTATATTGTTTTTGTCACGACGAAAATATGTAACACCTTAAAGGAGGCTCCGGAGGTATAGCAATGTATATATATAAATGATCAGGATCACCTCCTGATTCGATTTAGCCATGTCTGTCTGTCCGTCTGTCCGTCTGTCTGTCCGTTCGCACAATAACTTTCGATAGAATAAAGTTAGAGACTTGAAATTTTGGTCAAATGTTGGAAGTGTAATCTACTTGGTTGGTATTGAAAATGGGCGTGATCAGGCCAAGAGAACGCCTACCTCCCCTATATATGTAAAATAATTAAATGTATCTATAACTCCCGATTAAATAAACATAAAAAGCTCTAGCTTTGGTAAATTGCTCGTGAGGATAATCTTCTACTCCCCTAAAAAAATAAAATCGATCAGCTGAAAATTAACGGTAATTTTCTTACAAACAGCCCCGTACTACCCTACTTTTCGGTTTTTTTTGTCTATAACTCTTGAACAAATTGACGTAGACACCTGATTTTTGGCATGTAACCCTGGAGTAAGAAGGTGTTTAAGTTCTAGTAAGTTGGGCGTAATCAGATCAAAGGAACGCCTACCTCCCCTACAAATTTCAAAAAATTAAATATTCTTTTAATTACGATAACTTTCGATAAAATGACACTAGCGAGTTGAAAATTTGACAAAATGTTGTTAGTAGGATCTACTTGGTTGGTATTGAAAATGGGTAAGATCTGACTCAAGCAACCCCTACCTCCCCTACAAAGGCAACTTCAATAAGCGATAACTTTTGACATAATCAAGCCAGCGACTTGAAGTTTTGGTCAAATGTTTGAAGTGAGATCGGGTTAGCTGGTATTTAAGATGGGTTAGATCAAACCTAAGGAACCCCTACCTCCCCTACAAATGAAAATTCAAATAAGCGATAACTTTCGATGGAGTGAAGGTAGGGACTTAAAATTTTGTACAAATGTTTGTAGCATGAACTTATTTGTTGGTAGCAATGATGAGCAAGATCCGACCTAAGGAACCCCAACCTCCCCTACTAGTGAAACTTCAAATAAGCGATAACTTTCGATAGAGTGAAGCTAGAGGCTTGAAATTTTGTTTAAATGTTTGAAGCATGATCTTATTTGTTGGTGGCAATAATGAGCAAGATCCGACCTAAGGAACCCCTACCTCCCCTACAAGTGAAACTTCAAATAACGGATAACTTTCGATAGAGTGAAGCTAGAGGCTTGAAATTTTGTTTAAATGTTTGAAGCATGATCTTATTTGTTGGTGGCAATAATGAGCAAGATCCGACCGAAGGAACCCCTACCTCCTCTTCAAGTGAGACTTCAAATAAGCAATAACTTTCGGTAGAATGAAGCTAGCGACTTGAAAAATTCGACAAATATTTGTAGAATGGGTTAGTTAATTGATTTTGATAATGGTCAAGATCCTACTGAATGATTGCCAACCTCCCCTATAAACTGGCCATACAGGAAACTCACTTTTAATGCATATGGTCGTTACCAATTGGTACTTTTGGTATCACCACTAGGTCTGTACAAGTCTAGGGTATATACGCTTCGGCCCGGTTTCTTCTGGCTCTGGTTCCTCGTTGAATCCATTGTCTGTAGGCCTCGTTTTTCGCGTCAAGTGAGTCTTTGCATTCTTCGTCGAACCAGTCATTTCGCGCTCGCCGGGCTTTATATCCCACGACCTTCTCTGCGACATCCTTGATGGTACCCTCGAGTTCTTCCCAGAACCCATGGACGCCTATGTTGCTGATGTTGTGTAGCATAGGTGATAGTTTTTCCTCAAGGGCGGTAGTATACGCCACCGCTGTAGCATCACTCAAAAGCTTATCAACCGCAAAGATTTTGGGGAGGGCTGATTCTTGATTGGTGAACTGAGGAAATTCTACATCTGTAGGTCGTCTTCACCAAGTGATGATCTGAGTCGCAGTTTGCTCCTCGATAGGAGCGGACATCCATCACACTAGACGCCCATCTCCTGCAAATGAGGACGTGGTCAATTTGGTTGACGGTATGTACGTCTGGAGACTTCCAGGTCTGCTTGTGAATGCGTCGATGCGGGAAGCACGTAGAGCTTACGACTAGATTCCTGCTGCAGGCAAAGTCGATAAGTCGCTGGCCGTTGTCGTTACATTCTTCATGGAGGCTGTGGCCTCCAGTGGTCATCCGGTGCCAACTTTCATTTCCGACTTTCGCGTTAAAGTCTCCCAGCAGCAATTTGACGTCGTTTGTTGGAAGTGAGTCGAACAGAGTTTCAAGGCAGGCGTAGAACTCGTCTTTTACTGCGTCTTCTTTAACTTCAGTGGCGGCGTGCACATTGATGAGCCAGAGATTGAAGAATCGAGTCTTGATGCGAATCGCACACAGCCGTTCATTTATGGGTTTGAAGTCAGTAATATGCGGTTTGAGGCGATTGTTCACTATAAATGCTACTCCAAACTCCTTGCGGCCCGATGGTTTGCCACTTGTAAAAATTGGGTGCGATTTCTTGTCATTAATCTCGCTGCCAAGCCAATTTGTTTCCTGGACTGCAGTAATGCTCAGTTTGTACTTTTCGACCTGTTGAAGGAGGGCCTTCTCGGCCCCCGGTTTGTTCAGGGAGCGTACATTTCAGGATACGAAAGAATAATCCTTTATTCGTTTGCGTGGTCGTCGTTGTTGATCCATCCAATCCGAGGCTTTTGTTCCAGGTTTCTTGACATGGAGTGGTTTTTACAAGGACGAGTTGTCAGCACGTCGCTTAACCCCATTCAGGGGATGGCCTCGGAGATAGCTGCTTCAGATGGTTTAATAAACGTGCTGGAGCCCACACAACTATGTAGCAGGTCCAACTACGCAAGTCATTCCATCATACTAAACCTGAGACGCTTAGGTGTTCGTCAGCCATTCAGGCTACACTGCCTTTTCCAAACTGTCTTATAGCTAAGACATTGGCCGTCAGCGAATTGATACACTGCCGTTACCAGGGGGCGCCCACGCGGAGGACTTGGAAAAGGTCTTTGCCCCCCATCTGAATCACTAGGTTCCCAGCAAGTAGTCAGTTCGACTAACATTTAAACATGCGCAGACGCACTTTGAGAAAGTGTACATAGTTTCCGCCCCCCGAAGATGAGCGAGAGCGGATGAAGTTCATTCGAGCCAAATCGGGTGATCCAGCGACTGTGGTTGTGCATTTGTCTCATGTGGTTGGGTGTTCAATCTCATTAGAACGGTTGTATCCGGTTCATATGGGGGCGTTAGCTTTCAATGGGGTATGTCTCTCTGTCTCAGGAAGGGGGTGTTAAGTTTCATTTGGGGCGGGCTTATCGGGAATCGGTTCTTAGAAGACAGGTTATTGGCTTTTGGTGGGAAATGATACAAAGTATCTACACTGCATGCAGATACATCGGAACATGGATTTTTCTTTGGCTACCGACTGCGTGGAACCTGTTGTGTTGAAGATATCGACGTAAGTTTTTTATAAAGATCCCAGTATAGTTATACTGGATGAAATCATTCGACAAAACACGTCCCACGCTTTCGGTAGGCATAAGACATATCCATGTAAGTACCGATGTATCTGCATGCAGTGTAGATACTTTGTATCATTTTTTATTATGATCTTTATCTATTATTTGGGCGTTGTCAAAATCCATATTACGTTTATTTATCATTACAGTCGGATAGTGAATATTACTATAAATGAAATTGTATACGGTTTGTGTGTTATAATATATAGTTTTTATCTTAAAATATATTGATTCTTTCAACAATGATATGTATAATATACATATTTGTATTTTTTAATGATTAATCGTTTTTATTTATTATAAATATAAAATGTCAATTTATAGATAACCAAAACGTATTTTATTATTGAAATATTTTAGTGTATTTATTTATCACTTCAACTAAATCACTTCTTGAATTAAGTAAGTTATTATAATTTTGTTATTATACATGTCTTCTTTAATAAGGATTTTATATTTATTATGATATTTTTTTATTATTTGGGCGTTGTAAAAATCCATATTATGTTTATTATACCCTAGACTTTTAGTATAGGGTATATTGATTTTGTCACGACGGAAATATGTAACATCTTAAAGGAGGCTCCGGAGGTATAGCAATGTATTGTATATATATAAATGATCAGGGTCATCTCCTGATTCGATTAAGCCATGTCTGTCTGTCTGTCTGTCTGTCTGTCTGTCTGTCTGTCTGTCTGTCGGTTCGCACGATAACTTTCGATAGAATAAAGCTAGAGACTTGAAATTTTGGTCAAATATTGGAAGTATAATCTAGTTGGTTGGTATTGAAAATGGGCATGATCAGGCCAAGAGAACGCCTACCTCCCCTATATATGTAAAATAATTAAATGTATCTATAACTCCCGATTAAATAAACATTAAAAGCTCTAGCTTTGGTAGATTGCTTGTGAGGATAATCTTCTACTCCCCTGACAAAATAAAATCAATCAGTGGAAAACGAACGGCAATTTCCTTACAAAGAGCCCCGTACTACCCTTCTTTTCGGGTTTTTTGTCTATAACTCTTGAACCAATTGACGTAGACACCTGATTTTTGGCATGTAGCCCTGGGGTAAAAAGATGCTTAAGTTCTAGTAAGTTGGGCATAATCGGATAAAAGGAACGCCTACCTCCCATACAAATATCAAAAAAATAAATATTCTTTTAATTACGATAACTTTCGATAGATTGACGCTAGCGAGTTGAAAATTTGACAAAATGTTGTTAGTAAATTCTACTTGGTTGGTATTGAAAATGGGTAAGATCCGACCCAAGCAACCCCTACCTCCCCTACAAATGCAACTTCAAATAAGCGATAACTTTTGATAGAATCAAGCCAGCGACTTGAAATTTTGGTCAAATGTTTGAAGTGAGGTCGAGTTAGTTGGTATTTAAGATGGGTTAGATCCGACCTAAGAAACCCCTACCTCCACTACAAATGAAACTTAAAATAAGCAATAGCTTACGACAAAATAATGCTAGCGACTTGAAATTTTGGCCAAATGTTTGCGGTAGGATCCAGTTGGCTAATATTGAAAATACGTAAAATCCGACCAACGAAACCCCTAATTCCCCTACAAATAAAAATTCTAATAAGCGATAACTTTCGATAGAGTGAAGCTAGAGGCTTGAAATTTTGGTCAAATGTTTGTAGCATGATCTTATTTTTTTGTGGCAATGATGAACAAAATCCGATCGAAGGAACCTCTACGTCCCCTACAAGTGAAAATTCAAATAAGCGATAACTTCCGATAGAGTGAAGCTAGAGACTTGAAATTTTGTTTAAATGTTTAATGCATGATTCTATTTGTTGGTGGCAATAATGAGCAAGATCTGACCCAAGGAACCCCTACCTCCCCTACAAGTGAAACTTCAAATAAGCAATAACTTTCGATAGAATGAAGCTAGCGACTTGAAAAATTCGACAAATATTTGTAGAATGGGTTAGTTAATTGATTCTGATAATGGTCAAGATCCTCCTGAATGATTGCTGCAACCTCCCCTATAAACTGGCCATATGGGAAACTCACTTTTAATGCATATGGTCGATACCAATTGGTACTTTTGGTATCACCACTAGGTCTGCACAAGTCTAGGGTATAAACGCTTCGGACTCCGGGCCGAAGCAAAGCTTCGGCCTGGTTTTCATTTGAACCGTTTACGAAAGGCAGTTCACTGGACCACGGGTGCTCCGTTATGCAGCGTCTTCATGCGACCGAGTCTTTGCGAATCCACAAATAATTTTTAGTCTGAGGAGCTCGCATTACACCTATGTATGTCGCCACCTAATCTCCTATAGTTCATACATCCGCATAAGCGCCACTGATTCGTTTCCGGATCATATACTTTGATTATTTTCGAATATGCCGAATCATCGAAACCCCCCAATATCTACAATATGTATTCATATACCTGTGTGAATTGTTAAATGTCATGGTTAAAATCCAATATGGAGTCGCGAATCACTCCTAGATGGCAGTTCAGTCATATATCTAATGGCTGCGCTCATAAAACATCAGCACTACCCGGTGCGGCCGACACCAATTCCCATGGTGCTCATTACAGAGATCTGGGGCCTATGTTGATGTTGGGGGCGTAAGACAGGGAGGAACCTTAGCGCCGTATGTCTTCGGCATGATAGATGCCAATTTCCTTTCCTTTGGTGTCGGACAGCAGCTACCTTTTGTTACCGACTTTCTTGACAACCTTGCCTTTGAAAAATTTGAAGTCCTGCTTCGAGTTGTAGTGGGCGGCGGCCTTGCTTTGGGCAAAGTTCCGCCTGAACACTTCTTCCCCAGGCTGGAATTCATTTTGTCGCGAACGGAGGTTATTATTATCGTATTATGTGGGAGCAGCATCTCTATGTCGTCTCCGAGGAGGTAGAGTTTCCGGAGGAGGGCGTACGTAGTGCCGTGTGTCACCATGGGTTGTCCGAGCACTACGGAGTACGGCGAGGTCTTAATGGACGCATGGTGGGAATACTTGAGCACTTGATTTGGGACAAGCGCGCGTCCCAATCTTTTTGCATCGGGTGAACATATGCCCGGATGGCAGCCACGATGGAGCGGTTTACCCGCTCTGAAGCGTTGGCTTGGGTCGAGTAGATGGCCGTATACATATGTTGTACTCCGTAGCGTTCCAGCGTGGAGTTGAACGTGTGGGCCCAGAACTGTTGCCTGTTGTCCGTGACAATGGACTCCGGCACGCCAAATACGTGAAATACTCTTTTCTCGAGCCAGCTGTTCAGAATCTCTGACGAAAACTTCCTGATTCGCTCTACAAAGCAAAACTTTGACAGATGGTCAACGAGCACTATTGCTCCTATATTGCCGTCTCTGGATCTAGGAAACGCTCCTAAGAGATTCATGTACAGACGTTGAAAGACGCGTCCAGAGATGAAATGGCTTAGGATCGGGTCTCGGAGGCATTGGTTGGGAGTTTTCGACTTCTTACAGATTACGCATTAATAGACGTAGTTTTCTAACCTTGTTGCGTCATTTTAGGCGAGAAAAACAGGGTCCTCAGGCGTTGCAACGTCTTGGAGACTACTCCGTGCGCGCTTAGCGGGTGTTCATGTGCGCGCTTTATCAAATCCATCGAAAGTTCAGATGGAACCCACAGTTTCCAATCCTGCTGTTCCTGTATTTCGTCCCCGCTCGCGTACTCACTGCGGCTGTACACGAACCCATCGACCCTTTTCAGATTAGGCAATTGATGTTGATGTTGGCTGACACGATCTATCAAATCCTTGTACTCCGGAGAGAGGAAATGTGGAGGACTCAAGTCGATTTCAACTGAACTTTCGAAGGAGTCTTGAATCGTCAGAGACTCTGTGCAGTGGACTCCAGAGAGAGTATCCGGCACTACGTGTTGACTTCCTTTCCGATGGTGGACTTCGAATCGGAAGCCCTGTAGATTTAGGGATGTTGTGAACCACGCCTCTGTGTTGAGCTGCCGTCACTGCAACAAAAATATCTTGATGACCAGGATACTTTTGGCTCGCTGGTACAGGTCCCGACTAGACCAGCCTATTGCGTGGGTTTTTCAGCCAAAGCACTCTGGTCATAGATTAGCCACCTAGAACACTTAAGACACGAGGGAAGGAATTGGGGAAGGGAAAGAGTGTGACCGACCTTCGGGACTTACTACGTGTCCCGAAGTATGGGCACATTCCAATCAATCAAAAAAAAAAAATTAGTTATTCATTATTGGTTTATAAATTATTATTGAAAAAAAAAACAAACCAAAAGTACAAGTAAACACTAAAAAGAATTCAAATAATTCAAAAAGAAGAATTTTGAAATAAAAAGAAATAATGAAAAAATGATACAAAGTATCTACACTGCATGCAGATACATCGGAACATGGATATGTCTTTGGCTACCGACTGCGTGGAACCTGTTGTGTTGAAGATATCGACGTAAGTTTTATAAAAATCCCAGTATAGTTATACTGGATGAATTCATTCGACAAAACACGTCCCACGCTTTCGGTAGGCATAAGATGTACCGATGTATCTGCATGCAGTGTAGATACTTTGTATCATTTTCAAGACATACCGTCCCGCATAGTGTACAGGAGAATACAAATTAACCCAACCGTTGCCCCGTGTGTGGATCAATCGATCATACACTCTACATATTTATATGCGCCTGTGCTTCGTTAGTACGTCAATCCGCGATCGATCGCGTCAAGCCGCGGTCTAGCTAAACACACTTACTATTAGATACTTCGATAGTACTCGTCTAAAAGTCTAAAGACGGTAAGCGCGACAACACAATTTTATTGTATTAACGTTTACGTTATCCGCGCTGCACAAACTGCATCATCTGCACTATTCTCCTCACTAAATCAGAATTGTGCACTGTTAGTTGATATATCATCGATCGTGATAGTACGCGGTATGCACGATACAAGTATGGTCGTAAGTTCCTTACATCCACAGGAAAAACACGTTGGTGACCTTGGTGACACTGATTTCAGTCGGCTGGATGGGATTGGCCATCACAAGAAAGGGGTGGATCCGCCGCGGAAGTGTAGTCCAAGGTCCGTGGAACAAGCATCTCTTTCGCACTATCGCCGATGACGAAGCAACGCCCATCCATTGAACTTCTTCGACTCAACCGTCTCTCCATTGCCTGCATACGAGTGTGTGTGTATGTGTGTGTGTGTGTGAAGTTGAAGCTATTTCCCGACCTACCCCAACGATTTCCTTACTGAGTCAGGTTAGTGACTAATTGATGAAAACAAAAAGATTGCTGTGAAGGAGGAGCCATAGCGCTGTGCACGAGTGAGGGAGACAGGTTGTCTGGATGTGGCTGGTGTTGTGAGCAGATTTGAATCACGAGGGGATGGCAGTTGAATGATGTTGACTTGTTTTATGGGTGCCTGGTTGTTTAGTCAGTTCATGATGCGAAGTTTTTCGATTTTCGTGAGTTCCCTTTGATGACTGACTCGGATTGACTGAGGATCGGCCACTACATTCATAGAACTCGGAAAAATTTTCAATGGGCTTGTTTCCTCTTCTGACCCCCGAGTAGAAAAACAGACATTTCGTGTGACGGACAGATTTTTAGGATGACCCCCAGCTATAAGACATATCCATGTCAAAATAGAATAATAATAGAAGAGGAAAATTATAAGTATCATATATTAGTATTTGAAGGCAAAATAAAATGAATTAAGTAATGCAATGCAACTCACGGTTGTACTCCGGATGAACGGTCGACCGATCTCGTAGTAGCCCGTAGAAAAGCTAAAGTCATTAAATTACACATTTAAGAAAAACAAAAATCAAATCAAAAATCAAATTCAGAAATAAGAAAAAGCTTAAATTAACATTCAATAATTAAATTACTATTAATCTGGGATCTGATAAAATCACGAACTACTCTTACTGAATCCGGATCACTGTTTGACTTTTATCGTACGTAATGTTTTTGATATTTGAAAAATTCAGCCATACACCTTCTCCGCTTCAATCATCGCAACGTGCAAAAACACTTGAACTCCTTCAATCGTGTAAAATTAGAAAATATTCACGATTGTTTTCTTTAGATTCTCCACTGAACTTCTTTACCACAAAGTCCGAAGCGTATATACCCTAGACTTGTACAGACCTAGTGGTGATACCAAAAGTACTAATTGGTAACAACCATATGCATGAAAAGTGAGTTTTCTATATGGCCAGTTTATAGGGGAGGTTGGCAATCATTCAGGAGGATCTTGACTATTATTAAAATCAATTAACTAACCCATTCTACAAATATTTGTCGAATTTTTCAAGTCGCTAGCTTCATTCTATCGAAAGTTATTGCTTATTTGAAGTTTCACTTGTAGGGGAGGTAGGGGTTCCTTGGGTCGGATCTTGCTCATTATTGCCACCAACAAATAAGATCATGCTACAAACATTTAAACAAAATTTCATTTCTCTAGCTTCACTCTATCGAAAGTTATCGCTTATTGGAAGTTTCATTTGTAGGGGAAGTAGGGGTTTCGCAGGTCGGATTTTACGTATTTTCAATATTAGCCAACTGGATTTTATTACAAACATTTGACCGAAATTTTAAGCCGCTAGCATTATTTTATCATAAGTTATCGCTTATTTTAAGTTTCATTTCTAGGGGAGGTAGGGGTTCCTTAGGTAGGATCTAACCCATCTTGAATACCAACTAACCCAATCTCATTTCAAACATTTGACTAAAACTTCAAGTCGCTGGCTTGATTCTGTCAAAAGTTATCGCTTATTTGAAGTTGAATTTGTAGGGGAAATAGGGGTTGCTTGGGTCGGATCTTGTCCATTTTCAATACCAACTAAGTAGATCTTACTAACAACATACCACCAAATTTTCAACTTGCTAGTGTCATTCTATCGAAAGTTATCGTAATTAATGGAATAGTGAATTTTTTTAAATTTGTAGGGGAGGTAGGCGTTTTTTTGATCCGATTATGCCCAACTTAATAGAACTTAAGCAGCTTCCCACCCCAGGGTTACATGCCAAAAATCAGGTGTCTACGTCAATTGGTTCAAGAGTTATAGACAAAAAACCCGAAAAGTAGGGTAGTACGGGGCTCTTTGCAAGAAAATTACCGTTAGTTTTCAATTGATCGACTTGATTTTTTCAGGAGAGTAAAAGATTATCCTCGCGAGCAATCTGTTAAAGATAGAGCTTTTCATGCTTGTTTAATCGGGAGTTATTAATACATTAACTATTGTTCATATGTAGGGGAGGTAGGCGTTCCCTTGGCCTGATCATACCCATTTTCAATACCAACCAACTAGATCATACTTCCAACATCTGACCAAAATTTCAAGTCTCTAGCTTCATTCTATCGAAAGTTATCGTGCGAACGGACAGACAGACAGACAGACGGACAGACGGACAGACGGACAGACAGACAGACAGACAGACAGACGTGGCTAAACCGAATCAGGAGGTGGCACTGAGCATTTATATATATATATTGCTATACCTCCGGAGCCTCCTTTAAGGTGTTATATATTTCCGTCGTGACAAAAACAATATACCCTATACCAAAAGTCTAGGGTATAATGAAGCAAATTAGAACTCACTAACTAACTAACTCACGAACTCTTCATTCCAAGATGCAAAGAAAAATGTCTTTATACATCTCTTCACAAAAATGGGCATTTGTTTTACGACCAAGCTTATTTATTAGTTTTGGCTACATTCAATTCAGTTAAATGCAAACGATGTTATTAGCTGTCGTATAAAATCAGCGTTTTTCCGTGTTTCAGTTCTTCACATGAACATTTACACATTGATATCATCAATGGCCACAAAACAGTTTTTTTTCTTCATCCGATTTTTCACTTTATGCTCCTTTCTCAAACCACCAATCTTTTTTTTCAAAACGAAACAAAAATAATTTCGTTCACATCCGTTGTTCTTCAAAAATCCCAAAACAATTTTTCACACAGCAAATCCAAAATCCCACCTTTCTTTTCACCCATAACTCCTCCACCAAATCAAACCGAATTCCGCGGCGGCGACGCACAGTGCGTTGAAGTGATCAAAAATCAGTATCTTAAGAACTGTGCAACCGATTTTGTTAAAATTTCGCACGAATGGGGAGCTATACATAATCTTTTAACTGCATAAATTTGATTAAGATAGATGGTCGCAGTTCTGATATATTGCGAAAAGTGTGAGTTAAATTTGCTGTAATTAGGAGGCTGGTGGTAAAAAAATCATAACTTGAAAACGAGTCTACCGATTGTAATGAAATTTAACGTCCATTTAATAAAAGCTACAAGCATTAACATTTCCAAATTACAATGTGATCTGATGACGCAGTTTTGAGATATTGATCAGAGAATTTGTTCAATTCTGGCTCTGTTTATAGGTAGTATGCAAAACGTAATATCTTTTAAATGGTAACACAGAATATCTTAAATTTTCAAAGAGATTCTATGCACATATTGCACTTTACTATATTTTACTTACTTGGAAGGATCAAGGCAATTAACAACCTAACATTTAATTTAGCACAGGTACACAGATGCGGAATTTGAAGTTTATGTATGAACCGTGTCGAATTTTCTAACTAGCTGTGACATTTTACAACATTTATTTTATTACTCCGCTCGAATTTTCATTCGTTACGTTAGCTGATGCTTTTAGCACCTAGAGCGTAAAAATTAAAGTGTATTCTTTCATTATATCCATATTATTCTTTTATTTACTTTTTTTCCGGTCCTGCTAGTCTAACTCTAAGCACAATACTTATTTTACCTATAAAATATAAAATTTTGTCCGTAATTAGAACTTTTTAGTAGTTTTAACATACATATACATATTTACATGTGTTACAAAAGCGTTTTTCACGCATATAAATTAGAATTACGCCCCCAAAATCACTCTAAAGTAGATAAGCGAAATAATATATATATAATAAAAAAAACTTTAACCCAGTTGAACCGATATGCCTTGTGTATTTGTTCCCTTTTATGGGTATTTCTTTCTAGAATAAATAAACTTTTTATAGTTTATTAAATTTTTTTTTTTATTTATTTATTTATATTTCAGACGGTAAGCACCTAGTCCTTGCAACAAATGTGCAATTTTCTCTGTATTATTAATTTTAAGGAATCTTGAAAAATATTCATTGATTTTTTAAATGTGACTTATCCCACAAAAACGCCAATTACGCTCAAAAAGGCAAAAAAAGGCAAACCAAAACTACTTAGAATGAAAGAATATATATGCATCTGACAGAAACCGTCAACCACCCAAAACGTTTTGTGACGTTTTTTTTTAATCCTTACTCAAAGTTTTATTTTAATTTTAAATAATTGTGCTGTTTTTTTTTTAACATTTTTTAATTAAATTTTTTTTTTTGTCTTTGGGTGTAAGCCTGGGGCCTGGTCTATTGGGAAAATATAACTTTAGGTAGCCAGGACTTCACCGAAGCTCAAAACGCAATTTTCACCTCATAGACCCTTTTTTCAATATTTTCAATTTTTCGAATTTAGCACATAATATTACTAAAGCAAAGAGAAGCAAAATTTTTCAAACATTATTTTTAGGAGCTCCAACATGTTTTCTTAAAGATAGGTTACTTTCAAAGCCGGACAAAAATAAAAAATTTTCGATTTTTGGCTATGGAACGACGCACTGTGCGACGGTCCAAAATAATCTCCCGCTTAACGGCCCAAAGAAAACGGTCCTCCGCAATTTACAGACCTCGAAAACCATCCAATCTATAGTCAAAATCCCATCCTCTGGGTCATCGATCGAGATGTGCCTCACACTCGTCGTTGTCGTCAGCCTTGTCGCCAACAACACCCATCTCGTGCCGTGCCGGTTGCATAACATAGCAACTGCATCAACATAGATTTTGCACAGTGCTTCACCGTTTGTCTATGCAGTTCAGCAACTGTGCTTTGCAACCGGTCTGTGCGTTGTCGATGACAGTTAAAGATTGGTATATGTAGGTCAGTTCAGTCAAATGAAATGCAACATACCTTTTGCGTATGCAAAGCGAATGTTGCACAACATTTGACAGTGGTTAGCAACAATCGTGGGGACCACCCGACCCAGGAGATGAGTCTTACGTAGTCGGACTAATAAAGGGGCCCAGAAGAGAAATACTCTACCAAGAAGGTAATCAGTCACGAATATCGTGAGCGGGATATACGCCGATTAAACTGCCTTCTTCGTCTTCTAATTCATATGACAACTGACCAATTCTTTTGCGGACAATGGCACCGACAAACTTTGGGGCGAGTGTAGCGGCGAAACGATCCGCTGCACTACTAATGGTGTGGTTATCTACAAAGACTTTCAGACCGGGAACGAATGTTTTTGGCCGACTGCTAAGATCGGCCAGCTTTTCTTTCACCCGGTCGTGTGTCAGCCGGAAACTGTCGCCATTGGATCGATAACATAACTCTATCAACAATTGCATTGAGTTCTCGGAGAAGGGGATAAGTCTTTGCCATGCTGGATAGGATGATACCCGAACATGAGGAAATGTGGGGAACATTCTGTCGAATCATGTACTACATTACGAAACGCACTACATGATTCGCTCAGATGCTCATCCCAATTCCTATGATCGAATCCTATGTAGGCTCGGATAGCGGCTAACGTCGACTGGTTAGTTCGCTCTGAAGCATTAGATTGTGGAAAGTATTGTATAATAGGGTAAGCACGTGGTTTACCCTGAACTTCTTAAGAAATCCAGTGAATGCTCCAGAAACGAACTGCTTCCCATTGTCCGAGTAAATAATCTTCAGTACATCGAAAGTCAAAAATATTTGGTCCCTCAGGTAGTTGACGATCACCTCAGCAGTAGGCCTAGGAACGGCCTTGAGCCATACGAATTTTGAGTAGTGATCGAGGACCACAAATATATGAGTATTTCCCTTCGTGAACGTGAACCTCTGCTTGTTCCTAAGATGATCAAAGTGAACAAGATGACGCAAACGTCACCAAAGGTCATACAAGCGGACAGGCTGAAGCGTAGCAGAGAAATGGAGGAGCAAAATGTACTGCAAACTCCAAAGGGGAAAAAAGCGCAACTGCATTCGCCAAAAAAATAGCAGTAAATACCACTGAGAACGAGTCCCCGATCAGAGACTCTACCATCGAAGAAGATCCAAACGCCTGGACGAAAGTTGAGACTAAAAAACGGACAAAAATGAAAAAAACGGAAAGCATAGCAAAACCTGCGAAAAGAACGAAAAAGAGCAGACCTGATGCAATGGTCATCTCGCAGAAGGGAGATATGACGTATGCCGACATTCTCCGAAGAATGAAGTCTGAGTCAGCCTTAAAAGAGCTGGGAAATAATGTCAGCCAAATAAGACGGACTCTAAAGGGCGATCTCCTCTTCAAAATGAAGACCAACTGCGATATTTTGGCAGAAACATACCAAAGCGTAGCTGAAGAATGCTGCTGAAGTGAAAATGCTGCGCCAGGAAACACGAATTGAGTGCCATGATCTTGACGAGATCACAACGAAAGAGGAAATTTGCGCAGCGTTCCTCGAAAGGGTAGAAGTGGATTTACAGCCAGAAGCTGTAAAATCAATCAGAAAGGCATATGGCGGCACCCAAATAGCTACCATCAGCTTACCAACGGAGGTCGTAAATGAAGTACTTGAAAGAGGAAAAATTAAAGTTGGATGGGCAAATTGTCGAGTAAGAGAGCAAATATCTATTGAAAGGTGCTTCAGGTGCTTTGCTTTCGGCCACTTCGCGAAAGAATGCAATAGCAAGCAAGACAGATCGAATGTGTATCGCAAATGTAGCAAAGAAGGGCATAAATCGAAAACATGCGACAAGGAGCCGAAATGCATGCTATGTTGCGAGAATAGTCAAACGGACTACAAGCATTCGACTGGATGTTTTAAGTGCCCCGGATATAAGAAGGCTCTTCAACAAACTCATAAATGAAGCTGGTTCAGATTAACTTAAATCACTGTCAGGCGGCAGAAGATCTACTGTCGCAGTCAGTAAGAGAAAAGGGCGTTGACATGGCGATTGTCTACGACCAATATAAAAATTTGAACAGCTCAATTTGGGTAGCGGATGAAAACAAACAGGCGGCCATTTGGTCATGTGGAAGACATGCCTTCCAAAATGTATCCGATCCAATCAACGGATTCGTGAGAGCGCAAATTAACGGCATCAACATCTGCAGCTGCTACGCCCCACCGAGACTGAACCTGGAAGAGTTCGACCAGCTGCTAACTCAACTAGTTCGCGATGCCAGCACGCACAGTCCCGTAATAATCGCGGGAGATTTTAATGCGTGGGCCACTGAATGGGGTAGTCGAGCTACAAACGCTAGGGGACGAGTACACCTTGAAGCTTTCTTACAACTAGACGTCGTCCTTATGAATACAGGCGGTAGTAATACTTTTAGAAGAGGAAGTACAGGCTCCATTATCGACCTTACATTTGTCAGTAGCTCCTTTGCACCGACAGTGGAATGGGGCGTGAGCGAAGACTATACCCACAGCGACCATCAGGCCATTTTCTTCACCATTACCAGCAGAACACCACAAACAAGGATACCACCGATAAACCGGAGATGGTCTGCCAAAAAACTTCGACGGGGATGCGTTCATCGAAACCTTGCACCAGAAGGGAGCTATTGAAGGAAATGCAGAGGAAAAGGCGTCGCAGCTTATAAAGCAGATAGTAGAAGCATGTGATGCCTCTATGCCAAGGACAAAGTTTTCCAACCGCCGGAAAGCAAACTACTGGTGGAATGAAGAAATTGCAAGACTGAGGCGCAGGTGCCTGAGAGCTCGTCGATTGTATCAGCGATCAAGAGAGACACCAGACTACAACAACTTGGCACAAGAATACAGGACTTCACGCGGACTACTAAAGCAGGCAATAAAAAAGAGCAAACGAAACTGTTTCAAGCAACTCTGCGAGGACGCAGATATTAATCCCTGGGGAACGGCCTATAGGGTAGTTATGAAAAAGCTGAGCAGTTATCAAACACCTCAAGTGAAGTGCCCTCTTTTACTAAATCGGATAGTCTCAGTTCTCTTCCCCCAGCATGCGTTAGAAAACGTTGAAAACCGGGAAATGGTCCATGAAGAGCAGATACCGGCATTAACTGACAGAGAGATTTTAGAGATCGTTTCCAGAATAGGTGACAATAAAGCACCAGGCCCTGATGGCATTCCCAACGGAGTGTTGAAAATAGGATTTGACACGGTTCCCGGGAAGCTCGTTAGTGTTTTTGAATCCTGTTTGCAGGAGCGAGTTTTCCCTGCTCCTGCTGTATGGAAGAAATAAAGATTGGTTCTGCTACCAAAACCCAACAAACTGCCGGGCGAACCAAATTCATACCATCCAATTTGCCTGCTAGACACCGCTGGGAAGGTACTGGAACGAATAATTTTTAGCAGACTAGCTGCCGTCGTAGAGGAAAAGGGAGCACTGTCGGACCGACAGTTTGGTTTCCGAAGGGTACGCTCCACGGCCGATGCCATCTTGACAGTGACAGATTTAGGGAAGCAGGCACTTCGAGATGGCAAATGTTGCGCGGTTGTGACACTGGACGTCAAAAATGCTTTCAATTCGGCAAACTGGGAATGCATTCATTTGTTTTTGCAGAGAGCGGTGTGCCTGACTATTTGACGCGACTTATACAGAGCTACCTTTCGTTTAGAATCCTACAGTACGAAACCAGCGAAGGACCAAGGGAGTACAATGTAACAGCAAGAGTACCGCAAGGATCTGTACTCGGCCCTTTGCTGTGGAACATCATGTACAACGACATATTGGATTTACCAGTACCTAAAGAAGTAACGATAGTCGGGTTCGCGGATGACATAACTGTGGTCGTGGTGGCCAAGGATCCAGCATTGGCCGAAGTTTATGCCACCGAAGCAATCACAACTATTAATTTGTGGTTGGATAAAGTAGGACTGGAGCTAGCTGAACAAAAGACGGAAGCCGTTCTCATCAGTAACCAAAGAAAAAATAACACTCTGAGGATCAGAGTTGGAAACACCATCATTATTTTTTAGCCAGCAATTATTTATCTGGGGGTGATGATTGACGCGAAGCTGACATTTGGAGAGCACCTCAAGCACATATGCCAGAAGGCGGCTAATGCTACTGTGGTTTTGGCGAGGATGATGCCAAACGTGGGAGGACCACGACCGAGTAGGAGACTCTTATTATCTAGAGTCTAGAGTGATCACCTCTATACTTCTGTATGCGTCACCAGTTTGGATCGACGCGCTTCGTCATGCCTGTAATAGTCGAAGAATCAACTCCGTTTATCGAAGAAACGCATTGAGAGTGTGCTGTGCATACCGAACAACATCCGATGAGGCTGCCTACGTTGTATCAGGTATGATCCCCGTAGATATTCTAGCAGACGAAATGGACCGATTGCACAAAGGCCGATGTTTGGAGCCACCGGACGTATCTAATGCGCGCAAAAAACGAGAAAGGTGCGAGTCTCTGAGGAAATGGCAACAGCGGTGGGATGAAACTCCGAAGGCAAGCTGGACACACATACTTATCCCGCAAATCGAATTGTGGCTGAACCGCAAACATGGAGAGGCGAACCATTATCTAACCCAGTTTCTTACTGGTCATGGCGGATGTAGGAAGTACCTACACAGATTCAAGCTGGATGATTCGCCCGACTGTCCGAGGTGCCCAGGAATAGCGGAAGACCCGGAACATGTATTCTTTCACTGTCCAAGATTTAGAGGTAAGCGTGAAGCACTGGAGGTCGAACTTGGCAGTGACCTTAATCCACATAATATAGTGGAACATATGATAAGATCTGAATCCAGTTGAGAGATAGTAACTCACACAATATGCGACATACATAGGGAACTGAGGAAAGAGGAGCAACTACGAAAAAGGACGCAAAGGATTAACGGCTAATTAGCCAAAACCAGCCCTACGACGTAATACTGAGAGGTAGTTCCGTAGGGAGAATGGTGGAGAAAGAGGGTTGAAGATTTTCCTGGGTAAGTAGTCGCATACTGACGATGAAAGTCCCATGTCGCTGCCGTACAATTGACATCAGTAGCCGGCAGTGTCTCCTGAACAATGAGATTTCCCCCCTCTATAATAATAAAAAAAAGTATTTTCCTTCTTGGAGCGTGGATAGGGACCCATGAAGTCTATAAAAAGTCTTTGCATAGGCCGATCAGTCTCTCGGGATGCTCCCATCGGAGGTCTCATGCGGTAGTTCGGAGGTTTAATTTGCTTGCGAATTTCACATTTATTAATATGCTCGGCTACATCTGACCTTAGTTTGGGCCAATAATAGTAACGCTGTAGCAATTCAGTAGTTTTTCGAATACCGCAGTGAGATCCTCCAGGGTCATCATGAGCGCGACTGATCAGCTAGGCCGAAAGGCTTCAGGGACCCAGAGCTTGGCTCGGGGAATATCTGTTGTCTCTTCAGGGGCACCTTGCTCGATATAGACGCGATCATCCCGGACGTACAAATTCTCAAATTTGTCAGGATTGCTATGTACCTGTATAACGAGTGTTTTGTATTCAGCATTTTGGAAAACTGAGTCAGGGATGATCTCGTCCATATGCAAATGCTCAGGGAGGCAACAGAGATTGCCCGCATGAGCTCTGGAAAGAGCATCTGGGACCACATTTTGGGTCCCCTTTCGGTACTCGACGATGTAATCGAACGCTTGCAGTTTCAAGCTCCAACGTGCTAGTTTACCACACAAGCCTTGTTGGTTCATTAACCATTTTAGACCTACGTGATCCGTGATGATAGTGAACGGCAGCCCTTCGATTCGATATATGCCCTAAACTTTTTAACACTGTGCACCGCAACTAAGCATTCCAGTTCGGTAACACTATATTTGCGCCGCGCAGCATTAAGTTTCACAGACATGTATGCGATTGGGTGTTCACCGCCATCATCGTCCTTCTGAAGCAAAACCCTTCCAACTCCAGTGCTACTAGCGTCGCACTGAATATAAAAGTGCTCTGTAAAATCAAGATTAACTAGCACGGGACCGGAAACTAACAGTTGTTTCACCTTTTCAAGGGAATTGTTGGCCGCTGGAGAGCTGGAGTCCATTTAAAAGGACGCTTACCCTTGAGCAGATCCGTGAGAGGGGCGGTAACCGCGCTAAAGTTTGGGATGAAACGACGATACCATCCCGCCATGCCCATAAACCATTTTACGTCTTTTGCACGCCTGGGCTCTGGATATGTTATTATGCCGGAAACCTTATCAGGATCAGTCAGAAGGACACCATCACTGACCACATAACCAAGGTATTTAATTTCTCTTTGGATGAATTTGCTTTTCTCCACATTTGCGGTTAAACCGGCCTCCCTGAGTAAATTTGCAACTTTCGAAAGAAGTTCCAAATGTTCCTCAAAGGTGGTGCTGGTGATAAGTTAGTCATCCAAGTAAACAAATACCTTGTCCTGAAGCTCATGAGGAATGACCTTATGCATGAGCCTGCACATGGTTTGCGGTTCATTGCAGAGTCCAAGAGGCATAACGACGAATTGATATAAGGGCCTGCCGGGAAGGGTAAACTCTGTTTTCTCCCGAGACTCCTTATCCAAAGGGATCTGTCAAAAAGCATCTTTTAAATTCATACTTGAGATAAACCGTGTGGATTGCAAGCGAGTAAACAATCCCTCTATTAGAGGCAACGGATATGCGTCTTTAGTGGTTACTTCATTAACCCGTCGATCATCGAGACAAAGACGCACTTTGCCAGGTCTTATCACCAGGGTCACTAGTGAACTCCAAGCGCTGTGGTTCTCTTCAATTACCCCCAAAGACAGCATACGATCGACTTCATTATACAACAGTTTCTGCATAACTGGTGACACTGCGCAGTGTCTGTGTTTGATAGACTTTGAATCGCCAGTGTCAATGTGGTGTGTCACGAAAGTAGTTCGCCCCAGACCCTTTTCATTAACAGAAGGAAACTGTTGTATGATGAATTCCATGCGTTGCTGTTCCTTCGGAGATAATTGAATAGAGCCTCCTGAAGCTTCAGTGCGGACATGCTCGACTGCGGATACTTGCATCGGCACGATTTTGAACAAGTCCCAGAAGTCCATTCCCAAATATAATAGGTTTGTGAGACTTGGAACAACCAGAAGTCTGAGTGATTTCGTCGTGCTCAGACAGAGACCTTATGACCTAAAGCTGTTCTAACGTGAACTTGAATGGTATGAAGATGCAAGCCGAAATCGGAAATCAGGTCCAAGGCCCCCGTGCTCAGGATACTAACGCTAGCGCCACTGTCGAGCAGGCCTTTGATATTTCGCCTATGCAAACTAATCTCGCCGAGTGGCCGATTGTCATCGGCGGAAGATAAAATGGAGTCCGCACATGCCTGCTTCAGGACACAGGATGGGAACGCAGCTCCAGATCCACATTGGTTGCTGCATCCGTAGTCATCGGTCGTCTCCAGGCGAGCTAAGGGGGAATGTGAGCGCACCCCATAGGTTGCACAATCCCTCTCGCGTTTCCCGACTGATTACAACGGGTGCATTTTGGTTTTACGGTTCCCGTTAAACCGCAGCCAAAACAGAAGACATGTTGGGTAGAAGTTGGGCAATCCATAAAGGAATGCCCCATGTTTTTACAATTCCAACAAAGACGGAACTGATGGTTTACTGGCGGGTCCCCAACGATCTGTGTTAGCCTTGGACGTGGCCCGATTTCAATCAAATTCAGGAGTGTGATTTAGCAGTAAATATGATTGAACAATATCAAATTCGGTAAAGATATCTTCAGAAATAAAAAAGCTTTTCTAACAAAAACTGGATTTTGGAATGGTCGTTCCTATGGTAGCCAATTTCAACCAGATTCGGCAAGGTGATTTGGCAAAAGATATTATTGAATAATTTGAGATTTTAGAAAGATTCATTTAGAAATAAAAAAGTTCTTCTCAAAAAGACCAACTTTTGAACCAGTCGTTCCCATGGCAGCTATAGAACGTAGTAGTCCGATTCCAATGGTTCCGATATATTTACAGCGTGCAAAAGAAAGAAGGCCTTGCGCAAAATTTGAGAAAGATATCTTCAAAAATAAAAAAAAAGATTTTCTCACAAAGACCGACTTTCGGGCCAGTCGTATGACAGCTATATGACGTAGTGGTCCGATTCCACTGGTTCCGACATATTTACAGCGTGCAATAGAAAGAAGGCTTTGCGCAAAATTTCAGCTCGATAGCTTTAAAACTGAGGGACAAGTTTACGTAGAACCAGACAGACAGACGGACAAAGCTTAATCGACTCGTCTCATCATACTGACCAAGAATATACATATATAGTTTATATGGTTGGAGATGCTTCCTTCTGTGCGTTGCAAACTTTATGACAAAGTCAATATACCCTATCACATCCGTGAAGGGTGTGAAAATATGTATGTATGTAATATGGCCCGGAGTCCGAAGCGAATACACCCTATAGACTCGTACAGACCTAGTGGCGATACCAAAAGTACCAATTGACAACGACCATATACATTAAAAGTGAGTTTCCTATATTCATTCTATCGAAAGTCTCACTTGTAGGGGAGGTAGACGTTTCGTTTGTCGAATCTTGCACATTTTTAATAACCACCAACCAGATCCCGGTACACCAAAATTTCAAATCACTTGCTCCATTTTAACGAAAGTTATCGCTTATTTGAAGGTAGTAGGGGTAGGTGGTAGGGTCATTGGGTCGGACCTTGCCCATCATTGCCACCAACCAATTTGATCATGCTACAAATATTAAAACAAAATTTCAAGTCTCTAGCTTCACTCTATCCAAAGTTATCGCTTATTTGAAGTTTCATTTGTAGGGGAAGTAGGGATTTCGTTGGTCGGAATTTACGTATTTTCAACATTTGCCAACTGGATCCTACTACAAACATTTGACCAAAATTTCAAGCTTTATTTTGTCGTAAGTTATCGCTTATTTTAAGTTTCATTTTTAGGGGAGGTAGGGGTTCCTTAGGTCGGTTCTAACCCATCTTTAATGTCAACTAACTCAATCTCACTTCAAATACTAGAAAAAAATTTCAAGTCGCTGGCTTCCAGAAGTCGGAAATAATTAATAAAATAATTAAATAATAAATATTTATTACAAAAAAGCGTAATAATTATTATAATTATTAAAAACTCATTGCAAGCCTAAATAGTAATTATATAATTATTACAAATGAAAAACAACAAGAAAAATTAATAAAAAATTATTATTTCCTCGAAAATAATTATTATATCAAAAATAATTATTATAGGTATATTGGAATAATAATTATTCCTTCCTGTGTACCTGGCTGCTCTTTTCATTTTCATCATACATCAGAATACTTTTCAAATCCGGAGGGGAACATTTTCATATTCAAAAATTGACAGTTGTCCATACATATTTCACTGGAAGGGAAAGCATATGGAGGAGAGTTCGAGAAATGTCAAATCCTGATCCCCTCGCACCCATAGATAAACACCCTGTTTATCTATGATTTTATGATGATGAAATAGTGCACTGCAATGTGGCTTCGATTTTTGACGAGGGCGGTTCGCTTACGTTTATACAAGTGAAAGTGATCTTATTTGTGCTAATTAATTTGAATTGTGTCGGCGCGACAACGCGGTCGATAGTTTTTAATAGTGGTCCTGCGCCTGATTATCTTAATAATTTTAAATTTTAAAAATTTGTCGCCACGACAGTGCTCCGTTACTGAGATGTTCGGCGCAAAGATCGAAAATAAAAATTGCGACATTTTAGCTTGAGAAGAGCAGGTACGGGAAAACGGGACGAAAATCCCGGACATACTGGACGGAAGTTTTTTTTTAAATTTGTTCGTTCAATCGAAAAAAAAAACAACTTGGTTCGTGCGGAATGTACAAATTATCACAAAACTTGTAAAGGCTACATCAACGTGACCTCAAACTTCTTGAAGCACTTAAAGTAGGGGTGCACGGATCTAGAACTGATAACCACATAAAAAAAATCAATTCAAATTTTAAAGAAATTAAAAAAAAAACGATTTTCCATCAGAAACTGAAATGATAGTTTTCAACGGTGTTTTGAACTGGCAAATTGGACAACAGTTGCAACTACGTATTAATTTTCCAATGGTAAATTTCTTTAATTAATAGGCTAAAAAATTTTGTATGGGAATTTTGTGACGAGAACTCCTCCCAAACTACTGAACCGATTTTAATGATTTATACACCATTAAAAAGTATTCTTTCGAAGGTGTGCAAATTTTATATTTTATTAAAATTGGCGAAATACTTTAGCTATAATCCGCGAAAAACATTGCGAGCTTAGAGTCCAAACATGGCCAGAAGCGGTTCGTGGCTTTGCAGGGTTTCGGTAAAACATTGCGAGCTTAGAATCCAAGCTATACCAAGCTTGGGCAGATGTATTCGCTAAGGATCTTTCATAAGATTGTGGGTGGAACAGCGTTCATTGGATTGTGAGTGGAGCCGTCTAGAAAAGATACTCACGAAATAAATAAACCGTCGAATTGAAAATATGAATCAAGTATCCAAGTGTACTTAATTTTTATGCTGCATACTTATGAGCGTCGAATTGAAAAAATGATAAGCGTCGAGTTGAAAAAATGAAAGTATGCATAGTCCACTTAACAAGTGGAAAAGAAATGTTATGAGAAGAGATCTATTGTGGGTGTTCAATCGGGCCAATAAGTGTGATAAGTGTGATACGCAGATCTATTGTGGGTGCTCACAAGTAATACATATCTCACAAAAACAACTCTGTTGTAAAAAAAATCCCCGCCAAGAAAAACTCCTCAGCCGTAAAAAGGATTGATATGAACACAATACCGCCAAAGTACTCGTAGCTTCGCGCCTCGCTCTAGGGTATGCATATTGAACGCTGATTGCATTAGTTAATTTCTTTCAAAGCTGATTGGCGGGGAGCTTCGTAGCCTAAAGACTCACCGCCGAACGGATTTATTGATAAAATGACAGTGATAATGGCAACGATGTCGCTCTGACAAAATTATGAATAAGTAGTTGCGTGCGGATCATGCTGTAAGCTCTTATGGCAAGTATTATTGGCTTCTCGCCCGGATTTCGTTATAAAGCCCCCGCCTTACAAAAGACTAAAAATGCACTTCAGGCCAGAAGTGAATAATAGACTATTTTCTACTGCGTTCTTATTCAGATTGTTCAACTTATTTTGTTTAATGGAAGCTCCCCGCCAAACCGCGTTGAAAGAAATTAACTAATGCAATCAGCGTTCAATATGCATACCCTAGAGCGAGGCGCGAAGCTACGAGTACTTTGGCGGTATTGTGTTCATATCAATCCTTTTTACGGCTGAGGAGTTTTTCTTGGCGGGGATTTTCTTTTACAACAGAGTTGTTTTTGTGAGATATCACATCTTTTTGCAAAGTGGTAGTGGTAATGCAGATGGCGCAACGGTAAACACGTTCGCCTTCTATACATTGGGCTCCGGTTTGATTCCTACTGAAAGCGGTAGTCTTCGATAAAAAAGGGGATTCACGTGCCGGACTATGAGTCCACTCAAATTACCCATTCGGGGTAAATAGTTTTCTTGCCAAGAATATCATTTTTCTAGTTCAAAGGACTCAAAGTGCCTTTAACGGTAGTTTACTGCATTCGCCCCATCACCCCCGATAATATAATACTCATCTTGCCTAGATATCGCTTCCTTGCCAAGAACATATTTTCCCTGCCCAAAGGACTCAAAATACCTTTAACAGTCTACTGCATTCGCCTCATCACCTCCAGTCATGTGATACCCATCTTGCCTAGACATCGCTTCCCATCTTCCACACATTGGAAAAAATCATCTTACATCATAATTCATATCGCTTCACTGCCAAAAGTATTATTTTTTCGAATATCCTGATCGGAACCGAAGGACTCAAAATGCCATCCATAGTACTCCTAGGCATTCGCCTCTTCACCACAATTCATATGACACCCATATTGCCCATTTTTCACTTGACTTCCAAGAATGTCCTTTTCGCTCCGAAGGACTCGAAATTTCATCTGCACTACTCCTGGATATTCGGGTATCTACCCCGATTCATATGACACCCATATTGACCGTATTTCGCTTCACTGCCAAAACTATCCTTTTTCGAAGGTCCTTGTTGCCACTGAAAAACTTGAAATGCCATCCATAAAACTTCTAGGCATTCGCCTCTTCACCACAATTCATATGACACCCATATTGCCCATTTTTCAATTGACTTCCAAGAATGTCCTTTTCGCTCCGAAGGACTCGAAATTCCATCTGCACTACTCCTGGATATTCGGGTGTCCACCCCGATTCATATGACACCCATATTGACCGTATTTCGCTTCACTGCCAAAAGTATCCTTTTCGAATATCCTTGTCGCCACCGAAGGATCCGAAATGCCATCTACAGTACTCCTGGACATTCGCCTCTTCACCCCGGTTCGCTTGACACCCATATTGCCCATATTTCAATTGACTTTCATGAATGTCCTTTTCGCAACCAAAGGACTCAAAATGCCATCCGCACTACTCCTGGATATTCGGGTGTCCACCCCGATTCATATGACACCCATATTGACCGTATTTCGCTTCACTGTCAAAAATATCCTTTCTCGAATGTCCTTGTTGCCACCGAAAAACTCGAAATGCCATCCATAGTACTCCTAGGCATTCGCCTCTTCACCACAATTCATATGACACCCATATTGCCCATTTTTCACTTGAGTTCCAAGAATGTCCTTTTCGCTCCGAAGGACTCGAAATGCGATCTGCACTACTCCTGGGTATTCGGGTATCCACCCCGATTCATATGACACCCATATTGACCGTATTTCGCTTCACTGCCAAAAATATCCTTTTTCGAATGTCCTTGTTGCCACCGAAAACTCGAAATGCCATCCATAGTACTCCTAGGCATTCGCCTCTTCACCACAATTCATATGACACCCATATTGCCCATTTTTCACTTGACTTCCAAGAATGTCCTTTTCACTCCGAAGGACTCGAAATGCCATCCGCACTACTCCTGGATATTGGGGTGTCCACCCCGATTCATATGACACCCATATTGACCGTATTTCGCTTCACTGCCAAAAATATCCTTTTTCGAATGTCCTTGTTGCCACCGAAAAAGTTGAAATGCCATCCATAGTACTCCTAGGCATTCGCCTCTTCACCACAATTCATATGACACCCATATTGCCCATTTTTCACTTGATTTCCAAGAATGTCCTTTTCGCTCCGAAGGACTCGAAATGCCATCTGCACTACTCCTGGATATTCGGGTGTCCACCCCGATTCATATGACACCCATATTGACCGTATTTCGCTTCACTGCCAAAAATATCCTTTTTCGAATGTCCTTGTTGCCACCGAAAAACTCGAAATGCCATCCATAGTACTCCTAGGCATTCGCCTCTTCACCACAATTCATATGACACCCATATTGCCCATTTTTCACTTGACTTCCAAGAATGTCCTTTTCGCTCCGAAGGACTCGAAATGCCATCCGCACTACTCCTGGATATTGGGGTGTCCACCCCGATTCATGTGACACCCATGCTGACCGTATTTCGCTTCACTGCCAAAAGTATCCTTTTCGAATATCCTTGTCGCCACCGAAGGATCCGGAATACCATCTACAGTACTCCTGGACATTCGCCTCTTCACCCCGGTTCGCATGACGCCCATATTGCCCATATTTTAATTGACTTTCATGAATGTTCTTTTCGCCACCAAAGGACTCGAAATTCCATCCGCACTACTCCGGGATATTCGGGTGTCCACCCCGATTCATATGACACCCATACTGACCGTATTTCGCTTCACTGCCAAAAGTATCCTTTTTCGAATATCCTTGTCGCCACCGAAGGATCCGGAAGGCCATCTACAGTAGTCCTGGACATTCGCCTCTTTACCCCGGTTCGCATGACACCCATATTGCCCACTTGACTTTCGTGAATGTCCTTTTCACCACCGAATGACTCGAAATGACATCTACACTACTCCTGGACACTCGCCTCTTCATCCCGGTTCATATGAGACCCCCACATTTCGCTTCACTGCTAAAAATATCCTTTTTCGAATGTCCTTGCTGCCACCGAAGGACTCTACATCTACAGTACATTCGTCTCTTTCCATCCATTCTCCTCACGTACATATAAAAATCCTTGATTGCATAGACAACCTGCCCAATATACTAGTACTATTTTCATACAAAACCCCGACAGCAAAACACAGCTTAAGATGCATCCATAAACATTCAGTTTCAATTTTTTCATGACACACTTTTCATTCATGAACTTGCCACAAACCACGCCCGCAACCATGAACTCGTATGGTTCTCCTGACCCGACGAGCGCATGGACTTTTGCATCCGTCGTCGTCACTACTCACATAATCAAGTGTTTGCGTCTCTCCACGTCGACATGCGATCTTTGCGAGTGATTTGCTATGACGCATTCAAATTATCGAAAAGACTTAAGCGAGAAACTCTACTATAAAATTTCACATTTTTGGATGTATCTTTTGATCTACTGCACAGATCAGAACAATTGATAGCCTATGCACACCCTTGGGACACAGTCAATCCGTGAGAAAAGAAAGCAGACCTCGATACGCTCCCTACGAGGCTGTAGACCGGTCAAAGAACAACGAGAACAACGAGAACAAGAAAAATTTGAAAAATAGCCATTTTCAAATTATCATATTTTCCTAGTATCGCAATCAAATTTGCAGCACTTCGTAAGATGACCAGGGACAATGACCATACCAAATTTGAGCTCGAACAAGCATCCGGGGCCGGAGCTACAGAGGTCCGAAAACCCGTACTTGTTGTGTCGCGTAAACATAGTCTTGGTCGCTTTTCAATTTTTTTTTTCTTTGGCGGGGCGGGACGCTCCCGCGTCCCTTGATATAAGTATCGTGGTGACCAAGATACGTGAAGGTCAATACATACTTTAGTTACTTTCGTGGTAAATAATTATTTTTTGTGCAGTGCTTTCGGGCGAATAAGTGTTTTTAAGTAAATAGGTAAACAGCAAGGAAGTAGTAGTAGTTTGCAAAATGCGCTCCCAACGGCATTCTGTAATTACTGGTAGGATTGAGCGGCGTGATAGACGAAATTACATGAGGGTAATTAGAAACCACAACGCAATCATTTAGATGGTACAAATAAATGTGCCTTAAATATAGGTATAGTTTCACGGGATTTCGAACCTTTTAGTTGCGGTCCTCTGAATTTCCGTTGCTCATTTTGTGGCGCAAAACATTTTGAAGCAGAAATTACTTCACGTAATAGGAATGCCTTTAGTTTTGATACAATTGGATTTGAAAATTTGCGAATAATACGTATTAAATAAAAAAAAAATACACTGTCTGAAGATGAAACAAATTTACTTCAATCGTGGCTTGGTCCACGCTACTTGCTGTTTTCAAATTTGGCACAATTGATGTGAAGAGTCAGTCCTCTGAATATATGCCACAAAGTCCCCGTCGCGTTGTGTAATATTCATATGCGAGTTTGACTGGCATTTTCATGTTATGCTTCTTAGCTCGTCCCAATCTTCCTATCGAAATCATCATTAATATCGCGCAGGAAAAAATAATAATTATTAATAAATATTTATTACAAATTTGAGGAAATAATTATAATTGTAATAATTACTTTTTCGGATGTGAAATGTTTTAATAATAAAATTTATTATTTTAAACTTCGAAGCTCAAATAATAATTATATAATAATTATTGATTTTCAAAAATTAGTCCAACCTCTGCTGGCTTCACTCTATTAAAATTTGTCGCTTATTTGAAGTTTTATTTGTAGTGGAGGTAGGGGTTCCTTGGGTCAGTTCCTGCCCATTTTCAATACCAACTAACTACATCTTACTACCAACATCCTACCAATTTTCAACTTGCTAGTGTAATTCTATCGAAAGTTATCATAATTAAAGTAATATTTCATTTTATGAGTTTTGTAGGGGAGGTAGGCGTTCCTTCGATCTGATTATGCCAAACTTTCTAAAACTCAAGGAGCTTCTCACCTCAGGGTTACATGCCAAAAATCAGGTGTCTACGGCAATTGGTTCAAAGAGTTATAGTAAAAAAACCTGGAAAGTAGGATTGTACGGGGTTCTTTGTAAGAAAATTGCCGTTAGTTTTCAACTGGTCCATTTTATTATACCCTAGACTTATAGTATAGGTAGGGTATATTGTTTTTGTCACGACGAAAATATGTAACACCTTAAAGGAGGCTCCGGAGGTATAGCAATGTATATATATAAATGATCAGGGTCACCTTCTGATTCGATTTAGCCATGTCCGTCTGTCTGTCTGTCCGTCTGTCCGTCTGTCTGTCTGTCTAATTAGTTATTTATTATGGATTTATAAATTATTATTGAAAAACAAGCAAGCCTTCGGCTAGCTTGCCGAAGGTATGATACCTTGGTTGTGACTTTCGGTGCATTTGCCACTTTGAAATTAGTAGGAAAACTTGTTCCGATTTCACTGTTCCTATGAGAGGTATAGGAAATAGTGGGCCGATTTCCACCAAATTTAGGAACGTAGTTTGGCAGTCAATACGATTGATTAACACGAAGTTTCGTAAAGATACATTCAGAAATAAAAAAGTTTTTCTAACAAAAACTTGCTTTTGGAACGGTCGTTCCTATGACAGCTATGTGATAAAATAGTCCGATCTTAACCAAATTCAGGAATGTGATTTGACTAAAAATACTATTGATAAGTGTGAAATTCGAAAAGATATCTTCAGAAATAAAAAAGATTTTCTCACAAAGACGAATTTTTGAACCGGTCGTTCCTATGGCAGGATTCCTTGTGAAATCGGTTGTCAATTTCATAAACTTCTCATAGGAATAGTGAAATCGGAACAAGTTTTACTACTAATTTCAAAGTGCCAAATGCACCATAAGGCACAACGAAGGTATGATAGGGTATTATACCTTCGGCTTGTTTATTCTTCAAATTCCCTTCTCCAGTACAAAGCTATCTTAGCTTTGTACTGCAGAAGGGAGCAAGTTGCTCCCGAAATACTAGTATGTACACTAAATAAAATATATTTGTAGTTGGAACACAAGCTATTCAATTTTTTTATTATATCAAAATTACAAATCATCGGAAATAAAGTAAACGTTTCATGACAAAGTTAATATACCCTATCACATCCGTGAAGGGTATTTCAAAACCAAACCAAAAGTAGAAGTAAAAAGATACAAAGTATCTACACTGCATGCAGATACATCGGAACATGGATATGTCTATGACTACCGACTGCGAGGAACCTGTTTTGTTGAAGATATCGACGTAAGTTTTGTAAAGATCCCAGTATAGTTATACTGGATGAAATTATTCGAAAAAAACACGTCCCACGCTTTCGGTAGGCATAAGACATAACCATGTACCCATGTATCTGGTGGCAGTGTAGATACTCGTCATAAATTCTGCTTTGCTGTGTCCTGTCCGCTTGGGCTCCTTTCTCTCGCAGGATCGTTTCGTTTTCGTTTGCATCGCGTGTGTGCAATATTCACCTCCTCTCGTGCACCATGTTCCATCTACCTGTTCCATCTACCCGTTCGGTACAGTTTGCAGACTGCAGCCTATCGACATTTCTCCGAGTACGTTTCTGCTAATCGCAATCACGCTTCCCACCATCTTTTCCCAATCGGACGTGTATTGTGTTTGTGTATCTATTGCAAAATCGCTCCCACACTATCCGTTTCATCCCGCCCCTTTAATCAACAGTCCGGGTCCGGCACACACAATCCGTTTCTCAAGTAACGCGTGCGACTCTATGCGATTGTGTCCGGCAAAGAGAAAGGGAAACTAACAAAAGTAAACAAAACATTCCAACACACGTACAAAGAGAATGCACAAGAAAAATTTTGGAATTTTTGCAGAATGGGGGGGGGGGGGGCATTTGATCTTCTGCAGACCTCTGAATGTACATCATGTCACGATGAGCTGCCCGGAACTATAACATCCTGCGACGAATATTTCTCTATTTCGGGGCTTGGGAGATTTTAACTCGCGCAGTACGAATCCGCCATTTTGTTTTATGATACGTTTATTGCATGTGTGGTGGGGGCCACATTGTGGGCCAGTCAGACCTCAAATCGCCGCCATTGCAAATGCACAACCATTTGGATAGAATGAACTTCATCCGCGATGGCTCTCGCTCTCTATCTTCGGGGGCGGGAACTATGTAATGTACACACTCTCAAATTGCGTCTGCGCATGTCCAAATGTTAAACGTGCCATATACACACCGATCGATCGGCCGATCCGTCGCCCGAAATCAATATCGGCCGACGGATTGGCGTGTGTATGTGGAAATCGCACCGATCGGGCGATCAATTTTGATAAGCCGATATTTTAGTGCGATTTTCGTGCGATCGATCGGTGACGATCGATTGGGTAGTGTATGTGATTATCGCAAGTGAATGTCAAATTACCAAATTATTAAATGATGAAATTTCAAGGATTCTAATGATTTAAATGGTACTGCAATTGAAATATCAAATATGAATGTGGTATACGAAAATACCACACACATCCAAATAGTTAACAAAAATGAATCTTGGTTGGATTGGGAGTGAATCATAACCAATTTTTTGAATTGTCATTCGTTATCGCATCGCACGAAAATCGCTCAGTGTGTGTGCAGTGGAGATCGGCAGATATTTTGTGGCGATCCATCGGCCGATCGATCGGACGACGGATCGGATAATGTATGGCGGCTATTAGTCGAACTGACTACTTGCTACTTTTTCTGGGACCCTATTGATTCAGATATGTAGTACAACGCGCGCTATTTTATTTGTTTGGATTCCAGCCATTTTGAACATTTTGGAATTTTTGCGGAAGGGGGGCATTTGATCTTCTGCAGACCTCTGAATGTACATCATAACATATAACATCCTGCGACGAATATTTCTTTATTTCGGGACTTGAGAGATTCTAACTCGCCTAGTATAAATCCGCCATTTTGTTCTATATGTTCATTGCACATGGGGTGGGGGCCCACATTGTGGACCAGTCAGGCCTCAAATCGCCGCCTTTGCAAATGCACAAGCACAGTCGCTGGATCACCCGATTTGGCTCGAATGAACTTCATCCGCTCTCGCTCATCTTCGGGGGGCGGGAACTATGTACACTCTCTCAAATTGCGTCTGCGCATGTCCAAATGTTAGTCGAACTGACTACTTGCTACCTTTTCTGGGACCCTAGTGATTCAGATAGTACAACACGGGCTATTTTATTAAATGATGAATGGGAATTGGCGGAAATTGAAGGTCATTGAAAGTCCGCCCGTTCACCCGTACACTATGTTATTTCTTGCCGTCCACAACGTCAACCTTTTTCGCTATCAAATCAACATCCCAACATGTACACACCCCCGCAAGCGCACCGCCCGCGCGGATCTACAAGCAACAGCCATGCACAATGACTACTTCACTCAAACGACATGCACAACCAGAAAAGAAAAATTTTCAATGGGCTTGTTTCCTCTTCTGACCCCCGAGTAGAAAAACAGACATTTCGTGTGACAGACAGATCTTTAGGATGACCCCCAGCTATAAGACATATCCATGTCAACACTAAGAAAAATTCAAATGATTCAAAAACCAGGAGTCCGAAGCGTATATACTCTAGACTTGTACAGACCTAGTGGAGATACCAAAAGTACCAATTGGCAACGACCATATGCATTAAGAATGGGTCTGCTATATGGCCAGTTCAAAGGGGAGGTTGGCACTCATTCAGTAGGATCCTGACCATTCTCAAAATCAATTAACTAACTAACCCATTCTACAAATATTTGTCGAATTTTTCAAGGCGCTAGCTTTATTTTGTCGTAAGTTATCGCTTATTTTAAGTTTCATTTCTAGGGGAGGTAGGGGTTCCTTAGGTCGGATGTTACCCATCTTTAATGCCAACTAACTCAATCTCACTTCAAACATTTGACCAAAATTTCAAGTCACTGGCTTCATTCTATCAAAAGTTATCGCTTATTTGAAGTTTAATTTGTAGGGGAAGGTGGGGGTTCCTTGGGTCGGATCTTGCCCATATTCAATACCAACTAAGTAGGTCTTACTAGCAACATCCCACCAAATTTTTAACTCGGTAGTATCATTCTATCGAAAGTTATCGTAATAAAGGAATATTTAATTTTTTGAAATTTGTAGGGGAGGTAGGTGTTCCTTTATTTGATTATGCCCAACTTACAGAACCTTAAGCAGCTTTTTCCCTCAGGGTTACATGCCAAAAATCAGATGTCTACGTCAATTGGTTCAAGAGTTATAGACGAAAAACCCGAAAAGTAGGGTAGTACGGGGCTTTTTGTAAGAAAATTACCGTTAGTTTTCAACTGATCGATTTTTTTTTCCCAGGAGATTATAAGATTACCCTTACTAGCAATATACCAAAGCTAGAGCTTTGCATGATTTTTTAATCGGAAGTTATAGATACATTTAATTATTTTACATATGTAGGGGAGGTAGGCGTTCTCTTGGCTTGATCTTGCCCAATTTCAACACCATTCAACTAGATCATACTACCAACATTTGACCAAAATTTCAAGGGTCTAGCTTCATTCTATCGAAAGTTATCGTGCGAACGGACAGACAGACGGACAGACAGACAGACAGACAGACAGACAGACAGACGGACAGACAGACAGACAGACATGGCTAAATCGAATCAGGAGGTGACCCTGATCATTTATATATATACATTGCTATACCTCCGGAGCCTCCTTTAAGGTGTTACATATTTTCGTCGTGACAAAAACAATATACCCTATACTATAAGTCTAGGGTATAATGAAACCGGAAAATCTAGTTACGCGGGAGCGTCCCGCCCCGCCAAAGAAAAAAAAATCGAAAAGTGTCCAAGACTATGTTTACGCGACACAACAAGTACGGGTTTTCGGACCTCTGTAGCTCCGGCCCCGGATGCTTGTTCGAGCTCAAATTTGGTATGGTAATTGTCTCTGGTCATCTTACGAAGTGCTACAAATTTGATACCGGCACAAGGAAAACACCCGAGATATAATAATTTGAAAATGGCTATTTTTCAAATTTTTCTTGTTCTTGTTGTTCTCGTTTTTCTCGTTGTCCTCGTTGTTCTTTGACCGGTCTACAGCCTCGTAGGGAGCGTATCGAGGTCTGCTTTCTTTTCTCGCGGATTGACTGTGTCCCAACGGTGCGCATAGGCTATCATTTGCTCTGATCCGTGCAGTAGATGAAAAGATACATCCAAAAATGTGAAATTTTATATTAGTAGAGTATCTCGCTTAAGTCTTTTTGATAATTTGAATGCGACACAGAAAATCACTCGCAGAGATCGCATGCCGACGGGGAGACACGCAAACACTTGATTATGTGAGTAAAGACGACGACGGATGCAAAAGTCCGTGCGCCCGTCGGGTGAGGAGAACCATACGAGGTAATGGTTGTGGACGTGGCTTGTGGCAAGTGCATGAATGAAAAGTGTGTGATGAAAAAATTGAAACTGAATGTTTATGACTGCATCTAAGCGTGCGTTTACACGTGAACATCTCGCCGAATTAAATGTGAATACAATAACAATAGCAATATATTCGCCGAACGGAACAGGCAATGTTCCCATCTATCCATTTCCCGAGAACTTTTTCGCCGAATATTGCTGCGCGTCTTATGGAAAAAGCATTAAGACGACAAAAGGTGCATTCGGCGAATAAGTTCAGAGCTGTTCCCATGAGGAATGGGAACGGGCGAAAATGTTCGCCGAATTTAATGGAAATGTACCTTTTCATATGGAGGTTTTCAAACGAGGTACAACCATTGAAAGAAAATGTATATGCTACGAATCTACAATATTTCAATCGTCTTGCGTTTCACACAAATTGCCAGCAGGTAGACGATGGGTAATTTGAGTTGAGTTGTTGTTTGTTTAGGTTTTTTGGTTTGTTTTCGATTTTATGACACCAGGTCAGAAAATAATGAAATAAGGACAAATGGATATTTTTTTGTGAGGTGTTAGATCGAAATGCAATCAGATGTAAGTCTGATTGATTAAAATGTAACTGTTTGAGCTATGTATGTAGGTATATTAGATAGATATATTAGTATAAAGATGTAGGTATATTATTTAACCCATATTTTCTTATAATTTGCTTATCGATGTATACATTTAGGTAGGCAATTGATTCTAAATAAAATTGTACTACAAAAAAATGATACAAAGTATCTACACTGCATGCAGATACATCGGTACATGGATATGTCTTATGCCTACCGAAAGCTTGGGACGTGTTTTGTCGAATGATTTCATCCAGTATAACTATACTGGGATCTTTATAAAACTTACGTCGATATCTTCAACACAACAGGTTCCACGCAGTTGTGTCTGTACTTTTGTTCGACAACGCACCGAGCGTTTTTTGCGACTCGACACACGGATAGCTGCCAAGATGCAAGACCTGATGAGTGTTGCTACCAGTACGAAACCATTAAGCTTGGAGAAATTAAATAGAAGGAATTGGAGAATAAGGGGGGCCAAAGGCCTCTGATAACGGCAGTAGGTCAAACCGCTGACGACTAAATCTTAGCGATAAGACAGTTTCGAAAAAGGCAAGATAGAAATAGCCTGAATTGCTGACCAACACCCAAGCGTCTCAAGTTAAGCAGGGTGGGATGATTTGTGTAGCTGCACCTGCAACATAGTTGTGTGAACTCCAGCACGTTGATTAAACCATCTGAAGTAGCTATCTCCGAGACCACCCCCTGAATGGTGTTAAGCGATGTGCTGACAACTCGTCCTTTTAAAAACCACTCCTCGTCAAGAAACAAGGAACAAAAGTCTCGGATTAGATGGATCAACAACGACGACCACGCAAACGACTAAAGGATTATTTTCTTTCGGATCCTGGAATTCATAATCCCTGAACAAACTGGGGAGCCGAGAAGGCCCTCCTTCAACAGGTCGAAAACTACAAACTGAGCATTACTGCAGTCCAGGAAACAAATTGGCTAGGCAGCGAGTTCAATGCCAAGAAATCGCACACAATTTTTAAAAGTGGCAAACCATCGGGCAACATGTTGTTTGGAGTAGCATTTATAGTGAACAATCACCGCAACCCGCACATTATTGACTTCAAACCCATAAACGAACAGCTGTGTGCGATTCACATTAAGACTCGATTTTTCTACCTCTGGCTTTTCAATGTGCACGCCCCCACTGAAGTAAAAGAAGACGCAGTAAAAGACGCGTTCTACGCCCGCCTTGGGACTAACGTCCCCATATGAACCGGATACACGCGTTCTTATGAGATTGAACACCCAACCACATGAGACAGATAGACACGCCCTATTGAAAGTCAACATTTATGCTGCTAATACATCGTACCGTATGTGGGGCTTTTGTTCTATGTTTATACAATAGCACGTAGTATAAATCCGCCATTTTGTTCAATATGTTTATTGCACGTGTGGTGGGGGCCCAAATTGTGAACCAGTCAGACCTCAAATCGCCGCCATTGCAAATGCACAACTAAAGTCGCTGGATTACCCGATTTGGCTCGAATTAACTTCATCCGCTCTCGCTCATCTTCGGGGGGCGGGAACTATGTACACTCTCTCAAATAGCGTCTGCGCATGTCCAAGTGTTAGTCGAACTGACTACTTGCTACTTTTTCTGGGATCCTAGTGATTCAGATAGTACAATGGGTGATATTTTAAATCGGCCACTACATTCATTCTTGCCGTCCACAACGTCAATCAACATCTCAACATGTACACACAGATCCCCGCAAGCGCGCCGCCCTCGCGGATCCACAAGCAACAGCCATGCACAATGACCACTTCACTCAAACGACATGCACAACCAGAATAGAAAAATTTTCAATGGGCTTGTTTCCTCTTCTGACCCCCGAGTAGAAAAACAGACATTTCGTGTGACGGACAGATTTTTAGGATGACCCCCAGCTATAAGACATATCCATGTCAAAAGATCTTATTAATCTCTGCCGGATGATCAATATTTCCAATGAATTTCCGTGAAAACCCTAAACGTTCCAAGTTGCTTTGAACTCAGTTCAATTTCAGGTGGAGATGGCATGTAAAATACAAACTAGTGAAATGAATCAGAAAATTGTTCTGGTTGATTTTCCTTTTTATCGTTTGACATGCATTTGCTAAATACTTGAAACGTAATTACAACGTTGAAAATCCTGAACCTAGGCAATGTATGGCATGTACCCGAAACGTACAATTTGTATAATTATTCATTTTGGAGTCATTTTGATTTCGGTGTCAGATGAAAAAAAAACGACACGGATCTACGACGAGCGAACTTAAACCGCCATCATACAGACACTTCGCCGCATGGGGCCGAATTACGGGCTCAGTATAGAAAGGTGTAGAGGCGGATGGCGGAGAAAGAAGTTTATTTCAGCTAATTCATTTTCAACTCTGATCCAGAAGTGATCCCATACAAGACCTGGATGAAAACTGGTCTCTCCTTTTCTATCTACTGATTAACAGATACAGTATCTACAAAGAACAGATACAGTACCAACTGACCAACAGATACAGTATCTACTGAGCGACAGATGCAATATATATTGGCTAACAGACACAGTATATGCTGAGCAACAGACTCATTATCTATTGACCAAAAGATACAGCCCCTATTGAGCAACAGATAAAGTATCTACTGAGAAACAGGTAGATACAGAGACTCAAAAAGCCTTCAGCAATAGTCTGTTTCATTTGTCTCTACACTGAACAAACAACATGCATCGCACTTTATTCCCGTCTAATCTAATTTTATATGCGACGGGCCATAAACAAGAAATTTTCCCCACTACACAAAAATGTGGATGTATGTACGTACCTATAATTCTAGGCTGCATATAATGTATTCCTTCACAAAACCACAATTCCATGTTGGTACATATTTGCATATTACTTGTACTTTATTCACTTAAACTAAAATAAAAAAAAATCCATACAATGTACGTGACATACGTAATTGATTACAGCATTTAGATAGAGTTCCAAACAATCTAAATTAAACGTCGCTTTCCTGTGATCATTGCTTTCATCCATAAATTTCATCATCAAATTGATTTCCCAATGCAAAACAATAACAAGTCAAAAACTATAACCCAGTAATTTGTACAGTAGTCCCTCGACTTACGTCGGAGTTAGGTTCCGAGAATTTGCGACGTAAGTCGAAAACGACGTAACTCGAGGGTAGAAACAACTTCAGGCGATAAATGTATAAGCTTTCATTTTTTGAAAATGAATGTATTGTATTTATTATACCCTAGACTTTTAGTATAGGCATAGGGCATATTGTTTTGTCACGACGGAAATATGTAACACCTTAAAGGAGGCTCCGGAGGTATAGCAATGTATATTTATAAATGATCCCGTCCACGACGACGTTCGTGGCCATGGATGTACAGGAGCTGTATGCTGGCAACTGCATTCTCTGAAACCAATTTATGCCAACGAAACGTCAACTGGACCACATGGAGCAGTTGACGCGCTATGCCCCACAAGGGGTTAAGGCAATTGAGTACTTCCTGATTCGATTAAGCCATGTCTGTCTGTCTGTCCGTTCGCACGATAACTTTCGATAGAATGAAGCTAGAGCCTTGAAATTTTGGTCAAATATTGGAAGTATGATCTGATGATTGGTTGGTATTGAAAATGGGCATGATCAGGCCAAGAGAACGCCTACCTCCTTTACATATGTAAAATAAATAAATGTGTTTATAACTCCCGATTAAATAAACATGAAAAGTTCTAGCTTTGGTAGATTGCTCGTGAGGGTAATCCTATACTCCCCTGGAAAAATAAAATCGATCAGTTAAAAACTAACGGTAATTTTCTTACAGTCAGTTGGGCATAATCAGATCAAAGGAACGCCTACCTCCCCTACAAAATTAAAAAATTAAATATTACTTTAATTACGATAGCTTTCGATAGAAATAACACTAGTGAGTTGAAAATTTGGCAGAACGTTGGTAGTAAAATTAAGTTTGTTGGCATTGAAAATGGGCAAGATCCGACCCAAGGAACCCCTACCTCCCCTACAAATGAAAATTCAAATAAGCGATAACTGTTGATAGAATGAAGCCAGCGACTTGAAATTTTGATCAAATGTTTGAAGTGAGATTAAGTTAGTTGGCATTAAAGATGGGTTCCATCCGACCTAAGGCACCCCTTCCTCCCCTAGAAATAAAATTTTAGATAAGCGATAACTTCGACAAAATAAAGCTAGCGACTTGAAATTTTGGTCAAATATTTGTAGTAGGATCCTGTTGGCTAATACTGAAAATACGTTAAATCCGACCAATTAAACCCCTGCTTCTCCTACAAATGAAACTTCCAATAAGTGATAACTATCGATAGAGTGAAGCTAGAGACCTGACATCTTTTTTAAATGTTTGTAGGGTGATCTAATTGGTTGGTGGCAAATAAGCGATAACTTTCGAAAAAATTAAGCTAGTGACTTGAAATTTTGGTCAAATATTTGTAGTAGGATCCAGTTGGCTAATACTGAAAATACGTTAAATCCGACCAATGAAACCCCTGCTTCTCCTACAAATGAAACTTCCAATAAGTGATAACTTTCGATAGAGTGAAGCTAGAGACCTGAAATTTTTTTTAAATGTTTGTAGGGTGATCTAATTGGTTGGTGGCAAATAAGCGATAACTTTCGAAAAAATTAAGCTAGTGACTTGAAATTTTGGTAAAATATTTGTACTGGAATCTAGTTGGTTGTTATTAAAAATGCGCAAGGTTCACCAAACGAAACCTTTACCTCCCCTTTAAGCGAGACTTCAAATATGCAATAACTTTCGATAGAATGAAGCTAGCGACTTGAAAAATTCGACAAGTATTTGTAGAATGGGTTAGCTAATTGATTTTTAGAATGGCCAAGGTCCTCCTGAATGTGTGCCAACCTCCCCTATAAACTGGCCATATAGGAAACTCACTTTTAATGCATATGGTCGTTGCCAATTGATACTTTTGGTATCACCACTAGGTCTGTACAAGTCTAGGGTATATACGCTTCGGACTCCGGGCCTGGTTTTTTAATTGACATTTCACTGTTGTCCCCCAACTCAATAGCTTCAATTAATTGGTGAAATGTACGCCGCAAATAATAGGCCTTAAAGGATGCACCTTAACACCTTGATCCATTGGTTGAAGAATCGCGGTCGTATTAGGAGGCAAAAAAATCACCTTAATGGCATCATTGTTGAGATTTATGGGATGATTTGGAGCGTTATCTATGATTAGTAACGCTTTATGAGAAAGATTATTGGCTTCCAAATATTTCTTTATTTATATTCTTTATTGTCGGATAGAAATATTGATCGAACCAATCACAAAATATATTAGAAGTAACCCTGGCCTTTTTGTTGGAACTCCAAATAACCGGTAGATTTTCCTTGTACACATTTTTGAAAGCTCTTGAATTTTCTGATTGATAAACAGCAAGAGGTTTCAGTTTCAAATCACCTAATGCATTCCCTCCGAGAAGCAAAGTAATCCTGGATTTTTCTGCCTTAAAGCCAGGAGCTCTTTTTTCTTCAATCGAAAGAAATCTTCTTGAGGACATGCGTTTCTAATACAGGCCTATCTCGTCAACATTAAACACCTCCTGTGCGCAATATCCTCCATTTTCAATAATATCATGTAAAGTGTTTGGAAAGATCTTCGCTGAAAACGGCGACGTAAGTCAAGGGACGGACGACGTAATTTCAAGGGTTTGGTCTCAAAGTAATGAACGACGTAAGTCGAAAAAACGTAAAACAAGGGAGACGTAAGTCAAGGGATTACTGTACTTGCGGTAGAAAAATGCATACCCGATATCTACTGATCTCTTCAATAAAGACAATGCTTTCAAAAAAAGGTCTCATAACTAAAACAACAACACTACGAATCAACAATACGCATATTATTACCAAATGACATCAAACAGACGAAGGGTAATTTTCTGCTTACGGGTCCATGGGCAAATATGTATCTTTCTAGCAACTCATCATTCTTCATGCCTTCCGTGTGTGTCGGCAACGAAATTTACTTGGTAGTTGTTGGTATATTAGTCCTAATGCTCAAGAATATTACCGCGGTAATGTTCAAATTCGGCGAGATGTTCAAATGTAAACGCACGCTTAGGTTGTCCGGAAAGAAAAAAAAAATGATACAAAGTATCTACACTGCATGCAGATACATCGGAACATGGATATGTCTTTGGCTACCGACTGCGTGGAACCTGTTGTGTTGAAGATATCGACGTAAGTTTTATAAAAATCCCAGTATAGTTATACTGGATGAATTCATTCGACAAAACACGTCCCACGCTTTCGGTAGGCATAAGATGTACCGATGTATCTGCATGCAGTGTAGATACTTTGTATCATTTTCAAGACATACCGTCCCGCATAGTGTACAGGAGAATACAAATTAACCCAACCGTTGCCCCGTGTGTGGATCAATCGATCATACACTCTACATATTTATATGCGCCTGTGCTTCGTTAGTACGTCAATCCGCGATCGATCGCGTCAAGCCGCGGTCTAGCTAAACACACTTACTATTAGATACTTCGATAGTACTCGTCTAAAAGTCTAAAGACGGTAAGCGCGACAACACAATTTTATTGTATTAACGTTTACGTTATCCGCGCTGCACAAACTGCATCATCTGCACTATTCTCCTCACTAAATCAGAATCGTGCACTGTTAGTTGATATATCATCGATCGTGATAGTACGCGGTATGCGCGATACAAGTACGGTCGTAAGTTCCTTACATCCACAGGAAAAACACGTTGGTGACCTTGGTGACACTGATTTCAGTCGGCTGGATGGGATTGGCCATCACAAGAAAGGGGTGGATCCGCCGCGGAAGTGTAGTCCAAGGTCCGTGGAACAAGCATCTCTTTCGCACTATCGCCGATGACGAAGCAACGCCCATCCATTGAACTTCTTCGACTCAACCGTCTCTCCATTGCCTGCATACGAGTGTGTGTGTATGTGTGTGTGTGTGAAGTTGAAGCTATTTCCCGACCTACCCCAACGATTTTCTTACTGAGTCAGGTTAGTGACTAATTGATGAAAACAAAAAGATTGCTGTGAAGGAGGAGCCATAGCGCTGTGCACGAGTTAGGGAGACAGGTTGTCTGGATGTGGCTGGTGTTGTGAGCAGATTTGAATCACGAGGGGATGGCAGTTGAATGATGTTGACTTGTTTTATGGGTGCCTGGTTGTTTAGTCAGTTCAAGATGCGAAGTTTTTCGATTTTCGTGAGTTCCCTTTGATGACTGACTCGGATTGACTGAGGATCGGCCACTACATTCATAGAACTCGGAAAAATTTTCAATGGGCTTGTTTCCTCTTCTGACCCCCGAGTAGAAAAACAGACATTTCGTGTGACGGACAGATTTTTAGGATGACCCCAGCTATAAGACATATCCATGTCAAAACATGCTGTGTGGTATATGATTCAGTGATGGGCACTATCGAATAACTATCGGAAAGTTATTCGATAGTTTTTACTATCGATACTATCGATAGTAAAAACTATCGGCCGATAGTCCCGATAGTTATTCGATAGTTTTTACTAACGATAGTTATTCGAGTAACTATCGGGACTATCGGCCGATAGTTATTCGAATAACTATCGGGACTATCGGTCGATAGTTATTCGAATAACTATCGGGACTATCGGTCGATTTTTATTCGAATAACTATCGGGACTATCGGTCGGTTGTTATTCGAATAACTATCGGGACTATCGGTCGATAGTTATTCGAATAACTATCGGGACAATCGGTCGATTTTTATTCGAATAACTATCGGGACTATCGGTCGGTTGTTATTCGAATAACTATCGGGACTATCGGTCGATTGTTATTCGAATAACTATCAGGACTATTGGTCGATAGCTGATATTCATGATTGATGATTGAACACGGCAGCCAAAGGTGTTGAAAATTTTTTTTTTTGCAAAGTATCTTTTGGTGGTGCTTTGGGTAAATACGAGTATCTTTTTTTTCGCAATGCCTTTGCGATTTGTGTGAATGTGAAATTAAGGGTTTTTGTATGCAAATATACCTCGTATGTTGCGCAGGTTGTGACTATGCAATCATGGATTTTTATACGTGAGGAGAATGTATGGAAAGAGACGAATGTGCTGTAGATGTAGAGTCCTTCGGTGGCAGCAAGGACTTTCGAAAAAGGATATTTTTGGCAGGGAAGCGAAAAATGGGCAACTGGTGTCATATGAATCGGGGTGAAAAGGCGAATGTCCAGGAGTAGTGTAGATGGCATTTCAAGTCCTTCGGTGGCGAAAAGCACATTCACGCAAGTCAAGTGAAAAATGGGTAACATGGGTGTCATATAAATCGGGGTGAAGAGGCAAACTGCCAGGAGTACAGTAGATGGCAGTTCGAGTCCTTCGGAGCGAAAAGGACATTTGAAAAAGGATATTTTTGGCAATAAAGTAAAAAATGGGCAATATGGGTGTCATATGAACCGGCGTGAAGAGGCGAATGCCTAGGACTACTATGCCTGGCATTTCGAGTCCTTCGGCGCCGATAAGGACATACGAAAAATGATACTTTTGGTAGTGAAGCGAAATATGGTCAATATGGCTGCCATATGAATCGGGGTGGACACCCGAATATCCAGGAGTAGTGCAGATGGCATTTCGAGTCCTTCGGTGGCGAAAAGGACATTCACGAAAGTCAAGTGAAAAATGGGCAATATGGGTGTCATATGAACCAGGGTGAAGAGGCGAATGTCCGGGGGCACTATAAATGGCACTGAGAGTCCTTCGGTGGCAACAAGGACATTTGAAAAAGGATATTTTTGGCAGTGAAACGAAAAATGGGTAACATGGGTGTCATATGAATCGGGGTGAAGAGGCAAACTGCCAGGAGTACAGTATATGGCAGTTTGAGTCCTTCGGAGCGAAAAGGACATTTGAAAAAGAATATTTTTGGCAGTGAAGTAAAAAATGGGCAATATGGGTGTCATATGAACCGGCGTGAAGAGGCGAATGCCTAGGACTACTATGCCTGGCATTTCGAGTCCTTCGGTGCCGATAAGGACATACGAAAAATGATACTTTTTGTAGTGAAGCAAAATATGGTCAATATGGCTGCCATATGAATCGGGGTGGACACCCGAATATCCAGGAGTAGTGCAGATGGCATTTCGAGTCCCTCGGTGGCGAAAAGGACATTCACGAAAGTCAAGTGAAAAATGGGCAATATGGGTGTCATATGAGCCAGGGTGAAGAGGCGAATGTCTGGGGCACTATAAATGGCACTTAGAGTCCTTTGGTGGCGATAAGGACATTCGAAAAACGATATTTTTGGCAGTGAAGCGAAAAATGGATAACATGGGTGTCACATGAATCGGGGTGACAAGGCGAATGTCCAGGAGTAGTGTAGATGGCATTTCAAGTCCTTCGGTGGCGAAAAGGACATTCACCAAAATCAAGTGGAAAATGGGCAATATGGGTGTCATAAGAACCGGGGTCAAAAAGCGAATGTCCAGGGGTACCGTAGATGGAATTCCGGATCCATAGGTGGCAACTAGGACATTTGAAAAAGGATATTTTTGCTTGTGAAGCGAAATATGGGCAATATGGGTGTCATATGAATCGGGGTGAAAAGACGAATGTCTAGGAGTATGGCATTTCAATTCTTTCGGTGGCGAAAAGGACATTCACGAAAGTCAAGTGAAAAATGGGCAATATGGGTGTCATATGGACAAGAATGTCCTTGTTTCTTAACATCGCATCTACCTACACAAATGTATATGCAATCACATTCATTCATTCATGCAAGAAATGTATATCTTCAGCCAAATTTTGCTTGAATTCACTCGAAAAAGTTATTCGATAGCAAACTATCGGCCTGTCGAAACTATCGGGTCTATCGGACCTTTGTCTGATAGTTATTCGATAATGTTCTACTAATTACTAGTTTTTTAAACTATCGACAGTTTTTACTAGTTACTAGTTTTCAAAACTATCGATAGTTTTTTACTAGTTTTAAAAACTATCGATAGTTTTTACTAGTTACTAGTTTCCAAAACTATCGATAGTTTTTTTTTACTAGTTACTAGTTTTCAAAACTATCGATAGTTTTTACTAGTTACTAGTTACTAGTTTTCAAAACTATCGATAATTTTTACTAAATACTAGTTTTTTAAACTATCGAATAACTAAAAACTATCGATAGTGCCCATCACTAATATGATTTAGGTAGTTTCATTTATGGCATATGAGATATGAATTATGATGTAAGATGATTTTTTCCAATGTGTGGAAGATGGGAAGCGATGTCTAGGCAAGATGGGTATCACATGACTGGAGGTGATGAGGCGAATGCAGTAGACTGTTAAAGGTATTTTGAGTCCTTTGGGCGGGAAAAAAGATGTTCTTGGCAAGAAAACTATTTAACCCAAATGGGTAACTTCAGTGGACTCATAGTCCGGCACGTAAGTCCCCTTTTTTATCGAAGACTACCGCTTTCAGTAGGAATCAAACCGGAGCCCAATGTATAGAAGGCGAACGTGCTTACCGTTGCGCCACCTGTATTACTACTACTACTATGCAAAAAGATATAATATCTCCCAAAAACAACCCTGTTGTAAAAAAATCCCCGCCAAGAAAAACTCCTCAGCCGTAAAAAGGATTGATATGAACACAATACCGCCAAAGTATTTGTACTAGTAACTGATGAACGCTGATTGCATTAGTTAATTTCTTTCAACGCGGTTTGGCGGGGAGCTTCCATTAAATAAGAACGCAGTAGAAAATAGTCTATTAATCACTTCTGGCCTGAAGTGCATTTTTAGTGTTTTGTAAGGCGGGGGCTTTATAACGAGATCGGGGCGAGAAGCCAATAATACTTGGCATAAGAGCTTACAGCTTGATCCGCACGCAACCACTTATCCGTAATTTTGTCAGAGCGACATCGTTGTCATTATCACTGTCATTTTGTCATTAAATCCGTTCGGCGGTGAGTCTTTAGGCTACGAAGCTCCCCGCCAATCAGCTTTGAAAGAAATTAACTAATGCAATCAGCCTTCAATATGCATACCCTAGAGCGAGGCGCGAAGCTACGAGTACTTTGGCGGTATTGTGTTCATATCAATCCTTTTTACGGCTGAGGGCTTTTTCTTGGCGGGGATTTTTTTACAACAGGGTTGTTTTTGAGAGATATCACATCTTTTTGCATAGTAGTAGTAGTAGTAATCCAGATGGCGCAACGGTAAGCACGTTCGCCTTCTATACATTGGGCTCCGGTTTGATTCCTACTGAATGCGGTAGTCTTCGATAAAAAAGGGGATTTACGTGCCGGACTATGAGTCCACTCGGGTTACCCATTTGTGGTAAATAGTTTTCTTGCCAAGAATATCATTTTTCTACTTCAAAGGACTCAAAGTGCCTTTAACAGTAGTTTACTGCATTCGCCTCATCCCCCCGATAATATAATACTCATCTTACCTAGATATCGCTTCCTTGCCAAGAACATCTGTTTTCATACCCAAAGGACTCAAAATACCTTTAACAGTCTACTGCATTCGCCACATCACCTCCAGTCATACCCATCTTGCCTAGACATCGTTTCCCATCTTCCACACATTGGAAAAAATCATCTTACATCATAATTCATATCTCATATGCCATAAATGAAACCACCTAAATCATATACCACACTTTCCGGATATCCCAAGCTGTGTTTTGCTAGACAGCGACTGGTCGATTTGCGACTGCGACTCGAGAGCAATTGATTCATTATTCAATGTCGGGGTTTTGTATGAAAATAGTACTATGTATGTAGTATGTTGGGCAGGTTGTCTATGCAATCAAGGATTTTTATATGTACGTGAGGAGAATGTATGGAAAGAGACGAATGTACTGTAGATGTAAAATAGAGTCCTTCGGTGGCAGCAAGGACATTCGAAAAAGGATATTTTTGGCAGTGAAGCGAAATATGGGGAATATGGGTCTCATATCAACCGGGATGAAGAGGCGAGTGTCCAGGAGTAGTGTAGATGGCATTTCGAGTCCTTCGGTGGTGAAAAGGACATTCACGAAAGTCAAGTGAAAAATGGGCAATATGTTTGTCATATGAACCGGGGTGAAGAGGCGAACGTCCAGGAGTACTGTAGATGGCATTCCGGATCCTTCGGTGGCGACAAGGACATTCAAAAAAGGATGTTTTTGGCAGTAAAGCGAAATATGGACAATATGGGTGTCATATGGACCGGTGTGAAGAGGCGAAAATAAAGGAGTAATATAGATGGCATTCCGGATCCTTCGGTGGCGACAAGGATACCCGAAAAAGACTTTTTGCAAGTAAAGCAAAATATAGGTAATATGGGTGAGTTTTGTTTTATTTGTGGTTGTTCACCAAAAAAAAAATACTTTTTTTTCTAGTTTTGATTGACACTTTTATTTTTCTATTTTTTCATTTACATTAACACTTGTTTTCGATTATTATGTTGGTAGTAATTTTTCTACGTCTTTACTCGGGGAAGGCAGATATCCTAGTGACTTTTACGCAGATAAGTAAAAACGAATTTGTGTAAGAAAATATGCAACGTATGCAAATTACGTGGTTTACAGGTAGATGTAAAAATGCAACGTAGTGTCTGTTGTACGTCCGTTATCCGAAACTCACATGGAATTATCATATGAGATTGGTGCAACGTTTGCATTTACCTGTTCTAACAAATCTTTTAATATGTCGGACGTTGACCTCCAATATATAACTTCACCCCCTTTTGAAAAAGAATTCTCCTGAATTCGGAAAGTACTTGGAATTTCTTTTTCCATATTTTTTGCATTATTTAATAATTTTTTATGCTTAAATAAAATTAAAAGTATAATGACCATTACAATGGCTAAAATTATGATTATAGGTAAGGTGAAGTAATTCTTATGTCTATGAAATTTCGAAAGTTTTATTTGTTCCAAATTATTGAAAGTTTTCAAACTTATTTTTTCAAATGTTAGATCTTTAGTAAAGTTATGAAATGTTTCTTCGGTATAATAGAATCTATCTATAAATTTGTCATTGTTGTTGCTTAATGTTACATTTAAAACTTCAATCGAACAATTACAATATTTACATTCAAAATAAAATTTCCATTAATTTTCATTTTTCGGTCGTCACAATGATTCACAATTTCTTGATTATCCTTATTTTTACCAATTATTGTACTTTCATCAATTTTTCTTACATCTGGTTGTTTATTTAATATTAGTTTACAATTATTGTTTGTAATACAGTTATTTAAAAGTTTCAATTCTTTCTCGTATTGAGCTTGACCATCATATTCATATTTGATCTGATTTAATTCAATAATATACTGGTCTTCTAGGATAATTTCCAAATTTTCTTTTGTTGGCATGGGAGTAATTAGTTTATAATTTACAATTTTATATTTCATTGGAACTTTGATTGCGATAATTATGCTGTCCTTTTCGTACTTAAGTAGTCCTGTCCGTATGTTCTTTATTTTGTAAAAGTCCACGTTAGTCATTTTAATTTCGTCGGTTGTGAGCATACTTGGATGGACAATTCCTAATCAAACTAGAGCAACATTATCTATAATTTGGTTGAGTTTTTCTTTAAACATTTCTAATTTGATCATTTGGTCTTATTTAAGCTGCTGGGATTGTCAAATTTTTTCGTTATTTATTAATTCCTGATATGTTTTAGCTATGAGATTTCTGTCTGATTCAATTATATTCTTGAAATTAGTTATTGATTCGTTAAAATATGAATTAAGTTCGATTTGTTTGTTTAGTGCAGTTGCTTCTATGTCCTGATTTTTTTCTATGACTTCCATGTGATTTAAAATTTCCTGTCTATCGTCACCACCCATAGTTCCGAAGAGAAATTTGTTAGCTGTTCCTAATACAATATTTAGTAATCCTCGTTTTTCTCTGCTATTTGATTCTAATGCTGATAATTTTGCTCGGATGTTAAGAATTTCGTTATGGATCATTGTGTCCTTTATTCCTAATGTTAAAATATTGTGTTCTTTACCGTTTATAGTTTGTCGTTAGTTTTTCTTCTGTTTTGATTATATGTAAAATAGTTATTGAGCCAGTTATAATTTCTGTTTGTCCCATGTTGATTATAGTATATCCGTTGTTAGCTGTTACAGGTAAGTCAGCGTCGCACTTGTCGTTTGCATTATAAATGCCGTGAGTAGTATAAGCGTCATTGGTGGTACCTAGTTAAAAATTTTTGTTGGATTTATTTGGTTTAATAATTTTCCTTCAACTGTTTCTAATACTATTCTTTTTCTAAAATAGGGAATTTCGTTTTGTGAGTAATTTGGATATTTACCCCAAGCTACATATTCTGCAAATAAATACGTAAATACTCCGCAATCATTAGTATTTTCTTGCTGTGGAGCATTTGATACATTTTCTTTTTTGTAGGGGACTTCAAGAGGTATATTTCGTTTGTCAAGCGATTCGTCAATTAAATATTTTTCCAAGGCGTCCAAAACTTTTTGATTTTGGTCACCCATAGAATCGTAATATTTTATGGTATTGGCTTTATTATCGATTACAGCCAAACTCCAATGAACTTCGTATACGTGAACAGGAATTAGGATGATGTCAAATGAAAAGATATCAGTCTTCCTTGTCCACCTACGAACTGCTTTATATCCACATTGTATGAAGCGAGAATAGAAAAATGTATTCATAGCGTATACTTTCAATGAGTTTTCAGAGTTTTGTTCCTTACTTCTGTCCATTATAAGGTTCATATAGAAATTAATTATTTTATCGTTCAACCATTTACCATCGGATAGTGTAAGAATATCTCGTCTAGTAAGGTCTAAATGAAATTTTCATACAAGGACTTCATCTAGATCATTGCCATTTAGTGCTGAATTTACTTTGGATTTCTGATTTTCATTTAATTTTATACATTCGTCTTCTGGATTAATATCAATGGTTTTCGTAGTGTCCATATATTTAGGTTACCGTTTAATATTCGAAATATGTACGTTATCTAATTTTGCCTTACGATATTTTGGTTTCTGTTTATGCCTAACAGCCTTATAGTTTTTAATGAAACCTGTTGACCTGGTTTCAATGTAGTTTTCCCTCTTTTCATTGAATTTGTTTATTATTTTTTCTTTTGTCTGACTCAAATTTTTTCTAATTGTTTCAAAATCTACTAAATGTCTTTGAACTTCGTTTGGAGTATGTTTAATAGTTGAATGATAACTATCATTATAGTTTCTGATCGCTTGCTGAAGCATTCTCTTTGTGGATATTTCTGTTTTTCCCAGTATAAGAATCCTAAATTTCTCTGCGATTGTGCTATGTAGTCTCTCTACGTCGGCAATACCCGTGTGACTATGTGCCTTTGTTATGTGAATTTCCGTCAGTATTTGTATTTTGGTAATGTCGGTTGTCATTTTGTCTATTCTGTCTGAAACGTCCGTCAGAATTTAAATGATTGTGATTATTTCGATTATTTCCCTGTCCATGTCTATTTTTGTTTTTTTTTTTATTGTCATTGTCATTCCCATGTCTACTTTTTCGATAAAAAGGTCTGATACACTCGTTTTCGAACCTCCTGGACCTTAAAATTCTAATAATTTCATCTAAATTGGTTTGCTCAAAACTTTTATCTAATACGACTCCTTGAGTCATTTCCTTCACGGTATTCACCAATAAAGAATTTACATTGGTCAAATCTAATCCTGAACTCTCTGCATTAAATACTAATAACTCGTTTGTTTTGTACTTGATATGTTGAATTTGATCAGCTAACTCTTCAATGGTACTTACTCGGAGATTGGCGATTCGTCTGTATATGTGGGATGGTTCGGTGTCCGGTCGGTATTTGAGTTTTAATTGTTTCTTGATGATGTCCCAGTTGTCTTTCTCTGGTATATTGATGACGCAATTCTTCGCCTCCCCTTGAATCTTCTCGTAGAAAATAGTGAGTATAGCTGTTCGTCTATCCTCTTCGTTGGTTATCCTGCTTAAATAGAACTCGATGTTAGCAATAAAAGAATTAATAGTTACGTCACTCCTTCCGGTGAAGGTTGCCATATGCTTAATCTCCCTTAGCACTTTTTCTCGTCGTTCTGCCGTAACTTGCCGAATGTTCAAATGTTGGAGGGCGGTTGTCAATTGTTGTAGCTGCTGTTCCTTTTCCTGGAGCTTCTGCTGTATTTCTTGAATTTGGGCTTCCATGTCGACTTCAATATTTCTCCCCAAGTTGAATAACTGCGACCGTTTTCTTTTTCTCTCCACGGTGATGTCTTTTCGGTTTTCGAAATTAACTTAAGACACGTTTATTATTTTAAATTTAATACCAGTTTCTCTTGCCAGCCTCAGCGAAGAAATTAAGACCAATTAGGCTTATCCTTTTCCAGGACTCGGTCAACCTGGAACACTGAGTTTTTATGCCTTTTCGGCGTTTAAAACTTTATTGTGGTTCGCGTCGCGATTTTCCCTATTACGGAAATTTTTACTATTTTCTAGTAATTACACTACACTATTGAGCCACTTGAACGGATATAGCCTCCTCGGCTGTTTTTTCGACTGCGCCAGTTTTGTTTTATTTGTGGTTGTTCACCAAAAAAAATACTTTTTTTCTAGTTTTGATTAACACTTTTATTTTTCTATTTTTTCATTCACATTAACACTTAATTTCGATTATTATGTTGGTAGTAATTTTGTTACGTCTTTACTCGGGGAAGATAGATATCGGAGTGACTTTTACGCGGATAAGTAAAAACGAATTTGTGTAAGAAAATATGCAACGTATGCAAATTACGTGGCTTGCAGGTAGATGCAAAAATGCAACGTAGTGTCTGTTGTACGTCCGTTATCCGAAACTCACATGGAATTATCATATGAGATTGGTGCAACGTTTGCATTTACCTGTTCTAACAAATCTTTTAATATGTCGGACGTTAACCTCCGATATATAACTGGTGTCATATGAATTTTAGTGAAGAGGCGTAGATGTAGATGGCATTTCGAGTCCTTCGTCTACTTGCGCAGCATTTCCTCGAAAATGGTGGTGCCGACCAGGACAACGCTCGTGCTATCAACCAGGCTAAATGTGCATACGGCATGCTGTCGAAAATCTGGCAGAGTAGTTGTCTCAGCACCAACATCAAGCTGATATGTTTTCGCTCTCGGGTACTGTCTGTAGTTTTGTATGGGTGCAGTACATGGAAAATTTCCGTATTGATATTTTTTTTTTCCCATATTGCCCATTTTTCACCTGACTTTCGTGAATGTCACACTACTCCTGGACATTCGTCTTTTCACCCCGATTTATACGACACCCATATTGCCATATTTCGCCTTACCAGCAAAAATATCTTTTTTCGAATGTCCATGTCGCCACCGAAGGACTCTAAGTGCCATTTTTAGTGTTCCCGGACATTCACCTCTTCACCCCGGTTCATATGACACCCATATAGCCCATTTTTCAATTGACTTCACTGTCAAAAATATCCTTTTTTGAATGTCCTTGATGCCACCGAAAAACTCGAAATGCCATCCACAGTACTCCTAGGCATTCGCCTCTTCACCCCGGTTCATATGACACCCATATTGCCCATATTTCAATTGACTTTCATGAATGTCCTTTTCGCCACCAAAGGACTCGAAATGCCATCCGCACTACTCCTGGATATTCGGGTGTCCACCCCGATTCATATGAGACCCATATTCCCCATATTTCGCTTCACTGCCAAAAATATCCTTTTTCCCTTGCTTCCACCGAAGGACTCTACATCTACAGTACATTCGTCTCTTTCCATCCATTCTCCTCACGTACATATAAAAATCCTTGATTGCATAGACAACCTGCCCAACATACTACATAGTACTATTTTCATACAAAACCCCGACATTGAATAATGAATCAATTGCTCTCGAGTCGCAGTCGCAAATCGCCCAGTCGCTGTCCAGCAAAACACAGCTTAAGATGCAGGCATAAACATTCAGTTTAAATTTTTTCATGACACACTTTTCATTCATGCATTTACCACAAACCACCCCCACAACCATGAACTCGTATGGTTCTTCTCACCCGTCGAGCGCACGGACTTTTGCATCCGTCGCGTCACTATACTCACATAATCAAGTGTTTGCGTGTCTCCCCGTCGGCATGCGATCTCTGCGAGTGATTTTCTGTGTCGCTTTCAAAATATCAAAAAGACTTAAACTAGAAACTCTACTATAAAATTTCACATTTTTGGATGTATCTTTTGATCTACTGCACGGATCAGAGCAAATGATAGCCTATGCACACCCTTGGGACACAGGCAATCCGTGAGAAAAGAAAGCAGACCTCGATACGCTCCCTACGAGGCTGTAGACCGGTCAAAGAACAACGAGAACAAGAAAAATTTGAAAAATAGCCATTTTCAAATTATCATATCTCGGGTGTTTTTCCTTGTATCGGTATCAAATTTGCAGCAGTTCAAGATGACCAGGGACAATGAGCATACCAAATTTGAGCTCGAACAAGTATCCGGGGCCGGAGCTACAGAGGTCCGAAAACCCGTACTTGTTTCGCTTTTCAATTTTTTTTTTTCGATTTTTTTTTTCTTTGACGGGGCGGGACGCTCCCGCGTATCTAGAAGCGTCCCTAGATTAATATTCACGATGGTTTTCCTTAGATTTTCCACTGAACTTCTTTAACACAAAATGAAGCAAATTAGAACTCACTAACCACGAACTCTTCATTTCAAGATGCAAAGGAAAATGTCTTCATACATCTCCTCACAAAAATGGGCATTTGTTTTACGACCAAGCTTATTTATTAGTTTTGGCTACATTCAATTTAGTTAAATGCAAACGATATTATTATTATATATATATTATTGTCTTATAAAATCAGCGTTTTTCCGTGTTTCAGTTCTTCACATGAACATTTACAAGTTGATATCATCAATGGCCACAAAACAGTTTTTTTTCTTCATCCGATTTTTCACTTTATGCTCCTTTCTCAAACCACCAATCTTTTTTTTTTCAAAACGAAACAAAAAAAAATAATTTCGTTCACATCCGTTGTTCTTCAAAAATCCCAAAACAATTTTTCACACTGCAAATCCAAAATCCCACTTTTCTTTTCACCCATAACTCTTCCACCAAATCGAACCGACTTCTGCGGCGGCGGCGGTCTAAAATAATCTCCCGCTCAACGGCTAAAAAAACGGTCCTCTGCAATTTACGGACCTCGAAAACCATCCAATCTATAGTCAAAATCCCATCCTCTGGGTCATCGATCGAGATGTGCCTCACACTCGTCGTTGTCGTCAGCCTTGTCGCCAACAACACCCATCTCGTGCCGTGCCGGTTGCATAATATAGCAACTGCATCAACATAGATTTCGCACAGTGCATCACCGTTTGTCTATGCAGTTCAGCATCTGTGCTTTGCAACCGGTCTGTGCGTTGTCGACGACAGTTAAAGATTGGTATATGTAGGTCAGTTCAGTCAAATGAAATGCAACATACCTTTTGCGTATGCAAAGCTAATGTTGCACGACATTTGACTTAACAGTGATTCGTAACAGGGACCATCGAGCCAGCTTGCCGTGCAAATCTGGCTAGCTCCTCAGCCACTTCAGAAAGGCGTAGTCCGTAATGATTTTGAATTCCTGCCCTTCCACATACGCCCTAAATTTTTTGACAGCTGTCAGCGCTGCCAGACATTCTTGTTCGGTCACCGTATGGTTTCGCTGGGCTGAATTAAGCTTCCTGAACATGAAGGCTATGGGCACTTCGTAACCTTCTTTGGCTGTCTGTGTTAGCACTGCACCGATGCCATGTTGACTTTCGTTGCACTGGATGGCAAATGGACGTGCAAAGTCAGGGCTGTGTAACACAGGGACCCGGGTCAAGCAGCCTTTCAGAGCGTGAAACTCCAGGAGGCCTTCTTCAGTCCAGAAGAAACCACCGCCTTTCCGAAGCATGTCTGTCAGCGGAAAAGAGATGGAGGCGTAATTTGGTACAAACCTATGGTATCAACCGCACATTCCCAAAAAGCGGCGAAGCGGCAGTCGATGGTCGGGGGAAGTCGGTGATTGCTTCCACTTCTCTGGAGTAGATCATGATGGTACCGTTACCGATTGTAACTAAGTCCTAAGCACCAAACATGGGTCATGACGGACTTGCTTTTCTCAACATTTATCGTAAGTCCTGCCTTACGAAGACATAGTGCAACTTCCTGAAGCAGCAACAAGTGCTCGTCGAAAGTTGTCGAGATCAGCAACATATCATCTAAGTAGGCAAACACCTGGTTCTTCAAATGTGCTGGAATCACGCGGTCCATTAGACGTTGCATCGTTTGTGGCGCATTACAGAGGCCAAAAGGCATAGCCACAAACTGGTACAACAGCCTGCAGGGGACGTTGAAGGCTGTCTTATCCCTTAACGAGAGAAATTTGCCAAAACGCATCTTTCAAGTCTAAGTTCGTAATGAACTCAGCCTTGGGGAGGCGGCTCAAAATCCCATCGAAGAGCAGCAGGGGGTGAGCAACTTTTAAAAAATAAAATAAATGTTTTCTTGCGATTGCAATCGCGATTGCAACATGGTGTGTTCGCTTCGTCCTGTGATCGCGATCGCGAATGTAATCGTGATCGCCATCGCCATCGCGATCGCGTATATGTGTTCTCCGCTTTATAAGTTTGTTGTTTCCGACGTCGATGGCTCGCGAGATGATATTCGTACGCCCTAAGCCCTCCTCGGCGAAAGACGGAAACATCGAAATGGTAGTATTGAGCAGCTGTCAGTGAATGTTGACTGACTGTCGCCGGAGGGTCGTCGGACGTTAATTCCGATATATGTTGAGATGAAGCAAATAGGTCAGGAGCCAAGTCGAAACTTCAAACAAAATCAACTCCTAGGCATAAGTTTTGACTGAGAGTTGGCATTATTAAAAACTCGAGAGTTTTTGTACGTCCACGAAACGTAACGTTTGCCAGGATTTTACCTTTAGCTGTATGGCAGGTGCCATCAGCAGTCGTAACTCCCAGTCGAAACTTCTCCCAAGGATAACGGCTATCCCTCAATCCCTCGGATATCGTCTTTCGAACAGTCCGGCAGGATTACTTCGACGACGATTGGCCAGCACCTTTTTCCAGAATCGCTGACAACGCACGGTAGAGCGTTTTGGTCGACGGGGCTGGATTTCTTCAGCGCTGAATATTCGTTGTCGGGCTGCCAAGTAATCCTTCTGTCGCTCGCGTACCGGTCAAAAACTGTAGTGTGTGCGTTTCGACTTCGGTACCACAAAGTTTGTAGGCATTTTTGAGTTGATGGAAGCACAGGAATTCAGAATCTTGACGGGAGCTGACCGAGTAACCGTGGAGCCAACAGACTTACACGGTGGCGGCTCACAAAGAGGGTCGGTCTGGGTCTCAGCTTCCCCGGTCAAGGATGTGGGTATAATCGGTACATATGGTAAATCCGAAAATTAGGTAGATCCTCTGTAGAAGGTACGTCCGGTGAAATTGTTCTATCCGGTAAAATTTTTACATCGGGTATAGAATGCAAGCGAGGAGATTCCCACCTGGACTGTGCTGGAGGCACTAAGCCATTCTGCTTTGGGCGGAACTCGCGACGTGCTCTCTGGATAGGTTTAGTCAGTTTGAACTCCTTTGGAGGACCTCTGATTGTATTGAGGCCTCTTGAGCGCGCAGTTTTTTTGTTGCGCGTACCGCTCGCATTGTGGTTTAACCACTTCCGGGGCTCCGCATCCAAAGCAGAAAACCTTCAGTTCCTCCAGACAGTCCGAGTAGGAATGTCCCGGCCTTTTGCAATTCCAGCAAAGGGAATTGGCATTCAATTAGGCTACGTCGGGTTCCAAACCTCGTGGAGAAGGAAGAGAGTCGTGGTCTAGTTCTGCCACGCGTGGGCGCGAGACTTGACGAGGGTAGTGAGAGGAAGCCGGGAAGTCATTCTCTCGTTGTAGTTTTCTATATCTCGTACAAATTCTCGCAATTCAAGCAAGTTGGCAAATTTGTTGTGGAGGGCTGGTCGGCCTACATCTTCCCGTAGGTTTCTCTTCACTATTCTCGTCAACTCCCGGTCCAATAAGGGTTCCCGCATACGGTTATTTAATTGTCGGAGCTCCTTAAAGAAGTCGTCAAAGGACTAAACCTCCTTCTGTAGGCGGCGACGCATCATTTCCATGAGGTCGTCATCGTCGTAGGGGTCCGTATATTACTTGCGGATAGCCGCTCGCAACAACTCCCAGGTGTATCGGTTGCGTGAACTGGCAGCGAAGTGTCGGAACCATTCGGCCGTATCACCAGCAAAGAAGAGGTGGGCGTAAAGGCATACCTTTTCATAATCCCCCCCAAGGGTGCGATCGGTGAAAAGCTCCATCTGTCGAGTAAATTCGTCGACCGCTGTCCCTTGGAATTTGAGTCCCCATTCCTCGGTGGTTCGGTGGATATGGTGCGGCGGTATTGTCTATGAGGAGGCGGCCGGCTGGTACCGACGATCCACGTCAGCGCGTGGAACGGATACACGAGGAGTGTCATCCATCCGGGGTAATAAGCACGCCCTTCCTTAGTGGAAGTTCACACTGCGTGCGATGCCGAGCCGAGCCGGGTCGAGCGATGCAATGCGATTACAAGCTTTTAAAGCAAGAAAATGGAAAGTCTTCAATTTTAAATGGAATCACGCTTTGAGTGTACACACTGCGTGCGATGCAATGACGAGCCGAGCGATGGCCCGATGTTTTCACAAACTATTTTGCTTTTTCGAGCGAGTACTGGCTGCTGATTTTTTGCAATGGAATTTAATGGGCTTTGCGATGGAGTTTATGGGCTTTGCGATGTGAAGCTCCATGGAGCCAGTATGGTGCAAGTACGAGCTGTAAAGTAATATTTGATGTAAGATCACACTGAAAAAAATGCATGTATGTCTGCTTTTATACCCTAGACTTTTAGGCGCGGCGGTGTGGCAGTGTATACATGGAAATTATGAGGGTCATCTCCTGATTCGATTTAGCCATATCTGTCTGTCTGTCTGTCCGTTTGCACGATAACTTTCGATAGAATGAAGTTAGAAACTTGAAATTTTGGTCAAATGTTTGTAACACGATCTAGTTGGTTGGTATTGAAAATGGGCAAGATCCGACCGAAGGAACCCCTACAGATGAAATTTCAAATGAGCGATAACTTTCAATAGAATGAAGCTAGCGACTTGAAATTTGGTTCAAATATTTGGATTTAGATTTAGTTGGTTGGTATTGGAAATACCAAGCTCCGTCCCAAGCAACCCCTACGTCCCCTACAAATGAAAATTCAAATGAGCGATAACTTTCGATACAATGATGCTAGCGACTTGCAAAATGCGACAAATATTTATAGTGTAGATTCTTAATATATAGTTGATTTTGAGAATGGGCAGATCCCATTGAATGAACGGCAACCTTCCCTATAAACGTTAGTTCAAATGTAAATATCCAAAATTCGAATGGATGAACGATGAAACTTTTCATTGGATCCACGCCCACAGCTCAAACTGATCATATGGGAAATTCACTTTTAATGCAATGGCCGTTGCCAGTTGGAAGTTTTGGTATCACAACTAGGTCTGTACAAGTCTAGGGTATATACGCTTTGGACTCCGGTTTTGATTCAGTATGGCTCAAATGAAAGGTTATTACCACCGGAATAAGGTCGCGTGGTTTCACAAGCGGTTTGAGCAGCGGACACCGCTGCGTATAAAGGCATAGAGCAGAAGCGGCCGTTTACATATTTAGTGCCGGTGAACATGGACGTCGAAATGCCGTCTGACGCTGCGTCACTTTCAATCGGATAGGAAGAAATACATTACGAGCAATGAAGCGATGCACATGGCCGCAGATAGCTATCTGATAACTATCGGCGGCATTTTGCCGCCGCGATAGCTATCTGGGATGACGCTGGTTTCTGCTCCTATCTGCTTCACTTCACGCGTCCGCATTTCAATTTTTAATAAGCCGGCCCACATACATTCGAACCCAGAACACGGACACGGTCACAATGTTTGATTTGTATGATGTTTCTTAAACCATTCGCTTGAGGATCACTTTTAAGTGCCAATTAATTAATTGTTAATCGTTGATCGTGACTACTATATTACAATTGACAATTAGTTTTGAGAAAAAAAAATGGCGGGGAGGGAGCTCTCAGCTCGGACAGGGGTTTGTAAGGGGGGTGAAAATGGTGTTAAAAATGCGATATTCCTTATACTTTAGAAGTTATGGCCCAAAAAACAGTTTATTTAAAACTAAAAATAACATAAGTTGTAAATTCAGGTTCGCTATTATGTGGCCCGGCTTACATAATACAGAGTGGCGCTGTGTCATATCGCATCATGTGAATTGAAATGCAGATAGGTATCAAAGAGGGAGGAGCTTAAGTGACGAGGCGTCCGGCGTCATTTGGACGTCCATGTGTACTGGCTCTTACACTGAATTCAAATGCAATCTCGCCGCTCCACAAACCGCGGTGGTAGCCGCAACGGCGAGTCGAGCGGTTTATACATTCATCGTCCTAAAGCCGCCGCGGCTGCCGCTTTTTGCGTTTATACGCAGCGGTGCGCCGCTGCTCAATCCGCTTGTGAAACCTCTCGTCTGAGGTCGCGGAAGAGATGATGAAATTCACCAACACTGGGCCTTTCTTCATTAATGGGATGCACCCAATGGCGACGCCCTTCCATTTTTAGAGCACTGTTTTGAAACAGAAATATGTGAAACGACATGATGTCGAACAGATTCTATTCCTTGAACTAAATTGGTCTCTACTCTCCATCATTGCGTGCAGTGAACATCCCGGATCATCTTTGCATCGCAAGCCATCGTTCGGCTCGGCATCGCACGGCGTGCAATGTGAACACCCACCACATCGCATCGCTCGACCCGGCTCGGCTGGGCTTCGCACGCAGTGTGAACATCCACTCAGGGTTGAGCTGAGCCTGTGACATGGATCGCGTCATCATTTGATTCTGCCTCGGTACAGCTTCCCTTCCCTGTCCTATATGGTTAAGCGGCGTATATATCGTCGTTACTAGCAGTGAACAAACTAAGTTAAATGTTAAGAATTAGCCTAAAGTTAATAGCATAAAGCACTTATCAAAACGGAGAAAGCGGAATATGCACGACGCGATTCGTGAAACGACAGAACGAAAAAAATTGTTGTTTAAGTTATGCTTCCTGCGTCCCTTCCGGACTCCTTCTCCATTCCACTCTTTAAGTGTCTCATCCTCATCATAAACAAAAAACGTGCCAGTTCCAGGAACGCGAACAGAATTTCGAAGGCTATAAGAAAATGTTAAAATATTAAAAATGTTGGGTATTAGTACGAATTCATCCCTCGTCTATACACCAGCTGGTCCTATCTCTAATTTTGGGGAAGGTAGAGTCGCTCTACAGGCGTAAACGCCTGTAAAACGCGATTCCCTTACCCCCTTGACCATCGGAACAGGATAAACTGGGCAAGGGCGAGTTCTTAGATCCGACTTGTTATCATAAAGAGCTAGAGAAAGTCAGTGCCTAAACACAAAGGTGGGAAGACGTTCGAGGAACCCGGATTGGAGATCTTTATTTATTTATTTATTTATTTATTCATTTATTTATTTGTTTATTTATTTATTTATTTATTTATTTATTTACTTATGTATTTATTTATTTATTTATTTATTTATTTATTTATTTATTTATTTATTTATTTATTTATTTATTTATTTATTTATTTATTTATTTATTTATTTATTTATTTATTTATTTATTTATTTATTTATTTATTTATTTATTTATTTATTTATTTATTTATTTATTTATTTATTTATTTATTTATTTATTTATTTATTTATTTATTTATTTATTTATTTATTTATTTATTTATTTATTTATTTATTTATTTATTTATTTATTTATTTATTTATTTATTTATTTATTTATTTATTTATTTATTTATTTATTTATTTATTTATTTATTTATTTATTTATTTATTTATTTATTTATTTATTTATTTATTTATTTATTTATTTATTTATTTATTTATTTATTTATTTATTTATTTATTTATTTATTTATTTATTTATTTATTTATTTATTTATTTATTTATTTATTTATTTATTTATTTATTTATTTATTTATTTATTTATTTATTTATTTATTTATTTATTTATTTATTTATTTATTTATTTATTTATTTATTTATTTATTTATTTATTTATTTATTTATTTATTTATTTATTTATTTATTTATTTATTTATTTATTTATTTATTTATTTATTTATTTATTTATTTATTTATTTATTTATTTATTTATTTATTTATTTATTTATTTATTTATTTATTTATTTATTTATTTATTTATTTATTTATTTATTTATTTATTTATTTATTTATTTATTTATTTATTTATTTATTTATTTATTTATTTATTTATTTATTTATTTATTTATTTATTTATTTATTTATTTATTTATTTATTTATTTATTTATTTATTTATTTATTTATTTATTTATTTATTTATTTATTTATTTATTTATTTATTTATTTATTTATTTATTTATTTATTTATTTATTTATTTATTTATTTATTTATTTATTTATTTATTTATTTATTTATTTATTTATTTATTTATTTATTTATTTATTTATTTATTTATTTATTTATTTATTTATTTATTTATTTATTTATTTATTTATTTATTTATTTATTTATTTATTTATTTATTTATTTATTTATTTATTTATTTATTTATTTATTTATTTATTTATTTATTTATTTATTTATTTATTTATTTATTTATTTATTTATTTATTTATTTATTTATTTATTTATTTATTTATTTATTTATTTATTTATTTATTTATTTATTTATTTATTTATTTATTTATTTATTTATTTATTTATTTATTTATTTATTTATTTATTTATTTATTTATTTATTTATTTATTTATTTATTTATTTATTTATTTATTTATTTATTTATTTATTTATTTATTTATTTATTTATTTATTTATTTATTTATTTATTTATTTATTTATTTATTTATTTATTTATTTATTTATTTATTTATTTATTTATTTATTTATTTATTTATTTATTTATTTATTTATTTATTTATTTATTTATTTATTTATTTATTTATTTATTTATTTATTTATTTATTTATTTATTTATTTATTTATTTATTTATTTATTTATTTATTTATTTATTTATTTATTTATTTATTTATTTATTTATTTATTTATTTATTTATTTATTTATTTATTTATTTATTTATTTATTTATTTATTTATTTATTTATTTATTTATTTATTTATTTATTTATTTATTTATTTATTTATTTATTTATTTATTTATTTATTTATTTATTTAAACACGAAGCAAACATATGTATAATATAATATTTACAAGAACTGTATAGTGTGTAGATGCCCTTTTTAAGCAATTAGCTTAAGTAAGGAGCAAATATGTTAAATTATATCTTTGGCAAATGAAGCGAGATGTTTTAAATTTATGGATGTACAGGTATGTATGTTTAAATTGCAAATTTTAGAAGAGATCTTTTGATTTTTAAGGACAAAAATTAATAGAATGGAAATAATAAATTCAAATCTTTAACACTTAGAGTATGAAGCCACTTTGTAAGTGGCATGGCTGCACCATTTCCACCTGTGCATCGACAATTAATTCTAAGTTCACCTATGTAATTGATTCCTAATTGTATTTAGTCTGAATTATAACGTTGATTGGAAAAGATCGGGTCTCATTCCCGCAAAAATATATTTAAAAAAAAAAAAAACAAGTTTTCTCTTTCATTGATTGGCGCCCGAGCAGGAACGCACGTCCATAACGTCGTAAATATTAAATTACTCAGTTGTATTTCGTGATTCAATCGTTAGGTAAACTTCGCGATAACCAGGCGTTTTCAGCCTAAAAACGAGTGAAGTGAACGCGAAACAAAACTACGCGCGATAACCAAGCACGCAGTTTCCTTAAGCCGAGTGAGTGACGACGGAGTGATGATTAAACCGGTGCAAACGACGTTAAGAAGGGGAACGAGACCCGCTAGTAACGATTTAGTGAAAAGGAGTCGAAGGCAACGCCGACAGTCGCCCCGCCGAAGGACATAAGTGCGTCCAGACCAAAACCAGACTCAAGGAAGAGGAATTCTATCCGAGGACCCCGACCGATACAAGAAACATTTTCACAAAGTATCCTTTTTAAAGACAATCAACATGATTAAGTTAGGAGTACTGTTCAGGCGCGCCGCTCAACTCGTCGTCAATGTCGATCATCGTGACCTGGAATTGGAGAAAACAAGGAACACAAAGAATCACATTCAATAGATAATACAAATTATACATGTACTTATCTGATTATCTGCATGACAGCTCTCCACACAACACTGTACAAACTTGTTTGTTTACATTTAGATATTTAAACATAATCTCAACTTTTGAATTGTCACTTGTAAATATTATGTTACTATATTAGACCAGTTAAGTGGATATTGTTAAGAAATTCTTAATAGATGGCGTGTATCGTGAAGTTAAGTTTTTCTTAACAATATCCACTTAACTGGTCATTAATTAATTCATTACAATAATTTCCTAAAAACTTAACTTCACGATACACGTCATCTATTAAGAATTTCTTAACAATATCCACTTAACTAGTCTAATATAATAACATAAGATCTACAAGTGACAATTCAAAGGTTGAGGTTATGTTTAAATATCTAAATGTAAACAAACAAGTTTGTGCAGTGTTGTGCGGATGTAGAGAGCCGTCATGCAGATAATCAGATAAGTACATGTATAATTTGTATTAACTATTGAATGTGATTCTTTGTGTTCCTTGTTTTCTCCAATTCCAGGTCACGATGATCGACATTGACGACGAGTTGAGCGGCGCGCCTGAACATTCTCCCCCGCGCTGAGACGTTAGGCTCAGAATTTCAAGATGAACGTCTTGTTGATGATTCGAGAAGAGCTTCGGTGATTGAACGATGAGACTCGAACGCTTCAGACTCGATTGTCGAAAGAATGATGTATCCGAAGTTGGAGTTGCTGATTCGTTCACAGCAAGGACGTATAGCATTCGGTTAATAATTGTGAACCATTGAAGGATTTGCTTCCATTCATACGCTAACAAGTCGATGGTGCATAGCTTTGCATTCAGCGAAAGAAGATTCGAGATTAAAGGCGCATGACGAATAACTACTTGAAAGTAATTCGGACTGTCTGCAAGAAAATTACTATTAACGTGGTACATAAATGGGGCTAATTCAAATTGAGTTTATGACTTCAATTGGTTAGTTTAGGATATAGATATTATCCAGTGTAGTTGCAAGCCAGCCAAAGTTCCATTGGCCTATTCCTTGTTGGTATGGGTATCAAATATGTCACAGACTCGACCATTGGTATGAAGACAGTGTAGTGGAGTTATCCCAACTATGTTGGGCGTCCACTTCCACCGCTCGCACTCAAAGTTCCAATTCAATGTTTAAATTGTTTGATATTAAACGCTATTTGGTGAGAAAGGATATGCAAGTTAGGTGGAATAGCACGTAAAGGGAATGCGATAATCTAACCTATGGTAATCATCACTCCAGTTCTGATTAAGTAGGTTCGGTTTTGTCACGGGTGTAAACGATAGTTGATTCCAAACGATTTCAAACAAAACTGAGCTAATGTTTCGAACTGTATGGTAAAAACTGATATACGTAAGTTGAGTCCTAAACTCAATTCTTTATCGATGATAGTTTGGCAGATGAGATAATTTTTTGAAACTGCTCCCAAAAGCAAGTTGTTAGGTATCCAATTGAGCAAGTTTTCCACATTATGAGACGATATAAAATAACAGCCAAGTGAGTATTATTTCCGAAATAGTCCAGCTAAAGAAATACAAGGTTTTACTGACGATATGATTACATAGTTTTCTCTGTTGAAATCGATCGTAGAATGCTTTCTTAGTTTGTACTGATATTGATGTCAGCTGCAACTGTTTGAAAGTAATGATATCTGACGAAAATATGATAAAAAGTACTCGTATTTTCCAAACGATACCAAAATACGTATAACTTCTATTTGATCGGCAAATTTTGTAGGTTCCGATTCGGCTAATGGTAGAAAGTATCCGATGCTGACCAATGATGGGTTTTTGATTGCTGTTGAAGCGAGAAGAGAATTCGGAGGGTTGTGGTTTCGGATTTAATATGATTATTTTGACTAGTCCCCAGCATTCTGGCTTGGTGATATGTTACCCGTTCGCGAAATCAACGAAACGACGAGTAAATGTACGACGATGTCTGCCGCTTGAAACTGATGACGATGATGATAGCGTTCGATTGCTACTACTTGGTAGCGGACGATTAGTCCAGATGAATTTAGTTTGAGTGCTATCAATAGATAACCGACGAAAAGTTTGGAAGTGATTATTACCAATTGATAGTCGACGATTAGTTTCCATCAAGATTAACTCACTCTATTCTTCCTTTAATGAGTGATCTTCGCCCTGCTTCCAAGCTTCGATGAGAATTTTGCACGACTGGGATGCTCCAATGCCCTGAGCACAGGCGCTGATTGAAGTACATAGATTGTGAATGAGATTCTCCAATGATCTCGGCCTGCGCACAGGCGCTTACTGGATCCGAAGGCTTAAATTTTCCAATGCACTGAACGCAGGCGCTGATAAGAGTTGATGGTGACTGCAGCTTTTGTACTCCAATGCCCTGAACACAGGCGCTGATTGGAGCAGATCCTGACTGAGATTCTCCTATGCCCTGGACACAGGCCTTGATTGGAATCGACTTCGACTTAGATTCTCCAATGCCCTGGGCACATGCGCTGATTGGAGTTGATTCTGATTGAGATTTTCCAATACTGATTGGAGCCGACTTTGACTTAGATTCTCTAATGCCCTGGGCACAGGCGCTGATTGGAGTTGATTCTGATTGAGATTCTCCAATGCCCTGAACACAGGCGCTGATTGGAATCGATTCTGATTGAGATTCTCCAATGCCCTGAACACAGGCACTGATTGGAATCGATTCTGATTGAGATTCTCCAATGCACTGAACACAGGCACTGATTGGAGCCGATCGTGGTGGGGAGTCTCCAATACCCTGAACACAGGCGCTGATTGGAGTCGATCTTGATTGAGCTAAAACCGATATCGACTGGTTTTCCTCATCAAATGCATTTCGAAAATGTTGGTACTTTGCGGCGGTGTTATCTATAAGATTGGATTGGTCAGGTTCCGATATTAAATTGATTTCCATGGGGATTACATCCATCTCGGACACGGCTTCGGGAGAGGCTATGATGAGTTCCTGTTCGATGCAGTCGAACTCGTTGAAAAAGAATTCAAGCACTTCTTCGTAAATATTGTGTTTGAAGTACTCAAATTTACCATGATGTGCTTCACAAAAATTACATAGAATCTCCAAATGACCGCTTTGGAAATCCACCCAATATGCTTCAAACGCGTTCAGTTGCCTTTTACGGAAGGCTACTGTTCGACAAGATTTCCTTGTTTCTTTGTAATTGGCAATTAAATCATTCATTAATTGTCTGATGGCAAATTGCTTTTCGGCTTTGGCTTCCATATTCGTTGCCTTTGTTTCTATATCAAATATATCGCAGTTAAGGGAAAAGGGAATGGGACTCACCAATACTCTATTGCGTTTCGTGAATACCGGTTAAAACTAATTTTCATACACTTCGAAAATTAATGGATACGAGTAGGTTTAAACAAGTAAAAATTAATCATCCGGCTCGACGGACCAAAATGTACGGGCATGAGTCGACGGACCATCCTGTTTTACTATTAAAGCAAACACAGGCACTTCAAAAATATTCAATTTAATAAAATTAGAACGATAATTATAATTTACACGATGATTTGCAACTCTATCAGCCAAAATCCCTTTTACCAATCCACTAGTCATGTCTGTCAAAAAAAATTCATTACAATAATTGCCTAAAAACTTAACTTCACGATACACGCCATCTATTAAGAATTTCTTAACAATATCCACTTAACTGGTCTAATATAATAACATAATATTTATAAGTGACAATTCAAAGGTTGAGGCTATGTTTAAATATCTAAATGTAAACAAACAAGTTTGTACAGTGTTGTGTGGAGAGCCGTCATGCAGACAATCAGATAAGTACATGTATAATTTGTATTAACTATTGAATGTGATTCTTTGTGTTCCTTGTTTTCTCCAATTCCAGGTCGATGATCGACATCGACGACGAGTTGAGCGGCGCGCCAGAACAAGTACTGATAATGTAAGTGTTTCATATTAAGTTATATATTTTTCCAAACCAAACAAATTAAATTTACAATCGATATCAAAATTAATAATTTTGCGAAACAAATCTGATAACTTGACATCATACTATACATGGTAGGCAATTATTTAGTTCTTCCATGAATCCTGCATCCGACGTAAATAACGACGTCGACGTCCCAATATGCGTTAGTGCAAACGGGAATTTGTCGGATATGGACAAAATCCCGGATTTAGTAAAAAGCTTAAGACAATTCTCTGGGGAACCCGGCGAATTCAATTCGTGGCGTAAAAGTGTTGACAGGATTTTGAAAATTTATGATCACCTGAAAGGTACCCCGAAGTACTATGGGATCCTGTCGGTGATCCGAAATAAAATGGTAGGTCACGCAAATATTTCGCTGGAATCCTACAACACGCCCCTAAATTGGACAAAGATTTCCAAATGTTTGACTCTGCATTACGCAGATAAGAGGGACTTGGGAACGCTCGAATACCAGATGACAACTCTGGTTCAAGGCGGAAGTACGGTCTCAGACTTATATCAGGAAGTATACAATCACCTCTCCTTGATCCTTAGTAAATTAGGATCGATAGAGATGAGTCAAGAGGCTATCAATATATTGACTCAGTCCTACCGCGATAAAGCGTTTGATACTTTTGTGAGGGGTTTGAGAGGAGATCTCCCACAGTTATTAAGCATCCATGAACCGGCAGATCTACCACAAGCGTAACATCTTTGCTTCAAACTCCAGAATATGGACTTTCGTGCGCAAAACGCAAATGGTTCTCATTCTATCACACGAAAGGTGCATCATAATGTTCCACCAGCAGTCCCACTGCGTAGAACCATGGCAAGTTTCTCTCTTAGACCAGCTCCTAATCCAGGCACAAGGCGTCAATTCTACCCAGATTTACTCCAAAACCCTCAGGCTTCACAACAGCCACTATTCCAACAGCAAAATTACCCCCATCACCAAGGGAAAAATCTTCAGGCTCCACAGCAACCACGACTCCATCAACAAAATCACCCACAACATCAACCACATAATCTTCACCATAAACCGCCACTACCGTCAAGAGGACCACAACCAATGGATGTTGACTATTCCATGAAGATACGAGCTGTAAACTCCGCCAATAGACCACAAGATCAGCGATGGGCTCAAAAGCGCTCCCCACAGTATTCACAAAGATTTCAGGTTCCAAACAAAATTCAAAGAGTATACTACCAGTGGCGGATCTAGAAATAGGTTTGGGGGGGGGGGGGGGGGGCAAGATTTTTTTTAATATGCCTGTAAACGTTTTTGTCGGTAATATATGTACATATGTATGCATGTATGTATGTGTGTATATATGGTAGTTTTAAATAAGAATTTGAATATCTTATTTAATATTTACTATAGCTTACTTAGCCATATTAGCCCCGTTCGATTCACTCGATCCCGGTCCGAAACCGAAAAGAACGATCTGGAGCTCAAATGTCAGTTCGAGCCTCCGAAGTCTTACAGTTGGCAAGTTGGAAACAATTTGACGGTGTTGTGTGCCGTTTGGTTGGCCGTGCATGGCGACCTTCACTTGCACTTCGTGAAAACCGTGCCATCAACTTAACAAAATGTAATGTCGCAACATTATGACGAGATCCCATACGAGACCAGTTCATAGACCGGTCTACCGATTTGTATGAAAGCGTCTTTTGATTTGGTGAATCGAACGTGACTATTATTATTATACATACTATACAGTGGGTTGCCATTTTATTAGGGACAGTACACAAAATAATGTATTTTTCGATTAAAAATCTTTTTTGAGTAAAACAATTAGCTTTCATAAGCTTATTTTATTTAATTTTGCTGCTGGTACAATTACTAATATGTATATTTGACAAGTTGTTTCCAAATTTTAACGCTGGAAATCTGTATTTTCTATTAAATTAGTAAGGTAAGTGTTCATTTGGTTGTCGTTTGTTGACAAGTGCTGTGCAGTGACTTCGCCTAAAATGGCTTTAAATAATTTTTTCGCAATTTTTTCTTTTCTGCAATAGTTAAAACGTGAGTAATATCTCGTATTGAATACCTTTTTTTCAACTTTGATGAGAGAATTTCACTTTTTGTGAGCTGGTTTTCATGGTAACCTTAAAACCGTTACTTTCTAGTATGGGTAAGACTTCAGACACGTCTCCACGCAAATGTCGAGAAATTCAGACATCAATATTGCACTTCACACGTTCTCACCGGCAGATAGCAGCTATAACGGGTGTTTCGAAGCCGGTTGTCAACAAAACTAAAATGAAACCGGAATATAGAAGGCTACGCCTGCAATCCGAGGGTTTTATAGCAAGCGCTTATTTTGGTATATAAATATCGGCTCCTTGCTCTTCTTGATACCACTTAGATGGACAAAAAAAAACTTAATCAAAATGTCTTACCCACTTACATTTTACATGCCAATTCATATTACGTGATTGTAACGAAACTTAGAACATATTATTGCCTAAGCTCTAAGGTGTTGGTTATCGTTGGCCATCAGTACTTTTGACCTCGAAAGTGTTTAAGGCATGCAGGGGTGTGCTAACTGTAACTACAGAAATAAGCTATTATTTACCTATTCTGAGAAGATATACAGATTCCATTATTTTCCATTTTATATGCTATTCGGAACCCACCTTCCTGTAAGTTTTCATAATTCTAACAGTCTCGAAATGCCACGGGGGGGGGGGGGGGGAATTACGAACTAATATTTTCTCCTCCCCCACTATTCACCTTTCTACAAATTTCAAGAAAATGCGAAAAAATGGAATGTACTCAACATTACCTTTCTCACGACACCTCACTTGCCTATACCAGTCGATAAAAAAAAAATTTACCTTAATTTCGCCTCTATATGGACCCCTCCCCCCTTCCACCCGGTAAAGTTTGCCAATTACGACGCAGCGCCCCTAACTAATCTTTACCCTTTCAAAAATGATTAATTAAATAACTGCAATTCGCACTACGAAAAACAACATGAAAGTAGTACTCACACCTATGAGGCCGGTAGGTGTAATTTTTGTGTGGATAGTGTCAAAATGATTAAATTTAAATCAATGTACTATTATTAAATATTATGTGATTCTAATGAAACTTAGAGATATTATTGCCAATGATGTTGGTTATCATCAACCATCAATATTTTTGACCTCGGGTGTGCCTAAGGCTTGCAGGGGTATGCTAACTGCAACTATAGAAATGTACTATTATTAACCTTTTTTGATGAGATATGAAAATTCTACGATTTTCGGTTTTCTATACTAGTAAAATTCCGCTTTCCTGCAAATTTTCATGTTTCTAAGTATAACGGTATCGAAATGCAAGGGGGGGGACAACTCGGATCACATATTTTCCCCTCTATCTCTTTTCCCCTTTTTTCAAATTTGATGAAAATACCGGAAATGAAATATACTCGGTGTTACCTTTCTCATGATACCCCATTTGCCTATACCAGATGAAAAAAAAATTTTGACCTTCATTTCCCCTCTATGGGGACATCCCCTTAGTCAGCCTATTACAACGAATCGCTTTCTCCGGCGAATTATAATAATTCTACATACTCCCACAAAATTCCATGTATGTAGCTTTAGCCGTTAGAGAGATATTTCAATGACAGACGGACAGACGGACAGACGGACAGACATTTGACCGATTTCATAAGGGTTTTGTTTTTAATACAAAACCCTAAAAACGGATCAAAACAAGCTCTTGGAGACGAACCGTGCAGGAAAATGTGACAGGAAAAAAGTCACCACTCCCCGTCATCATCATCATCATCGTGGCGCGACAGCCCGACGTCGGGCCTTGGCCGCCTGGATCATTGTCCTCCAATTATCTCGGTCACGTGACCGCGTCCTCCAATTTTGGGAGCCCAGCAGCTGCGCGGCGTCCACACCTACTGAGCTCTCCCAACGAGATCTCGGTCGTCCTCGCAGTCTCGCTCCGTCGACTCGTTCTGCATTCATTACTCTCTTAGGCATGCGATCATCGTCCATTCTTTGTACATGCCCTGCCCATTGAAGTCGTTGTAGTTTGACGATTTTCGAGACTTGCAGCTCATCGTACATTTCATACAACTCATGGTTGTACCGGATGCGCCATCCATCTCGATCGCAAACAGCCCCGAAAATTCGCCGTAGAACCTTACGTTCGAAAGTGTCTAGCATGTTTTCGGAGGCTTGAGTTAGGGTCCATGCTTCGCAGCCATAGCATAGCACTGGTCGTATAATGGTTTTGTACACGCGGAGCTTCGTGTTTCTGTGCACATGCTTCGATTTCATTATGGGGAGAACCGAGAAAAAAGTCTTATTAGCTAACTGTATCCGTCGCTTGATTTCGTCAGTTTCGTTGGCGTCCCTTGACAGGTTGCAACCCAGGTAGATGAAGTTGTTCACGAACTCGATGTTGAGGTCCCCCACGTTGATGCTCGGTTGTGCAGGTGTCCTTGTCACCGATTGCATCATTATTTTAGTTTTACCCTCGTTAATACGTAATCCAACTTCCTTTGCAGCGGTATCGAGCGTATGCAGAAGTTCTTCTGCGTCAGCCAATCTTCGGGACATGATGTTGATGTCGTCGGCGTACGCTGCTAATTGTGTCGACTTGATGAGCAGCGTCTTGCTGTTGTCCATATTCATGGCCCGAATAACGTATTCCAGTGCTAGGTTGAAGAGCGTCGGTGCCAGTCCATCGCCCTGTTTCAAACCAGTGCGTGTTTCAAATAGATCAGTAAGTCTATTCTGGATCCTGACTTGTGAGACGGAGTTGGTCATCGTCATCTTTGTCAGTCGCACTAATTTTGCTGGTATACCAAATTGCAGCATGATGTTGTACAGTACTCCACGATCGATACTGTCGTATGCCTGCTTGAAGTCGACAAAGATTTGGTATACGTTTACGTTGTATTCCCAGCACCTCTGGAGTATCAGTTTGACTGAGAAGAGCTGATCGGTTGTGGAGCGACCAGGTCTGAAACCGCTTTGATATTCGCCAATGACTCGTTCTGCGTACGGTTTTATTCTATTTTCCAGAATTTTCGTCAAAATTTTATAGGACGTACAAACTAGTGAGATGCCCCTGTAATTCTCACATCGCAATTTATCTCCCTTTTTATGGATTGGACAGATGATGCTTCTGCGCCAATCGTCTGGGATCTCCTCGTTCTCCCATACTCGCAGGAGTAATTGATGTATGGCATCAACTAGACTCGTTCCACCGAATCTTAGCAGTTCAGCTGGGATCTCGTCAGCGCCCGGCGCTTTATTTCGTTTTAGTGACCGCAACGCGAGATCAACTTCCTCTACTGTCGGGGGTTGAATGGGTGGGCCTAGATCAACAATATCATCGAGAGCTTCCTGTGTGGGGATGTTAGATGGTCGGTTTAGAAGCTCTTCAAAATAAGAGGCCCATCGTTTGTTAATACCATCGGTGTCGCTGATGATGTTTCCATCCTTGTCCTTACAAAGGCTAGTCCTGGGTTGGTAGCCGTTCTTAATTGTATTTACTAGTTTGTACGCTTGTCTGGTGTTCCTATTAGCTAAGTTTTCGTTTATGTTCAGCAACTGCTCGTCAAAGTATTTACGTTTCTTACGTCTAATTATTCTATTCGATATTCGCCGTAGCTCGTCATATTTTTCTCTTCTGGCTCTGGTTCCTCGTTGAATCCATTGTCTGTAGGCCTCGTTTTTCGCGTCAAGTGAATTTTTGCATTCTTCGTCGAACCAGTCATTTCGCGCTCGCCGGGCTTTATATCCCACGACCTTCTCTGCGACATCCTTGATGGTACCCTTGAGTTCTTCCCAGAACCCATGGACGCCTGTGTTGCTGATGTTGTGTAGCATAGGTGATAGTTTTTCTTCAAGGGCGGTAGTATACGCCACCGCTGTAGCATCACTCAAGAGCTTATCAACCGCAAAGATTTTGGGAGGGCTGATTCTTGACTGGTGCACTGAGGAAATTCTACATCTGTAGGTCGTCTTCACCAAGTGATGATCTGAGTCGCAGTTTGCTCCTCGATAGGAGCGGACATCCATGACACTAGACGCCCATCTCCTGCAAATGAGGACGTGGTCAATTTGGTTGACGGTATGTGCGTCTGGAGACTTCCAGGTCTGCTTGTGAATGCGTCGATGCGGGAAACACGTAGAGCTTACGACTAGATTCCTGCTGCAGGCGAAGTCGATAAGTCGCTGGCCGTTATCGTTACATTCTTCATGGAGGCTGTGGCCTCCAGAGGTCCCCCGATGCCAACTTTCATTCCCGACTTTCGCGTTGAAGTCTCCCAGCAGCAATTTGACGTCATTTGTTGGAAGTGAGTCGAAGAGAGTTTCAAGGCGGGCGTAGAACTCGTCTTTTACTGCGTCTTCTTTAACTTCAGTGGGGGCATGCACATTGATGAGCCAGAGATTGAAGAATCGAGTCTCCCCGTACTGATAGAAAAATCAGAGATGTCTGCATTGAGAATCGTAAAGAAAGTGTGGCTCGTTTAACGACATTGATAAACAATGAGAGAATTGGAGTTTCGAAGAGAACAGTTCAAAGGCGGTTGACTTGGTCGGTCGTCATCCTATGAAAAAAACCGCAGCTCACCGAGGCCATAAAGAAAAAGCAGCTGCGATGGGTCAAACAGCACTGGCATATGAATGCTGCAGACTGGAGTCTTTTTAATAGCCGTCAATGGTTTATTTGCCAGTTCCATCCACACTGCCTTGTAGAGATGGTTAAACACCTAGTTAGTGTTATGGTGTGGTCTGTTACCTCGGCCAAGAATATGGGGCGCCTTTCCATCGTGGAGGGAACCATGAGGCAGGATCAATACAAGCGTGCCCTGGAAACTCAATTGGTCCCAGAGCTCAAGGAATGGTTCTGTAATACAAAAAACTGCATTTTAATGTACGATTTGGCTCCGTGCCATAAAGCAAGAAGTGTCACGACATTCCTGGCCGAAAAAATATAGCGGTTTTATCCTGGCCGGGAAACTCACCAGACATGAACCCCATAGAGAACATGTGGGAGCTCACCAAACGGGCGATCGCCAAAGAAGTGATCACCACGAAACGCCAGTTAATTGAAACTTATCAGAGAGTGGCATTATAACACCAAAATGCAGGAAAATGCAAAAGCCTGCATAGAGAGCATGCATCGATGCATAGAGGCTGTAATTGCAGCCAAGGGCGGTATCACTAAATATTAAAATTATGTATTCATTAATGCACAAATTACTTTAACAAAAAATAAATAAATTATTTCGCCCTTGTAAATTGTTGTTTTTATAATCTTTATAACACAATCCTTTAGATATAAAATACTAACGAAACCTAGAATCAATTATCTGTTCGAAAAATTAATTTATTTAATTTATTTATTCAAAAATTTAATTTATAAGAATGTAAACATCGCCAAGATATTCGAGTTTCCATTTTCAAACATTGAGCACATAAGGCTTTTCCGTATCTGCAGTTTGTTCAGGTTAGAAATGCTTCAAACATTAGACAAAGTAGAGTATTGCAGAATTTGTTGTTTTTTCCTTTTTTTTCATTTTTTTCTGTACCTATTAAATATATCTACGGCAATTTCACTTAGCTTACTACTTACTATTTAACACTTTACTTGATCATCGTATCCTTGACCGCGCAAATCTTCAAAAGAAAAACCTTTATCAACTAATTAATTAGTAACCGTTTTCTTTATCCTTCGCAACAGTCGATTTGACATGAATGAATCCAAGGAAATCTTCTCTCATTGTGGTGTTATGTATAGTATGTATATCTAAGTATCGAACACACAGGGCCAACTGTTCTTCCTTTGTTATACTACTACTTTGCCTTAACCCCTAGCGGGGCATAGCGCGTCAACTACTCCTGCGCGCCATCGTACTCTGTTCTGGCGCAACTCCCCAAAAGACTTACCCAGTACCTGACACTCCTTTGCCACAGATCGACGCCATGTGATTCGAGGACTCCCTCTTGGTCGGCCTTGGTTGGAAATGGGGTTCCATTTCATGGCATGCATAGCAATGCAGTTATCACTCTTCCGCAATGTGTGACCTATCCACTGCCATTTTCGCCTGCGTATCAATTCGTCGATTGGCATCTGACCCGTACGCCGACTTAGCTCTTCATTTGATATTGTTTCGGGCCAGAAAATTCTTAATATTCGACGAAGACATGAGTTGACGAAAACTTGCAGCTTTCTGGTAACTCCTACGGAAACTTTCCATGTACTGCTCCCATACAAAAGCACTGATAGTACCAGGGAGCGAAACAGGCCCAGCTTGGTCTTGATGCTGAGATAACTGCTCTGCCAGATTTTGGACAGCATGCCGTATGCGCGTTTAGCCTGGTTGATACGACGAGCGATGTCCTGCTCCGTACCACCATTTTCGGCAACAATGCTACCCAGGTAGACGAAGTTGTCCACCTTCTCCATGCCCATTAATATTGATGGCAATAGGTGTCGGATTTCTTTTTCGCAACGGCGGGCTAAGAACCTTGGTCTTGTTGGTATTAATCTTTAGCCCAACCTTGCTTGCCTCCCTCTCGAGATCTAACGCCATTGCGGACAGATCCATGATTTTGTGGGAGAGTAGGCATATGTCGTCAGCGTAGTCAAGATGTTGTAGATAAGATGTCAAAGTCCATTGAATTCCTCTGTCGAGTCCGGATAGGGCTGCATGTAACACATCGCCGATCACAATGAGGAATAGGGTCGGTGAGAGGATGCACTCCTGCCGAACTCCACTGCGAATCTCAAAGTCCCCCGACACCTTACCTTTATGCAGAACGCGACATTTCGCGCCGTCATAGGTTGCCTTAATAATAGCCACAAGCTTCTCAGGGATGCCTCTCCTGCGCAAGGCCGCCCATATAGAATCCCGGTTCACACTATCGAAAGCCTTTTCGAAATCGATGAAAAGTAAGTGAAGCGGAGAATCGTTTTCAGCGCATTGCTCGATGATGATTCGCAAGGTGTTAATGTGATCGACACAGGAGAATCCGGATCGAAAGCCAGCCTGCTCTTCATCAATTGTGCTTTCTAAGTGGGCCTTTAGTCTTTCCAGGACGATTTTAGCTATTATCTTGACAACGGCAGGAAGCACACAAATGCCTCTCCAATTATTACAGTCTGTGAGGCTACCCTTCTTTGGAAGTTTGATGATCAAACCTTCCTTCCACTCAGTGGGAAAGGTCTCTGTATTCCACGCTTTATCAACAAGTGGGTGCAGCAAATCGGCAGTTACGCTTGGCGCTGCTTGATAAAGTTCGGCAGGGATGCCGTCAAGTCCGGCGGCCTTTCCTCGTTTTAGTGCAATAATTGCAGTGACTATTTCCTCTTTAGTCGGGGCAGTGGACCGTATACGCACATTTTGATGGTTAGTTAAATTATCTATATGAGAGGGAACTTCACCAGAGGTTACACGGTTTAAGACCGCGGCGAAGTGTTCTTTCCACCGCCTCATTTGATCTTCTTCCAAGATAAGTAGCTTTCCATCACTATCTTTCACCGGATGTTGGCAGGAGTTACGACCACCTGTAAACTCCTTAATGACACCGTATACGGCGTTTAAGTTGTTACTTCTAGCGGCTTCTTCTGCTGACGCTAAAAGAGAATTGGCATAAACTCTTTTATCGCGTCGCACACTACGCTGAACTTCTCGAGCTTTCTGACGGTAAAGGAGTTCGATGCTGCTTCGATTGTCGTCTGATGCTGCAGCCAAACGAACTTTCAGCTCCTTTCTTTCAACAATCCGCTGCCATGAAGCGTCGGACATCCAGGGCTTATTCCGGCAATCCGGGTTTGGGCCAAGGATGGTATTTGCGCTATCAATGTACGCATTTTTTATGGCATCCCAGTTTTCGTTTATGTCACTATCTGGGTGACTAGTTATCTCAGCCGCTTTTTGCGCAAGATGGTCATTATATTGTTGTAAGACAGCTGGATTTTTTAGTCGAGCGGTGTTGAATTTGCGGGGCCTGGATGTTTCGTTTCTGGGGCGGCGCACGGCTGCAATACGCAATCGAACATTAGCGATCATAAGATAATGGTCTCTTCCCATCCCAATATGGGCACCCTTCTTGTTTCGCACGTCCAGGAGGCAACTCTTGAATCTTTTACTAATGGCAAAATGGTCGATCTGATTTTGTGTTCTGCGCCGATCAACAGAGGACCAACTGATTTTGTGGTGGTCCTTATGCTCAAACATAGTACCACCGATGAAGAGACTGTGAAAGTTGCAGAACTCTACAAATCTTTCACCGTTGTCATTACGATCACCAAGACCGTGTCTCCCCATCACATGTCTGAGCCCATAGTTATCAGCGCCAACTTTCGCATTCAAATCACCCATAACCATTATAATGTCACCTTTAGGTGTTCTGCTCTGAACGGCGTTTAGTTCTTCGTAGAAGGAGTCTTTTGCCAAGACATTGTCGGGTTCAGTAGGGGCATAACATTGTATTATTGAGATGTTCCTCATTTTGGTCCGGAACCTGGCGGTCAAGACCCTGTCAGAGACCGGTTCCCAGGATAAGAGACAGTTTCGCGCGGCTCTGGTTAAAAGGAGCCCCACACCAGACTCACGACGACTACCGGCAGCTTTACCGGAGTACAACATTACAGTGCTGCCCGTTGGAGAGATGAATTCTCCGCTGTTCCACCATCTTATCTCACTAACTCCTAAGATATTTAATTTGTACCTCAGAAATTCACTATCTAATTGAAGAAATCGTGCGTTCTGGGGACCTTCTGATCCATAGTCCAGGAGAGTACGCACATTCCAGAATCCAATCTTTGTCATTGTACGATAGCCGAAAGTCGTAACCGTTGAGTCAGTCCTTATCCGAGGCATAGTTGACGTTTCGTTAGCATATAAAGATTTCGGATAGTGCAAGTTGCTGGCATACACATCCTGTCCTTTGATTGTCGGTTTTAACGACAGGCCCTCAAAGGGAAAGGCCGTGGTATTTTTTTCACACCCCACACCACAGGGGTACCTCAACCAAATCATCGCACCGCCATCACTGGCGGCTTGACGTTGGTTGGCAATGGTCAGTGACCACTGCCGTTCCAGGGGGCGCCCACGCGGAGGACTATGGAAGAGGAGTTTTTGCCCCCCCCCCCCCCTAGCGTAGAATTATGCTTTCTTCATTTTCTCAACTATTATACAGGGTTACTGGTAACTCGACGTGTTCCTTGCAAGGCGTTATAATAGAGTCAAAATGCAACAAAATAAAGCCACAAATGTTCTAACGATTTTCAGTGGTTACTGAGATATTTGAATTTTTAGGTTTTTAAAATAGAAACACGGATTTTGCCATTTAAAATAAGAATTTAAAAAAACTACTTAGTAACTGGCTCAAAACTTATTTTTTTCTCTTAGCCAACATTGTGGCAGATACTTCCCAATCATTCAAAATTTCAAAAATTATTCACATCTCGAAATTTTTAATTAAAAATTCTTAAAAAAAAATTTATAATTTTGTTTACTTAATTTTAAATGTAGTATTACTCAAAAAAATTATATGACACAAAGTGTACAAACCATTACAGAAACATGTCCGTTTTGTCAGATTTCCAAAATGGTATAAATATCAATAGAAATCCTTCAAATAATTGAAGGAACTTGCATTAACTTTAACGGGAAACCATTAGTCGATTTTTAGGTTTTAAAAAAAACACGGATTTAGCCATTTAAAATAAGAATTTAAAAAAAAATACTTAGAAATCTATTTTCTTCTCATAGCCAACACTATGCAAAAATTTCTCAATCATTAAAAATTTCAAAAATACTTCATCTCTCGAAATTTTTAAGTAAAAATCTTAAAAAAAAAAAATTTGTTTGACTTGATTTAAAATGAATTATTACTCAAAAAAATTATTTGGCACAAAGCGTACAAACCATTGGGAAAACATAAGTGTCAATTCAAACCCTTCAAATAATTGAAGTAAAGCCATTAATCGATTTGAGAAAAATAAAACAATTGCATAAATTCATACAAATTTCGAACATAAAGTTTCTTCTTTTCATTCAGTGTATTGAACCTTTTTATTGCCTAACTGCATAATTTAAAGGAGTAATCATAAAGTAATTGACAAGAGTGCTTAAAGGTATGTAACGCAAAGTCATAAAATAATTCGCATTGGATAAAATATTTCAGGTAAAAGTGATCTAATGAATGAAAAATAGGTAGGTAGTTTAAAGAAGCGTCATAAAGTAATTAACAACAGTCTTTATAAAAGTTGGTATTTGTATAAAATAATTCTAATAAAAACTGATGCAATGAATCAAAAGAAGAAACTTTATGTTCGAAATTTGTATGAATTTATGCAATTGTTTTATTTTTCTCAAATCGATTAATGGCTTTCCTTCAATTATTTGAAGGGTTTGAATTGACATTTATACCTTTTTGGAAAGCTGACAAGATGGGCATGTTTTCCTAATGGTTTGTACGCTATGTGCCATATAATTTTTTGAGTAATAATTCATTTTAAATCAAGTCAAACAAATATTTTTTTTAAAGATTTTTAATTAAAATTTCGAGAGATGAAGTATTTTTTGAAATTTTTAATGATTGAGAAATTTTTTGCATAGTGTTGGCTATGAGAAGAAAATAGATTTCTAAGTATTTTTTTTTAAATTCTTATTTTAAATGGCTAAATCCGTGTTTTTTTTAAAAACCTAAAAATCGAATAATGGTTCCCTGTTAAAGTTAATGCAAGTTCCTTCAATTATTTGAAGGATTTCTATTGAGATTTATACCTTTTTGAAAATCTGACAAGACGGACATGTTTTTGTAATGGTTTGTACACTTTTTTTGAGTAATACTACATTTAAAAATAAGTAAAAAAAATTTAAATTTTTTTTAAGTATTTTAAACTAAAAATTTCGAGATGTGAATAATTTTTGAAATTTTGAATGATTGGGAAGTATCTGCCACAATGTTGGCTAAGACAAAAAAATAAGTTTTGACCCAGTTACTAAGCAGTTTTTTTTTAATTCTTATTTTAAATGGCTAAATCCGTGTTTTTTTTTTTTAAAAAAACCTAAAAATTCAAATATCTCAGTAACCACTGAAAATCGGTAGAACATTTGTGGCTTTATTTTGTTGCATTTTGACTCTATTATAACGCCTTGCAAGGAACACGTCGAGTTACCAGTAACCCTGTATTTTAAAACTATTTTATTAATGTTGCTAATTTTTCAATGACTTCATTTTGTATAGTTTTTGTGATCAGAGCGCAGTTTTTGGTGCAGTATTCACTAGACGTGACATCAATTTTCAAATTTACAATACATAGTTGTGCAAAAAATCAAAACTCCACCACAATTCGTTTAAGAAGAGCTACTTAGTGATTCGACTAAAATGAAGGTGTGTGAATCTCATTATCTGACGTAAATAAAAACATATGAATTAATCCAATCCCTAATTATTCTAATGTACATAAGAAATTTATATGAATAAAAATTGGCATTTTCTAAAAAAAATTTTCAAGTGTTTGTTTTAAAGTAAATCTTCAAGTTAAATTCTTGAGATTGGGGGGGGGGGGGGGAGGACGAAAATTATGACCAGGCATTAACAGACTACTTAGACCCGAACGAAGAACCAAACATAGATTACTCCGAACAGCTGGATGACATTTATTTTTTAGATTGAAGCGCTCTTCGCTTCCGTATTTCGAGCACGTTGCACGAAGCGGAGAGCTACTGAGATTTTTAGTAGATACTGGGTCAAATCAAAACTATATACAGACCAGACATATCAAAAACCCCATCTTAAACAATAAATGTTTTTATGCACATTCGGTAGGAGGCAGTATCAAAATCGCGCACCACGCATTTGTCAATCTTTTTGGCCCAAATACCGACAAAATTAAATTCTTCATTCTCCCTAGCCTAATCTCCTTCGATGGTATCATCGGTAACGATACCCTCAAGTTGCTAAAAGCTGCTATGCGCACCAATGAAAATTACATGACCGTTTATAACAATCTCCATATCCCACTAAAACAACACATTTCGGAAACTGTAATATCAGAACAACACGCCTAGACAAAAGGCAATCCGATAAATTAAAACAAATTATTCAAAACTGTTCCAACCTACTCGCCGAGCCCGACGAAAAATTGACGTACACCAGTAGAAATACGTACAAAAACAGATGATCCGGTGTATTTCAGATCATACCCCTACCCAATCGCCTTAAAAAAAGAAGTCGAAAAGCAAGTTAATAAACTTCTTGACGATGGAATCATAAGACCTTCAAAATCTCCCTATAATTCGCCAGTTTGGATCGTCCCAAAAATATAAATATAAATATAATATAAATACATTTATTTATTATATTTCGGATACATAGTTTGCCTTGTTCGCATTTGTTTAGTGATTTAGTCGTGTGGCGAGTAGCAAATAGCTGAGGTAGTAGCAACTCTCCAAAAACCGTTGGCACCACAGTTTACTAAACTGTACAATAGAGCAGCTAGTGTTTACAGCACGGGAGCTATGAACTAATGAACTGAACTAAAACCATCAGGTTCGCACTGGTTTAGCGGATAATGATGCGGGGTGGGGGGGGGAGCTATCTACTCGCTAGAAAAAATAGAGTAAAATGGTTTAAGTATTTAGTCGAGTAGTTTAGATACTGACTAAACTACTCGACTAAAGTGTTATTGTTCAGACATTTCTCTCTGGTTCCTGTTAACCCCTTGTGGGGCATAGGACATTAAGCACGCCTACTTTTCACCTCGTCCTGTTCATCGCCACCGCCAAAGAGGATTGATAATTCTACAAGAGTTATCACTCCATATAACTTTCCCCTCTGCCAGGAGATTTGTATGTATTGACAAATTGAATGGACTTCACAAGAAAGCTGACTCCGCCTCCGCGGTAGATTTGTATGTGTTGATTCTCTTGTGTATCTATACTGTGTAGCTTATACTATGGGAGAGAATTGAGCAAAACCTGAAAAACTATCTCTTTCTTGTATAAAGAGACAGTGATAACGAAAATGGGGCGGTTTTCATTCTACCCTCGGGATTCCCATATAGATGCTTCGGCAGGATTCCCATTCAGATAGTGTTTCTTCTCTTCGTTTCTAAGAGCCTGGTCAATGCTCCGATAGTTTAATGGATAGTCTGAGAATCATAGGGGTATAAGTCAGGAGAAATGTGTTTCGAAAATAGCAATTACATTTTATTTTCTGAACTCCTTGTTTTTCTCCCTTTACTTTTTCCCAACGAAAGCCTCTGCTCTGCGCTCCCTCGGGGCAAAAATATAACGTGTGCAACATTTTTACTTTCGTGCTGCTCTCTACGAAGCTGTAGCCCTATCAAAAGTACAAAAACGAAAACAATTCGAACGAAGGTATGATACCTTCGTTGTGACTTATGGTGCATTGCATTTGCCACTTTGAAATTAGTAGTAAAACTTGTTCCGATTTCATTCTTCCTATGAGAGGCATATAAAATAGTAAGCTGCTTTCAACCAAATTAAGAAACGTGGTTTGGCAGTTTATAATTAAATAATATGAAATTTGGTAAAGATATCTTCAGAAATAAACCAGTCCGAAGCGTATATACCCTAGACTTGTACAGACCTAGTGGTGATACCAAAAGTACTAATTGGTAACAACCATATGCATGAAAAGTGAGTTTTCTATATGGCCAGTTTATAAGGGAGGTTGGCAATCATTCAGGAGGATCTTGACCATTATTAAAATCAATTAACTAACCCATTCTACAAATATTTGTCGAATTTTTCAAGTCGCTAGCTTCATTCTATCGAAAGTTATTGCTTATTTGAAGTTTCACTTGTAGGGGAGGTAGGGGTTCCTTGGGTCGGATCTTGCTCATTATTGCCACCAACAAATAAGATCATGCTACAAACATTTAAACAAAATTTCATGTCTCTAGCTTCACTCTATCGAAAGTTATCGCTTATTTGAAGTTTCATTTGTAGGGGAAGTAGGGGTTTCGCAGGTCGGATTTTACGAATTTTCAATATTAGCCAACTGGATTTTATTACAAACATTTGACCAAAATTTTAAGCCGCTAGCATTATTTTATCATAAGTTATCGCTTATTTTAATTTTCATTTCTAGGGGAGGTAGGGGTTCCTTAGGTAGGATCTAACCCATCTTGAATACCAACTAACCCAATCTCATTTCAAACATTTTACCAAAACTTCAAGTCGCTGGCTTGATTCGGTCAAAAGTTATCGCTTATTTGAAGTTGCATTTGTAAGGGAGGTAGGGGTTGCTTGGGTCGGATCTTGTCCATTTTCAATACCAACTAAGAAGATCTTACTAGCAACATTCCTCCAAATTTTCAACTTGCTAGTGTCATTCTATCGAAAGTTATCGTAATTAAAAGAATATTTAATTTTTTGAAATTTTGTAGGGGAGGTAGGCGTTCCTTTGATCTGATTACCCCAACTTACTATAGCTCAAGCAGCTTCCCACCCCAGGGTTACATGCCAAAAATCAGGTGTCTACGTCAATTGGTTCAAGAGTTATAGACAAAAAACCCGAAAATTAGGGTAGTACGGGGCTCTTTGCAAGAAAATTACCGTTAGTTTTCAACTGATCGACTTGATTTTTTCAGGAGAGTAAAAGATTATCCTCGCGAGCAATCTGTCAAAGTTAGAGCTTTTCATGCTTGTTTAATCGGGAGTTATTAATACATTTAACTATTGTACATATGTAGGGGAGGTAGGCGTTCTCTTGGCCTGATCATGCCCATTTTCGACACCAACCAACTAGATCATACTTCCAACATCTGACCAAAATTTCAAGGCTCTACCTTAATTCTATCGAAAGTTATCGTGCGAACGGACAGACAGACGGACAGACGGACAGACGGACAGACAGACAGACAGACAGACATGGCTAAATCGAATCAGGAGGTGACACTGAGCATTTATATATATACATTGCTATACCTCCGGAGCCTCCTTTAAGGTGTTACATATTTCCGTCGTGACAAAAACAATATACCCTATACTAAAAGTCTAGGGTATAAAAAGTTTTTCTAAGAAAAGCTTGCTTTTGGAACGGTCGTTCCTATGACAGCTATACGATAGAGTAGTCCAAATTCAACCAAATTCGGCAATATGATTTTTCTAAAAGTATTATTGATTAGTGTGAAATTTGAAAAATATTTCTTTAGAAATAAAAAAGTTTTTCTCACAAAGACGAATTTTTGGACTGGTCGTTCCTATGGCAGCCATATGACATAGTGGTCCGATTCCATTGATTCCGATATATATACCGCGTGAAATAGAAAGAAGGCTTTCTACAAAATTTCAGCTTGATAGCTTTAAAACTGAGGGACTAGTTTGCATGGAAACAGACAGACAGACGGACAAAGCTTAATCGACCCGTCTCATCATACTGACCCAGAATATATATATTTTAGTTTATATGGTCGGAGGTGCTTCCTTCTGTGCGTTGCAAACTTCATGACAAAGTTAATATACCCTATCACATCCGTGAAGGGTATAAAAATGGCGATTTTAAAATGGCAATATCTCGTGTGTTCATTATCGAATCGAGTTGAAATTTAGAATACTCAGGGGACCCTCAAAAATGCGGCTAACAATTTTTATACCCTAGACTTATAGTATAGTGTATATTGTTTTTGTCACGACGAAAATATGTAACACCTTAAAGGAGGCTCCGGAGGTATAGCAATGTATATATATAAATGATCAGGGTCACCTCCTGATTCGATTTAGCCATGTCTGTCTGTCTGTCTGTCTGTCCGTCTGTCTGTCTGTCTGTCTGTCTGTCTGTCTGTCTGTCTGTCTGTCTGTCTGTCTGTCTGTCCGTCTGTCTGCCCGTTCGCACGATAACTTTCGATTAAATGAAGCTAGAGCCTTGAAATTTTGGTCAAATGTTGGAAGTGTGATCTAGTTGGATGGTATTGAAAATGGGCATGATCAGGCCGAGAGAACGCCTACCTCCCCTACATATGTAAAATACATAAATGTATCTATAACTCACGATTAAAGAAACATGAAAAGCTCTAGCTTTGGTAGATTACTCATGAGGGTAATCTCATACTCTCCTGGGAAAATAAAACTGATAAGTTGAAAACTAACGGTAATTTTCTTACAAAGAACCCCGTACTACCCTACTTTTCAGGTTTTTTGTCTATAACTCCTGAACCAATTGACGTAAACACCTGATTTTTGGCGTGTAACCTTGAAGTGAGAAGCTGCTTAAGATTATGTAAGTTGGGCATAATCAGATCAAAGGAACGCCTACCTCCCCTACAAATTTCCAAAAATTAAATATTCCTTTAATTACGATAACTTTGGAAAAAATGATACTAACAAGTTGAAAATTTGAAAGAATGTTTCTAATAAGACCTACTTTGTTGATATTGAAAATGGGCACGATCCGACTCAAGGAACCCCCACCTCCCCTACAAATGAAACTTCAAATAAGCGATAACTTTTTATAAAATGAAGCCAGCAACTTGAAATTTTGGTCAAATGTTGAAAGTGAGATTGAGTTAGTTGGCATTAAAGATGGGTAAGATCCAACCTAAGGAACCCCTACCTCCCCTAGAAATGAAACTTAAAATAAGCGATAACTTACGACAAAATAAAGCTAGCGACTTGAAATTTTGGTCAAATGTTTGTAGTATGATCTTGTCGGCTAATATTGAAAATACGTAAAATCCGACCAACGAAACCCCTACTTCCCCTACAAAAGAAACTTCAAATAAGCGATAACTTTCGATAGAATGAAGCTAGAGAATTGAAATTTTGTTTAAATGTTTGTAGGGGGATCTAATTGGTTGATGGAAATGCTGGGCAAGATCCGACTCAAGGAACCCCCACCTCCCCTACAAGTGAAACTTCAAATAAGCGTTAATTTTCGATAGAATGAAGCTAGCGACTTGAAAAATTGGATAAATATTTGTAGAATGGGTTAGTTACATAATTGATTTTGAGAATGGTCAAGATCCCACTGAATGAGTGCCAACCTCCCCTATGAACTGGCCATATAAGAGACCCACTTTTAATGCATATGGTCGTTGCCAAATGGGACTTTTGGTATCACCACTAGGTCTGTACAAGTCTAGGGTATATACGCTTCGGACTCCGGGCCGAAGCAAAGCTTCGGCCTGGTTTAGATTGTTGTTCAACAGATATTGCCAACCCAAAGAGTGATGAAATCATACTTTAATGGAATTTTAACCTTTCTCCAACTTCAATATATCGAATACGGTTTATCTTTTGTTGTATATGAAAGTTTCTTTCTTTTGTGCAGAATTTAATAAGGAAATTTTTCCCATATTATTTTTTCTTTGAAAATGCACCCGCTATGAATGTTTTCCCAAAGTTTCTTAACTTTATAAATTGTTTTCCACTTTTTGCCTAATATGACTCAACTATTTGAACAATCTTTCAACGTTACTTCGTTATTAATGAGTCAATGCCGCCTGGTACTACTAAGGAAGACTTCCAACAACCAACAATATGCTATTGGATGATGTAATTTATTATAGACGTGATTTTGCACTGATAATGCCGATTTACTATTTAATTTAGTGTCTTTGTGGTTCGAATCGAATTGAAGACTATTAGCTGATTGAAATGATAGAGCTTGTTATTCTATCAAATATACAGGGTGTCCACTACTTCTAAGAAAACACATACACATAAGTATATTATAATGCTAAATTATTATTAGCTGGCATAAATGTACTGTACATATATATACACATACATCTGTTTTCAATAAGCTAGAGCCTAGGCAAAGAGGATTGATCATCCTACAAGAGTTATCACTCCATATAACCAAAGAGGATTGATAATTCTACAAGAGTTATCACTCCATATAACTTTCCCCTCTTCCAGGAGATTTGTATGTGTTGACAAATTGTATGGGCTTCACAAGAAAGCTGACTCCGCCTCCGGCGGTAGATTTGTATGAATTGATTCTCTTGTCTATCTATACTGTGTAGTTTATACTATGATTATACAATTTGTCAATACATACAAATCTCCTGGCAGAGTCGAAACTTCTATGGAGTGATAACTCTCGTGGAATCTATACTATTTGGCCTAGGCAACTTATATGAGTTTTCGTAGGTATCGCAATATAATGTATATGCATATATGTAAGTATGTGAAATGATCCGGGCAAAGAGGATTGATATTCTGCAAGAGCTATCACTCCATAGAACTTTCACCTCTGCCAAAAGATTTGTATGTATTGACAAATTATATAGACTTCACAGTATAGATACACAAGAGAATCTTTACATACAAATCTACCGACGGAGGCGGAGCCAGCTTTCTTGTGTATGTATTGATTCTCTTGTGTATCTATACTGTCTAGTCTATACAATTTGTCAATACATACAAATCTTCTGGCAGAGGGGAAAGTTCTCCTGATGAATGAATTAGTCATGTTTGTGTGTCGATCGGTGTGTCTGTTCGTCTGTCCGTCCCTCAAACCTTGTTCAAAGAGGATTGATAATTCTACAAGAGTTATCACTCCATATAACTTTCCCCTCTGCCAGGAGATTTGTATGTATTGACAAATTGTATAGACTTCACAAGAAAGCTGACTCCGCCTTCGGTGGTAGATTTGTATGTATTGATTCTCTTGTGTATTTATACAGTGTAGTTTATACTATGTTTATACAATTTGTCAATACATACAAATCTCCTGGCAGAGGCGAAACTTATATGGAGTGATAACTCTTGTGGAATCTATACTATTTGCCTTGTTCAACCATGTGATACATAGCCATTGCTAATTATTATCACTAGGTACAACCAAAAAGGATTGATAATTCTACAAGAGTTATCACTCCATACAACTTTCCCCTCTGCCAGGAGATTTGTATGTATTGATAAATTGACAAAGTGATAAATCTTGTGGAATCCATACTATTTGGTACACCAAATAGTATAGATTCCACAAGAGTTATCACTCCATAGAAGTTTCGCCTCTGCCAGGAGATTTGTATGTATTGACAAATTGTATAAACATAGTATAAACTACACAGTTTAGATACACAAGAGAATCAATACGTACAAATCTACCGCCGGAGGCGGAGTCAGCTTTCTTGTGAAGTCCATTCAATTTGTCAATACATACAAATCTCCTGGCAGAGGGGAAAGTTATATGTAGTGATAACTCTTGTAGAGTTATCAATCCTCTTTGGTACTGGTGTACGTTTCGTTTAAACTTTTGCAGATCATAATTGCTGGGGAAAACAAAAGATGGTAGGCTGTTCTACATTCGTGTTGTTCTGGATACAAGTGAATCATAGACTTTACCGGTACAACTACTAAGTTCAAGAAAATGAGGATGGGCACGGCAGGCTAGCCGGGTGTTACGCAAGGGAAGAGCAAGCTCAGCAATAAGACAAGATATTTTGGCAGAACAACGGCGGTTGTAGTAGCGATAAAAAAGTGATAAACAACCGACATTTCACCGGTGTTCAAGCGGCGCTATATGAGAAGTTATGGATTCATCGCCAATAAGGTTGAAGGCTTTCCGTTGAACTTTGTCTAATGCGGATTGGGCGGTTCGACCTGCGCCTGCCCATATGTGGGAATAATATTCAAGTCTCGGTCTTATGTGGGCCTTATAAATTTGCGTCAAATCAGATGGTATAAAGTTTTATTTTTACATCGATTCATGAAACGCAGACACTTCATTGCATTTTTTGCAATGTTGAAAATGCGGTCAGACCAATTTTGTTTACTATAGTTGTTTACACCTAGTACATTCAGCGTGGACGAGTCAATAATGCTGATGACACCATCGACAAGAATGGGTTGGGCGGTAGATGGGGCACGTCGTTTATTGGAAGTAAGACAACACTGAGTTTTGGAGGCATTAAACTCTACTCGATTCGCTTTTCCCCATGCAATAATTTTTGAGATATCTGTATTTAGTGAGTCAGACATGCGATCTGGGTTGAGAGATGTGGCATTTTGGCAGGAGTCAGCTGCAGAATCAAAAGTATAAATAGAATTAAGGGTGCTGTCATTTGCAAAGCTGTGAATTGGGTTTGAAGTCACACTTAAAAGATCGTTGATGAACAGAAGAAAAAGCGTTGGTAGGATAGGACAGTACCTCGAGGGACGCCTGCGTTGGTGGTATGGCAATTCAATTTAACTCCATCAAGGACGACTCGAAGCGAACGGCCGTGGAGGAATCTTTCAATCCATTCAACTAATTTTGAGTCAAGACCAAAAGCCTGGAGTTCAGCTAAAAAAGCCGGATGCCAAACTCTGTCAAAAGCTTTCTAAATGTCGAGAGTAATGATTTTAGCTTCACCAAATTGATGAATACATCGATTCCATCTTTTGGTGATGTATGTCATTTAATCTCCGTTGGAGCGCGAAGAACGGAAACCGTATTGTCCATCGTCTTACTTCCATCAACTGAGAATGCAGCTCAGCAGCATTTAATGGGGGTGTACCGCCAAGTGCAGAAGTGGTTTTGCTTTGATAAAAGGCCCGAAGAATGAGGGTGGAAAATCACCAAAAGTGGACTCCTGCCTGTAACAATCACGAGGAATGCCGCAAAAGATGCCCTACTGCGCATCATTTTCATAAGGCTGTAAGTCAGTGGTGTATTTTTTATTCAACTTCTTGTAATATATACATACATGTAAATATAGTACAACCTTGAATATTCAAATTGTTGAAGAATTAAAAGCACCTACTAAAAAAAGGACGAAAATACGTTATAAGGGAGCACACGTTCAAAAACGTGATTTTAGTTATTTCGAATTTCTGAATTTTCTTTTGATCAAATTAAAAAGATTAGGTGCTTTCCGAACGGAGAATCTTATGCTCTCCAAATCTCACCTAAAGCCTTTTTACGTATTGGTAACCGTTTTCCAGTTACAGACGTTCAAATGTAACCATAACAGGGTTTTTCGCAAAGTTGGGAAAAATCGACGTTCTTCGACTGTGGTTTGTGGCACTAGACCGAATTTGATGTTAAGGTAGATAATTCGACGGAGAATTTTATGCTCTTCAATTTATGCATGAACTTTTTCTAGCTAGAATCCATGGTTTTCAAGTTATAATCGAAAACCAAAAAAGTACCGAAATTTCGAGGTTTTTTGAGATTTTGACCATGTTCCGCAAAACAAATGTTTGGTGGGAAGCTCCGGATTCGTGTTTAGCGCCCCAAAAAATATAAAAAAATTAAAAAAAAAATCTCCACCAGAATTTATTTCCCCAAATCACGCAATGGCTGGACTAAAATTTAAGTAGCGCTAGTTATGCTCCGTTTTCGTATGAGGAATAATCTTAGTCATCGAAGTATCAATGTGGTAATCGTTGGAAGTGCGCTTCAGAACCATCCCGTAGAGTTGAGAAAGCTAATTATCTCCCCGATACAGTTCAAGGAGATATCGGATGTATTAGTGAAGAAAGCGTTACCCGATTCTTGATGCCTGGCTTGTGCCTGGGCTGGGCATACGCCCAGGAAATGGATCGAATTTCCTTCGCCGATGTATTCTTGCAGCGCCGACACTGAAGAATGTACAATACATATACCTAATCTGGCCGCGTCCTCACCCCCAAGTAGCACAAATGAATTTGTCATATAAAAAGTTATAACAGCGTTGTTTAAACGTTTCATCATCATCGTGGCGCGACAGCCCGACGTCGGGCCTTGCCCGCCTGGATCGTTGTCCTAAAATTGTCTCGCGTCCTCCAATCTTGGAAGCCCAGTAGTTGCGCGGCGTCCACATATACTGAGCTCTCCCAACGAGATCTCGGTGGTCTTCGCAGTCTCGCTCCGTCGACTCGTTTTGCGTTCATTACTGTCTTTCGCATGCAATCATCGTCCATTCGCTGTACATGCCCTGCCCATTGAAGTCGTTGTAGTTTGACAATTTTTGAAACTTCTAGCTCATCGTACAGTTCAAATGACTCATGGTGGTACCGGATGCGCCATCCGTCTTGATCGCAAACAGCCCCGAAAATTCGCCGCAGAACCTTACGTTCAAATGTGTCTAGCATGTTTCCGGAGGCTTGAGTTAGGGTCCATGCTTCGCGTTCGCAGCCATAGCATAGCACCTGTCGTATAATGGTTTGTACACGCGGAGCTTCATTTTTCATTTCATTTTTCTGTGCACATGCTTCGATTTCATTATGGGGAGAACCGAGAAAAAAGTCTTATTAGCTAACTGAATTCGTCGCTTGATTTCGTCAGTTTCGTTGGCGTCTCTTGACAAGCTGCAACCCAGGTATATGAAGTCGTTTACGAACTCGATGTTGAGGTCCCCCACATTGATGCTCGATTGTGCAGGTGTCCTTGTCGCCGATTGCATAATTATTTTAGTTTTACCCTCGTTGATACGTAGTAAAACCTCTTTTGCAGCGGTATCGAGCGTATGCAGAAGCTCTTCTGCGTCGGCCAATCTTCGGGACATGATGTTGATGTCGTCGGCGTACGCTGCTAATTGTGTCGACTTGATGAGTAGCGTATTGCTGTTGTCCATATTCATAGCCCGAATATTGTATTCCAGTGCTAGGTTGAAGAGCGTCGGTGCCAGCCCATCGCCCTATTTCAGACCAGTGCGTGTTTCAAATAGATCTGTAAGTCTATTCTGGATCCTGACCTGTGAGACGGCGTTGGTCATCGTCATCTTTGTCAGTCGCACTAATTTGGCCGGTATACCAAATTGCAGCATGATGTTGTATACAGTACTCCACGATCGATACTGTCGTATGCCTACTTGAAGTCGACGAAGATTTGGTATACGTTGACGTTGTGTTCCCAGCACCTCTGGAGTATCAGTTCTACCGGAAAGAGCTGATCGGTTGTGGAGCGACCAGGTGTGAAACCACTTTGATATTCGCCAATGATTCGTTCTGCGTACGGTTTTATTCTATTTTCCAGAATTTTCGTCAAAATTTAAAAGGACGTTCAAACAAGTGATATGCCCCTGTAATCCTCACACCGCAGTTTATCTCCTTTTTTGTGAATTGGACAGATGATGCTTCTGCGCCAATCGTCTGGGATCTCCTCGTCTTCCCATAGTCGCAGGAGTAATTAATGGATGGCATCAACTAATTATTCTATTCGATATTCGCCGTAGCTCGACATATTTTTCTCTTCTGGCTCTGGTTCCTCTTTCAATCCATAGTCTGTAGGCCTCGTTTTTCGCGTCAAGTGAATTTTTGCATTCTTCGTCGAACCAGTCATTTCGCGCTCGCCGGGCTATATATCCCACGACCTTCTTTGCGACATCTTTGATGGTTCTTCCCAGAACCCATGGACGCCTGTGTTGCTGATGTTGTGTAGCATAGGTGATAGTCTTTCCTCCAGGGCGGTAGTATACGCCACCGCTGTAGCATATCTCTGAAGCTTACCAACCGCTTAGATTTTGGGAGGGCTGATTCTCGATTGGTGCACTGAGGAAACTCTACATCTGTAGATCGTCTTCACCAAGTGATGATCTGAGTCACAGTTTGCTCCTCGATAGGAGCGGACATCCATCACACAAGACGCCCATCTCCTGCAAATGAGGACGTCGATGCGGGAAACACGTAGAGCTTACGACTTGATTCCTGCTACAGGCGAAGTCGATAAGTCGCTGGCCGTTGTCGTTACATTCATCATGGAGACCGTGGCCTCCAGTAGTCCCCCGGTGCCAACTTTCATTTCCGACTTTCGCGTTAAATTCTCCCAGCAGCAATTTGACGTCGTTTGTTGGAAGTGAGTCGAAGAGAGCCTCAAGGCGGGCGTAGAACTCGTCTTTTACTACGTCTTCTTTAACTTCAGTGGGGGCATGCACATTGATGAGCCAGAGATTGAAGAATCGAGTCTTGATGCGAATCACACATAGCCACTCATTTATGGGTTTGAAGTCAGTAATGTGCGGTTTGAGGTGATTGTTCACTATAAATGCTACTCCAAACTCCTTGCGGCCCGATGGTTTGCCACTTGTAAAAATTGTGTGCGATTTCTTGTCATTAATCTCAATGCTAAGCTTCAGATGGTTTAATAAACGTGCTGGAGTTCACACAACTATGTTTCAGGTCCAACTATGCAAGTCATTCCATCCTACTAAACCTGAGACGCTTAGGTGTTGGTCAGCCATTCAGGCGACAGCTACCTGCCTTTTTCCAAACTGTCTTATCGCGAAGGCATTGGCCGTCAGCGATTTGATACACTGCCGTTACCAGGGGGCGCCCACGCGGAGGACTATGGAAAAGGTCTTGTGCCCCCCATTTACAATACCAACCAACTAGATTCTACTGCCAACATTTGACCAAAATTTCAAGGCTCTGGCTTCATTCTGTCGAAAGTTATCGTTCAAACGGACAGATAGACAGACATGGCTAAATCGAATCAGGAGGTGACCCTGATCATTTGTATATATTGCTATACCTCCGGAGCCACCTTTAAGGTGTTACATATTTTCGTCGTGACAAAAACAATATACTCTATACTATAAGTCTAGAGGGAATAAAAAGAAGACGCTACGATCAAAATAAAAAAACAATAATGAATTATTTAACTTAGCTGATAGGTCCACTTCGTAACACAAGCTTTTATTGACTTTGCACATTTTGTTATTGTTTTTATTCTATTGTCACTTTTGTTGATTTTGTAAGTAAATATAACTATTACTATTCTAGTACGAATTAACGAATTGATATTTAGTACACGAGTTGTTACGAAGTTGTATATTAGATGTCACTATTCGTGTATTGATAAGCTTTTTTTGAAACGACGTAGTGAGAGATGCTCCTAACCTTCAATTCGATTTTGGCACGTACTCAAGGTTAGACATGAAAACTAGCAACAGTAAAATTTTTGAATCTGAAGTGGCTGAATTGGGACGTATAGTAGGATATTTTAGCAAGTGTATTCGAATATTTAGCACCTTAATACATTTATAGTAAAATTGAAATTTGTTCATTTTTTTCATTAATTTTCTTTGAGGAATACTTCGCAATATTGGTCCGTCGAGGATTTTCCACAAAATTTGCTCCTTCGAGGAATTATTGGCAACATTGGTCCCTCGAGGATTTTACACAAAATTTTCGCCTTCGAAGAATTAGTTACAACATTGGTCCGTCGAGCCGGATCTTGACTATAGAAATCGATATACAGTCCATTTTCGATCTGGAAATAGTAATTGCTGGAATCTTGAAGGAAAATTGCTATAACAAAATTTGGTGAGTCCCTTTCCTTTCCTAACCTTTATTCCGCTTATTTCGTGAAATGATATAAACTAATATAAAATACAGGGTTACTGGTAACTCGACGTATTCCTTGCAAGGCGTTATAATAGAGTTAAAATGTAACAAAATAAAGCCACAAATGTTCTACCAATTTTCGGTGGTTACTGAGATACATATTTGAATTTTTAAGTTTAAAAAAAACACGGATTTAGCCATTTAAAATGAGAATTAAAAAAAAACTACTTAGTAGCTGGGTAAAAACTTATTTTTTCTCTCAGCAAACATTGTGATAGATACTTCCCAATCATTCAAAATTTCAAAAATTATTCACATCCCGAAATTTTTAATTTGAAATTCTAAAAAAAAGTTAAATTTTTTTAACTTATTATTAAATGTAGTATTACTCAAAAAAATTATAAAGCACAAAGTGTGCAAACCATTACATATCCGTCTTGTAAGCTTTCCAAAAAGGTATAAATATCAATAGAATTCTTTCAAATAATTGAAGGAGCTTGCATTAACTTCAACGGGGAACCATTATTCACACTATGCAAGAAATTTCTCAACAATTAAAAATTTCAAAAAATACTTCACATCTCCAAATTTTTAATTAAAAGTCTTAAAAAAAATATTTGTTTGACTTGATTTAAAATGAATTATTACTCAAAAAAATTATATGGCACAAAGCGTACAAACTATTAGGAAAACACTCCCATCTGATCAGCTTTCCAAAAAGGTATAAATGTCAATTCAAACCCTTCAAATAATTGAAGGAAAGCCATTAATCGATTTGAGAAAAATAAAACAATTGCATAAATTCATACAAATTTCGAACATAAAGTTTCTTCTTTTCATTCAGTGTATTGAACCTTTTTATTGCCTAACTGCAAAATTTAAATGAGTAATCATTATTTAATTAACAAGAGTCCTTAAAGGGATGTAACGCAAAGTCATAAAATAATCCGCATTGGATAAAATACGAGTATTTCAGGTAAAGTGATTTAATGAATGAATGAATGATAGGTAGTTTAAAGAAGCGTCCCAAAAACAACTCTGTTGTAAAAAATTCCCCGCCAAGAGAAACCTCTCAACCGCAAAAAGGATTGATATGAATACAATACCGCCAAAGTACTTGTAGCTTCGCGCCCCACTCTAGGGTTGGCATATTGAACGCTTATTGAATTAGTAAATTTCTTTCAAAGCTGATTAGCGGGGATATTTATATACCGTTCGAAACATAACATAATGGGGCAACTTTTGTCAGCTTTGCAGATTTGTCAGTTCAAAGTACCGTTACGAAATAATCATTTGGATTTTTAATGAAAAATAGATTTCACAATTTTTTCAAAGTTTGAACGGTTGTATCTTTGAAATAATGGTTTTTTTTTAACCGGTAAAAAGTTTATTTATATGAAATTTTATGTAGTTTCAGAAAGTAAGATCAAATCTTGGATCGAATAATTGGGGGCTTAGAAAATTTAGAATTTGTTGGACAAGTCAAGGGTTTGGACAGTTTTTTTTAAAAATGCTTTAACTCTGTAACGGTTAAAGATAGAGGGTTCATGTAGTACATTAATTTTCTGCAAATGAACCATACTATCTACCATTTAAATATTTACCATCATGAATGGGACACCCTGTATAGAAGCACATAAAGCAAATGAAATGTCATCCCCTCTCCTACTTCTCCTATTGGAACAATAACATTCCAGTCTGTCTCTCTGCCGCGGAACACCCGCCCGATCATATAGAAGCAAAAGAGATGTCAAATTTCCAGCCCACTTCCTACTTCCTCACTTGTACCGAATTGCTTCGTTTCTCTAGGTCTTTTTCATTTCCTCTGATTCTCCTTTCAAAAACCACACAGCATGTTTTTTTTTCTTTCCGGACATCCTAAGATGCAGCCATAAACATTCAGTTTAAATTTTTTCATGACACACTTTTCATTTATGCACTTGCCACAAGCCACGTCCACAGCCATTACCTCGTATGGTTCTCCTCCCCCGACGAGCGCACGGACTTTTGCATCCGTCGTCGTCACTACTCACATAATCAAGTGTTTGCGTCTCTCCCCGTCGGCATTCGATCTCTGCAAGTGATTTCCTGTGTCGCATTCAAATTATCAAAAAGACTTAAGCCAGAAACTCTACTATAAAACTTCACATTTTTGGATGTATCTTTTTATCTACTGCACGGATCAGAGAAAATGATAGCCTATGCACAATCTTCGGACACAGGCAATCCGTGAGAAAAGAAAGCAGACCTGGATCCGCTCCCTACGAGGCTGTAGCCCTGTCAAAGAACAACGAGAACAACAAGAACAAGAAAAATTTGAACCAGGCCGAAACTTCGCTTCGGCCCGGAGTCCGAAGCGTATATACCCTAGACTTGTACAGACCTAGTGGTGATACCAAAAGTCCCAATTGGCAACGACCATATGCATTAAAAGTGGGTCTCTTATATGGCCAGTTCATAGGGGAGGTTGGCACTCATTCAGTGGGATCTTGACCATTCTCAAAATCAATTAACTAACCCATTCTACAAATATTTGTCCAATTTTTCAAGTTGCTAGCTCCATTCTATCGAAAATTAAAGCTTATTTGAAGTTTCACTTGTAGGGGAGGTAGGGGTTCCTTGAGTCGGATCTTGCCCAGCATTTCCATCAACCAATTAGATCCCCTACAAACATTTAAACAAAATTTCAAGTCTCTAGCTTCATTCTATCGAAAGTTATCGCTTATTTGAAGTTTCTTTTGTAGGGGAAGTAGGGGTTTCGTTGTTCGGATTTTACGTGTTTTCAATATTAGCCGACTGGATCATACTACAAACATTTGACCAAAATTTCAAGTCGCTAGCTTTATTTTGTCGTAAACTGATTTTAAGTTTCATTTCTAGGGGAGGTAGGGGTTCCTTAGGTCGGATCTTACCCATCTTTAATGCCAACTAACTCAATCTCACTTTCAACATTTGACCAAAATTTCAAGTTGCTGGCTTCATTCTATCAAAAGTTATCGCTTATTTGAAGTTTCATTTGTAGGGGAGGTGGGGGTTCCTTGAGTCGGATCGTGCCCATTTTCAATATCAACAAAGTAGGTCTTATTAGCAACATTCTTTCAAATTTTCAACTTGTTAGTATCATTTTTTCCAAAGTTATCGTAATTAAAGGAATATTTAATTTTTGGAAATTTGTAGGGGAGGTAGGCGTTCCTTTGATCTGATTATGCCCAACTTACATAATCTTAAGCAGCTTCTCACTTCAAGGTAACACGCCAAAAACAGGTGTCTACGTCAATTGGTTCAGGAGTTATAGACAAAAAACCCGAAAAGTAGGGTAGTACGGGGTTCTTTGTAAAAAAATTACCGTTAGTTTTCAACGTATCAGTTTTTTTTCCCAGAAGGGTATGAGATTACCCTCATGAGTAATCTACCAAAGCTAGAGCTTTTCATGTTTCTTTAATCGTGAGTTATAGATACATTTATGTATTTTACATATGTAGGGGAGGTAAGCGTTCTCTTGGTCTGATCATGCCCATTTTCAATACCATCCAACTAGATCACACTTCCAACATTTGACCAAAATTTCAAGGCTCTAGCTTTATTTTATCGAAAGTTATCGTGCGAACGGACAGACAGACGGACAGACAGACAGACAGACAGACAGACAGACGGACAGACAGACAGACGGACAGACAGACAGACAGGCAGACATGGCTAAATCGAATCAGGAGGTGACCCCGATCATTTATATATATACATTGCTATACCTCCGGAGCCTCCTTTAAGGTGTTACATATTTCCGTCGTGACAAAAACAATATACCCTATACTATAAGTCTAGGGTATAAAAATAGCCATTTTCAAATTATCATATCTCGGGTGTTTATACCAGAGTTGTTCCGGTTTTTTACTTTACATTCTTTACAAGATTTTTTACATGTAAAAAAATCATTTTTTTACGTTAATGTTTTTTTACGCCACGTAAAAAAATAAAATGTAAAAAACATATTTGTATGAGGAATTCCGATTTCTAATACTTCTGATTTCTTGTTTTCCGTGTTTTATTTTTTGTTCGTCTAAGCAGAGTTAACTTAGAAGATATTTACCGAATCGTTGCTAAATGACTGCGCTTTCTTAAAGCACTCAGTACTACAATTTACTCCCACTCTCGTTGCATATGGCCTTCACAGCCCCCTCTATTCTTTAAATAAGAATACGCTCTAAGTTTTGGTAAATTTTATTCGTTATGTATTGAAATTCATTCAAAAGTAAAAGTAAATTCTTCATGAAAAAAAAAATCACAAAAAATATATATTATTAGGGTTTGTGTATAAAACAAATTATACACATATCACATCGCCTTTTTTAATGTTGTGCCCATGAAGACATTTCTTAAACTTAAGTATTATTAAATAACAATAATTTTTATTTCCAAGTGAATTAAACATATTCTCTTATGGAAAAGAAAACATAATAAATAATGATCACAATTCATAGTCACAAAAGAATTCTTCCAAGATATTTGTTTTTGCACATAAAGAAAACTGTATATCGATTATATTAGATTCACGCTGACGGCCAAGCACTTGATCTGACAGATTACTTACATAAAAATGTGACTGGCAGTTTTAGAGTGATATCTGGCCTGATGAAGTAATTTGGCCGCTAGTGTAAACCTAATGTAATTAAAAAAAAATTATATTGTAACATTTTATAATAATTCTTCTTCATCATCATCACAAACGAAATCCTTTAAATATTCAGGCTTTGTATTTAAGGAAAAGTAAATATGCATTAGTTTTTTGGAACGTTCAAATGTTAGCCGATTTCTCAGTGGAGTATGGATATTGTTCCAATTTGAAAAAACTCTTTCGAGCTGTGCTGATGATGCTGGTATATTTTGCAGCTTTAAAGTTAATTCAGCCAAATTTTGGTGATGAAGTTTTGCCGTACTCCAAAATATCTAGCGTTTTGATATTTCTTTTTGGTATAAAGTTTCAAATAAACCGCTTTTTTCTCTAAAGTGGTGCCAGTCCTCGAGACCGGCTGCACTTAAATTTTTTAAAAGGAAATTACTAATTTGTTTGAACTGAGACGAATTAATCACCGTTTTGTCATAAAAGGGGTGTAAATAAAATGCTGCCAAAGCAATCGTATTCAAAGCCATTTCTCGTCGTTCTATTAGTTTTGGTAAAATCATACTTTTAAATTTTCCTTTTAAATTGAATGAAAGCCACATATGAGCAGCGTCAGCTAGAGAAGTATCCATTTGTTGGCATTTATTGATAAGAACGCAGATTGGATCTAACATTTCTTCATGGGCTCTTACACTTTCTACAAAGTCGTCATCAAAAACAAGTTTAGTTATAGTAGTCCTAACTTTCTTTGGTTTTCCATCAGTTATAATTAGCTTAATAACCTGAAGATTTGTGAGGAAGCTTGCGAAGGCGTTACGAAATGAACACCAACGAGTTTCACAAGCAAGCTTGATCCTGTTACCACCCTTCGCGACAATAGAATTCTCTAAATCTGAATTTTTGAATTCTTTTAATATCATGTTTACATTTTCCACCAATTTTTTGTCCGTGACATCTTTGGCTAGTAAATTTCCAATGTGGCTATTACATCTTGAATGCCACAAAACATGCTCGACGTTTTTACCCATTCTGACCATGTTGCTAGCGTTGTCAGAAACAACAGCGTAAAATGTGGTGTTATACATTTCCTTTCCAAGATCAAGTGACTCATAAACGATGTCTGACAGCTTGTCTGCTGTCTCTCCTTCGCCACTTAAGTCCCATGCATTCAAAAATGCGGTTTTTCCTTTGGCATTGTGTAGCATAGTGACAACAGTCTTCGTGTTGTTGGATGTGTTCTTCCATCCATCTATGAGTAACACGGATTCCCGATGATCCGAATATCGGAACTCATTCAAACAGTTTTCGTAAGCTTCATCGAGAAGCTTGTTTGAGAGTTGTTTCCTTCGGTAAAAGACTCGCATATGAAGGCCTCAATTGCGTTACCATGTTTTTAAAATGTGGTGATTCTATTATATGCAATGGAATTTTGCATCCGTAAAAAAAATTCGCCACAGCTTTATCAATCTCTTTTTGCTCATCGGCTCTCATCGAATCCACAAAGTTAGATAGCGTTGCTGCCGTAGTTGGTTTCTTCTTTTTATTGGAACGTTGTCCCAAAAGTGTCGATGATGAAGCTGAAGTACTCGGCGTGTCGGTTAAAATCAACACATCATTGCCGCCACTGGATATCGACTCGAACTAAAAAGCGCCACATTAAGTGAGACCGCGAACTTCTAATAATATAAAGTACTTTAAAATTACCGGAATCAATTGTCCAGAATCTTCAATGATGTATTCCTCAATGCTCGCATCTCCACACTCTGTCTCCGCCTCCGTATTTATGCAACGCTTTCTATATTAAAAATATATAAAGTTTTAGCATAAAATAAAATAATAACCAATAGCCAGGTTTATACCGTGGAACTAAAAAGAGTATTAACTAGATCATAATAGATTTACGTAGTTCTAATTCGTGGAGTGTTTATACCGGCCGGTAATAAATATGGCAAATGTCAGATGTTAGCCTATTCGCTTGGATTTAAGGAGAATTTTAGAAATGAAAAGAGCCAGTAACTTCTAATGAAAAGCGCTTTAATACCGCCGACTCAAACAAAACATACACAGAGAAAAGCAACCGTCAACAACGGAAATGCAAACCCAATCCACAATACCGCATCGCAAGTAGAGATAAGAGCTAATCCAATCAACTAATCCGACATGCTTACATCATGGAGAGTTAGCTGGGATGAATTAATACTGAAACATAGTTCCGCGATATAAGCGTAGTGAATGGAAAATTTACCTGTGTGCAGCCAACCGTGCACTTGGCGTATTTTGAAACGTCTTGGAACAAAAGTTGCAAAATGCACTATATTTTTTCCCCTCTTTTCTGAGAGTGAAATTCAATTGTTGAAATTGAGTTGTGGACGGCCTACCGCTACTCATTTTATCACTGAAACACCACACGAACTGCTTAAGCGAATATTTAAATAGCAACTGATTGACAGTTCTGAAGAAGAAGAAGAAGAATTTTAACAAATTTTACATTTTTTTACATTTTTTACCTATTTCTTACATTATTTACCACTTTTTTACTTATTTTACCATAAAAATGTAAAAAAATATTTTTTTACATGAAAATGAACAACTCTGGTTTATACCCTAGACTTATAGTATAGGGTATATTGTTTTTGTCACGACGGAAATATGTAACACCTTAAAGGTCGATGCAGACACATCAGTCACGTCACAGTTCAGTCAACGTTCCGAATCATAACCGTCACCGTCAAGTCACAGTCAAAATAGCGGCTGTATTCACATCTAGCCGTCAGGGTATTCAGACCGTAGTCAGTCATTTTTTGTGTATGCTCTCGAGTGTACCTAGATTTACCATCTATTTTTATTTCATTTCCAATTTGTTTCCATATCCTGTTTTTATATGCTATATCCATATATTTATTATGCGATAAATCGTACAGAACGGGGTAATTTCGAACCAACTCGATTAATTTTTCGTCATCGCCCATGATCACTTTCTAGACTGACGTCCGTCAAACACAAAAAATATCGTTGGGAAGAAATGTGAATTTGACTGTTCGGTGACGGAAGCGCGACTGACGGTTCTGATTCGTGACTGCGCCGGCTCAATGTGGACAGCGCCACTTGACTTTCAAGAAACGATATTTTTTGTGACTGATACCAGACGGTGCTGACGGAACTGTGACGTGGCGTGACTGATGTGTGTGAAACGCCCTTAAAGGAGGCTCCGGAGGTATTGCAATGTATATATATAAATGATCAGGGTCACCTCCTGATTCGATTTAGCCATGTCTGTCTGTCTGTCTGTCTGTCTGTCCGTCTGTCTGTCTGTCTGTCTGTCTGTCCGTCTGTCTGTCCGTTCGCACGATAACTTTCGATAAAATAAAGCTAGAGCCTTGAAATTTTGGTCAAATGTTGGAAGTGTCATCTAGTTGGATGGTATTGAAAATGGGCATGATCAGGCCAAGAGAACGCCTACCTCCCCTACATATGTAAAATACATAAATGTATCTATAACTCCCGATTAAAGAAACATGAAAAGCTCTAGCTTTGGTAGATTACTCACGAAGGTAATCTCATACTCTCCTGGGAAAATAAAACTGATAAGTTGAAAACTAACGGTAATTTTTTTACAAAGAACCCCGTACTACCCTACTTTTCTGGTTTTTTGTCTATAACTCCTGAACCAATTGACGTAAACACCTGATTTTTGGCGTGTAACCTTGAAGTGAGAAGCTGCTGCTGTAAGTTGAGCATAATCAGATCAAAGGAACGCCTACCTCCCCTACAAATTTCCAAAAATTAAATATTCCTTTAATTACGATAACTTTGGAAAAAATGATACTAGCAAGTTGAAAATTTGAAAGAATGTTTCTAATAAGACCTACTTTGTTGGTATTGAAAATGGGCAAGATCCGACTCAATGAACCCCCACCTCCCCTACAAATGAAACTTCAAATAAGCGGTAACTTTTGATAGAATGAAGCCAGCAACTTGAAATTTTGGTAAAATGTTGAAAGTGAGATTGAGTTAGTTGGCATTAAAGATGGGCAAGATCCGACCTAAGGAACCCCTACCTCCCCTAGAAATGAAACTTAAAATAAGCGATAACTTACGACAAAATAAAGCTAGCGACTTGAAATTTTGGTCAAATGTTTGTAGTATGATCCAGTCGGCTAATATTGAAAATACGTAAAATCCGACCATCGAAACCCCTACTTCCCCTACAAAAGAAACTTCAAAGAAGCGATAACTTTCGATAGAATGAAGCTAGAGACTTGAAATTTTGTTTAAATGTTTGTAGGGGATCTAATTGGTTGATGGAAATGCTGGGCAAGATCCGACTCAAGGAACCCCCACCTCCCCTACAAGTGAAACTTCAAACAAGCGTTAATTTTCGATAGAATGAAGCTAGCGACTTGGAAAATTGGATAAATATTTGTAAAATGGGTTAGTTAATTGATTTTGAGAATGGTCAAGATCCCACTGAATGAGTGCCAACCTCCCCTATGAACTGGCCATATAAGAGACCCACTTTTAATGCATATGGTCGTTGCCAATTGAGACTTTTGGTATCACCACTAGGTCTGTACAAGTCTAGGGTATACACGCTTCGGACTGGTTTTCCTTGTATCGGAATCAAATTTGCAGCACTTTGTAAGATGACCGGAGACAACGACCATACCAAATTTGAGCCCGAACAAGCGTCCGGGGCCGGAGCTACAGAGGTCCGAAAACCCGTACTTGTTGTGTCGCGTAAACATAGTCTTGGTCACTTTCAATTTTTTTTTTTCCATTTTTTCGTTTTTCTTTGGCGGGGCGGGACGCTACCGCGTCCCTAGATTAACAACAGTCTTTATAAAAGTTGGCATTTGTATTAAATAATTCTAATAAAAACTGATGCAATGAATGAAAAGAAGTTAATTGATGTGTACTATTCATCCTTCACTAAAATGGTTTCATTTCTAAATTCAGAATACGCTGATATTGTTTATTGTTACGGGTTCTGTGATGGCAACGCCGCTGATGCCCGAAGAGAATATCAACGTCGTTTTCCCCATCGCCGACAGCCCCATGTAAGTGTCTTTGGAGGTACCTATCGTCGTATATCTGCAACGGGAAACGTGCAAAGAAGACAACTAAACAGCGGTAGATCAGGCAGATATACGGCATACCAAGAGGATGAAATATTGCAGGCTTTTATAACGGATCCTAATACGTCAACCAGCGTCGTAGCTCGTCAGTTTGGGGTGTCTCAGTGGAGGGCGTGGTCTGTTGTCCATCAATCAGGGCGACACCCCTACCATTATCAACCAGTGTACATACTCGAAGAGGGAGACACAACAATGCGGTTGCAATTTTCCCGCTTCATGTTGGACGCTGATGCCAATGAAGCAGATTTTTTTTTAAATATTTTGTGGACTGGTGAGTCAAAATTTGATAAGGACGGAATAACAAATTATCACAACCTACACTATTGGTCTGGAAATGTTCATGAGCTTTACCGAATCTTACTACAGGTATATAGTAGCGCAGTTTTTCTTACATGACTATCCAGCGCAATTCAGTCCAACAACAACATGTTAACCTGAAATATCAATGGGGGTGGAACATTTCGGTTCCATTGCCCTGTAGACGGAAGTTTAAACACAGCATATTTTCAATTTGTCTATCAATATTAGCCTGCAGAGATTCACATTTTACTGCGGTCTCCTTTGTCTAGAATTTCAATCGCTGAATTTGGTTTCCACTTTAGGCAATACGATTTTTCGTTATTCGGCGTTAAGCTTTGGTTATGATGCAGGTACATATTAGGGGGAATCCACTCAGGACTCTCCCTCAATAACAACAATGCAAAAAATAAGAAAATTTCTTGAATTCTCTTTAATTTCGGCACGAAAAAAATCAACCGTTTTTTTCCTTCTACCTAGCAGTTGTATTACTCATAATTTCGATTCAATTTGGTCTACAGCTAGTTATTTCACGAATGATATCTTATCTGTTTCGTTTCTTCGAATTGACGAAATCGATACAGGTTTGCGCTCATTCGCAGAAACACATATCGATTTCGTCATTGAATTTGGGCGTAATAGATACGATACGGCTAACGGCTTGGGCTGCTGGCACACGGTAAGCAGTTTCATTTCAATTTGCTATCCGGCCCGCTGAGCTTAAAATTTTAAAAATCTGGCCCTTTTCAGAAAAAGTTTGCCGACCCCTGGTATATGAGATATGAATTTTGATGTAAGATGTTTTTTTCTAATATGTATATGAAGGTGCTAGGAGAGTTTGATAAAAGTCAGTAAAATTTTACAAATAAATCGCTTCAATTCCAAAATGAAATCAGTAATTATATTTTGCTAGTTTGCAGCCATAAACATTCAGTTTCAATTTTTTCATCACACACTTTTCATTCATGCATTTGAAGCAAGCCACACCCACAACGATGAGCGCGTCATGATCATCGTTCAATTTCGCATGGTTCCCCTTACCCGACGAGCACACGGTCGACGTCGTTTTTCACTTCACCAGCCGTCATGTACATTTGCCAGAGAGAGCGGGAGATAGATGCAACAGCTTTTCGTTGGCATGCGATGATCTCAATAGCCGTTTTCGATTCACTCGTCTCATATCAGACTGAATCGAACGTCACGGATCAGCGACGATCGAACTTAAACAGCCACCATACAAATACTTCGCCGCATGAGCGACTCAGTATACGGATATGTACATTTAGATACGGGTGAAACAAGTTGACGTTCAACCAACTCACTCTCAACTCAGATCCGATGAGATCATACGAGACCTGGAGCTGTCGTTTTGTATGAATATGGATCTGAGGCCGGCTGAAACGAAAACGGCTATTCATAATGCTTCCAATACGAAATGGATCCGTCGTCATAATTACGTGTTTGCGTCCTTCTCTGTGAAATCCCTTGAACATTTGCCAGAGAGAGAGAGACACAAACACATTGTCGTGGACATCCGTTGGCATGCGATCTGAGGGAGTAAATTACTCCCTCGTCTAGATTGGCTCCATAGTATAAACTACACAGTATAGATACACAAGAGAATCAATACATACAAATCTACCGCCGGAGGCGGAGTCAGCTTTCTTGTGAAGTTCATACAATTTGTCAATACATACAAATCTCTTGGCAGAGGGGAAAGTCATATGGAAGTGATAACTCTTGTAGAATTATCAATCCTCTTTGGCCGGGGGAACATTTTTGTGGTGTGTGTAATACGTCTTAGTGTGTAAACGGGTACCTAAAATCTTGGCTTATTTCCGCTCTTTATATAATCTTCATGTTCTCAGGTTTCTTTTCACAATAGTTTTTTGCATTGCCTTCTTTCTTCTATCAGCTGGGACTTCCTCGGTTGCAGTATGATTGAAAATCACAACAAATTATTTGACAGCCGGGGGAACTTTTTCGCAGTGTGTGTAATATGTATGTCAGTGTGTAAACGGGTACCAACAATTTAAGCTGATTTCCGTTCTTTATATAGTCTTCATATTCCCAGGTTCTATTATTTACTTAGATATGCATACGCTTTCCTGATTTTTCGGTATGTGCATTTTCTGACTCTCCTGGACTTCCGCAACATTTCCGAAATAATATGAAATATTAATGTTTCGATATTTTCCCATGAATTTATTACCGTGCGAACATCAACAAGGAATGAACCCAACTGGGTTACAAGTTTTGATTTGAATTTTTTTTCCTTGCGGAGACTTCTGAATTTTTCATTTGTTTTTCTTCATGTATTTGAGCAGAGGAAATACGAAATGAACCCAGTTACTATCAGACCGAAAAGAAATATGGAAAATGGAATAACTCTGGCTATAATGTTTTTTGCTTCCCTAAGCAAGTGTGTATTTCCTTTCTCATAATTTTAGAGACGTGTTGTGAAAGTATTTGCTTCAAGGGAAATCTAATATTAAGCGGACAATTTGAGGAGTGGAATTCGTTAATAATTGAGGTACATTGGTTGGATTTTCCGTTTTGGGTTTTGTATTGTAAAAATAATGGAAGTTTAACAAATTGGGAAATTACCACCAATTTCTCGCCAATACCAATGTATTTGAATGTATTTTTTGAGGATGTGCGAGTTTTGTTTTTACTTTAATTTTTTATTTATCATATTTTTTAAGAGAAAGAGGCGTGTCACTGTAGTTGACGGACCTTCACGTTCGGTTTTGGGCAATACTCGTCACATGGCTTACCCAACAACGCCAACAGATTGGCGCCACGAGATTAAAGGAGGACGCCCCTTGGTCGATCTGGTTAATACGACGAGCTATGTCCTGCTGCGTACTGCCATCTACAGCTTTGGGGGCTCGTGCCTTAAGGTGCAAAATATTTTTCAATTTTATTTCCGCACGATACCTGTCTGTCCGTGGAGTTATTAATAATAACCGTCATTATTAAAATATTAAAAAACGTGTTTTCTGTTTTTTACCCTAGACTTATAGCAGGGTATATTGTTTTTGTCACGACGAAAATATGTAACACTTTAAAGGAGGCTCCGGAGGTATAGCAATGTATATATAAAAAATCAGGGTCACCTCCTGATTCGATTGAGCCATGTCTGTCCGTCTGTCTGTCCGTCTGTCCGTCTGTCTGTCTGTCTGTCTGTCTGTCCGTCTGTCTACCCATTCGCAAGATAACTTTCGATAGAATGAAGCTACAGCCTTGAAATTTTGGTCGAATGTTGGCAGTGTGATATAGTTGGTTGGTATTGAAAATTGGCATGATCCGGCCAAGAGAACGCCTACCTCCCCTACATATGTAAAATACTTAAATGTATCTATAACTCCCGATTAAATAAATATGAAAAACTCTAGCTTCGGTAGATTAGTCATGAGGGTAATCTTATACTCTCCTGGAAAGATAAAATCTATCAGTTGAAACTAACGGTAATTTTCTTACAAAGAACCCCGTGCTACCCTACTTTTCAGGTTTTTTGTCTATAACTCTTGAACCAATTGACGGAGATACCTGATTTTTGGCATGTAACCCTAAGGTGAGGAGCTGCTTAAGGTTCGGTAAGTTGGGCATAATCAGATCGAAACGCCTACCTCACCTACAAAGTTCAAAAAATTAAATATTCCTTTAATTACGATCCACTTGGCTAATATTGAAAATACGTTAAATCCGACTAACGAAACCCCTACTTCCCCTACAAATGAAACTTGAAATAAGGTATAACTTTCGATAGAATGAAGTTAGCGACTTGAAAAATTCGACAATATTTGTAGAATGCGTTAGTTAGTTAATTGATTTTCAGAATGGTTAAGATCCCACTGAATGAGTGCCAAGCTCCCCTATGAACTGGCCATATAGGAGACCCACTTTTAATGCATATGGTCGTTGCCAATTGGTACTTTTGGTATCACCACTAGGTCTGTACAAGTCTAGGGTATATACGCTTCGGACCGGTTTTATATTAATTTGTCGAAACTATGACGGGAATCAAAACTGCGAAAAATGTCACAAAAGTAGACAATCTAAAAATTTAGATTCTATTGTTTTTGTTTTGGGTTTGAGAGTATCCTTGAAAGTATTGTACATACATACAGTGCTGGAAAAAAAAATTGCTCAAACAATTTTATTCCTTTTTTCGCAAAAATTCTTGGAAGTATTTAGAGGGGTGGTGCTTTATTGGGTTAGGTTACAACAAAGTATGTGTATCCTGTCTAGAAATAGTGAAAAGTTTTGAAAGAAGTTTACTCAGTTGGTGATAATAGCGTAATAGTAGAAAAGTGCAGTTTGGATGAAAAGATAAGAAAAAGTTATTGCGGAAAACAAAAGCAATAGTTTGGTTTTGGAACAAGAAAATCAAGATAGGCGAAAAACTGGATATTCCTTAGTGTACTGTGCAATGGTACTAAAAGAAGTTTCTGGATATGGGCCCCATCGAGCGGAAGAAAAGCTTTGGACGATCAGGAAAAGACGACGCCAGCTGAAGATCGCTTCTTACCACTACAAAGCCATCCGAACTTTTTCAAAACTTTATCCGACTCTAGGAACGATCTAGTCTTAGCAACGGATATGCCAATTTAAACAAGTTAATGAGAAAAACGCTGGTGAAAGCTGACTGACCATAAGCCAGACTTTCAGTTAAAACGTTAGGCTAAAACGATTGAAATGGGCTCAGGAGCATATCACATGTAGACCTGTTCTGTCCTAAGATTTCAAGACCGGTTTTAGGTTTTTATTTTAAAATATAAAAACCGGTTTTCCTAGCGGTCAACCGGATATTAAACAAGCTAGCCTTCGGCTTGAGGTATGCGAAATAGTAAGCCCATTTCAACCAAATTTAGGAGCGTGGTTTGTCAGCCACTAACGGTACTTTTCTTACAAAGAGCCCCGTACTACTCTACTTTTCAGGTTTTTTGTCTAACCCCGAGGCAAGAAGCTGCTTGAGTACTAATGAGTTGGGTATAATCAGATCAAAGGAACGCCTACCTCCCCTACAAATTTCAAAAAATTAATTATTTTTTAATTACGATAATTTGCGACAGAATGAAGCTAGCGAGTTGGAAATTTGGTAGAATATTAGTAGTTAGATCAAGTGATTTGGTATTAAAAATGGGCAAGATCCGATCCGAGGAACCTCTACCTCCCCTACAAATAAAATTTTCAATTAAGCGATAACTTTTGGTAGAATGAAGCCAGCAAGTTGGAATTTTGGTCAAATGTTTGAAGTGAAATTCAGTCAGTTGGCATTAAAAATGGGTCCGATCCGACCCAAGGAACCCCTATCTCCCCTACAAATGAAACTTAAAATAAGAGATAACTTTCCACAAAATCAAGCTAGTGACTTAGAATTTTGGTCAAATATGTGTGTATGATAGGATCCAGTTGACTAATATTGAAAATACGTAAAATCCGACCAACGAAACCCTTACTTCCTCTACATGTGAAACTTCAAATAAGTGATAACTTTCGATAAAATGAAGCTAGTGACTTGAAATTTCGGTCAAATGGTTGTACTAGGATTTAGTTGGTTGTTACTGAAAATGCAGAAGACCCGACAAAGGAAACCTGTACCTCCCCTACATATGAGACTTCAAATAAGCGATAACTTTCGATGGACTGAAGCTAGCGACTTGAAAAATTCGACAAATATTTGTAGTGTGTGTTAGTTAATTGATTTTGAGAATGGTCAAGATCCTTCTGATTGATCGCCAATCTCCCCTATAAGCTGGTCATCTTGGAGACTCATTTTGGTCTCATATGGTCGTTGCCAATTTTTAGGGTTTGGTATAAAAACAAAACCCTTATGAAATCGGTCATGCGCCCGTCTGTCCGTCTGTCCGTGTGTCCATCTGTCTGTCTGTCCATGAAACATCTCACGAACCACTGTAGCTACATGCATGAAATTTGGTGGAAATATGTAGAAATACTATAATTCTCTGGAGAAAGCGATGCGTTGTAATAGATCAACTTTAAAGGGGGGTCCCCATAGAGGGGAAATGAAGGTTGAAATTTTTTTTTCGTTTGGTATAGGCAAGTGGGATATCGTAAGAAAGGTACCGTTGAGTACATTCCATTTTTGGAATTTTTTCAAATTTAAAGAAAGGAGAAAAGAGGGAAAGGCGAAAATATGTGGTCCGAGTTTGTCCCCCCCCTTGCATTTCGAGACCGTTATAGCTAGACATATGAAAACTTACAGAAAAGCGGCATTTTACTAGCATAGAAAACCGAAAATAATAGAATTTTTAAATCTCATCCAAAAAGGTTAATAATAGTACATTTCAATAGTTGCAGTTAGCAGACTCCTGCACCCCTCAAGCACACCCTGGGTCAAAAATATTGATGGTTAATGATAACCAACATCATAGGCAATAATATCTCTAAGTTTCATCATAATGACGTAATATATAATAATGGTACATTGACTTAAAGTTATGCATTTTGACACTATCCATACAAAAAATACACCTACCGGCCTCACTCATAGATATGCGTGTACTACGTGCGTGTTGTTTTTCGTAGTGCGAATTGTAATTATTTAATGAACCAACTTTGGAAGGGTGAAGATTAGTTGGGGCGGTGATCCTAACAATAATTATTCACACAATTTATTTTTTTAGGGTTTTGTGTCTTAAATCTTACAAAATTGGTCAAATATCTGTCTGTCCGTCTGTTCATAGAATATCTTACGAACGGCTGAAGCTAGACACATAATTCGGCGAGAATGTGTAGAAATGCTATAATTAGCTGGAGAAAGCGTTGTGTTGTAATTGGCAAACTTTAAGGGGGGTCCACATACAGGCGAAATTAAGGTCATAGCATTTTCTTAAGATTTGTAGAAAGGGGAACAGTGGAGGAGGAAAAAATATTAGATCGTAATTTGTCCCAGCCGCTATGAACTTCGGAGCCCTTACACAAGTTTGCAATTGGCAATGTCGTCTTAACATGAATGGTTAAGCATCTCGAAGAGTGGGACAGTTTATCTCATATACATACATATCTATCTACAGCTTCTCGTATTAAAACTATTACTTTGAGAGGTGAAAGATGGAGTCTTTTTGTGAATTGGCATGTAAGATACTATTATTATGGGTAAGACATTTAATTATGGTGTTTTATTCAGCTGAGTGGTACCAAGAAGAGCAGGGAGCCAATATTTAGATACCATAAGCGCGTGCTACAAAACCCTCGAATTGCGGGCGTAGCCCTCTATATTCCGGTTTCATTACTTTTGGTATCACCACTAGGTCAATAAAAGTCTAGGGTGTATACGCTTCGCTGTGTTAGAAATGATATTTCTGCTGCGGAAACGCTCAGAATATTACAAAAATCCTTCGGTGAACAGGCTATGTCTAAAACACAAGTATCGGAATGACATAAAATGTTCAAAGAGGGTCGTGAAGGCGGTGAAGATGAACCACATCAAAAACGACCAAGAACATCAATTGACGAACAGCACGTCGCGAAAATTAAGGAATTGGTGCTCCAAAATCGTCGATTACAACTGGAGAGCTTGCTGATATCGTTGGCATTTCAAATGGATCAGTCAACATTTTGAAGGAAGTTTTGTGCCTCAAAAAAGTCAAATCTCGTTTGGTTCCAAAAACTATCAATTTTTGAGAAAAACAGAAACAGTGCTTTCCGACTATCAGGAAAAGATAAAACGCATTATTACGGGCGATGAAACTTGGATTTATGCTTACGACCTCAAAACAACCTATCAATCAAGTGAATATCGTGCCAAAGGCGAGCCAAGGCCGAAAAAACCGCGCCAAAGTCGGTCAAAAATTAAGGTCTTGTTGACGGTTTTCTTCGATTATCGTGGTGTTGTGCATTACGAATTTCTTCCACTGGGCCAAATTGTCAACAAGGAATATTATTTGAATGTTATGCGTCGTTTGCGTGACTCTATTCGCCTCAACTGGTCGGATTTGTGGAAAGAAAACTCTTGGTTTTTGCACCATGACAACGCAACATCTCACACTGCACTCGTTATTCGTGACCATTTCGCCAAAAATTCCACCCACATTGTTCTGCAACCGCCGAATTCGTCTGATTGAGCTCCATGTGACTTCTGGCTATTCAGCAAAATGAAAAGACTGCTCCGGGGACACCGTTTCGACACGATAGAAGAGATTCAAGTCGAATCGAAGAAGGTGCTGAAGGCATACCGAAACAGAGACTTTTCAAAGTGTTTTGATGAGTGGAAAATTCGCTGGCATAAGTGCATTGCAGCCGAGGGGGATTACTTCGAACGCGACGTAATAGGTTTTTTAGAGTAAATAAGGATTTCAAAAATTATAACAAAATTCCGGGTTATATTTGTACACAGTAGTATATTTTTTCCGGTGACATTACTTTTAGACATCCTTCCTACAATACCCGCACTACCGCCGTTTCCGATCCTCCCATGGCCTCACTGTCTGTCTACAAGAACTCGCCACTACCTCAAATTATGACTAATTATAACAAACTGTAGCTTGGTTCTTTATCCACCTCATTTCTTGCCTTCAAAAAAAATTACTTCATAAAGTATCTTCGGCGGATATTTCAATTTCATTTTTTTTTTCCTTTCTCTTATTACCCCTTGTAACCTTATTATTTGACTCTGTACTATTTTTTAGGGTTTTGTAGTTAAAACAAAACCCTTATGAAATCGGTCAAATGTCGGTCCGTCTGTCCGTCTGTCCACAGAATATCTCACGAACGGCTGAAGCTACATACATGAAATTTTGTAAGAATATGTAGAATTATTATAATTCGCCGGAGAAAGCGATGCGTCGTAATAGGTCAACTCTAAGGGGAAGTCCCCATAGAGGGGAAGTGAAGGTCGAAATATTTTTTTCGTCTGGTATAGGCAAGTGGGGTATCGTAAGAAAGGTACCGTCGAGTACATTCCATTTTTAAATTTTTTGCCAAATTTGAGGAAAGGGGAAAGGGGGGAGAGGGGAAAATATGTGATGCGAGTTTGTCCCCCCCCCCTCTTGCATTTCGAGACCGTCATACTAAGAAATATGAAAATTTACAGAAAAGCGCCATTTTACTAGCGTAGAAAACCTAGATTAATAGAACTTTGAAATTTCATCGGAAAAGGTTAATAATAGTACATTTCTATAGTTGCAGTTAGCACACCCCTGCACCCCTTAAGCGCACCCGAGGTCAAAAATATTAATGGCCAATGATAACCAACATCATAGGCAATAATACCTCCAAGTTTCATTACAATCACATAATATTTAATAATAGTATATTCATTTAAATTTGGACAATTTGACACCATCCATACAAAAAATGCACATAACCGGCCTCTGCTACTCACTAGTACTACGAGTACAGCATACTTGAATATTGTTTATATTTTTTCGTAAAGTGAATTGGAGTTAACCATTTCAGAAAGGGTAAAGATTGGTGGGATAGGAGTGGGAGGGGAGAGAAGTGGAGGGGGGAGGTAGGGGGATTGCTGCTTCTCCATAGAGGGGAAATGAAGGTCAACATTTTTTTCATCTGGTATAGGCAAGTGGGGTACCATGAGAAAGGCACTACCGAGTACATTCCATTTTTGGCGTTTTCATCAAATTTGTAGAAAGGGGAAAAGAGGTAGAGGGAAAAATATGAGATCATAATTTGTTCCACCCCCCTTACCATTTCGAGACCGTTATACTTAGAAATATGAAAACATACAGGAAGGTGGCTTTCAACTTTCAAATTTCAAAAAATTATGGAATTTTTGTATTTTGTCAAAATAGCTTCATAATAGTATATTTCTTTATATTAGTTACAGTTAGCACAACCCTGCATTTCTCGAAATCATCCGAGGTCGAAAATATTGATAGCCAACGATGGTGCAATAATATCTTCAAGTTTCGTAATAATCACGTAGTATTTAATAGTAGTACATTCATTTAAATTTGGTCATTTTGATATCATCCATACAAAGAATGCACATAACAGGCCTCTTGTACTACATACTAGTACTACGAGTACAACATACTTGCATATTGTTTTTCGTAGAGCGAATTGGAGTTAACCATTTTCAAAAGGGTAAAGATTGGTGGGAGAGGAGGGAGGAGGGAAAGAATGGGAGAAGGGTGGAGGGAAGGGAGGGGGGGGGGTATGCTGGTCGCTGACTCTACTTTGTATAATTATTCAAACGATTTATTTTCAGTATTTTCTACGCAAGCTTGCAATTTGCAATATCGTCTTAACATGAATGGTCAGGACATCCCCTGGCATAGGATACTACAAAACCCCCGGATTGCGGGCGTAGCCCTCTATTTTCCGGTTTCATTTATTATATCCAACTTTTTTTTCTCCGTTTTATTTTTAAATTGAATTTTAATCTTGATCCTTTACTTTACTGTATTTCTTTTTTAGGGTTTTGTAGAAAAACAAAACCCTTATGAAATCGGTCATGCGTACGTCTGTCCGTCTGTCTGTCCATGAAATATCTCATGAACCGCTGAAGCTACATATATGAAATTTTGTGAGAATATGTAGAATTATTATAATTCGCCGGTGAAAGCGATTCGTTGTAATAGGCTGACTTTAATGGGAGGTCCCCATAGAGGGGAAATGAAGGTCAACATTTTTTTTTCATCTGGTATAGGCAAGTGGGGTATCATGAGAAAGGTAACACCAAGTACATTCCATTTTTGGCATTTTCATCAAATTTTAAAAAAAGGGGAAAAGAGGTAGAGGGGAAAATATGTGATCCGAGTTTGTCCCCCCCCCCCCTTGCATTTCGAGACCGTTATAATAGGGGTACCGGTTAATTCGTGCGGTTTTCTAACTTCTAAAATGGTTACAAATTTAATATTCAAAGTATTGTCCATCGCTAGCTATAACTTTTTCCCATTTTTCTGGCAATTCACGAATACCCTTTCTAAAAAATTCGGCCGGCTTCTTCGCTATCCACGAATCGATCCAATTTTTGACTTCGTCATAATTGGAGAAGTGCTGGTCAGCCAGGCCATGTTGCATTGATCGGAAGAGATAGTAATCGGATGGTGCAAGGTCTGGACTATACGGCGGGTGGGGTAGGACATCCCATTTGAGCGTTTCAAGGTTGGTTTTGACGACCTGTGCAACATGTGGCCGAGCATTGTCATGTTGCAAAATTACCTTGTCGTGCCTTTGTTCATATTCCGGCCGTTTTTCGCGCAGTGCTCGGCTCAAACGCATCAATTGTCGTCGGTAGACTTCCCCTGTGATCGTTTCATTTGGTTGCAACAGCTCATAATAGATCACACCCAGCTGGTCCCACCAAATACACAGCATAACCTTCAGGCCATGAATATTCTGAACGGCCGTCGATGATGATGCATGGCCGGAGTATCCATACGTTGCCCGACGTTTTGGATTATCGTAATGGACCCACTTTTCATCGCCAGTGACAATTCGATGCAAAAATTTTTTTTTCTTTTGTGCCGTTGAAGCAGTTGTTCACACGTGAAAAATCGGCGTTCGACGTCTCTTGGCTTCAATTCATACGGCACCCAATGGCCTACCTTCCGGATCATTCCCATTGCTTTTAGACGATCGGAAATGGTTTGTTGAGCGACGCCAAGTTATTTTGCAAGTTCTTTTTGCGTTTGGGATGGATCTTGGTCGAGCAATGTCTCCAATTCGTGATCTTCAAACTTTTTTGGCTGTCCGGGCCGCTCATCGTCCTCCAAGTCAAAATTGCCACTTTTAAACCGTGCAAACCACTTCTGGCACGTACGCTCAGCTAGATCATGCACACCATACACTTCCACCAAAATACGATGACTTTCGGCAGCCTCTTTCTTTATATTGAAGTAATGAAGAAGTACTCCCCGCAAAAACACTTTATTCGGCACAAAATTCGACATTTTCAGAGTAAAAAAAAAAGTATTGTTGTTTACGCTTCAGCTAAATGACACATACTGATTCTGAAACTATATGACAGTAGCTTTCCAACACATATTTGGAAAGGTGAATCACTGGAATAAAAATGAAGTTACGCAATCTGTTAGAAAACCGCACGAATTAACCGGTACCCCTACTTAGAAATATGAAAATTTGCAGGAAAGCGGCATTTCACTAGCATAGAAAACCGAAAATCGTAGAATTTTGATATCTCATCAAAAAAGGTTAATAATAGTACTTTTCTATAGTTACAGTTACACACAGTGAGGTGTCTTGAGAAAGGTAATGTTGAGTACATTCCATTTTTCCATTTTTTCGCATTTTCTTGAAATTCGTAGAAAGGGGAACATTGGGGGAGGAGAAAATATTCTCTCTCAATTGCCATAACCCCTTGTGAGGCATAGCGCGTCAACCGTTCCATCTGGCCCAGTTGACGTTTCTCGGCATTAACTGGTGTCGGAGAATGCAGTTGCTAGCATGCACCTCCTACACATCCATGGCCACGTCGTGGACGGGATTCAAACCCGAAACGCCGGTAGTCAAACATGAGACTGATGCCTCAACACACTGCGCTACCGGTCGCCCCGGAGAAAATATTAGTTCGTAATTAATGGAAAATAATGAAATCTGTATATCTATAATAGTTTATTTCTATAGTTACAGTTAGCACGCCCCTGCATGCCTTAAACACGTTCGCGGTCAAAAGTACTGATGGCCAACGATAACCAACACCTTAGACAATAATATATTCTAAGTTTCGTTACAATCACGTATGGATTGTCATGTACATACAATAAAATGTAAGCGAGTAAGACATTTTACTTATGTTTTTTTTTTTCCATCTGAGTGGTATCAAGAAGAGCAAGGAGCCGATATTTATATACCAAAATAAGCGCTTGCTACAAAACCCTCGGATTGCGGGCGTAGCCCTCTATATTCCGGTTTCATTTTTTCTTGTTATTATTTCAATTTTGGATTCTTATGTATTGTATTACAATTAATTTTCTCTTTGTTAATTTTTCTTACTCACAAAACATTACTGTATTTTTGGGACTATGTAATGTTCAGTAATTTCCTTCAATAAATAAATAAATATATTCTTGGTTAGTATGATGAGGCGAGTAAGATTAACTTAAGCTTTGCCCGTCTGTCGGTCTGTTTCTATGCAAACTAGTGCCTCAGTTTCAAAGCTATCACCCTGAAATTTTGCACAAAGCCTTCTGTGTTTTGTACGCTGTATATGTCAGAACTAACGGAAGCGGACCACTACCTCATATAGCTGCCATTAGAATGACCGGTCCAAAAACTCGTCTTTGTGAGAAAAACTTTTAAATGGTAACTTTTATAGCGACGACACATCACCCGATCGATGTGTCGTCGCTGAATCGAAAAAAATATAATTTACTAGTACTGCCACGCCAAACAAAGAAGCGCTCGCGTCGCTGTGATACAATCTCATAGATTTGTATTGTATATGATGTTACACAAAGCGAAAAGAGTTTGATAGGTATTCCTTGGCTTAGTGGTTAGCGGGTCCGACTTGTGAGCAGTTGGTCACGGGTTCGACCGCCGACGTATTTTTTTTTTAAAATCAGCCTTGCGGCGACAGCCGGCATCCGCTGTGTACTTGAAACTCAGCGGGTGCCGACTGCGACTGTCAACAAGGCGGGAAATTCGGTGAAGATCGATCATTGCATTGTATTGTACATTGCAGGATCGAATAGAATACTTTTTATCTGATCCGGAACCAGTTTTCCGGGCAACGATCATCGAGCACCATACCTTATATATGGCGCTTAACATGCCGTCGCCCTTAGCAGTCACAAGTGCAACTACACTGTATTTATTCTGACTTGGCGGCAGTGGCAACATTATACGGAATCAGCTTTTCGGGCAACGACCATCGACCTGCTAACATTTAAAGCTGTGTTTTGCTAGGCTGCGACTGGGCGATTTGCGATTGCGACTCGCGAGCAATTAACTCATTATTCATTGTCGATCGCGTGACCCGCTTTGCAAGACGGCGTTTGCGACTGCGATTGTGGCTGGTAAATGCATTTGCACCATGGTGATTGTGACTTTGTGGCTGGGAGATGTTGTGTATTTGCACGAGGATGATTGAACACAGCAGCCTAAGGTCTTGAAAATCTCTTTTTTTTGGCAAAGTATCTTTTGGTTGTGCCTTGGAAAAAATGAAGGGTTTTTGTATGAAAATAGTATGTACTAGTATGTTGCGCAGGTTGTGGCTATGCTATCAAGGATTTTTATGAGTACGTGAGGAGAATGTATGGAAAGAGACGAATGTGCTGTAGGTGTAGAGTCCTTCAGTGGCAGCAAGGACATTCGAAAAAGGATATTTTTGGCAGTGAAGCGAAATATGGGCAATATGGCCGTCGTATGAATCGGGGTGAAGAGACGAATGTACAGGAGTAGAGTAGATGGCATTTCAAGTCCTTCCTTGGCGAAAAGGACATTCACGAAGGTCAATTGAAAAATGGGTAATATGGGTGTCATATGAACCGGGGTGAAGAGGCGAATGTCCAGGAGTACAGTAGATGGCATTCCGGATCTTTCGATGGCGACAAGGACATCCGAAAAAGGATTTTTTCTCCCTCTCTCAATTGGCCTAACCCCTTGCGGGGCATAGCGTGTCAACTGTTCTATGTGGCCCAGTTGACGTTACGACGGCATAAACTGGTTTCGAATGCAGTTGCCAGCATGCATCTCTTGCACATTCATGGCCACGAACGTCATCGTGGACGGGATTCGAACCCGAAACGCCGGTAGTCAAACATGAGACTGATGCCTCAACACACTGCGCTACCGGTCGCCGTCGAAAAAGGATCTTTTGGCAATGAAGCAAAATACAGGCAATATGGGTGTCAGATGAATCGGGGTGAAGTGGCGTAGATGTAGATGGCATTTCGAGTCCTTCGTCTACTGCCGCAGCATTTCCTCGAAAATGGTGTTTAAAAATATAAAAAGTAGTCACTTACCTCAATGTAACTAGGAGTTTTTCATCTGGTGTTATAGGACGCTGGTTTCTGTTGCATGACCTTTTCTGAATATAGTCTTTTATAAACTCTAATAAGAAATCAAGCTGTTCCACAAAGACACGAACAAATTCTCGAAAACTGTTGTTGTCTTTATGAACAACAATAAGTTGGCCAAAGAAACCCTATTCGTTCCTTCTCTGGAAAATGAGATCTGTTGTTCTTCGTTTTCATACATAAATCTGCCTCATAAAATAATCGTCTTCGTTTCCGATTCATGTGACACCCATTTCGCTTTTCGGTTCACTGCCAAAAACATCATTTTTCGAAACTCTTTGTCTCCACCGAAGGATCCGGAATGCCATCTACAGTACTCCTTGACATTCGCCTCTTCACCCCGGTTCATATGACAACCATATTGCCCATTTTCACTTGACTTCAATGAATGTCCTTTTCACCACCAAAGGACTCGAAATGCCATCTAAACCCCTCCTGCACATTCACCTTTTCACCCCGATTCATATGACACACATATTGCCCATATTTCGCTTCACTAGAAAAAATATCCTTCTTCGAATGTCCTTGTCACCAACGAAGGACTCTAAATTCCATTTATAGTGCCACGGACATTTGCTTCTTCACTCCGGTTCATATGACACCCATATTGTCCATTTTCACTTGACTTTCATGAATGTCCTTTTCACCACTAAAGGACTCGAAATGCCATCTACACCACTCTCGCACATTCACCTTTTCCCCCGATTGATATGACACCCATATTGCCCACATTTCGCTTCACTAGCAAAAATATCCTTTTTCAAATGTCCTTGTCGCCACCGAAGGACTCTAAGTGCCATTTATAGTGCCCCGGACATTCGCTTCTTCACTCCGGTTCATATGACACCCATATTGCCAATTTTTCACTTGACTCCCATGAATGTCCTTTTCACCACCGAAGGACTCGAAATGCCATCTACACTACTCCTGCACATTCACCTTTTCACCCCGATTCATATGACACCCATATTGCCCACATTTCGCTTCACTAGCAAAAATATACTTTTTCGAAAGTCCTTGTCACCAACGAAGGACTCTGAATTCCATTTATAGTGCCACCGGACATTCGTTTCTTCACTCCGATTCATATGACACCAATATTGCCTATTTTTCACTTGACCTTCATGAATGTCCTTCTCACCACAGAAAGACTCAAAATGCCATCCTCACTCCTCCTGGACATTCGTCTTTTCACCCTGATTCATATGACACCCATGTTACCCATTTTTCGCTTCACTGCCAAAAACATTCTTTTTCGAAATTTCTTGTCGCCACCGAAGGATCCGGAATGCCATCTACAGTACTCCTGGACATTCGCCTCTTCACCCCGGTTCATATGCCACCCATATTGCCCATTTTTCACTTGACTTTCGTGAATGTCTTTTTCACCACCAAAGGACTTGAAATATCATCTACGCTACTCCTGGACATTCGCCTTTTCACCCGATTTATATGACACCCATGTTGCCCATTTTTCGCTTCCCTGCCAAAAATATCCTTTTTCTAATGTCCTTATCGCCACTGAAGAATCCAGAATGCCATCTACAGTACTCCTGGACATTCGCCTCTTCACCCCGGTTCATATGACACCCATATTGCCCATTTTTCACTTGACTCTCGTGAATGTCCTTTTCACCACCAAAGGACTTGAAATACCATCTACGCTACTCGTGGACATTCGCCTTTTCACCCGATTTATATGACACCCATGATGCCCATTTTTCGCTTCCCTGCCAAAAATATCCTTTTTCGAATGTCCTTGTGGCCACCGAAGGATCCGGAATGCCATTTACAGTACTTCTGAACATTCGCCTCTTCACCGCGGCTCATATGACACCCATATTGCCCATTTTTCAATTGACTTTCATGAATGTCCTTTTCACCACCAAAGGACTTGAAATGCCATCTTCACTACTCCTGCACACTCGCCTTTTCACCCCGATTCATATGATACCCTTATTGCCCATTTTTTACTTGACTCTCGTGAATGTCCTTTTCACTACCAAAGGACTTGAAATGCCATCTACACTACTCCTGCACATTCGCCTTTTCGCCCCGATTCATATGACACCCATGTTGCCCATTTGTCGCTTCCCTGCCAAAAATATCCTTTTTCGGATGTCCTTGTCGCCACCGAAGGATCCTGAATGCCATTTACTCGACTCGAAATGCCATCTACACCAATCCTGCAATACTCCTGGACATTCATCTTTTCACCCCGATTCATATGACACCCATATTGCCCATTTTCCACTTGACTTTCGTGAATGTCCTTTTCGCCACCGAAGGAGTTGAAATGCCATCGAAACTACTCCTGGACATTCGTAATTTCACCCCGATTCATACGACACCCATATTGCCCATTTTTCGCTTCACCAGCAAAAACATCCTTTTTCGAATGTTGAACGGACGGTCTGGTGGACATCCTGAGATGCCCGTGGGGACGGAGCCTTAGGTAGCATAATGACCGTGAAGGTCGGGCCGTGCCTTCTGGCGAAGAAAAAGGCCCCTCAACGAGCTAAGCAGCGGCCTATGCTTGCTGCAGCTCAGTTCAGGAGATGTGGGCGGGGTTTTCGCCGCTCGTTGCCCCTGTCCATTACGTATTAATAAAAATGAGAAAGACAACACAAAGAGGGGAGGTAAGAATCGGGAATAAAAGAAATAGTCGATAAGGATGGAATGGTCGCACCTGGGTCCGGGTGTAATGGGACCCTCGGCTTCTGGTTTCGTACCTCCAACAGATCACTACTCATCAGGTGCTGCTTCGATCTGCCGGTGGGACAAGCACTACCAGACCATAATATGGTTCATTACAGGTCGTTCATTACAGGGCAGCTGCTACTTCGAGGCCTGCCAAGAAGAAGAGGCTGAGGACAAAGTGTGCTGCTAGAAATAAAAAAAAAGGGAGGTGAGCACCGGAGTCAGCCGACAACCATTGTAGAGGGGAAAAATTAGCAAAGAGAGAAAAAAATACTACATTTACCAATTATTCAGATGATCAACAGATTACAAAGAATTCTGAGGCCAGCAGAGGCGCAACACTGTATTCCTTGCCGTAATTCACTCAAAAACTCTGTAAGCTGCTGAGCACATGAATAGTATACAAATGCAATACAGTGTAAAGAAAATTTTTTTAAGTTACTTAGAAGGACAATCCTGGCAAACAAAAAGGTATCCAGGGCTCCTCCGCGCTTCGTCCGGTTACCGAAGAAGCTCCAAATGCCGGCAATTCAAAGCATTTATGGAGGCCTTAGATACGTGGCTAAACCAGAAAAGACGAACACAAAGCCAGGACTGCCTTGTTAAACTGAATCTAAAAGGAAAAACTACTCTTTAGGAAGGATGGGGGTGCTACAGAGGAAAGCACAGCTACTTGAAAAGAAAATAAGTGAAGTAAAGATGGCTAAGTCCTAAGACTTAGAACAAGTACCTTAATGCGCTTGTGGGGATGCATAACGGTGGAAGGACCAAAAAGGAACCCAATGAGGTCCTTTTCAGTCCTGTTCTGTACCAGAAATGGGCCCCACGTTGTGCGCCAAATATGTAACGGACGTTTTGGTGGGCATCCGAAGATGATTTGGGGACGGAGTCTAAGGTAGCATAGTTGACCGTGAAGGTCGGGCTGTGCCATCAGGCGAAGAAAAGGGCTCCTCAACGAGCTAAGCGGCCTATGCTTGCTGTAGCTCAGTTCGGGAGACGTGGGAGGGGCTTTCGCCGCTCATTGCCCCTGTCTATTATGTATTAATAAAAATTTATAGGCCTGAGAAAGACAACACAAACAGGGGAGGTTAAAATGGGGAATGATAAACAAAAAGGCGATAAGGATGGAATGGTTGGCAGACGGCGCAGAATTCTTTGCGTTCGCATCAGGGGCCAGGCGTAATGGGAACCTCGGCCTCTGGTTTCGTACCACCGACAGATCCTTACTCATCAGGTGCTGCCATAGATCTGCCGGTGGAAGCAGCACTGCCAGACCATAATATGGTTCATTACATGTGGTTCATTACAAATGTCCTTGTCGACACCAAAGGACTCTAAGTGCCATTTATAGTGCCCCCGGACATTCGCTTCTTCACTCCGGTTCATTTGACACCCATATTGCTTATTTCTCACTTGACTCCCATGAATGTCCTTTTCACCACCGAAGGACTCGAAATGTCATCTACACTACTACTGGACATTCGTCTTTTCACCCCGATTAATATGACACCCATATTGCCCATATTTCGTTTCACTAGCAAAATTATCCTTTTTCGAATGTCCTTGTCGCCACCGAAGGATCCGGAATGCCATCTACAGTACTCCTGGACATTCGCCTCTTCACCCCGGTTCACATGACACCCATATTGCCCATTTTTAACTTGACTTTCGTGAATGTCCTTTTCGCCACCGAAGGACTTTAAATGCCATCTACACTACTCCTGGACACTCGCCTCTTCATCCCCGCTCATATGACACCCATATTCCCCATATTTCGCTTCACTGCCAAAAATATCCTTTTTCGATTGTCCTTGCTGCCACCGAAGGATTGCACATCTACAGTACATTCGTCTCTTTCCATTCATTCTCTTCGCGTACATAAAAAAATCCTTGATTGCATAGACAACCTGCGCATTATTCTAGTATTATTTTCATACAAAAATTCACACAAATCGCAAAGCCATTGCGGAAAAAACCGGCCCGAAGCGAAGCGTATATACCCTAGACTTGTACAGACCTAGTGGTGATACCGAAAGTACCAATTGGCAACGACCATATGCATTAAAGGTGAGTTTCCTATACGGCCAGTTTATAGGGTAGGTTGCCACTCATTCAGGAGGATGTTGACCATTCTCAAATCAATTAACTAACACATTCTATGGGAGGTTGGCACTCATTCAGAAGGACCCTGAATATTCTCAAAATCAATGAACTAATCCATTCTTCAAATATTTGTGGATATTTTGAAGTCGCTAGCTTCATTCTATCGAAAGTTATTGCTTATTTCAAGTTTCACTTGTAGGGGAGGTAGGGGTTCCTTGGGTCGGATCTTGCCCATCATTACCACCCATCACCAATTAGATCACCCTACAAACATTTAAAGAAAATTCAAGCCTCTAGCTTCACTCCATCGAAAGTTAACGCTTATTTGAAATTTCATTTATAGGGGAAGTAGGGGTTTCGTTAGTCGGATTTTAAGTATTTTCAATATTAGCCAACTGGATCCTACCGCAAACATTTGGCCAAAATTTCAAGTCGCTAGCTTTATTTTGTCGTTAGTTATCGCTTATTTTAAGTTTCATTTCTAGGGAAGGTAGGGGTTCCTTAGGTCGAATATAACCCATCTTTAATGCCAACTAACTCAATCTCACTTTAAACATTTGAACAACATTTCAAGTCGCTGGCTTCATTCAATCAAACGTTATCGCTTATTTGAAGTTTCATTTGTAGGGGAGCTAAGGGTTCCTTGGGTCGGAGTCCGAAGAGTATATACCCTAGACTTGTACAATCCTAGTGGTGGATTCAAAAGTACCAACTGGCAACGACCATTTGCATTAAAAGTGAGTTTCCTATATGACCAGTTTATAGGGTAGGTTGCCACTCATTCAGGAGGATGTTGACCATTCTCAAATCAATTAACTAACACATTCTAGAAATATTTGTCGAGTTTTTCAAGTCATTAGCTTCATTTTGTCGAAAGTTATCGCTTAGTTGAAGTTTCATTTGTAGGGGAGGTAGGAGTTCCTTGGGTTAGATCTTACCCATCATTGCCACCAACAAGTTAGATCAACTATGAACATTTAATCAAAATTTCAAATTTCTAGCTTTATTCTACCGAAAGTTATCGCTTATTTGACGTTTCATTTGTAGGGGAAGTACTGGTTTGGTTGGCCGGATTTTACGTATTCCCAATATCAGCCAGCTGAATCCTACTACAAACATGTAACCAAAATTCCAAGTCGGTGGCTTTATTTTATCGTTTGTTATCGCTTATTTTAAGTTCCATTTGTAGAGGTGGTAGGGGCGCCTTGGGTTGGATCTGGCCTTTCTTTAATACCAACTAACTCAATCTAACTTCAAATATTTGACCAAAATTTCAAGTTGCTGGCTTCATTCTATCAAAAATTATCGCTTATTTGAAGTTTCATTTTCAGGGGAGGTAGGGGTTCCTTTGGCCAGATCTTGTCCATTTTTAACATTAACTGACTAAATCTTCATAGCAATATTCTTCCAAATTTTTAACTTGATAGCGTCATTCTATCGAAAGTTATCGTAATTAAATGAATATTTAATTTTTTTTTAAGTTTGTAGTGGAGGTAGGCGTTCTTTTAATCTGATTATGCTCAACTTACTAAAACTGAAGCTGCTTCTCACCGCAAAATTACATGCCAAAAATCAGGTGTCTACGTCAATTGGTTCAAGAATTATAGACAAAAAACCTGAAAAGTAGGGTAGTACGAGGCTCTTTGTAAGAAAATTACAGTTAGTTTTCTACTGATCGATTTTATTTTTCCAGGAGAGTTTAAGATTTCCCTCACGAGCAATCTGCCATAGCTAGAGCTTTTTGTGTTTATTTAATCAGGAGTTATAGATACATTCAATTATTTTACTTAAGTAGGGGAGGTAGACGTTTTCTTGGCCTGATTATGCCCTTTTTCAATACCAACAAACGATATCATACTTCCAATATTTCACTCAAATTTCAAGGCTCTAGCTTCATTTTATTGAAAGTTATCGTGCGAACGGACAGACAGACGGACACACAGACAGACGGACAGACAGACAGACATGGCTAAATCGAATCAGGAGGTGACCCTGATCATTTATATATACATTGCTATGCCTCCGGAGCTTCCTTTTAGGTGTTACATCTTTTCGTGGTGACAAAAATAATATACCCTATATTATAAGTCTAAGGTATAATAACAACTAACTAGATGTTATTACCAACATTCTACCAAATTTTCAACTCGCTTGTGTCATTCTATCTAAAGTTATCGTAATTAAAATAATATTTAATTTTTTGAATTTTGTAGGGGAGGTAGGCGTTTCTGTGATCTGATTATGCCCAACTTACTTAAACTCAAGCGCGCTCGGTGGCCGTGATCGTTCGGTTACCGCTCTACGATAGTAATCTAGAGCTCGGAGATCAAATCTCGGCACGATAAAAAACTGCTTGTGAGTACTTATAGAACTCTCACAGTGCTCCGAGCTTGTTAGTATAAAGACGGCGCGGATAGGAGGTGCATGCTAGCAACTGCACTTCCGAAAAGTAGATATGCTATTGAAACGTCAACAAGGCATAGAAATGCTAGAGATGTTGTCGCCCCCATGCCCCTGGAGGGGTCAAGGCAATTAAAGAGAGCTTCTCACCTCAGGTTTACATGCCAAAAATCGGATGTCTAGGTCAATTAGTTCAAGAGTTATGGGCAAAAAACCTGAAAAGTAGTGTAGTACGGGGCTCTTTGTAAGAAAATTACCTTTAGTTTTCAAGTAATCGATTTTATTTTCCAGGAGAGTATAAGATTACCCTCACGAGCAATCTCCCAAAGCTAGAGCTTTTCAATTTTATTTAATCGGGAGTTATAAATATATTTAATTATTTTACATATGTAGGGGAGGCAGGAGTTCTCTTGATCTGATCATGCCCATTTTCAATACCAACCAACCAGATTACATTTACTCAATTGCCCTAACCCCTTGTGGGGCATAGCGCGTCAACTGTTCCATGTGGCCCAGTTGACGTTTCGTTGGCATAAATTGGTTTCAGAGAATGCAGTTGCCAGCATGCACCTCCTGCACATCCATGGCCACGAACGTTGTCGTGGACGGGATTCGAACCCGAAACGCCGGTAGTCAAACATGAGACTGATGCCTCAACACACTGCGCTACCGGTCGCCCCTCCCAATGCAACATTTGACCAAAATTTCAAGGCTCTAACTTCATTCTATCGAAAGTTATCGTGCGAACGAACAAACAGACGGACAGACAGACATGGCTAAATCGAATCAGGAGGTAACCCTGATCATTTATATACCTATATATACAAATACATTGCTGTACCTCCGGAGCCTCCTTTAAGATGTTACATATTTCCTTCGTGACAAAAACAGTATACCCTATACATACTAAAAGTCTAGGGCATAAAAGTATTTTCCCAAAGCAACACCAACAGATACTTTGCCAAAAAAAACAGACCGGAGCTTCGCTTCGGCCAGGAATCCGAAGCGTATATAAGTTAGCCACGCGCATCCGGCCCAACACGTGCATCAGCAAAATACATCATAATTATGCACCGACATACTTTCCAAGAATGAGTAAAATGCAATCTGCAGACGCAGCGGAATTAGGCTAAGGAAATAATTGATTCTATTGTAGTTTGTAAAACAGTCAGTCGATATTTAGAATCCGAGCAATAAAGACGAAAATAATAAAACATTTGTGTTTTTTTTGGCTACCGTCGCTAATAAAAACTTAACTGGCGCCTGAGCAGGGACCATTCGCAACGTTTGTAAAACGGGAGTGTTAATTATCGTGAGTTACGCGATCAACCAAAACGCATCGTCGCGATTTACACAAGTGATCAACCAAGTCACCAGCCCGACAACGGAAGAAGGAAGTGGCCCCGAGTAGTTCAAGAGTAACAAAAAGGAAAGCGAAGGACAACCAACTTCTAGCCGCCCCTTCGATACGAATGGTCCAGAACCCGAACATGCTAGCGACGCCATACATTTTTATTCTAATGTAAGTAAGCCATTTCTTTATTTTCCCCAAATATCTTCCGGATACTAAAACTAAAGTGTCTAGTGCTTGTGATTTTGTTAATTCCGTGTCTCGACTCAACCAAAAAGGCAGTGAATAGTCGTTCTGTTGAACTCCGCGAGAAATTCAGTTGTTAGGACATCGATCCATTTCCATATCAATTCCGATCACTTTTCATCTAAACTTTTCGAACACCTAAATTTCGTGTATCTTTAAGTTGAGCGCATACCTAAATTTTTTCGAACACCCAAATCGAATTTATCTCGTGTCAAACGATGTCAAACCCATCGAATCTCATTAGACCTGCCATATTAAACGAAGCCGCCGCCAACGCCGCCTCCGCGTCTAACGCAGCCTCCGCGTCTAACGCAAATAATGAAGGCCCGACCGCGCGGTCGAATAACGAACAACTCGTCTCGATGATAACCAATATCGTGCGAGAAGCGTTATGTGTCCAAGGAAGAGAGCTGTTTAATTCGCTCATGAATCCTGCGTCGGATAATAGCGAAGACTATGACGTGCCAATCAACATTGGAGTCGATAGAGTGCTATCCGACATGGACAAAATCCCGGATGTCGTGAAGAGCCTTAGGGAGTTCTCAGGACATGCCGGAGAATTTAATTCATGGAAGAAGAGTGTGGAGCGTATCCTGAGGATTTACCAATACCTCAAAGGAACGCCCAAGTATTACGGAATACTTTCGGTAATACGAAATAAAATTGTCGGCCAAGCAGATGTGGCGCTTGAATCGTACAATACTCCCCTCAACTGGGATCGCATCTCGAAATGTCTGTCCCTACATTATGCCGACAAAAGGGACATCGGTACCTTAGAGTACCAGATGACTACCCTCGTCCAAGGTCGGAACACTATACCCGAATTCTACCAGGCAGTTTACCATCAGTTGTCCTTGATCCTTAACAAACTAGGTTCTATGGAACTGAGCCAAGATGCTCTAAACGTCATGACGCAGTCATACAGAGCAAAGGCCCTAGACACATTCGTTAGGGGACTCGAAGGCGATTTGCCAAAACTTTTGAGCATGCGTGATCCCGCCGATCTGCCACAGGCCCTTCATTATTGTTTGAAACTACAAAACGTCAATTACCGCACGCAGCACGCCAATTCCTCTCACATCCCAGCCAGAAATCAACATTACCAACCACCTCCCGTTCCTCCCAGAAGAGTGAATCTGCCTCCTAGAACGAATCCCACTCCAACGCCAAGATCGCACCCCAATCCCATTCCAGCTCCAAGAGGTACGTTCTTCCCGGAACTAGTTCACAACCCTCGTGCTCCGCAAGGACCTCAATTCAGTCGGCAGCCTTGGCAAAATAATTATCACCAACAAGGAGCCGCACCAATACCTCCTCCGAAACCCCAAGGACGACCGGAGCCAATGGACGTCGACGAGTCCATAAGAACTCGCATGGTAAATTACACCAACAGACCACGACCTAACGACAGACCCCAGAAACGCACGCAACCTCAACAATACTATGCAGGACAGAAATTCCAACGAATCTTTCACACCGACTCAAACAACGATGACGAACCAACCCAAGACGAATACGAACAGACATGCAAAGACGAATACGAACAGGCATACAAGGACGAAGACGACCAACCTTTAACAGATTATTCCGAACAAGAACAACCAGAACAATGGGAAGACATATATTTTTTAGATTAAAACGCTCTTCGCTACCATACTTCGAATATGTTGCGAGGAGCGGAGAAATTCTAAAATTTTTGGTGGATACTGGTTCCAACAGGAACTATATTCAACCACGTCATATAAGACGCCCAATTCCTAACGAAAAACCATTTCTTGCAAATTCCGTCGGTGGTAACGTTAGCATCACCCACCACACTTATGTACAACTATTCGGACCCGACATACCTAAATTAAAATTTTTTATTCTCCCGTCCCTTATATCCTTTGACGGGATAATTGGTAACGACACTCTTAAGTGTTTGAATGCGGTTATTCACACGAACAAAGGACATATGATTTAAGATTCCAATCTGAAAATTCCCCTGAAGGAACACCTATCTGAAACAGTCAACTCCATAAACCTTAGGACGGACCACCTCAATGAAGACCAGATTCGTAACCTCAAACACATAATTCACAGACACCGTAACCTTTTATCTGAACCAGACGAGAAGTTAACCTACTCTACACGAGTTAAAGGCGAAATCAGGACAACAACGGACGACCCAATATACAGTAAATCCTACCCTTATCCGAGAGCTTTAAAACACGAAGTGGAAAAGCAAATTAACAAGATGCTCAAAGATGGCATCATTAGGCCTTCCAAATCGCCCTACAATTCTCCAGTCTGGGTTGTCGGAAAAAAACCTGACGCCTCGGGCGAAAGGAAGTATCGATTAGTCATAGACTACCGAAAACTCAACACGGTTACAATTGCAGATACCTACCCAATACCCGAAATAAATGAAGTTCTCGCCAATCTCGGTGAAAACAGCATTTTCTCAGTACTCGACCTTAAGAGCGGTTTTCATCAGATTCCGCTAAAAGAATCTGACGTTGAAAAAACGGCCTTTTCTGTCAACAACGGGAAGTTCGAGTTCACTCGACTCCCCTTCGGCCTGAAAAACGCGCCCTCAATATTTCAGAGGACTCTTGACGACGTGCTCCGAGAGCATATCGGCACGCGCTGTTACGTCTATATTGACGAAATTATCGTCTTCGGTAAGGACGAGAAACAACATCTTGAGAATTTGGACAAAATTTTCAGTACCCTAGAGGCCGCAAATTTCAAAATCCAATCGGACAAGTGCGAATTCCTTCGGAAAGAAGTAGAGTTCCTAGGATACGTCGTCAGCGAAGAGGGAATTAAGACCAACCCTAAAAAGGTACTGGCGATTGCCAACATGCCGCCACCTAAAACCCTCAAGGAATTGAGATCATTCCTGGGAATGTCCGGCTACTACCCCCGTTTTATCCAAGATTATGCGAAGATAGCAAAGCCGCTGACAACACTCCTACGAGGCGAAGACGGACGTATATCCACCAAACACTCTAAAAATAAGATCATTCATTTGGATTCACAAGCTTTAATGGCCTTCGATAAATTAAAAAACTGTCTTATTTCAAAGGATGTCGTTCTCGCACATCCAAATTTTCAAGAAAAATTCGAGCTCACGACCGACGCTTCCGAATACGCAATCGGTGCGGTCCTCTCACAAGGCAAGCGGCCAATAACTTTCCTTTCTCGAACGTTGACGAAAACAGAAGAAAGTTACGCAACGAACGAGAAGGAAATGCTCGCTATTGTGTGGGCTCTGACTTCTCTTAGGAACTATCTTTATGGCCCTCAACGGGTTACCATCTTCACAGACCACCAGCCCTTGACTTTTGCTCTTAGCAATGGGAACACAAATAGTAAACTCAAAAGGTGGAAATCCTTTTTGGAAGAGTTTAACTATGAGCTTAAGTACAAGCCAGGCAGGACGAATTTGGTTGCGGATTCATTGTCAAGACCACCGCAAAAGACTCCTGTAAATTCGCTAACACCCACCGAACACAGTGACGACAGTTCACCACAAGAGCTGATAACCACTGTAGAAACACCAATCAACGCCTTTCGCAACCAACTCTTATTGCAAGTAGGTGAAGAAGATAGTTACCAGATTATTAATCCCTTCGACAATTACTACCGGCACATTATAACAAGGCCTACTTACACCGAGGAACAGCTCACAAGTATTCTCAAGAGATATCTGAGCCCAACTATCCTAAATGGAATTTACACCTCCGAAGAAGTGATGGGAAAAATCCAGGAGATTTATCCTCATCACTTTAGGAACTATCGAACCAGATTCTCCCGAAAACTCGTCGAGGATATTCCCAGCGAGGCCTTGCAAAACGAAAGAATCCTCCAAGTACACCGGAGAGCACACCGCAATGCCGAGGAAAATAGGATGCAGCTCTTAGAGAACTTCTATTTTCCGAGAATGGCAGCCAAAATTAAAGCCATTGCGAAACGGTGCCAAACCTGTAAGGAAAACAAATATGATAGGCACCCCAACAAACCCTCCCTGTGTCCAACACCAATACCTTCTTACCCAGGTCATACGGTTCACCTTGATCTATTCTCAACAGAAAAACATCGTGTATTGACAGCTGTGGACAAGTTCACGAAATTTGGCCAGGCTAAAATAATCGCGTCCAAGTCCGCTGAAGATATAAGGCAACCGTTACTCGATTTGTTATTCTTTTTCTGTATCCCCGAGAGAATCGTCATCGACAACGAGGGTTCTCTCAGGTCAGCCTCAATAAGATCCCTTATGGAAGATGAACTAAAGATCTCTGTCTATACTACACCGCCGTACAAAAGCGAGGTAAATGGACAGGTGGAGCGATGGCACTCCACGCTCGGAGAGATCATGAGATGCCTTAAAAGGGACGACCCTCCGCGTAATTTCGAAGAGCTTTTACAACGTGCCGTAAACGAGTACAACTTTACCATCCACTCGACCACGGGTAAAAAGCCAGTCGAACTTTACCTCGGTCGAGTCCCCGGAATTAATCCCGAACAATTTGAGAACATCCGATTGAGCAACATCGAAAGGCTAAAGAAGAAACAGGAGACAGACCTTAAGACACACAACAAGACTAGACAAACGACAAAGACTTACGACATAGGAGAAGTTATTTACGTGAAACTGAACAAACGAAAAGGATCCAAACTAACACCTAGGTACAGACAAGAAGTCGTCAAAGAAAATCACAACACGACCATACTAACAGAAACCGGAAAAATAGTTCACAAGAGTAACATCCGCAACTAATCTTCCATTTCAGATCCAGTTTAACGCCTATTTACGCTAACGTTCAAATATTGGACTACTCCAACGCGCACATAGTGACTTTCCACACAGGACAGACTCGACTACAGGACGGTAACTTTAAGATTATACATGTAATCGAACTTGACCAGTACGAACGATTGATATCACAAATTGAACCAATCCTTAACCTCTCTACATTCCAACACAATTCCCTTTCCTCATACCCAATAAACGAGATCCAGCGAATTCACCAACTTATCCAAAATCTGAAACCGAGAAAAATTCGAAGGTCGCTAAATTTCATTGGATCGGCATGGAAATGGATTGCAGGCAATCCCGACCATGAAGATTTCGTTACCATCAAAGAGAAAATCACGGACGTCCTGCAAAACAACAATAGACAGGTCGTCATAAACCGCCTCTATAACGAACGGATTAATAACATCACGAGAATCACTAACGACATTCAAAATTTATTAAAGGAAAATAGCCAAATGAGTCTTACCACAGTGTTAGATCTAGAATTCAAACTTAAAATAATCAGGGAAGAGTTAGAAAATATCAGCCATGCCATTCACTGGGCCAAAATTGGGATCATAAATTCACTAGTATTGTCAAAATCCGAAATTAAAATTGCTAAAGATGTAATAGATAAAGATATGTTACCATATTCAACAATAGAAGAGGCCCTAAATTTTTCCGAAATTAAAATAATAGCAAATTCATCTTCAATCCTGTATATTATAAATATTCCGTTAGCCACGCCAGAAATTTATCAAACATTGTTAATCAAACCAATTAAAAGAAACAATTTTGTCAATGAAATTCCTTATAACAGAATTGCTAAATCAGGTTCAAAGATTTTCGGCATCGAAAAAGAATGTAAAACTATAAATTTCATATCTATTTGTAAACAAAATAACTTAGTAGACATTAGCAAAACACCCTGTATTCCAAACCTTCTGAAAAGTACAAGCGCTTCATGTTCGAGGACCAGCAGTCAACACATTCCAACTATCGACCAAATCTCTTCCGGCACAATACTCCTCAATCAATTTTCCGGCAATCTAACTACACAAGAGGGGACGCACGAGCTGAACGGCACATTCCTGATTAAATTCCAAAATTCGACCATATCAATAAACGGGAAACAATTCATCTCTATCGAAACATCATTTCTACAAGAACTACCGCCCATCCTTCAACGAGCGACCGAAAACAACAGGTTTAGAGAAATTATCTCCATGGAAACGATGCATGAGATCCAAATTAACAATACCAGGACAATCAATCTGATGAACTCGGAAAAGGACAAACATCTGATCACTACTTATGGCCTTATTTCATCCATGGGACTTATTCTGTCCTTCTTAGTTATCCGGCGTACCTGTGAAAAACAAAAAAAATAAAATCACCATCGAGACAGGAAATATCACGGAAGGAAGAAATTTTAAAACATCCACACCTAAGAGCCCGTCAGCAAAACCAACGCTGAAGTTCAACGACATCCCATTTTTCTAGCGATCGAGGACGATCGAATCTGAAAGAGGGTAGAGTTAGCCACGCGCATCCGGCCCAACACGTGCATCAGCAAAATACATCATAATTATGCACCGACATACTTTCCAAGAATGAGTAAAATGCAATCTGCAGACGCAGCGGAATTAGGCTAAGGAAATAATTGATTCTATTGTAGTTTGTAAAACAGTCAGTCGATATTTAGAATCCGAGCAATAAAGACGAAAATAATAAAACATTTGTGTTTTTTTTGGCTACCGTCGCTAATAAAAACTTAACTTATACCCTAGACTTGCATAGATCTAGTGGTGATACCAAAAGTACCAATTGGCTGTAATAATTAAAGAAATTAATTCCAAAGTGGCAATTTGTATTGTGCGGACGGGTACTGTAAAATAATTACTTAACTTCATACTATAATTACTTGCAGAGTTATTCACTGTAGTTAAGTAAATAATTATTTTCGATTACTTATATTATCTGAACCGATTCAAGTTGTCGATTGTGAATTGATTCCCTTAATAATCACCGATCGAGTCTCGAAAGGCGCAAGTCGAGATTGCAAATAGTCAAATCCGGTCTACTTGCTTCCTAGACTATGCTGCGAGCGGTCGCTCTTCAGGTAGTCCACGTGATTTTTATAAGTCCCTATTTTTCTCCAACATCAAATAAAATTGGTCGATTTTTATGTTATTTTTAGATGCTATATACCCGTATTTAAACATACGGAGCAATATAAATACTCATCGAACGAAGTTGCCGAATCTCAAAAGTCAATATTCGCGATGATAGCGGGGAGAATTGCACCGATGGAAGTACAATAACGAAGATCCAATTCTATGTGCGGGAACAAACAAAAATATATCATAGTAAGTCTACCTTTGTATTTATTACCTGCGCTTGAGATTTTTTTTGGTAATGGTGACAAACCTAATAAAATCTCAAAGTGAGTGCGTGTAATAGAAACAACATGCTGTTGGTATGCGGAGCAAATCTATGGTTGAGTGCAAAAGTGTGTTAAATACATCGATAGTTGAGTGCCCGAAAGTTGTCCAGTGCGAAAAACAAAATTAATATGATGTCAATCTAATGTGCATTGTGGCCATCGATTAAACAGTCGTAATTATGGGAAGACGCAATATTAATATCTAGAATGCAAGTAACGGTTTGTGCACCCAACTATCTGTAACAAATTTGTAGTCGATGTGGCTTTGCGACCGTGAAGGTCGACCAGACTTGTTCAAGTCAACACCAAGGCAGCATAGCCAGGTGACGTGTGCTGGTATATCTAGCTCAGTTACGGTGATAAGTAGGCTGGTCCAATTTTTTTTTCGTGGCGCCACCTCACTAGGATCATCATCATCGTGGCGCGACAGCCCGACGTCGGGCCTTGGCCGCCTGGATCATTGTCCTCCAATTATCTCGGTCACGTGACCGCGTCCTCCAATTTTGGGAGCCCAGCAGCTGCGCGGCGTCCACACCTACTGAGCTCTCCCAACGAGATCTCGGTCGTCCTCGCAGTCTCGCTCCGTCGACTCGTTCTGCATTCATTACTCTGTTAGGCATGCGATCATCGTCCATTCTTTGTACATGCCCTGCCCATTGAAGTCGTTGTAGTTTGACGATTTTCGAGACTTGCAACTCATCGTACATTTCATAAAACTCATGGTTGTACCGGATGCGCCATCTATCTCGATCGCAAACAGCCCCGAAAATTCGCCGTAGAACCTTACGTTCAAAAGTGTCTAGCATGTTTTCGGAGGCTTGAGTTAGGGTCCATGCTTCGCAGCCATAGCATAGCACTGGTCGTATAATGGTTTTGTACACGCGGAGCTTCGTGTTTCTGTGCACATGCTTCGATTTCATTACGGGGAGAACCGAGAAAAAAGTCTTATTAGCTAACTGTATCCGTCGCTTGATTTCGTCAGTTTCGTTGGCGTCCCTTGACAGGTTGCAACCCAGGTAAATGAAGTTGTTCACGAACTCGATGTTGAGGTCCGCCACATTGATGCTCGGTTGTACAGGTGTCCTTGTCACCGATTGCATCATTATTTTAGTTTTACCCTCGTTAATACGTAATCCAACTTCCTTTGCAGCGGTATCGAGCGTATGCAGAAGTTCTTCTGCGTCAGCCAATCTTCGGGACATGATGTTGATGTCGTCGGCGTACGCTGCTAATTGTGTCGAATTGATGAGTAGCGTCTTGCTGTTGTCCATATTCATGGCCCGAATGACGTATTCCAATGCTAGGTTGAAGAGCGTCGGTGCCAGTCCATCGCCCTGTTTCAAACCAGTGCGTGTTTCAAATAGATCAGTAAGTCTATTCTGGATCCTGACTTGTGAGACGGAGTTGGTCATCGTCATCTTGGTCAGTCGCACTAATTTTGCCGGTATACCAAATTGCAGCATGATGTTGTACAGTACTCCACGATCGATACTGTCGCCTGCTTGAAGTCGACAAAGATTTGGTATACGTTTACGTTGTATTCCCAGCACCTCTGGAGTATCAGTTTGACTGAGAAGAGCTGATCGGTTGTGGAGCGACCAGGTCTGAAACCGCTTTGATATTCGCCAATGACTCGTTCTGCGTACGGTTTTATTCTATTTTCCAGAATTTTCGTCAAAATTTTATTGGACGTACAAACTAGTGAGATGCCCCTGTAATTCTCACACCGCAGTTTATCTCCCTTTTTATGAATTGGACAGATGATGCTTCTGCGCCAATCGTCTGGGATCTCCTCGTTCTCCCATACTCGCAGGAGTAATTGATGTATGGCATCAACTAGACTCGTTCCACCGAATTTTAGCAGTTCAGCTGGAATCTCGTCAGCGCTCGGCGCTTTATTTCGTTTTAGTGACCGCAAGGCGAGATCAACTTCCTCTACTGTCGGGGGTTGAATGGGTGGGCCTTGATCAACAATATCGTCGAGAGCTTCCTGTGTGGGGATGTTAGATGGTCGGTTTAGAAGCTCTTCAAAATAAGAGGCCCATCGTTTGTTAATACCATCGGTGTCGCTGATGATGTTTCCATCCTTGTCCTTACAAAGGCTAGTCCTGGGTTGGTAGCCGTTCTTAATTGTATTTACTAGTTTGTACGCTTGTCTGGTGTTCCTATTAGCTAAGTTTTCGTTTATGTTCAGCAACTGCTCGTCAAAGTATTTACGTTTCTTACGTCTAATTATTCTATTTGATATTCGCCGTAGCTCGTTATATTTTTCTCTTCTGGCTCTGGTTCCTCGTTGAATCCATTGTCTGTAGGCCTCGTTTTTCGCGTCAAGTGAATTTTTGCATTCTTCGTCGAACCAGTCATTTCGCACTCGCCGGGCTTTATATCCCACGACCTTCTCTGCGACATCCTTGATGGTACCCTTGAGTTCTTCCCAGAACCCATGGACGCCTGTGTTGCTGATGTTGTGTAGCATAGGTGATAGTTTTTCCTCAAGGGCGGTAGTATACGCCACCGCTGTAGCATCACACAAAAGCTTATCAACCGCAAAGATTTTGGGAGGGCTGATTCTTGATTGGTGCACTGAGGAAATTTTACATCTGTAGGTCGTCTTCACCAAGTGATGATCTGAGTCGCAGTTTGCTCCTCGATAGGAGCGGACATCCATCACACTAGACGCCCATCTCCTGCAAATGAGGACGTGGTCAATTTGGTTGACTGTATGTGCGTCTGGAGACTTCCAGGTCTGCTTGTGAATGCGTCGATGCGGGAAACACGTAGAGCTTACGACTAGATTCCTGCTGCAGGCGAAGTCGATAAGTCGCTGGCCATTATCGTTACATTCTTCATGGAGGCTGTGGCCTCCAGTGGTCCCCCGGTGCCAACTTTCATTTCCGACTTTCGCGTTAAAGTCTCCCAGCAGCAATTTGACGTCGTTTGTTGGAAGTGAGTCGAAGAGAGTTTCAAGGCGGGCGTAGAACTCGTCTTTTACTGCGTCTTCTTTAACTTCAGTGGGGGCATACACATTGATGAGCCAGAGATTGAAGAATCGAGTCTTGATGCGAATCGCACACAGCCGTTCATTTATGGGTTTGAAGTCAGTAATATGCGGTTTGAGGTGATTGTTCACTATAAATGCTACTCCAAACTCCTTGCGGCCCGATGGTTTGCCACTTGTAAAAATTGTGTGCGATTTTTTGTCATTAATCTCGCTGCCAAGCCAATTTGTTTCCTGGACTGCAGTTATGCTCAGTTTGTACTTTTCGACCTGTTGAAGGAGGGCCTTTTCGGCCCCCGGTTTGTTCAGGGAGCGTACATTCCAGGATCCGAAAGAATAATCCTTTAGCCGTTTGCGTGGTCGTCGTTGTTGATCCGTCCAATCCAAGGCTTTTGTTCCAGGTTTCTTGACATGGAGTGGTTTTTGCAAGGACGAGTTGTCAGCACGTCGCTTAACCCCATTCAGGGGACGGCCTCGGAGATAGCTGCTTCAGATGGTTTATTAAACGTGCTGGAGCCCACACAACTATGTATGTAGCAGGTCCAACTACGCAAGTCATTCCATCCTACTAGACCTGAGACGCTTAGGTGTTCGTCAGCCATTCAGGCTACAGCTATCTGCCTTTTCCAAACTGTCTTATCGCTAAGACATTGGCCGTAAGCGAATTGATACACTGCCGTTACCAGGGGGCGCCCACGCGGAGGACTATGGAAAAGGTCTTTGCCCCCCACTAGGATGCTACAAAAAATTAATCACACGTCAAGCCCTTCTTAGTGAAGAAATGTAAGGAATCCTAAAAACAAACGGCAGTAAATTTAAACCTGTAGGTTAAAGATCAAGTACATTCCTGATCAGGAAATCACAGGTGAGCCGCTGATGACATGTGACTCGGTCGCGAAACATATCCCTTCCGAACCAAAGCTACACGCGCGACAAGAGAAAATTTACTCAAGCTCCCAAACAAAGCATTAACTAGGCGCAAGTTACATTACCATTGTTGCTGGAAAGGAAGATAATCAGGCAGCTGAAAACACAAATGTGATTATTCACTCATAATAATATTTATTCATGACTGCGATGAATGTAATGGCAAAAGATACATTATTTGATTACTAACTAATGTAATATCAATACATGCTCCAAGATAACCTTTTCACTATAACTTTTTTTTAGAACTTTCTTTGTGAGCACAAAGAAATATACAAGGGGCTCAATTGTGACAAATTTAATTAGTAATTAAAATTCTAAAAAAAACCATAGTATTGATACCAAATTCAGTTTTTTATGGGTATCATAGACCTGAACTTAATATAGTAAAAATTTATCTGTATTCGAACATATATGTGTATGAGGCAATAAATTCAAGAGTTACACTTATAAGAATACTAATATCATAATATCGAAGATAAGATGCTGGCAAAAATATTATTGATTCAGAAAAAAACGTGACGAAAAATTATTGGCCTATAGGCATGCGGCAACGAAAATATTATTGGCCAAACTCCGATGATGATCAAGAATCATTAGACCAAACGGTGACGAGAAACTATTGGACCAATCTCAGATGCCGACGAAAATATTATTGGCCCGACTCAGATGTTGATCAAAAATTATTGGCATAAACGCAGGCGGCGACGAAAATATTACTGGCCCAAATTCAGATGATGATCAAGAATCATTAGACCAAACGGTGACGAAAAACTATTGGACCAATCTCAGATGGCGACGAAAATATTATTGGCCCGACTCAGATGTTGATCAAAAATTATTGGCATAAACGCAGGCGGCGACGAAAATATTATTGGCCTAAATTCAGATGTTGATGAAAAATTATTGAACCAAACGGTGACGAAAAATTATTGGACCACACGCAGATGGTGACAACAATATTATTGGCCCGACTCAGATGTTGATCAAAATTTATTGAACCAAACGGTGACGAAAATATTATTGGACCAATCTCGGATGGCGACGAAAATATTATTGGCCCGACTCAGATGTTGATCAAAATTTATTGAACCAAACGGTGACGAAAAATTATTGGACCACACGCAGATGGTGACAACAACCGATGGGCCGAGGTACTGAAGTCGGTTTCCTTGTATTTTTGTTTCTATTATATGTGTTGTGAAATCTAGTTATCATAGATTTCTGGTCACCGAAACTTCTAAGTCAAGCCTCAACACGACTAGGTTGTATGTTTTTTTCTTTATTGGAAGCTGTAACTTGTACCTCGGTACCCAATTTCTTTCTGATTACCAATGCTGCGTCACACCATGTACAGAATGTAATGTTCACTGAAAATCCTTTGCCGATGAATTCCAATTGGCCCCTTTACTAGGATTACTGAACGGGAAATTTTTCTATAACAGAAATTAACGAATTAATTTACTTTGAATATAGATGTAATGCTATTTATTATTTAATTGCAGAAAATAATACAGAGTATTCTTGATTGGCGACTGTACTCGTTGAGTTCCAAATGACGAATGTAACAATAGCTGTCCGAGAGTTGAGTAACTGTGAAACATAGCAATGTTTTAATATCTAGCATGTTTTCGAACTGTTATACGAGCAATGACAAGACCAAATGTCAAATGACAAATATAAACAAGTAAGTAATTGTTATTTTGATAAGATAAACAATTGGATTAATTAATGTTATATTCAATTTCAATTTCAGGTTGCGTGTTTCTGCCAGCGATGGAGTTCGTCCGTATGGTCCCCGATAGTCAGCGTTGGAATATATGTACGTCGACGTCCATCAGATAAGTTTCTTAAATAATATAGTTGCGTCTTTATGATTCTTTGTGGGTCCTTTTCGTATTTTTCAGGTGATGATCGAAGACGTTGGATTGTATTTGATTTTTGTTGGTGCAATCACGAACATTCCCCCCCCCCCCCGCTGGGATGCATGTATCCCAGGATATGTTTTAGCAGTGCTTCTTCGGGGTCATGTGTTTCGTTGTCTCGATTGGTACACGCCCCTTCGGTTATTATTCGACATTGCTCTGCCGGACGATTCCGGGAGTTAGGCAGGGTAAAGTTCAAGCAACATATGTTGCCTGTTTACCTCAACCTATCCCATTGACTGATGATATGATATTCGTACTGGTGAGAAACATGGATATGGAGTTGGATAGTGGAGGTAGGACTGGTGGAAGGTTTGTGCCATTTTTCTTTAATGTTCATTACAAGGGAGTAACGCGATTTTTGTAATATTTCGTTTAAAGTCCGAACCATTTCTCGTTACAGTTACTACGCGCACCAAACCATCATTGCCCGGATGCAATGTAATAATTTTTGCCAAGGGCCATTTATACGCGGGGAGTCGTTCATCTTTAATTAGACATATGTCGCCGATTCGCGGTTCCGATCGACGCGAAAACCATTTTGGACGCTGTTGAAGACGGGACAAATATTCCTCCGACCATCGCTTCCAAAACATTTGCGACAGCCGTTGTGTGAGCTGCCATCGAGATAAATAATTTTCCTTCACGTCCAGTAAGTGTGGTTCCGGGATGCTCAGCAAAGTGTCTCCGATTAGAAAATGGGCGGGTGTCAAGGCGGATGCTTCGGATGATTCGTCGTGGATCTGGCATAAGGGTCGGGAATTAAGACAGGCTTCAATTTGAGTGGTGGTAGTGCATAATTCTTCAAAGGTAAGAATAACATTCCCAAGGGTTTTCCGCAGATGCAACTTCATTGATTTGACGCCTGCCTCACACAGTCCGCCAAAGTGGGGAGATGCTGGGGGATTGAAATGCCAGTTGATACGCTCATTTTCGGCATATTCCGCAATTCGCTGATTGGCCTTAACAATTCGCAGTATTTCGGCGTTTGCTCCCACAAAATTCGTTCCCAAGTCACTGTAGACGTCCGTGCTTAGGCCTCGTCTTGACACGAAACGACGAAACGCTCCCAAGAAAGCCTCAGTTGTTAAGTCATTAACAACTTCAATGTGGACAGCTTTTAATGCTAGACATACGAAGATTGCGATGTATCCCTTATGAATACGAGCTCCTCTACCTTTTCTGTCTTTGATGTTAACTGGGCCGCAGTAATCTACCCCAACGTGTGTGAATGGGCGCGACATATTTACTCTTGGAGCCGGTAAACTTCCCATAAGCTGTGTTGCTGTCTGTGCCTTGATTTTATAGCATTTGATGCAATTGTGTATGCATTTCTTAACTAAATTACGAGCATCAAGTATCCAAAATTTCTTTCGTAGTGATGCAATCATAAGTTGTATATCTCCGTGCATAGTTGTTAGATGGGTATGTTCGATCAGTAGTTTGCTGAGATTGCTATTTTTGGGTAAAATTATGGGGAACTTTTCATCAAAGCTCATTTTGGCGTAAACTAGACGTCCACCCAATCGCATAGTTCCGTCACCGTCCAAAAATGGGTTGAGTCCAATTAAATTGCTGCTTCTGATGATAGGTTGTTCACTCCTTAGCGATTGTAGTTCTGCCGTAAATTCTGTTTTTTGGACGAACAAGATCAATAGATTCATGGAAGCATCCAGTTCCTGCACTGATAAAAAACTGCGGTTTATATTGCATTTCTTGACAGCTTGGCAAAATCGTTGGCAATATGAGAGAACTCTTATTAAACGATTAAGTGTTGAATATTTGCAAATAAGCTCGTCGAGCCACAATTCCTTCAAATGTGTATTGTGGCAAAGTAGTTTTGCGCAACGATTTATTTCTAACTCGGTAGATTCGACCTTCTCATTGATTGGCCATTCCTCCTTCGAACATCGTAGCCAATTCGGACCATTCCACCAAAGACTATTATTGACGAGTTTTGCAGTCTCCGAACCACGAGAGGCGAGATCGGCAGGGTTCGACTTTGTTGGTACATATCTCCATGGTATATTCGGTGCATTCTCCAATATTTGACATGTGCGATTCGAAACAAACACCGTCCATCTGCTGGGATGTGCACGTAGCCATGATAGCACAATTTTCGAGTCCGTCCATAAAGTTGTTCGAGACAGCTTCTCCTCTCTACTGAATGTTGTTAATAGAGACTTGATCACCTTTGATAAAAGTAACGCACCACACAGCTCCAATCGAGGAATCGTCATCGGTTTGATGGGTGCAACCTTCGTCTTTGATATTATCAAGTGTGATTTCACATCAGCGCCTACTTTGCTAACGCAGTAAACCGCTATCCCATATGCTTCTTTTGATGCATCACTAAAGCCATGAAGCTCGATTTCGCTTGCATCTTCAGTTATAATCCATCGAGGTACATATCTTGATTGATTCTACCGCTGAGAAGTCGTTTCGCAATTGCTCCCATTGTTGTATTTTAATAAATCATCGGGCAAATTTTCGTCCCAGTCGTAACCTCGCATCCAGAGTGTCTGCATCCAACATTTAGCACGTACGATGATAGGGGATATCCACCCGAGAGGATCATACAGTTTTGCGATATCTGATAAGACAGATCGCTTATTGTGACAACTATTGCTCTGAAGATTGTAGCGATAAGAAAGTGTGTCAGAAGACGGATGCCAAAGAATTCCGAGGGATTTATGACCTTGATCCAACTTCAAATTCATACTGCTTGAACTTTCTACATCTTCCATTGGGATATCTCTCAATATACCTGGATCATTCGATACCCACTTGCGTAAATGGAAACCACCAGATTCTAAAACGCTGTTCAGCTCTCTAATCATGTTTAGAGCTTCAGATTGAGTTCTTGCTCCGGACATTACATCATCCACATAGAAATCGTTCTTTATGGTGGCAGCTGCATTAGAAAAATATGTTTCGTTCTCATCCGCTAATTGTTGAAGTGTGCGGATAGCCAAATAGGGAGCACTAGTCACACCAAAAATCACTGTGTTGAAACGATATTCTTGGATTGGATCTTGAGAGTCGAATCTCCATAGTACAGTGACGTGCAGTGGAAATTTTTCATAGTCAAGCAGTTGGGCGCCCTAAAGCCAATTTAGCATAAACAAAAATGGACTGTATAATAGAATATGGACAGTCACAAAAACATTTATACCAAGCGGCTTTAAGCCTTAAAGAAGAAATCAGGAAAGATATAAATAAAATATTGGCACATATATTCGGAATACAAAAAAAAAAAAATAAATAAAATATTACTAATAAAAAAAATGATAAATAAATATTATGTTAATTAAGACTAAGAAAAATTCAGGGGTATTTGAAATAAATAAATATTCTTTCGCCATTGCCATTTATTTGTATTCCAAATCTATGCGCCGTTCTTTAAGTAAAAACTCTTTAATCACATTATCAAAAAAATCGTTTTCTCTTCGCATTTGTATAAGAAGATCCTTTTCAACCGCAATTAAAGCAAGATCCGAAAGTCGTTCTTGGGATTGGCGATTTCTCAAAAATGTGTGAACGCGCTTTAGTGTTGAAAATGACCTTTCCGCAGTTGCCACTGTGACTGGAATTGACGTTAATAATTTTGCTAAAATATGAACTTGCTTAAAACCGTTTGCGACATAAGGCCGTTTTTGAAAATATTTGAGAATTTTACTAGGATTCGCGTTTTTAAACTCATCTGAAGAATAAATAACTTTTAGCTCATTTTTCAACTTTATTCTGTCGAAAAATTGACCGTGATATTCAATAAGTGAGTCAAAATTTTTATCGGGAAAATTTGACTTGAATTTAGAAAAATAATTCGGTTCAAGCAACTCTAAAAATGAAAGATCTTTAAACGAATGGAATCGACCTCGAATTTGCCCGAGAATAACATCTATAATCTCCCGAAATATCCGCCGTAAATTTTGTAAAGGATCTATCGCGTTTCTACATTTCTTACGTGGTGGCTGATATTCTGCTGTAACTGTCGAATAGAAATTATCAAACTTTTTAGAAAAGTCATTTTCAAGCCAATTTTCAAATTCAATAATTTTTTGGCTTGCATATGAAATGTTTACCACTTTGCTCTGAATAATATTAAATAATATATCAGTTTTCGAAAAAATTTCAGAAAAAATTAACAGATATAATTGAAAATCTGACTCTGCGAATTTTTGTAAGTATATATCGGAAAAAGTCAAGGAATCGCCATCCCAGTGTTGAGAACCATTCGAAATTGTCTCAAAAACTGTACAAATTTCATGCTTATGTTCAAATATAACGTTAATAATACGCGAATGATAATGCCAACGCGTTTTGGAAACCGATGGTAAACGACGATTTACTATATTTGCAAAAAGGTCCGACCTTTTAGTGGATGTATTAAAAAATGATGCGATTTTATTGATGTGCGCGAAAAATAATTTAATTTCCGGAATAAACTCAACTGCTTTAGACAATACTAGATTTAGTGAATGAGCGTAACATGGAACGAAAATTGCCGATTTATGTTTTTCCCGAATTAAAGTCTGAACTCCACGAATTTGAGAACTCATTACTGCTGCGCCATCGTAACATTGTGCAATTAATTTCTTATCGATATTAAAATTTTGCAATTGTTTTAAAATGTGAGAGCTTATTGCTGTAGCTGTACGATTAGCGCTTACATCCAAAAATCCGATAAATCTTTCTTCAATCTCATTTGATATTGTATATCTAAAAATCATCGTTAATTGTTCCCGACCGCTAACATCTGGCGTTTCGTCGACCATTACAGCTTCAAATGGAGCCTCCTTTATTTCCAAATTGATTTTATTTCGAACCACATTAGCTATAGCGGAAACAAGATCGTTTTGGATTCTATTAGACAAACCCGAAAACGCTGCATTTGCTTTTATAGAATCTATGTGGGACTCAATTATCGGATCGTACAAACTCAAGAAATTTACGGTTTCGATAAAATTACCACGATTATTTGAAGAAGAGTCTTCATTATTTCCGCGAAAAGGAAGCTCCTGTTTTGCCAAAAAAATTACAGTATCGATTAAACGTTTCAAAATATTACGATTACGCTCAACTTTTTCATTATGCAAACTAACAGATATTGCCACCTGGTTACTAAGCATAAACTCTATACGCTGAGAACCAAAATTATCTAATTTAATTAACGACTGAAGATGTTTTTCGGAACTTGAATGCTTTGCTGCTGAGCCCGTAAAATTATTCAAATCACTAAATCCAGCTTTATTCCAAACAGATTTTTCATTCGTGAACAAAAGACACGGCCAGCAAAATAACTTATTTAATTTACAGCTTCCCGTTAACCAAATGTACTTTTCATACGTTTCGATATGGAATTTTCGCGTAATATTTTTTAATTTAAACTCTAAACTAAGATCTGGCTTCGGTCTATCCGATTCTATAATTTCTCTTTTCTTGGCAAAGGAAAGAGTTGAAAATCCCGCTTTTAGTACGAAATCCGTCGCGCAGCAATACTCCGACATAATGCGAAAAGAAAACTTACCACCTTTATCACAAATCAAATCAATTAAATCACTACAAACGGTCAAAAAAACTTCAAATCACAATTTAATCAAAATCACCCGATTGCACTGATTTCCTCTTTTAAATTGCAACGGAAAATCCATTACATAACAAAAACAAAAGCTCTACTGGAAAAATCAAATTCCCATAAACATTCCCTGCATTGGCAACATTTCATTAACAAGCATCATTGGGCTTTATCCCACACACAAAAGCAGTCGCGCCAGTGCTTGACTTGTCTCATATAAATTTGCGAACAAAACAAAAAAAAATCGTTGCCCAATGTACTACCGAAATCCAAGATTCCCATTTTCTGGAATCAACATGTCTCTAGTATTTGGATGCACACATGGTACATGCATCTAAAGATCTAGGCACATTTTCCTATTCTAAGTTTGGTGTCTATGGTGTGCAAAATGTGGGAGGTTTGAATATTATCTAAAGTAATTGAACGAATGTTTTTTAACCAAAAGAAGGCGCGGATCAGAATTTGAATGTGTAAAGGAATATTTGAATGATAATATGTATTCTTCAGCTTAAAGAAAAACATTGACTGAAATGATGATATGTGTATTGGTGTAAGCAAAGTTTATTATTGAATTGCTTATTTCGGTAAGTCAAGCAGTTTGGAATTGCTTACTACGAGTGCACGTCACTGCCATAGTATACGTTGGTAATCCCGATCCTGATTATGCATTCGTATTTGTAGATACATTTTTTTAATATCTGCGATAAAGGCGTACCGCTTCAATCTCCAGTTATTAATAATAGACACAGTATCGTTTTGGATTGATGGTCCAGTTAGCAAAACATCATTCAATGAAATGCCAGTTGACGTTTTGCGCGAAGCATCGAAGACAATTCTAGTTCTGGTTGTAGAACTATCCTTTTGCACCGCGTGATGCGGTAAATAATGTGGCTTACAATTTGTATTCAAGTCACCATTTTTGACGTGAGACAAATAATCATTATCAATGTATTCCTGTATACATTTTGAATATTCCGATTTTAGAAGAGGATCACGACGAAATTTTCGTTCCAAATTTGCTAAACTTGTCTCTGCCGAGAATCTGGATTCCCCTAGTTGTTGTTTTGATTCGTCTTTTTTGAAGGGCAAACGTACGCTAAATCTCCCTGAATCCAACCGCGTTGTTGTAGATTTATAAAACTCTTCGTACCGGGCATCTTCGAGGTTGATTGGTTTGAGGTTAGGTGGTTCCTCAACCTTCCAAAAACGTTCCAGCAAATTTTCCAATGATGTTTGATGCTCCACTTCGATTGTAAATGACTGTATTGACATGGTTTCGTTATGAGGGATGACTCCAGAAAGTATCCATCCGAGCTTTGTACGTTGCAGAAGTAGACCGTCAAAAAGTAGTTCGGATTGTGGCATCATCAATTTGCCGTAAATATCAGCACCGAGAATTAAGACAATTCGTCCAGGAGTATTATAGTGGGCATCAGCTAGACGTACTTTTTTCAAACTAGGATGTTGAATAACATGTTCGCGACGGGATGGTAACAAATTGGTTAGCTTTGGCAATACGAATGCTTTAAAACTGATTTCCTCGTTCTCCAGTGTGGTCACAGTAGCTTCAACAAAACCTTTGGCTCGTGTAGATCCTGATGCTCCAATACCGGTTATAAGTGTGTTGCCTGTATATTTTTTCAATTCTAACTGCTGCGCTGCATCCTCGGTAATAAAAGAAGCTTGGGACCCTTGATCCAGTAGGGCTCTTAGCTTTATGATTCCACTTCTTCCGTTTATCTTAACCCAAGCAGTTGCTAATAAAACAGCATCCGACACAACTCCACTCAAGGAGTTTAAGGAGTTCGAGTTGGTGGGCACAAATATCTCCGCTGAACTGGATAGACTAGATGTTGGAGCATTTGTTTCAGTGACGTTGGTGTTCCGATGTAGCATAGTATGGTGCATACCTTTACACTTAAAGCATCTAGAAGAGCTAGGGCAATTTGACGCCATATGGCCCCTTCCTAGGCAATTCAAACAAAGGCGATGTTTTTTTGCCATATTGAAACGTTGTGTGGTATTAGCCTTAGTGAATTTGGAACACATTCGTAGCTTGTGAGCTTGTCCGCATTCACAGCATGTTGTTATCGTATAAGCATGATGAGTTTGTATTTTCCGGTTATTATTGTTCGTCGGTTGAGTACTAGTAGCCTCTAACGTACGGAAACGGGTCTGCAAAAATTGCCGCAAATCTTCTAAAGACAATAATTCTGCCTTTGTTGCCTGTTGTTGCTCCCATAGTGCTCGAGTGGGAACCGGGAGTTTTTGCACTGCCAAGTAGACGACGATAGTATGTCACAAGTTTTTTATTTCCATTGCTTCCAAAAGTTGAACCGACTCCATCGTCCTGTCGAGTAATGCCTTGATGGATGATGATGACTCCGTCACCTCTTCATGACCAACTAAAGTCTTAAGTTGCGCGTTGACAATGACGTTCGGGTTGTCGTACCTTTCTATTAAGGTTTTCCTCGCTAACTCCAAATTGTTTTCGGTTATTGGGTACGCCTTCAAAAGATTTGCTGCTTCCCCCTTTAAACTGCACTTAAGGTAGTGCAGCTTTTCTACATTACTAATGCCCTCTTTATGATAAATTAAAGAGCAGAATAGATCTTTAAGCGATATCCAACTAGAGTAATCCCCGTCGAAAGTCGGCAACTCTATCCGTGGTAACCTGACGTCGTTGCTGCGGGTGTTGGGTTTGGTGTCATCCTTGCTCGCAAGTTGCGCTGCGTTGTCTAACTCAAGTTGCGCTGATTTGGCTAACTCAGATGTAAGGTCATCCACATCAATCAAGAAGTCCATACACAATTCATTAAAGGCCATATACTTCTTTTCCTTAAAATAAGGATGGTCATATTCCGCGTCCGCGCCAGTTAGTTTATCCAAAATGAGACGATGCGTACAGGAATGCTTTTGCTGAAGATCCTCCAATTTGCCCCGCATACGTGCTAAATAACTACTTGTTTTGCGTTCCCGGGACTCCTTTTTATACCCTAGACTTTTAGTATAGGGTATATTGTTTTTGTCACGACGAAAATATGTAACACCTTAAAGGAGGCTCCGGAGGTATAGCAATGTATATATATAAATGATCAGGGTCACCTCCTGATTCGATTTAGCCATGTCTGTCTGTCTGTCTGTCTGTCTGTCTGTCCGTCTGTCCGTCTGTCCGTCAGTCTGTCTGTCTGTCCGTTCGCACGATAACTTTCGATAGAATAAAGCTAGAGACTTGAAATTTTGGTCAAATGTTGAAAGTATAATCTACTTGGTTGGTATTGAAAATGGGCATGATCAAGCCAAGAGAACGCCTACCTCCCCTATATTTGTAAAATAATTAAATGTATCTATAACTCCCGATTAAATAAACGTAAAAAGCTCTAGCTTTAGCAGATTGCTCGTGAGGATAATCTTTTACTCCCCTAAAAAAATAAAAATTGATCAGCTGAAAACTAACGGTAATTTTCTTACTAAGAGCCCCGTACTACCCTACTTTTCGGGTTTTTTGTCTATAACTCTTGAACCAATTGACGTAGACACCTGATTTTTGGCATGTAACCCTGGAGTAAAAAGATGCTTAACTTCTAGTAAGTTGGGCATAATCAGATCAAGGGAACGCCTACCTCCCCTACAAATTTCAAAAAATTAAATATTCCCTTAATTACGATAACTTTCGAAAAAATTATACTAGCAAGTTGAAAATTTGACAAAATGTTGCTAGTAAGACCTACTTTGTTGGTATTGAAAATGGGCAAGATCGGACTCAAGCAACCCCTACCTTCCCTACAAATGCAACTTCAAATAAGCGATAACTTTTGACAGAATCAAGCCAGCGACTTGAAGTTTTGGTCAAATGTTTGAAGTAAGATTGAGTAAGTTGGCATTAAAGATGGGTAAGATCCGACTTGAGGAACCCCTACCTCCCCTAGAAATGAAACTTAAAATAAGCGATAACTTCCGATAGAGTGAAGCTAGAGGCTTGAAATTTTGTTTAAATGTTTGAAGCATGATCTTATTTGTTGGTGACAATAATGAGCAAGATCCGACTCAAGGAACCCCTACCTCCTCTACAAGTGAGACTTCAAATAAGCAATAACTTTCGATAGAATGAAGCTAGCGACTTGAAAATTCGACAAGTATTTGTAGAATGGGCTAGTTAATTGATTTTGATAATGGTCAAGATCCTACTGAATGATTGCCAACCTCCCCTATAAACTGGCCGTATAGGAAACTCACTTTTAATGCATATGGTCGTTACCAATTGGTACTTTTGGTATCACCACTAGGTCTGTACAAGTCTAGGGTATATACGCTAAACTATAACTATGGTTATAATTGGTGCGGGTACGCACCAATTCATCAAAGTGCATTTGTTGCTCTTTAATTAAACGCTCCATTGTTCGTTATATAACGGAAGAAACAAAGTCCATATATTGATTATAGTGCCGAGACCGCTTTATATAACTGATTTTAGAAACTATCCTTTAGCTATTGAGCCCTTCTCCGAATAGAAGGCTATCAATCCATAAAAGAATTTTCTGCGACGAAAAAAGCACTACGGACTCACAATAGTCATCACCATGAACGATAACTAATAAATTGTTCGATATAAAATTCCTCCCCGTGTGGAAGATATTTGTGAATTGACCGACATAAATTTCGAATACTTATCCTCCCCAGGTTGTAGTTGTTCAGGACATAAACTCCCAAAAAAACTGTTCGATTAACAGCTATAAAAGTTTAAGTTCTCTCCAATGACCTGTTAGTTAACGGAATTTGAGGCTTTATCACCGTTGATATTAAAAACACTGCAGGCACAACTATCGTAGTACACCTTATTTTTTGAGGACCATTTCCTACATTCCGCATAAAAAATCGCATAAAAAATAGCTTGCAAGTTCATTTACACTACGTGGTTTCATTTGAGCAGCTTCCAGATTAAGAATATGCTCTATGATTAGAGAATTGTTCAACATGAGTTGCCAGTCTCATAACCTCAAATTGCTTGAAAAGCCTCCCGCTTCTATAGAACACGTGAAAAAAGTGTATTTCAAGGACCTCGTTGTTCTTCACTCGCGACGTAATACTTTTCTTTATCTACCGCACTTTTTTTTTAAAGGTCAATTCAATGGCACCATGGAAGGAATGAGGATAGGATTGATAAAAGAAAGGAACTCACCGACCTCTTTAATGATAGCTCCACTGCCATCCGGCTCGACGGACCATAAAAATGTACAGAATGTAATGTTCACTGAAAATCCTTTGCCGATGAATTCCAATTGGCCCCTTTACTAGGATTACTGAACGGGAAATTTTTCTATAACAGAAATTAACGAATTAATTTACTTTGAATATAGATGTAATGATATTTATTATTTAATTGCAGAAAATAATACAGAGTATTCTTGATTGGCGACTGTACTCGTTGAATTCCAAATGACAAATGTAACAATAGCTGTCCGAGAGTTGAGTAACTGTGAAACATAGCAATGTTTTAATATCTAGCATGTTTTCGAACTGTTATACGAGCAATGACAAGACCAAATGTCACATGACAAACATAAACAAGTAAGTAATTGTTATTTTGATAAGATAAACAATTGGATTAATTAATGTTATATTCAATTTCAATTTCAGGTTGCGTGTTTCTGCCAGCGATGGAGTTCGTCCGTATGGTCCCCGATAGTCAGCGTTGGAATATATGTATTTTACGTCGACGTCCATCAGATAAGTTTCTTAAATAATATAGTTGCGTCTTTATGATTCTTTGTGGGTCCTTTTCGTATTTTTCAGGTGATGATCGAAGACGTTGGATTGTATTTGATTTTTGTTGGTGCAATCACGAACACACCATATATTTCGGTACCTAAAACAAAGAGGAATATGTCCGATCAAGATTTGATCACGATTGCAAATCCTTAAACCCGGACGGGCAGCATGGGCTTGTTTTTCAGTCCACGACCTTGTCAAGAATAGTAACAGGGACAGTTGTTCCTGAACAACTCGAGCTTCACTAAATCGGGGAACATTCTCGGTCATTAGAAAAAGGTAATGATTTCTTTACTATTTATTTTCGACATTAAAATGAATTCAAAACAAAAGGAAGGTATCCTGCCCATTGAATGAAGTTCGAATTTAAGTGTATTTAAAAATGTAAAAAAGTGTAGGTAGAAAAAAAACCGAGTTATACTCGAATGATATCCGGTACATAGCTATAAGTCCAAACGATTTGTTCACTTCATGCGGATCGCCAAATATAGCTGAGATTTTAATTAACTCATGGATAACCTTAGGATGCCTTGGCGAGTTACGAACGATCCATACGATTTTTAGCCATGCACAGTACAACTGCATCAACGTCAAGCTTCTCCTCGGCAAACTCAAGCGAAGAGATGAACGCTTGACGCAATCCCTCTTGCGGAAGTGTATCGGGAAGAGCAACGTAGAGGATGTTGTTGTTTGGATTGAGGACCGTATCCCAAGTGGTCTTAACGTTCTCCGTCACGTGCAGATTGATGAAAACCCGCGTCGGTGATTTTTGGTGCACGATCTTGTTGACAACTTCCTGACAATCGTCATCGAAACGGGTCGAGAGTATATCATCAAATGCTGATTCAGAATATTCAGTGTCAGAGTAGTCTTCCAAGTTACTACTTGTAGCTGAACCTACAGATGGTTTTCGGTTGTATTCATTTAAGGGTGACGCCCTATCGTGATCTGTTCTGTGGTGAGCAGGGACATCAGAACCACCACCGAGGCCCTACACCGAGAGAGATAGTTGTGAGGACTCGGTCGACATAGTTGTAGCATTAGAAAAGGTAGACATGGTACGTTTATTTCTACTACTTCTGCCGCTACTATTATTACCACTAAACATTGGTTCCCGATTACTATTCATTATTGACGGCATATTGCCGTTTCTCAATGGTTGCAGCTTACATAAACTTAAAAACTTGGAAATTTACCGAAGCTATCGCTTTCTCGATATTTCGAATTGGATTTGTTTTGGACAGCTGAATTTATTCAGAAACTCGAAAATTCACTGCGGTAGAATTTACATTTTTCTCGAACTTACGCACTTGTATGTCCGGTTGACTGAACGACTTGAAACGAACCCCTATGTTTCCCGAAACTTAAGAAAATATCGATTTTTTTTTTGTGTCCTCGGCATCGATGTTATCTAAATAATCACTATTCCTTAAGAATTATTATGTCATATTGCACATACCCTATTTTTCGCCAAATCCCATAACTGACGAGGTTATGTTCTCCTGACTATCGCACTATCCACGCCATTATCAGCCACTATCAGCAATTTCTGTTGGTTATCTATTCCAGTCCGATTTAGTTTGATTCCTTGCTTTTTGTTTTGTTTTGTTCTTTTATTTTTTTTTATACCCTAGACTTTTAGTATAGTTATACCCTAGACTTTTAGTATAGGGTATATTGTTTTTGTCACGACGGAAATATGTAACACCTTAAAGGAGGCTCCGGAGGTATAGCAATGTATATATATAAATGATCAGGGTCACCTCCTGATTCGATTTAGCCATGTCTGTCTGTCTGTCTGTCTGTCTGTCCGTCTGTCTGTCTGTCTGTCTGTCCGTCTGTCAGTCCGTTCGCACGATAACTTTCGATAGAATAAAGTTAGAGCCTTGAAATTTTGGTCAAATATTGGTAGTGTAATCTAGTTGGATGGTATTGAAAATGGGCATGATCAGGCCAACAGAACGCCTACCTCCCCTACATATGTAAAATACATAAATGTATCTATAACTCCCAATTAAATAAACGTGAAAAGCTCTAGCTTAGGTAGATTACTCATGAGGGTAATCTTATACTCTCCTGGGAAAATAAAATCGATCAGTTGGAAACTAACGGTAGTTTTCTTACAAAGAACCCCGTACTACCCTAATTTTCAGGTTTTTTGTCTATAACTCCTGAACCAATTGACGTAGGCACCTGATTTTTGGCGTGTAACCTTGAAGTGAGAAGCTGCTTAAGGTTTTGTAAGTTGGGCATAATCAGATCAAAGGAACGCCTACCTCCCCTATAAATTTCAAAAAATTAAATATTCCCTTAATTACGATAACTTTCGAAAAAATTATACTAGCAAGTTGAAAATTTGACAAAATGTTGCTAGTAAGACCTACTTTGTTGGTATTGAAAATGGGCAAGATCCGACCCAAGGAACCCCCACCTCCCCTACAAATGAAACTTCAAATAAGCGATAACTTTTGATAGAATGAAGCCAGCAACTTGAAATTTTGGTCAAATGTTTAAAGTGAGATTGAATTAGTTGGCATTAAAGATGGGTAAGATCCGACTTAAGGAACCCCTACCTCCCCTAGAAATGAAACTTAAAATAAGCGATAGCTTAACGACAAAATAAAGCTATCGACTTGAAATTTTGGTCAAATGTTTGTAGTATGATCCAGTTGGCTAATACTGAAAATACGTAAAATCCGACCAACGAAACCCCTACTTCTCCTACAAATGAAACTTCAAATAAGCGATAACTTTCGATAGAGTGAAGCTTGAGACTTGAAATTTTTTTTTAAATGTTTGTAGGGTGATCTAATTGGTTGGTGGCAATGATGGGCAAGATCCGACCCAAGGAACCCCTACCTCCCCTACAAGTGAAACTTCAAATAAGCGTTGACTTTCGATAGAATGAAGCTAGCAACTTGAAAACTGCGACAAATATTTGTAGAATGGGTCAGTTAATTGATTTTGAGAATGGTCAAGTTCCCACTGAATGAGTGCCAAACTCCCCTATGAACTGGCCATATAGGAGACCCACTTCTAGTACATATGGTCGTTGCCAATTGGGACTTTTGGTATCACCACTAGGTCTGTACAAGTCTAGGGTATATACGCTTCGGATCCGTGTTCGATAATGGTCAGGGAAGAATTCAGGAGAGAGATTACCGATGGAGGTCTTTGGCGTGATATATTCCCATCGATCGTCCCGTCATGTCAGATACTAAATATCTGTTATTACCGACTTTTTTTATTATTTGACTTTTCAGGAATTTAAGATCCAGTTTAGCATTATAATGGAGCGCCGCTTGACTTTTGGAGAAGTTACGTCGGTAAACTATTTCTCCTGGCTGAAACTCAATTTTCCGATTCCGTAAGTTATAACGCTGCGACTGTATACCGAAGGCATGACGGAGATTTTCCTGCACCTGTAGGCGTAATATATTTAATTTGTCGGACGCGTCCAAGATCTCGGTATTTCCCTCCATCAAGTTGATATTTCTCAACAGATTATAAGTTCGGCCATTCGTCACCATGTTTTGTCCAAACACTAAAAAGTAGGGTGACGTTTTTATCGATGAGTGGAATGACGATCGCAAGGAGCAGTTTATCTCTGACAGGCGTTCGTCCCAATCACGTTGACTAGGTTTTACATAAGCTCTAATGGCGGCGACTATGCTACGATTAAAGGTCTAGACACACAGTGTCCGTACCAGGGCAGCGCCGTAGTCGCCCGTATACTGGCGATATACGGTAAGCGAATTGTACCATATAAAACAGTCTGCTAGTCCACACTACCCACACGGACAGCAGACCGTCACCTGCACGTCACGGGGCGGACCGTGCCCGTTTAGTTTGGTTTAATTTTTCTCGCTCACGGTTCGGTACGGAAAGAAATTGGATACACACATAGCCGAACACGGAGCAGCCGCCGCCGGGTGGGTTGTTGTGTAGCCATCACACGGCGAAGAAAATGTACAATGTTGAATAGATAGACACACATTTGCATCGCATAGAATGCTTGCAACGTGCATTTCGCATATTTAATTAAAGTCGCTAGGAAGAATCGCGGGATGGTAGACGTAGAAAAATTGATTGAAGAAGTGCGGAAGTATCCGGTTATTTATGATCAATCGGATATGAAGTATCGGGATTTTTTTTATAAAGACAAAATTTGGAAAATAATTGCTTCCAACTTAGAAATAGAGGGTGAGTTATCTTTTATAGGGTTTTTAGTAAACCCTTATGAAATCGGTCAAATGTCTGTCTGTCCGTCTCTCCATGGAATATCTCTCGAACGGCTGAAGCTACATACCTGAAATTTTGTAGGAATGTGTAGAATTACTATAATTCGCCGTAGAAAGCGTAATAGGCTAACTTTAAGGGGAGGTCTCCATAGAGGGGAAATGAAAGTCGAAATTTTTTTTCCGTTTGGTACAGGCAAGTGGGGTATCATAAGAAAGGTACCGTCGGGTACGGGTAATAATGAATAATATTTAATAGTAGTACTTTCATTTAAATTTGGCCACTTTGATATCATAAATACAAAAAATGCACATAACAGGTCGCTTGTACTACATACTAGTACTACGAGTACAACATTCTTGCATATTGTTTTCCGTAGAGCGAATTGGAGTTAACTATTTTCAAAAGGGTAAAGATTGCTGGGAGAGGAGGGAGGAATGCTGGTTGCTGACTTTACTTCCTATAATTATTCAAACAATTTATTTTCAATATTTTTACGCAAGCTTGCAATTTGCAATACCGTCTTAACATGAATGGTTAAGCATCTCCAAGAGTAGGACAGTTCACCTCCTATTGGCATGGGACACTACAAGACCCTCGGGTTGCGGGCGTAGCCCTCTATTTTCCGGTTTCATTTAGATATTAACAACTGATTGCTTGGTATAGACAATGGGACAATGGGACAATTATAGTAGTATTCTTCTAGTAAAAAACATATTGCATATTCCAGTCTCTTTAATTTAAAGAAATTCAGGATTTTGTATAAAATAATTTCCACAAAAATTGTATCATTCTCCTTTATACACATATTATTTTTGGGTAATTTATTATAAAAAATCAAATCGCCAATGCTGCACGTTCTTGCCAATCCACACTCCCTTCAGGGGAATTTAGAAAATTTCTCAGTTGTTCTCGTACAGCAAATGCAGCATCTGTAGACCTTCCGCGGAGGCGAGGTAGTGTTTGTAAATTAGTTCTCACTCCTGAAGTTTCGTTATGCTGACTTTGATTTTCGATTCTGTTAGAAGACAAGTCGAAGCCTTCTTTCTTCCGAATAAAATTGTGCAGGACACATGCTGCCAGTATAACCATTGTTATATTCTCTGGTTTTCCTTGAAGTCTCCTCGAAAATATCCGAAATTTTTCTGTAAGATACCAAAACCATTTTCAGATATCCTCCTTGCCCTACTTAACCGGTAGTTGTAAATGGTTTTATCATCTGACAAGTCTCTCCCGGGATATGGTCTCATTATGTAAGTTTTGAGGGGGAATGCTTCGTCAGCTACAATTACCATAGGCATCATTGTATCAGTCCCAGGTAGAGCTCTGTTCTTCGGGATATTCAGTTGATCATTTTCCAATGCTTTTCCAAAATTAGAGTTAGAAAAAATTCCTCCGTCTGAATTTTTCCCATAGCCTCCAACGTCTACCATAATAAAATTGTAACAAGGATCAACAAGAGCCAAGAGTACAATAGAGTAGGTTTTTTTATAGTTCCAGTAAAGACTTCCAGATAATTCTGGAGCTTGTATTGTTACATGCTTCACATCTAAAGCTCCAATGCAATTTGGAAACTGCCATCTTGCCCAGAACCCATCAGCAATAGTGTTCCAATCATCTTCATTTGGCACTGGCATTACCTCGCTTAAGAGAGTGTTCACTATTGCCCTGCAAGTATCATGAATAATAGCGGCTACTGTTGATTTTCCTAATCTGTAGCTAAAGGAAATCATCTTAAAAGAATCTCCCGTGGCAAGAAACCTGGAATAGGGAAATATAATGTACAGTTTAATAGAAAACACAGGCACATTCTAATGTAGTTCAGAAGTTTAAATACAAATTCCTGACATGACATTAGAATAATTATTAATAAAATTATTGATTTTAAATTATACTGTTACAGGTGGAGTAGAAGAATGTAAAAAAAATGGAGTTCTTTTAGGGATCAGCTACGGAGAACACTTCAAAAAAGGAAGACCAAATCTGGACAGGGTGCTTCTAAAATCTCCAAATACAGATATGAAAATGTTCTCAGTTTTCTCGTGCCTCATCTTGTAGAACGAGAAACTTTATCTAACATTCCAAAGCCACAAAATGAAGAGCATGATATTGAATCTGTTGACGACCACCAGGAGAATTATACGGAAGAAACGTACCAGCAGCAGCTTGCAAATAATATGCCTGTGGCAGAAGATTCAAACATCCCAGGTGCTGCTAACGACAACAGTTGTTCAACTACAGCATCTACGGATCAAGATCAAGAGAGTCAAACGCAAGCTGCAAAATTTTGAAGAATCCTCCGAATAACCTGCGCGGCAGCTTATGGCGTATATATTAGCCGAAAAAGAAGCTGACAAAATTAAAAATAAGCCACATCCGATTGATACATTTATAAGTGGAATCGGACTTACACTAAAAACATTAAATCCTACACTTTTACATGAAGCAAAAGATAGGATTTTTGAAATTGCACAAGAAATGGAATGGAGACAGCTTCAACTGAATGCCAGCAGCCAAGACAATATCATGACAAATGTAATCTCTTCACCACCATCTTATACACAATCGTCGGATTCAGCACTAGATGTTCCACCAAGAAATGTTAAAAATTAAGGCTTAACTTTAAACGCTTTTTTTTAAGAATTATTGTTTAATTTGAATTTTTTTTTTTCATGTTTTGTTCTTGCTATATTACGTTTATTAGGTTAAAGTTTCTTTATATCGAATTCCGTAAATTAATTTATGTATATTATGTTTAAAATAAAAAATGAAGTTATTTATTGAGTTCAATAACAGAATCCTTATTTACCTTAAACATACAGCCAAACGTTGTTTTGGTGTTATTGATAATCTCCAAGTCATGTCTACTTTCTTAATATGCGGTTCCACTTTACTCAAAAGTTCATTGAATGTAAATATGGTCATTCGGAAATATTCATAGAATTTCGTATCATCGTCGATGAGATGTGGCAGCAGCGTGGCAAACTCCCCTTCGACTGATCTTTTCTCCCACGCACTGTCGACCCATTTTTTTTTACGTGCCGTGCACTTTTTCTGCCATTTAGCATCTTCCTCCTCTAAAGCAACAGCAATCAACATTAACTCACTACTTTTGAACATTATCACAACAAAACCACCTATCGAATGACTACAATACAGAACACTTCCCAAAAGTAACCGCAAGTCATAGTACACACAATATCGCCACCTATGCTGATTGAAAGGAATTGAGAATTGACGAACCGTCCGTCGCCAAACCGACACACGGTTGGTCTCGGTACGGGTACTGTGTGGTTTCGCTTGCAATGTACGGTCATGTGTCCGATATACGGGCGACTACGGCGCTGCCCTGGTACGGGCACTGTGTGTCTAGACCTTAACGCGTTCAGAAGCGTTAGCCTGAGGGGAATAAACCGCTGTATATAGATGTTGAACTCCATATTTTTCCAATAGGTCATTGAAAATATTGGATTTGAATTGTGCACCATTATCGGTCACAATTGATTCTGGGATGCCAAATATATGAAAGATGCGTTTCTCCAACCATTTCGACAGATTTTCTGTTTTGAACGACTTCAATGACTCTATGAAGGTGAATTTCGACAAGTGGTCCAAAAGCACAATTGCACCTATGTTCCCTTCCTTCGACCTGGGGTATGGCCCTATGAGGTGCATATACAGGCGCTGAAATATGCGTTCCGAAACGAATTTATTTTCTATTGGAGGTCGCAAGCTATGATTCGGTGCCTAAGTGTCACCATACACTGTCAAACTCGAACTCGAGCTCGAACATGGCCTGTACAGGTTGAACCAAAGTCTCTTTGAATTTTAATGTTTGTGTCGCCGGGGTGGTAAACGTGTTTCAAATATTACGTAGATGCATTGAGTTTTTGAAACACAAGAAGATCTTGTTGAAAAGGGATTTCAGGTAGTGTGGAATTTGAGGGTATCCGAAAGGGAATATAGTAGTTGTGGGTGGTGTATGAGATAGATAAGAATGAGTGGTTTATGATGCAAGGTTGTGTGAGAATATTGATATTGATGCGTATACATTTTTGTTTCTGATAATAATAGGCGGCAAATGATGTATCATTATCAAGTTTCCGAATTGGTCGGAATGCGGTTAATACTCGTATATTAAATTAAACTATATTAGGAAAAGGCGCATATCAAGACAATGATTAAAAATGTACAGTGTGTTCGAAGGGGTTTTGTGCAACGATAGAGGGTAAGTGCATCGCATCGAAATATTATAATGTATGACATGATATACATTATCATTAAAGAATGTACGTGGTATAGGATTTCTGGCATTACATGATGTGTGGAAATTTATTTGATTTTTATATATGTATGTACATAGTAAAAGTGCAAGTGTTACGACAGAGAATATATTCTTTATTGATTGGTGCAAATTAGTGATGTGCGGTTCCGGGTTTTTGAAGAACCGGTTCTACCGAGTCCGGTTCTCAGAAGAACCGGGTATTTGGACCGGTTCCGGTTCCCAACATGGACGTTGAATAATACGTTTTTTTTTATTTCTTATTCATTATCTTATATAATAAGGCGCGTGCTTTTGCAGCTATCCAGGCCAAGGGTAGTTACCCCGAATGGGAACATCGTCGAACGAACGAACTTCTTCTAGCAACCGGTAGATGCGCCCTAAATAAAAGCTTTACTTGTGCGCTATCCAGGTCATGATCGGCCCTCGATAAATTACCAGGTTAATCGTTAACCTATATGGGGTAGCATTGTTGTTTTATTGCGTGTCATTTCACTAATCTATACAAGTTAAGAAATGCAAAAGAACGCGCCCATATTTTGTCTTATCGTTTTTTGGAAAGCAGAGGAACTTTATGATCACATTTTGGAAAGCAGTAGAACTTTATAATCGCACTTTTTTTTAAAGAACTATGTATTTATTGCCAATTCTTCGCACAAAGTCGGTATGTGTGCGATATTATTTTCATTTTGCAATACCTTTGCGCTGGTGCAAACATTAAGAGAATTTAGAAAAGAACTGTTTAATAGATTGCGAAATTTTGATAATAAAAATTGAAACATAATGCAATTTAGCAGTGTTCGAGAAAAAAAAACTACACATAAATAAATAAAATTAATTATTTATTTCATGTTGTTTAATACAAAAAAAAAGTAAACCAGTCCGGAGCTTGTATACCCTAGACTTGTACAGACCTAGTGGTGATACCAAAAGTCCCAATTGGCAACGACCATATGCATTAAAAGTGGGTCTCTTATATGGCCAGTTCATAGGGGAGGTTGGCTCTCATTCAGTGGGATCTTGACCATTCTCAAAATCAATTAACTAACCCATTCTACAAATATTTATCCAATTTTTCAAGTCGCTAGCTTCATTCTATCGAAAATTAACGCTTATTTGAAGTTTCACTTGTAGGGGAGGTGGGGGTTCCTTGAGTCGGATCTTGCCCAGCATTTCCATCAACCAATTAGATCACCCTACAAACATTTAAACAAAATTTCAAGTCTCTAGCTTCATTCTATCGAAAGTTATCGCTTATTTGAAGTTTCTTTTGTAGGGGAAGTAGGGGTTTCGATGGTCGGATTTTACGAATTTTCAATATTAGCCAACTGGATCCTACTACAAACATTTGACCAAAATTTCAAGTCGCTAGCTTTATTTTGTCGTAAGTTATCGCTTATTTTATGTTTCATTTCTAGGGGAGGTAGGGGTTCCTTAGGTCGGATCTTACCCATCTTTAATGCCAACTAAACCGGTCTCACTTTCAACATTTTACCAAAATTTCAAGTTGCTGGCTTCATTCTATCAAAAGTTATCGCTTATTTGATGCTTCATTTGTAGGGGAGGAGGGGGTTCCTTGAGTCGGATCTTGCCCATTTTCAATACCAACAAAGTAGGTCTTATTAGCAACATTCTTTCAAATTTTCAACTTGCTAGTATCATTTTTTCGAAATTTATCGTAATTAAAGGAATATTTAATTTTTTGAAATTTGTAGGGGAGGTAGGCGTTCCTTTGATCTGATTATGCCCAACTTACATAATCTTAAGCAGCTTCTCACTTCAAAGTTACACGCCAAAAATCAGGTGTCTACGTCAATTGGTTCAGGAGTTATAGACAAAAAACCTGAAAAGTAGGGTAGTACGGGGTTCTTTGTAAGAAAATTACCGTTAGTTTCCAACTTGTCAGTTTTATTTTCCCAGGAGAGTATGAAATTACCTTCATGAGTAATCTGTCAAAGCTAGAGCTTTTCATGTTTCTTTAATCGGGAGTTATAGATACATTTATGTATTTTACATATGTAGGGGAGGTAGGCGTTCTGTTGGCTTGATCATGCCCATTTTCAATACCATCCAACTAGATCACACTTCCAACATTTGACCAAAATTTCAAGGCTCTAGCTTCATTTTATCGAAAGTTATCGTGCGAACGGACAGACAGACGGACAGACAGACAGACAGACAGACGGACAGACAGACAGACAGACAGACATGGCTAAATCGAATCAGGAGGTGACCCTGATCATTTATATATATACATTGCTATACCTCCGGAGCCTCCTTTAAGGTGTTACATATTTCCGTCGTGACAAAAACAATATACCCTATACTAGAAGTCTAGGGTATAAAAATGAGATCGATTTCTAATCGCTGATAATGATTTCAGTAACAGAGATAAGTTATCAGATAACCAAAATAAATATAAATATAGTCTTCCGGTCCGAGTTAAAGCGATGCCTTGCATGTGCTAGCGTGTCCAAAGAATCGTCAATTTTCCGATCTGGTCCGATTTACTCGGTTTACAAGGGTTTTTTTTTAAATCAATTTTCGGCTATGGTACTACTACTACTACAGTTGTCGGTTTCGATTTTCGATTCTTCTAGAACCGACCGATTGGACCGGTCGGGTCGGATCCTGTTAGGAACCGGTTCCGCGGATCCGGTTCCACGGTTCTGTGCAACACTAGTGCAAATCATACAATTATCTATTTATCAAAGTCGTAATATGTTTGTCAACAATTTAGTATGAGAGTTATAGTTTTTTCCACTGTATAATTATTGAGTGTTTATATTGTTATTAAATTTCACGCAATTATCCTTTATGAGATATTAAAAATTACGAATTGAAACGCGTTTCAATGTCACCATTTACTTTTTCAATTACCTGCAACAAAGTTAGCATCCTTACCTGTTGAGCATTCAGTTGTTACAAATTACAGGCAATTCTTAAATTACCAGACTCTTAAAATATTAAATTACCTATTTTATGGACTACGGTTAAGGGTAGAAATCAGCAAATGTTGACATTGAGACGCAATTCGATTCGTAAACATTCAACATTGGTTTTAAAAGATCATTAGTTTGCAAATTGTGTTTATTATGGACCGCGTTGAACATTCCACATTATGAATGCACACGAATGACAGGTATTGCGTGAACAGTTAATTTCGAATGAGGTATTGGAAATAATCTTGGATTTGGTGGGTTGAAACGAACACGATCCTTATAGTAGCCACACGATCGAGTTCAGCCACGACCAAACCATCATCAAAATCGTGTGTGGCAACCATTAGTAATACAGAACCATTAATGGTAATAAGTTCTTCTACATTGCAACGTTTGTCACGATATCTGCGCGTAAATTTAGTGTAACAAAAAATATACCTTCTTGAATAAGTACATTATCTCTTCTGAAGAAAACACAGACCAAACTACCAAATTTCATTGAATGGTCAATTGGATGCTCTACATGTAGGGACAAAAAATCTTATTCCAGGTAAATGATCCATTAAATGTCGACACATGACACTGAAATGGACTCCTATGAATTTAACATCTTACAATGGGCAATTGCATGGAAAATGAATAATAGAGAGCACGCAAAACAAACTCTGGATTGTGACAAAACTACATTTTACCCGTTTCTAAAATTAATACCATGCATAACACACACACCTACACCTACTACGTATATCGAAATCCTACATCATATAACATTTACACAATGCCAAATAAAATACTCCAATTCACCATACATCACACGAATGTATATCTCGTAAATAAAGCCACAAGTCATATGCTACATACGAGTATTTTAATGATAATGTGCATATATCACACGCCATATTTTAAAATATTTGCCTGCAGATGCACTTAACCTCTCAGTTATCTCAACATTATTATTTTAAGATACGAGTATTTCACACGTTTCCTAATTATTAAAAAACATTGCAAGGCAATTTTTTCTATTCCATATTTGTTTTCGTATACTAGTGATGGGTAACACAGTAACGAGTCGCTCTTTTTGATCGCCTCAACAGAATGAGCGAAAGATTCGGCACAACGACATAGCCTCCGAGCCGTTCAATTTAAGATTGACACACTGTAAAATGAATACTCAAATTAATTTAAATATTACGTAACGCATGGAGACTCAACGCTCATTCAAAATTTCTGATAACATGTATGTATGTATGTATTACATTCATATTCATTCACACCCCATCCTAATATCTATCTGAAACTAAAACCATCATTATCTATCTACCAAACCAATCCCACCCATCTAAATATTCCCATCCATTCATAATCGTCTCTATGCAGTATGCAATGCACGCATTGTGTATACACTTATAAATATACAAATAACAACCCATGCTGACTGCAAGCAAATCAAAAATCATATGCTTACGTCGCACCGCACATCCAATTTTCCCCAAATACATACAGAAAACAAACCCAACATTCTAAAACAAAGTAGTCGTCTTGTATCATATCATTATCATCACCTCAAGTTCAACTTGAGATGAAAACGATACCAAACCAACAAACAACCAGACAATTTCCTCTGTATACTGTGGACGCAATGAGAAGTTTCTTAAATTTGAGTTTGAGTTCTTAGCACAATTTGTGCTGTTTTAAAACAGCACACTCAGCACACTCAGCACACAGCACACGCTAACACTTCTGTATTTCATTCGCTCTGTACTTTGAGCCATACTGGGCTGTGTCTTGAGTAAAAAACACATTGATTATTTGGGTAATTCAGTACAGAATAGACCCAGATATTTCACTCATAAGCACATATTCCAATCATCACATTCATTTGATTTGAGTCTTTTTCAGCCAGAGAAGAGAGAGAAATAAGGAAATGAAATTGCTAGAGAGAAACGAAGCAATTTTTTGGCAGCATTATTTTGGCCTGGTTCTTCTACTATATGGATCGGGCGGGTGTTCCGGGGAAATGAGATGGAATTGGGGAATGTGAGTTTGGCAGACGGAATGAGGTGGAATTGCTTCAGGGAATTTAGTGTACATAGATTGTGATTAACCTTCCTTATCTCTCTCTTCTCTGTGCATATCCACAGGCTTTATGAAAATGAAAACATTATGAAAAATTTTGAGAAAGCAACAGTCTAGTTCAGAAATGTTAGCCCAGCCGCTGGAGATGTTCATGTTGTTGTTGTTCATGATTGAGGAAGTAAAGGTTAGTGGCTGCATATGCACATATGAATTTTGATTTGTTTTTTTTTCGACTATAAGGCTTGTAAGGAGTCTTTTCAAAAAAGATAATGAATACTTTCCACTTCTGGCATTTTTTTCAATTTGCTGTAACTAAGACGCAGCGAGGGGCGAAATGCTTGTATTTAACTACAAAACATTTAATATCGTTATATATTAAACGATTGATTTGGAACTTGGTATAACTTAACTATTGTCTACAATATCGTTTATTACATGAGTATGGAAATTTTCTACAAGCAAGTTAATAATAATATATAGCATTAATTTCTATAACTTCGGTTATTTGTCACCTACGCTTCCTTGTTCGAACCTGGGAATTTCACAGCAAGCTAGTTGTATAAAGGAAATATTTATACAACTAGCTTGCTGTGAAATTCAAATCAGCCATACATACGCATCCGAAAATTTCTGTAAGGAGTTATCTGCAATGGAAATTTGGGGCGATTTTGACGAAAGAATGTCGAAAATCACATCCGTGTCTAACCCCATTACTGTCGGGATTGCAGAATTAGACAAATATTTGCAGGAGCCATATGTCAAATGAAGCAGCGATCCATTGTTGTGGTGAAAAGAGCGGAAATTGCTTTATCCACGCCTTTTTAAAATTATGAAGAAACGATTATGTGTCATGGCTACATCGGTGCCGTGTGAAAGGATTTTCTCAAAATCAGGACAGATTATTTCGGAGAGAAGGAACAGAATAACATCAAATAAAGTTTGACAGATTATATTTTTGAATTCCAATCTTTAGCTATAAGTTTTATTTAACGTTATTTCCATATACACTTTAATTATAAAAAACTAGAAATAAGCTGATGTAATATACATGCATTTCACATAATTACGGGTTTTATTGAATATGTTCCCCAAGTCTATGGATTTGTTCGACTCTTTTTGAACGACTCTTTTTGAACGACTCAGTAGAAAGAGTTAGAGTGTATGTGCTGGCACAGTAGAAAGAGTCAATATGCCCATCACTATCGTATACCAATATTATGCCATCATGCATAATTCTCCTTCTACTATTATCAAAATCTTAAGGTCGATTCAGACACATCAGTCACGTCACAGTTCAGTCAACCTTCCGAATCCTAACCGTCGCCGTCAAGTCACAGTCAAAATTGCGGCTGTATTCACATATATCCGTAGCCGTCAGTAGTCTGTCATTTTTTGCGTGTACTCTCGAGTGTACCTCGATTTAAATATTAAACTATTTCAACTCAGAGGAAGGGAGTGTACCGTGGCAACATGCAAGAATTTAAAAATACATTTAAGTATTGGTGTTTCAATTTTCAAAACGAATTGATTGTATTTTATTTATAATAATAATCTTGTTTTTTTGCTTACCATCTATTTTTATTTCATTTCCAATTTGCTTCCATATCCTGTTTTTTTATGCTATATCCATATATTTATTATGCGATAAACCGTACAGAACGGGGTAATTTCGAACCAACTCGATTAATTTTTCGTCGTCGCCCATGTTCACTTTCTAACTTCTGACGTCCATCAAACACAAAAAATATCGTTGGGAAGAAATGTGAATTTGACTGTTCGGTGACGGAAGCGCGAATGACGGTTCGGATTCGTGACTGCGCCGGCTCAGTGTAGACAGCGCCACTTGACTTTCAAGAAACGATATTTTTTGTGACTGATACCGGACGGTTCTGACGGAACTGTGACGTGACGTGACTGATGTGTGTGAATCGACCTTTATCCTCCAACCACATAAAAAAATATATCGAATGGCATTCAATCATATTGTGTCCATTCGAATTCCATGAATTTTGCATCTCCGTCAATTTTAACTCAATTGTCTGAAATTAAATTCTTTCCAAAAGCCACAACGAAAACGAACCTTTTCATAATTTTCCGAATAAATTTGATGCAATGCAATCGACGGAAGAAACCTGTATTCAACAACACCATCTGATCTACCACATTGTCTTGCGTTTGAAAGAAAATCCCTTGATCACTACTCTTCAAGCGATGTGTTAAAATTTCCTCCGAATGACCCAAGATGCTTCACACATATCTGAAGAAAATTGCCTGTTGAGACCATGTTCGAGCTCGAGTTCGAGTTCGACAGTGTATGGTGACATTTAGTTTGCTTACAAATTTCGCAACAACTGACAAACTCGTGGACTTGTCTTGCCATGTTATGCCAAAAAAATAGGATTCTAAGCCTTTGCAAGGTTTTCGCAGTTCCACCATGGGAACTTAAAGGGTGATCATGAGCCCTTTTAATTAGGTCAGAAGTCTGTTCCTCCGGCACCCACAGCTTCCACGACTGTTGCTCTCGAAACTCGTTCCCGGACGCATATCCAGTACGCTTGTATATGAATTGGTCAGCCACTTTTAGATCAGGGAGCTTCGATGCGTTTTGAAGAATGCGTTGTCTAAGTTCTATGTATTTGGACGAATGGAAACGAGGTGATTCCAGATCAATTTCGATGGAGTTGGAAAAAGGATCTTCTACGGAAAGGGAATCAACACAATGAATTCTGGATAAAGTATCTGGAACTACATGTTGGGACCCTTTGCGGTGGTGGATCTTGAAACTAAAACCCTGCAGCTTTAAGGCCCATCTAGCTAAGCGTCCATTCAAGTCCGACTGATTCATTAACCACCTCAATGAAGCGGGGTCGGTTATTATTGAAAATTCCTGCCCTTCAACATACGCGCGAAATTTTTTTATAACCAAGACAGCAGCGAAACATTCTTGTTCTGTCACTGAGTAGTTTTGTTGTGCTGAGTTTAGCTTTTTTGACATAAACGCGATGGACACTTCCACTCCCTCATCCGTGGTTTGGGTTAAAACCGCCTCAACGCCTGAGTGACTGGCATCGCATTGTATCGAAAATGGGCGTTTAAAGTCGGGACTATGGAGAATTGGTGACTTTGTCAAACTATCCTTCAAGGACTGAAATGCAGCAAGGCCTTCCTTTGTCCAACGGAACTGTCGCGATTTCCGAAGCATGTCTGTTAGAGGAGTGGCAATCGTGGCATAGTTTGGTACAAACTTCTGATACCAGCCACACATGCCTAGAAAACGCCGGAGCTGTTTGACAGTCTTTGGCTGCGGAAATTCATCAATCGTTTGAACTTTCGAAGGATCAATTCGAATAGTTCCATTCCCAATAATATGGCAAAGGTACGGAACTTCTTTCATCGCAAATTTGCTTTCTTCGACGTTTATAGTCAGCCCTACCTTCCGCATGCACAAAGCAACTTCCTGAAGAACCATTAAATGGTCTTCGAAAGTGGCCGAGATCACAAGCAAATCGTCCAAGTAGACAAACACACAGATGACGCGGTCCATAAGCCGTTGCATAGTTTGTGGTGCGTTGCACAACCCAAAAGGCATGGTCACAAATTGGTACAACGGCCGTCCAGGTACAGTGAAAGCAGTCTTATCCCTTGACGCTTCATCTAAGGGAATCTGCCAAAACGCATCTTTCAAATCTAACGCCGAAATGACCTCAGCTTTTGGGATGCGGCTCAGAATCCCATAGATAAGCGGCAAGGGATAGGCGTCCTTCACAGTGACCTCATTGACTCTACGAGCATCCAAGTATAAGCGAACTTTTCCAGGTTTAACTACCAGGGTGACTGGCGAGGACCAGGAACTCTGGGACTCCTCAATCACGCCCAATACTAGCATCCGATCGAATTCCGCGTACATAAGTTTTTCAACGGCGGGAGAGACTGCGAAATGTCTCTGCTTAATGGGTTTAGAACCCCCGACGTCGATGACGTGTGTAGCTAACGTTGTACGACATTAAACCTTCGATCGCAAAAGACGGAAACGTAGCAATAGCCGTGTTGAGGCAGTTGTAATGGGCTCATCACCGTCCCAACAGAAAAAAATTTTGCTTACTGATCTGTGAGATCGATGTCACGGCAATCGCCTTTGCCGACAGTGTGATTAGTGTACGAATTGCTCGAAGAAGAAGAAAAGTGTGAGTGGTGAGCGGAAATATTTTCTACTCGGTGATCAGTTGATCATGATCACTTGAGCAGAAGTTGCTCAGCATCTTCTGAACTCAGCCATAGTAATGCAGAAACTGTATTGCCGATAGAAGCATTTGCAGCAGCAGCGACATCAGCGGAGTCTTCCACGGTGCAAGTAGCAATTGTGGCGGCAGGAAATGTCATATTGTCTTCTGCCAGGACGTTAACTGCGGCCCTATCAATTTGTTTTGTCGCCAAAACAAAAACATAAATTTTTGGGAACGATTCGCAACAAAACCCAGCTTTGTTGGACGAATTAATGCATGGAATCGCGTTTTTCTCCCTGACATGTGAAAAGCTTCCCCTACATGCTGCTAGGTCGCGCAACCTAGATCTTGGTGTGAATCCAGGATCAGGACGAGAACCCCTATTTGACGTCAGAAAAAATAACGGAAGTATCGTATGATATTTGGGAGCTAGCAAAGGAGCGCGGAAGAGAGCGAAACGGACGGACGAGCTTGCGGATAGACGTGGGATTTGGGAGTTTGGATTTGGTACGCGGGGGAGTCGCACCGCGCCGGTTACTTGAGAAAGTATAAAGTTTTTGGTATTTGGTTTTGCTAGGAGAAATCATCATCATCAGAGCTGAGTTTTTTTTGTGAATTGGTTCTATGAACAGAAATATGTATCCGGACATGTTTCTCGCAAATCTTCTTCCGCGGGAGTGCGTTTCCCCATCGCGTTGTCGGTTTTAGTAAATTCGGCGGGCGTTCCGAAAATACGCAAACACGTGTTCGTATGATCTTTCCCAGCAGAGTTTCCCTGTTCTCATGTCGCGTTGTTGGTTTTTTGAAAACTAGCTGGGCGTCCTGAAAATCCGCAGTGAAAAAAAGGGGAACGTGTTATTGTTGCCCCTGTAAATGGTGCCATCCGCCGCCATATTGAGCCCCTTTTCACCATGGTTTCATGCCCGGCCCCAACCAATCAACGGCAATAGAGTGTAGCGGCCAGCCTGTAGCGACCAGCTGACGACGATACTTCGGCAATTCAACACCGCGCCACACCATGGCGTTGACATCGTTAGGGAGGAGCGTCAAATTGAATTTCGCAACACCATATGGTTTGCGCGTCAGTCGAGGTCCGCGTGTCATTCAATCAACATGTACATATCTTTTAACATCTGATTTAATAAATGCGTAGTACAGTATTTTCACGTGTGTGTCTATTTACTACATTGGTACTACAATTGGTGACCCCGACGTGATGTACGCGTTTTGAGTTTTCGCGCTCCATTAAGTGCCTCCGACCTAGACTTCTCGGGATCTTTTTCCAAACCGCCGCGCGCTTTAAGCAGTTTTATCCCGGGTTAACACCAGCGTTGCGCTAGCAATAGCTGCCACCCAGCACCCGCTTGTCCCTCGTGCAGCATTCCCAGCAGAAGCAATTGCGCATCGACGCCCCGGCACACACGCCGCCCCGGCTTACGGAGAACCTTCGCGCGCCCGCATACTGCGCCCCAACATCTGGAGCGCCCGCATATCGCGCCCCAGCACACGGAGCGCCTGCATACAGCGTTGGGGCACACCGAGCGCCCGCACATCGCGCTCCAGCATCCGAAGCGCCCGCATAAAGCACTCACACTTGAAGCGCCCGCACACCGCATCACAGCATACAGAGCCCCCGCACACGAAGCGCCCGCACACCGCGCATCGGCACAGGAAGCGCTAGTACACCGCACCTTAGAGACGCACGCCGTCCCGGCACGCACGCGCTCCAACAGTAACCGCCCGCCCGGCGCTACCGTGGACTACGTCGCCACGACCGCCGAGCGGCCACAGCCACACAGCGGCGCCCCGCAACTCAGCGGCGCCTCCGCCACTCAGCGCGCCCCAGCAACTCAGCGGCGCCCCAGCAACTCAGCAGTGCCCCAGCAACTCAGCAGTGCCCCAGCAACACAGCTGCGCCCAGCAACACAGCTGCAGCACAGCAGCGCCCCGGCAACACAGCTGCGCCCCGGCAACACAGCTACGCCCCGGCAACACAGCTGCGCCCCGGCAACACAGCGGCGCCCCAGCAACACAGCTGCGCCCCGGCAACACAGCGGCGCCCCAGCAACACAGCATTTGCGCCCACTTTGCGCGCACCCGCAACATCTGCAGCACGGCACACATGGCGCTACCGTGGATTGTTGCCACGCCCGCCTAGCGTCAGCACCTCGCGCTCAGCAACCGGAGCGCCTGCACCCCGCACTCGCAACAATAGACGCATTCGCAACATGCGCGCCCACTTTGCGCGCACCCGCAACATCCGCAGCACGGCACACATGGCACTACCGTGGATTACCATGCCCGCCTAACCGCCACAGTGATTGGCAGCCACCAGCATCGTAGCCACAGCCCGCTCCCGGCATGCCGAGCCCCTGCCACCCCGCAGCCCGCTTCCGGTATGTCGAGCCGCCGCTCCCGAAAAGTCGAGCCCCTGCCACCCCGCAGCCTGCTCCCGACACGTCGAGCCGCTACAACCACTACGCTGACCGCATAGACCCCATCGCCACAACAAGCTGCTACTTCGTCGTCGTATTCCCGCACCGCATCAACATCGTGCGCATTGCCGGACGCGGCAATGGCACTACGGGGGGAGTACCTGTAGCGACCAGCTGACGACGATACTTCGGCAATTCAACACCGCGCCACACCATGGCGTTGACATCGTTAGCGAGGAGCGTCAAATTGAATTTCGCAACACCATATGGTTTGCGCGTCAGTCGAGGTCCGCGTGTCATAAATCAACATGTACATATCTTTTAACATTTAATAAATGCGTAGTACAGTATTTTCAAGTGTGTGTCTATTTACTATTTACATTGGTACTACAAGAGATCGGAGTGAGCGCCATCTCAGGAGAAATAGTCGGACGCCATACGGCGAAGCCAGCTAAGTACTAGTATTAGTGTGTAGTGGGTGTGTACTCGCAAGTATTCGGTTTTATCAAACTGTGTCGGTTGATGCCGGCTCGGTTGACATCTGCATGTGAATCTTACTCAAACATGACGTCACGTTTGTTTTCGTGCTAGTGGATCACCTGACACTATTATGGACATTGCGCATACATGTTATCGTCGGCAACTGGATCGTCGCCATCGCCTTCGCAAGATCCAAACCTGCGATAAGAGATTATTTTCATCGTGTTCTAACCGGACTCAATTCACATTCTCATTTGAATATTATTCAACCATGCCGTCACGTTTTTAATAATAATAATAAGTTTATCGCTCAAGAAAAATTAATACACAATAAATGTTTACAAAAATTTTGTTGGCAAAGCACGAACCTCGCGAAAACAATGTTTGTGAGCGAGGACGGTGTATGTAGGACTATTATACAATATTAAATATTCAAAAAAGGAAGGAAAATAATTTGATTTAGTAACTTTCAATAACAAAACAGAAAAAAATTGAGAATTAGTTCATAAAAAAAGGAAACAAGTGAAAAAAAGAAGAAATGAAACAAGAAAACAAAGAAGAGAATTAAAGTTGACTTGACATATTCCAAAAGTAACTAGAAAAAACAAAAAGTTTATAAAAAAAGGTTAAAAAAAAGTTTATAGACTTGGGAAGACGTTTAATAACTCGGTATTATTGAAAGTATAGTGTTTTAACATAAGTTTATAATTTATTTCATTAAGATTATTTTTTATAATCATAGGTAACTGATTATAGAGAAGAGGTCCCAAAACACTTGTATGCCTTTTTGTAGCTGACTGATTGCAGCGAACGGTTTGCATTGGGAGTGTTAATTGTCTTCGCGTGTTATATCTAGAATTGTAAAAATCAAAGTTATGTCGGTTTTTGAACATGTATTTCAAAGCAGCAAAAAGATATATATTAAATAGTAGAGGACCCTGGATAGTACCTTGGGGGACACCACATTTCACAACAGCTGGTTCGCTTAAAGTATTTCCAAGTCTGACCTTCTGTATACGATTAGAAAGGTAGGATTGCATCAAGGATAAAGCATTTGAAGTCACACCGATTGTTTTCAGTTTTTCTATCAAAATTTTGTGATTTACCGTGTCAAAGGCTTTTTTGAGGTCTAAGAAGACGGCTAGTGTTTTTTGGTTCTGATCATTGACGTCATTCATGAATTTGGTTACTTCATACATTGCGTCGGATGTGCTCAAATCGGCTCTAAAACCGAACTGACATGGTGATATTATGTTGTTTGTCTCCAGGTAATGGTTGAGACGCACTTTGATACACTTTTCTAATAATTTGGCTACATTTGATATTAATGAAATCGGCCTATAGTTACTAAGGAGATTTTTATCCTGATCTTTATGGATTGGTGTTATCAAAGCAGTTTTCAGTCTATCAGGGAAGGTGCCAGTTAAAAAACATATGTTAAATATATGTGATAAAGATGGTACAATATGATGAGCTCCAATCTTTAACAATCGTGCAGTAATAGTGTCTTCGCCAGGTGTTTTGTTTGGATTCATATCGTTTATATATAGTGTTAGCTCTTCTTCCGAGATGGGAGTTAAAACGAAATTGTGCTGTAAGTGCGGATAGCTTAAGTCAAATCTTTGCTCGTCTCTTAAATTATTTGATATGTTTTGTCCTACATTTGTGAAAAATTTATTGAATTCATTTGTGATATCAATTTCTTCGGTTAAAGTACTGCCATCAGCCGCTTTGATTTCAGTCACAGAAAGTCTAGATTTATTTTTCTTCTTCTTAGAAACAATTTCGTTTATAATTTTCCAAATTTTTTTTGGTGCACCTTTGGCCTTGTCTATTTCTTTGGTATAGTAAGAAGTTTTAGCTTTTCTAATCATTTGATTCAAAATATTCCGGTATTTTCTAAATTTGTTTAAAAGATTAGTGTGCTTATTTAGCTTCTGCAGCAGTCGATTTTTGTTGTTAATTGAAATAGCTAAACCTCTAGTACACCAGAGTTTTACAGGGTTTATTCTCTTTTTTAGAGGTGTTTTAATTATTTTGTCTGCGTTTCTTATACAGTCCGAAAATAATTCAAGGAAAATATCAGTGCATTGGTTCGCATCATGGCAGTTCACTACATCTGACCAATTTTGCTTTTGGAGATTCTCCTCAAAAATTGTATAATCCACCTTATGTAATAACTTTTCTGGGTCTACAACATAGTTATCTTTAGGTAGCAGGTGTCCAGAGATTATTCCTATAATAGCATTGTGATCAGTTAATCCATACTGAAAAATTGCTGGTGAGAATATTAAATCGTCAGAACTTTTTAAAAACATATGATCTATGCACGTCGATGAAGCATTCCGTGTTATTCCCTCAAGATATTTATTAAATCCATACTCTGCCAAAACATTTAGATAATCGTTAACGGTACTTGACGTATTTTTTTCTAATATGTTAATGTTTACATCTCCTACTATTAAATGGTTTTTACAGCTTCTAAAATGTTTTAATTGAGAATCAAGTGAATTTATAAGTAGTTGATTCCCTGGCCCTTCTTGACATTCCGCTTACTTGTTATCGTCGGTAACGGGTCGTCATCATCGCCTTAGCAGGACTTAGACCTGCGGTAAGAGAGTGTCGTTATTGTGTCAGTCTTGAAACACCGGTAACTTATTCAAGCCGGCCCAGATAGATGCTGACAGCTCGTACAATTGTTTTTGACTTGGTTGATTTTATTTCTTTTTTTTTTGTGTTTCGTTGTGACTCAGAAGTGGTGACAACAGAAAAAAAACATAAAAGAACTACGATTGGGGTAAACCCCAATCATGCAATACTCTAGATGAATTTGAACCTGGTTTTGAATCTAACTGATATTGTTAATTAAGTGTTAAGTACAAAATTTCAGCCCGATAAATTGTATAGGTAATGAGTAAATTGGCTTAACGTATTTCATGAAATAGTGCAGTTTGTATGGGAGGGGGTAGAAGGAGGGTGAAGATTACAATAAATTTTATAACGTAGGTTACAATTATCATAAAAGTGATATATTCAAAATTTCAAAGCAATATGTTTTATAGTTTCTGAGAAAATCTGCTTATTGTAAATTATCAAAAATGTGTCATTTTGTATGGGAGGGGGTAGACGGAGTAAGGTTAATCTATTAATTTTTTTGAATCTTACTGATATTGTTAATTAAGTGTTAAGTACAAAATTTCAGCCCGATAAATTGTATACGTACTGAGTAAATTGGCTTAACGTATTTCATGAAATAGTGCAGTTTGTATGGGAGGGGGTAGAAGGAGGGTGAGGATTACAATAAGTTTTATAACATAGGTTACAATTATCATAAAAGTGATATATTAAAAATTTCAAAGCAATATGTTTTATAGTTTCTGAGAAAATCTGATTATTGTAAATTTTCAAAAATGTGTCATTTTGTATGGGAGGGGGTAGAAGGGGTGGAGCGATTTAGCCCGTTCACGAACTTAGCCTTCATTTTTTGTCAAAAATAACGTGTGCAAAATTTGAACTTCATAGCTCAACGCGTTCTCGAGCTAGAGAGGTCACGGACGGACGGACGGACAGACGGACAGACGGACAGACGGACAGACGGACAGACGGACAGACGGACAGACGGACATCCGGTTTTGAGATATTCGAGTGATAATATGAACTTCTGTATCATTCATTTTTTTCTGCGAGTCTTATTTCTTAGCGTTACAAACTTTGTGGCAAACTTATAATACTCTCAGATTTCATCTAGAGTATAAACATAAAAGAACTACGATTGGGGTAAACCCCAATCATGCAATACTCTAGATGAATTTGAACCTGGTTAAAGCCAATAAATAATTTCGGTTGCAATCTCGGATTCATCGTATACGTACTGAGTAAATTGGCTTAACGTATTTCATGAAATAGTGCAGTTTGTATGGGAGGGGGTAGAAGGAGGGTGAGGATTACAATAAATTTTATAATGTAGGTTACAATTATCATAAAAGTGATATATTCAAAATTTCAAAGCAATATGTTTTATAGTTTCTGAGAAAATCTGATTATTGTAAATTATCAAAAATGTGTCATTTTGTATGGGAGGGGGTAGACGGAGTAAGGGTAATCGATTAATTTTTTTGAATCTAACTGATATTGTTAATTAAGTGTTAAGTACAAAATTTCAGCCCGATAAATTGTATACGTACTGAGTAAATTGGCTTAACGTATTTCATGAAATAGTGCAGTTTGTATGGGAGGGGGTAGAAGGAGGGTGAGGATTACAATAAGTTTTATAACATAGGTTACAATTATCATAAAAGTGATATATTCAAAATTTCAAAGCAATATGTTTTATAGTTTCTGAGAAAATCTGATTATTGTAAATTTTCAAAAATGTGTCATTTTGTATGGGAGGGGGTAGAAGGGGTGGAGCGATTTAGCCCGTTCACGAACTTAGCCTTCATTTTTTGTCAAAAATAACGTGTGCAAAATTTGAACTTCATAGCTCAACGCGTTCTCGAGCTAGAGAGGTCACGGACGGACGGACGGACAGACGGACATCCGGTTTTGAGATATTCGAGTGATAATATGAACTTCTGTATCATTCATTTTTTTCTGCGAGCCTTATTTCTTAGCGTTACAAACTTTGTGGCAAACTTATAATACTCTCAGATTTCATCTAGAGTATAAAAATATAAAACGCGAAACTATGGATACTCGTACGAAAATTATTTCGATTTTAGTACGAGTTCTTTCCTGAAGTATGTACTATTCCTTCAATTTAAATTTTTATTCTTTCATTTGTTAGTTAATGGATTGTTGTAGATATGCAAATACTTAACTGCCATTTGCTAACATAAAAAAAAATATATTTATATTTTAATAATAATAATTGGGGCCCTTTTGAAATCAGCGTTTGCAACCTGAAAATTCTCAAGCAAACAACAAAATTCACTTCGATAGTAGACCGCTGCCTGTAAATATTGCGGCTATACCGTATAATATACTTTAGAATTAAGTGGAAAGAAGTTTTTGTTTTTCTAACATTTTGCTCCTTTTTCTTTGTGTGAAATTCCGTAATTTAGCTCTAGACTCGTAGAGTTTAGAAGATAGGGTAAATATATGAATTTTTATGGTAGCTCCAAAATGACGGGCTAAGTTCAAGACCTTTTTCCCACTCTCCCTCTCTCTCGCCGCTAAGAGCGAGAACTTGACATATTATTGGGGATTTCCACATAACTATGCGCCCGGAAATCCACGGCAGGGAGGGTGTAGACGCCTTGGCCCATAACACCGAGGGCCATATTAGAGCCGAGTAACACCTTAGGCTCTCGACAGCTAGGGAAAAGGATCTGTCCTGACTGGACGGTAATCTTTTCGTCCTCCCCTTTCTTTTTTTCTTTTGCCTTAATGGCATTTTGATTGTAGTTTGCCTGAAGAGCTCTTTTTCCCTTCACGGGAACTTTGTTTTCGTCGGTTTAGGGAGTTTGACGCGTAGGCGTCCCTTTTGTATTCTCGCGTAGTAATTTTATGTCTGGTAGAGTAGAATTTCTTTTTGTTTAACGGGCAAGATGTGCGATATTTCCTATTGTATTTGATGGAGGAGGTCAATAGCCGCCGATGACCCACCCCGCAACTCCCGATTACTGAGTTGGTCTGCGAGCGCACATCGCTGGCAGTATTTGGAGAGGGTTTTGCTCACTTGTTTCTTACTCCGGCCTTCACGGCCCCCTTCACCCTCGTCCTCCGACCCCCCATCATTACAATTGGCGCCCAACGTGGGGCCCGAAAAAAACAACCGTTAGTCGTCCTTGGACAACTTGGACTCAGTCCATCTGGAGTCCTCACTATTTTGACGTCCCACATAACACCAGTCCTAGAACTTGGAGTGCAATAGCACTCCCATTTCGGCTGTACGCTTGTATTTTTATACTCTAGATGAAATCTGAGAGTATTATAAGTTTGCCACAAAGTTTGTAACGCTAAGAAATAAGGCTCGCAGGAAAAAATGAATGATACAGAAGTTCATATTATCACTCGAATATCTCAAAACCGGATGTCCGTCTGTCCGTCTGTCCGTCTGTCCGTCTGTCCGTCTGTCCGTCTGTCCGTCTGTCCGTCTGTCCGTCTGTCCGTCTGTCCGTCTGTCCGTCTGTCCGTCTGTCCGTCTGTCCGTCTGTCCGTCTGTCCGTCTGTCCGTCTGTCCGTCCGTCCGTCCGTGACCTCTCTAGCTCGAGAACGCGTTGAGCTATGAAGTTCAAATTTTGCACACGTTATTTTTGACAAAAAATGAAGGCTAAGTTCGTGAACGGGCTAAATCGCTCCACCCCTTCTACCCCCTCCCATACAAAATGACACATTTTTGAAAATTTACAATAATCAGATTTTCTCAGAAACTATAAAACATCTTGCTTTGAAATTTTGAATATATCACTTTTATGATAATTGTAACCTATGTTATAAAACTTATTGTAATCCTCACCCTCCTTCTACCCCCTCCCATACAAACTGCACTATTTCATGAAATACGTTAAGCCAATTTACTCAGTACGTATACAATTTATCGGGCTGAAATTTTGTACTTACCACTTAATTAACAATATCAGTAAGATTCAAAAAAAATAATCGATTACCCTTACTCCGTCTACCCCCTCCCATACAAAATGACACATTTTTGAAAATTTACAATAATCAGATTTTCTCAGAAACTATAAAACATCTTGCTTTGAAATTTTTAATATATCAATTTAATGATAATTGTAACCTACATTATAAAATTTATTGTAATCCTCACCCTCCTTCTACCCCCTCCCATACAAACTGCACTATTTCATGAAATACGTTAAGCCAATTTACTCATTACCTATACAATTTATCGGGCTGAAATTTTGTACTTAACATTTAATTAACAATATCAGTTAGATTCAAAAAAATTAATCGATTACCCTTACTCCGTCTACCCCCTCCCATACAAAATGACACATTTTTGATAATTTACAATAATCAGATTTTCTCAGAAACTATAAAACATCTTGCTTTGAAATTTTGAATATATCACTTTTATGATAATTGTAACCTACATTATAAAATTTATTGTAATCCTCACCCTCCTTCTACCCCCTCCCATACAAACTGCACTATTTCATGAAATACGTTAAGCCAATTTACTCATTACCTAATCAATTTATCGGGCTGAAATTTTGTACTTAACACTTAATTAACAATATCAGTTAGATTCAAAAAAATTGATCGATTACCCTTACTCCGTCTACCCCCTCCCATACAAAATGACACATTTTTGATAATTTACAATAATCAGATTTTCTCAGAAACTATAAAACATCTTGCTTTGAAATTTTGAATATATCACTTTTATGATAATTGTAACCTATGTTATAAAACTTATTGTAATCCTCACCCTCCTTCTACCCCCTCCCATACAAACTGCACTATTTCATGAAATACGTTAAGCCAATTTACTCAGTACGTATACAATTTATCGGGCTGAAATTTTGTACTTAACACTTAATTAACAATATCAGTTAGATTCAAAAAAAATAGTCGATTACCCTTACTCCGTCTACCCCCTCCTATACAATATGACACATTTTACCAACGTTGCTCTCTAGCTTGATATCGCTTTGAGCTAATACAAAATGTTGTCTTTTGACAATAAGCTGATTTTCTCGAAAAGTGTTACAGCTATTAGTCTGAAATTTGGAATATAAAGCTTTGATGAAACCGAGATTGCAACCAAAATTATTTATTGGCTTTAACCAGGTTCAAATTCATCTAGAGTATTGCATGATTGGAGTTTACCCCAATCGTAGTTCTTTTATGTTTTTTTTTTGTTTTTGTTTCTTTTCGCCCGAGCAGACCGTAGGACTTGGTGACCTCTCCCCATCCACATCCTTTTAAAGTAGAGTCACATTCCATCCCTAACAGGCGCTGATCTGTTTGTGTCGTTTAAGTGGTGATTATAACCACGTGAGGTATGACTTCCTCTTTTCATGAGAATTGATGGGTGATTGGAAGTGTTCCGATCCGAACGCCATGAACAAAGGAAGACCCATAGTCACCTTTGTGTAACAGATCAGCGACCTTACAAAACACAGCTTTTTTTCCCGTCGAGTTCGTATCAGTCTCTCGCCTGGCTTTGACATTGCTATCGACAAAATTCAGGAATTGTATGGAATGGGCAATGGTGCCAGTTCCATAACTTGGATGTAGTCGTTAGCAAAAGACAAGTTAGTCGAGCGACTCATTACGTTCTACAATTCGCTTTTGAGCCCCTTTAACCGTTCCATGACGGACATTTCTTTTTCCCTTAAAAGTCGTTTGTTTTTTTTTAGCTTTTACATTCTGGGTATTGTAAAGAGAGAGAGAAACAGAATTTGTTAAATATATTTTTCTTTGATTATATTATTATCTACAATCATATATGACGATTAGTGATGTGTAACACAGTAACGAGTCGCTCTTTTTGAACGACTCAACAGGATGAGCGAAAGATTCGGCACAACGACATAGCCTTCGAGTCGTTCAATTTATGAATGACTCACTGTAAAATTAATTCCCAAACTAGCCCATCGCATAAATATTACCCAACGCATAACCAATCCACGCTCATTTCTCAATACATATATTGTACTACAATACATTCATTCACTCATATCCCATCCCATTATCTATATCTAAAACCAAAACCACCATCATTAACTACCAAAGCAATCCCATCTAAATCCATTCATATTCATCTCTATGCAGTATGCAATGCACGCATTGTGTGCACTTCTAAATATATACGCAACAACCCATGCTGACTGCAAATGCAAACATATCAAAAATAATTTACTTACGTCGCGTCCCACCCAAATACAGAAAACAATCCCAACATTCTAAAACAAAAGTATTCGTCTTACGTATCATCATCTCAAGCTCAACTTTAAGGCCGGTACTCAGATCGCGTGGAATGAAAAGTGCCGTGAAATCCCATACAAAATCGCAAAATTTTTCCCCGATGAAAACAGACGTGAAATTGTGTGGAAGGTAAAATTTCATTTCACGCGATCTATGTACTTCCTTGAGTGAAATGCCAAGTTTGTGGATTTCACGAGGATGAAATTTTTTCTCGTGCCAAATGTACGAGAAAAATTTTCACTGACAGCTCAGCTGTCTCTGTCGGTGTTATTTAGGTTGTGTTTTCCCGGTGTTGTTTACAGTTAGGCAATAGATAAGTTAACAAATTAGTCGTTTTAATGTTTGACATATTTCATTTCGCCGGTACACAGATCGAGTGAAAAGTGAAAATTGGCATGTTCCACACATTTTTTTCCACGAGCCATTTCCCAATGAAAAGTGCTGCTGTCAATTTTTTTCATTTCATGCGATCTGAATACCAGCCTTTAGATGAAACCAAACAAAAACCCATAGCGCCCACTTCCACTACAGCTACAGTGTAAAGCAGCGTTCTGACGGGGCCAATACATGACATCGTGGCACGCTTTCGATCTCATGCTTGTATCGAGCGTGGACTGGAAAGTGAACTGCTTTTGCCTTGGGTTGTGGACCGTTCACACGACCACTATTTAGTTTATCCCATAAATCATTCTGTTTCAAACAATTACACCACTACTATACCCTAGCTTTAAATAAACTGTTTTGTGGCCATAACTTCTAAAATATAAGGAATTTCGCATTTTTGACACCATTTTGACCCCCCTTTAGATCCCCCATCCGGGCTGAGGAGCATCCATCCCCACTATTTGGATGCTCCTCAGCCCTCTCCCTCCCTATCCCCTTCTCCCTTCACTATGTAAAATTCGTTCAAAAAGAGCGATACAAAATCGTACCGCACAATAAGATTCGTTCAAAAAGAGCGACACGTTCAAAAAGAGCGACACGTTCAAAAAAAGCGACACGTTCAAAAAGAGCGACACGTTCAAAAAGAGCGACACGTTCAAAAAGAGTCAAAATAGTCAATTGTGCGGTTCGATTTTGTATTGCTCTTTTTGAACGAATTTTTTTGTGCGGTTCGATTTTGTATCGCTCTTTTTGAACGAATCTTTTTGTGCGAGTTGATTTTGTATGCCCGCCCCAGATTGGCTGCCCCGTTTTCTTGGGAAATACTGGTCCGATCGGGCTGGCTCGAACTAGAGGGTATTGGTGGGTCGCTTAGACCGAATCTGGAGTCGAAAAAGTGAAAAAAAATTGGGGTCGCCCATTATAGGCTGGCAGCCCCCTTTTCATGGGAAATAGTGGTCCGATCGGGCTGGCTCGAACTAAAGGGTATTGGGGGGTCGCTTAGTCCGAATCTGGGGTCGAAAAAGTGAAAAAAAAAATAGGGTCGCCCATTATAGGCTGGCAGCCCCCTTTTCATGGGAAATAGTGGCATTGGGGGGGGGGGGGGGTCGCCAACTCCGAATCTGGGGTCAAAAAAGTTGGGGTCGCACATCTACGACTTTTATTGAATATGTTATTACCCAAGTTTCAGACTCTTTGCATGACTCTTTTTGAACGACTCTTTTTGAACGACTCATTGGAAAGAGTCAGAGCTTATGTGCTGGCACAGTGAAAAGAGTCATTATGCCCATCACTAATGACGATATATCGCCCTCTTGATGCAGAGGATAATCAATTTTTTTTTTGATGTTGGAAGTCGTTTCCTATTTTCTGCTTTTTAGAGTTTTGTAGTAAAACAAAACCCTTATGAAATCGGTCATGCGTCCGTCTGTCTGCCTGTCTGTCTGTCTGTCTGTCCATGAAATATCTCACGAACCGCTCAAGCTACATGCATGAAATTCGGTGAAAATATGTAGAAGTACTATAATTTTATGGAGAAAACGATGCGTTGTAATAGGTCAACTTTAAGGGGACTTCCCCATAGAGGGGAAATAAAGGTCGAAATTTTTTTTTCGTCTGGTATAGGTAAGTGGGGTATAGTAAGAAAGGTATTGTCGAGTACACTCCATTTCTGGAATTTTTTTCAAATTTGAAGAAACGGGAAAAGAGGGAGAGGGGAAAATATGTCATCCGAGTTTGTCCCCCCCCCCTTGCATTTCGAAACCGTTACACTTAGAAATATGAAAATTTACAGAAAAGCGGCATTTCACTAACATAGAAAACTAAAAATAATAGAATTTAAAAATCTCATCAAAAAAGGTTAATTATAGTACATTTCTATTGTTGCAGTTAGCACACCCCTGCACCCCTTAGGCACACCCGACGTCAAAAATATTGATGGCCAATGATAACCAACACCATAGGCAATAATATCTCTAAGTTTCAATACAATCATGTAATATTTAATAATAGTACATTCACTTAGGCATTTTTACACTATTCATACAAAAAATACACCTACCGGCTTCGAAGGTGCGAGTACTGCTTGTATGTTGTTTTTCATAGTGCGAATTGCAGTTATTGTTACATATTATGGTTATACATTTATGAAAGGGTAAAGATTGGTAGGGGGCGATGTGTTGTAATTGGCCAACTATAACGAGCGGGGAGGGTTGTGGGGCGAAATTAAGGTCAAATTTTGTTTATCGACTGGTATAGGCAAGTCGGGTGTTGTGAGAAAGGTGATGTTGAGTACATTTTATTTTTGGCATTTACTTTAAATTTAAAGAAAGGGGAACAGTGAGGGAGGAGAAAGTATTAGATCGTAATTTGTCCTTCCTTGCATTTCGAGACCGTTACACTTACAAAAATGAAAACTTTCAGGAAGGTGGGTTCCGAATAGCATATAAAACGGGAAATAATGGAATTTGTATATCTCCTCAAAATAGGTTAATAATAGTTTATTTACATAGTTACTGTTAGCGCACCCCTGCATCCCTTTAAACACGTCCGAGATAAAAAGTACTGATGGCCAAGGATAACCAATATCATAGGCAATAATATGTTCTAAGTTTCATTACAATCACTCAATATGAATGGGCATGTAAGATATGTCAGACATTTTTATTATGTTTTTTTTTTATCCATCTAAGTGGTACCAGGAAAAGCAAAGAGCCGATACATGCGTACAAATATAAGAGCTTGCTACAAAACCCTCGGATTGCGGGCGTAGCCCTCTATATTCCGGTTTCATTCTATTTTGATTAGTTTACTAAACACCCGATAATTCAATTTCAATACGACACTGTTGAAAGGTCGTAAATACACAAAACTTTACATTATATTTTGGTTTTAGAAAAGACTGCGGTATAATACCTAGCACGATAAATTCATCGTGTTTATCAATTATTAATTAACTAGAGAGGTATTGCATTTAGACAGTTATTCATTGAATATCTCTCAATCAATATTTATTTCTTTTATGCGAGTACTTTGCATAAGCCATTCGTATAATCTAAAGTTCCATTTTAAACAATATCTTAATATACTTATAGGTATATAAAAACGTTCGTGCATATGTTGCTGCCGCCATAACTCTTGAACCACTGAAGCTCTCCAACTCATATTCACACCATATGTTCGTTTGGTCCTCCGATTTGCATAAATTTTTGGACTCTGTAGGTGGCACTGGAGTGGAGTTTTTAACAAAATTCTTATTTATGGTCCAATTTGGCTCAAATTCACAACATATATTAATTAAATAAAATAATAATAAATCTTTTGACAAAATTTGGACTTGGTAGGTGGCGCTGGAGTCGAGATATTCATGAAAATGTGTATTTTAGGTCTGATTTCGTTCAGTGTATATAGATTTGACATTTCAGTATTCATTATTTTAATTTAGTGAATACAAATTGTTGCGCATGCATTTAACCGGCGAACTGGTGACGGTGCGTGTCCGGAAGAAGAAGAGTCGACCCTACAAAATTAACTGATCATGAGAACCCTAGGCTTTGCAGGGGAGCTATTTTGACTCCCCGGAACGACCAGGCATCGGCGACAAACGCTAAAATATTAAAATGCGTTTCTGGGGAATGTGTTGAATATCGAGTAGCAAAGGAGCGCGGAAGAGAGCGAAACGGACGGACGAGCTTGCGGATAGACGTGTGAGTTGGGAGTTTGGATTTGGTACGCGGGGGAGTCGCACCGCGCCGGTTACTTAAGAAAGTATAAAGTTTTTGGTATTTGGTTTTGCTAGGAGAAATCATCATCATCAGAGCTGAGTTTTTTTTTGTGAATTGGTTCTATGAATAGAAATATGTATCCGGACATGTTTCTCGCAAATCTTCTTCCGCGGGAGTGCGTTTCCCCATCGCGTTGTCGGTTTTAGTAAATTCGGCGGGCGTTCCGAAAATATGCAAACACGTGTTCGTATGATCTTTCCCAGCAGAGTTTCAATGTTCTCATGTCGCGTTGTTGGTTTTTTGAAAACTAGCTGGGCGTCCTGAAAATCCGCAGTGAAAAAAAAGGAGAACGTGTTATTGTTGCCCCTGTAAGTGGTGCCATCCGCCGCCATATTGAGCCCCTTTTCACCATGGTTTCATGCCCGGCCCCAACCAATCAACGGCAATAGAGTGTAGCGACCAGCCTGTAGCGACCAGCTGACGACGATACTTCGGCAATTCAACACCGCGCCACACCATGGCGTTGACATCGTTAGGGAGGAGCGTCAAATTGAATTTCGCAACACCATATGGTTTTTGCGTCAGTCGAGGTCCGCGTGTCATACAATCAACATGTACATATCTTTTAACATCTGATTTAATAAATGCGTAGTACAGTATTTTCACGTGTGTGTCTATTTACTACATTGGTACTACAATTGGTGACCCCGACGTGATGTACGCGTTTTAAGTTTTCGCGCTCCGTTAAGTGCATCCGACCTCGATTCCTCGGGATCTTTTTCCAAACCGCCGCGCGCTTTAAGCGGTTTTATCCCGGGTTAACACCAGCGTTGCGCTAGCAATAGCTGCCCCCCAGCACCCGCTTATCCCTCGTGCAGCATTCCCAGCAGCGGCAATTGCGCATCGACGCCCCGGCTTACGGAGAACCTTCAATCAACCGAGTAATGGATCGAGAAGATGCTACACATTTGGGATGACGTATTGACTGAAGCATGTGTCAGCGATAGTTCACATCGCTTGCGTCGTTTGTTTACCATATTTGTGGTATTTTGTGGTCTTTCGGATGCAGCGGAATTGTGGCATAAGTATTAAAGTAAATTTGCTGAAGACTTTTTCGGGGATGCATGCCGCAACAATCACGGGGGACTGACAGATTACGCGAGAGAAATCTCAATCGATGTTTGCTGGCTATCCAAGAAACAGTAACAGGGGTAATTCTCTCTCTTAATACAGTATGCCCACACATACTTCAGGCAGGGAACGAATTAATAGTATAACTATAGTTCAGCGCAGTTGACTGAAATATTGCGAAATGGTTTATGGAGCAGAACAACGTTTGATATTCGATCATGTATGTCATAGCGTTGACGGTGATTTGGGGGAAATCCTATTTTTAGATACACTCGGTGGGACGGGGAAAACATTTCTCACTAAAGTTATCTTAGCTCAAATACGTATTCAAAACTAAATAGCAATTGCTGTCGCCTCATCCGGAGTAGCCGCTACATTGTTACCAGTAGGCAAAATACATACATACTATGTATATTCGAGATCCCGATTTACTTGGACCATACGGATATCCCAGTGTATAGCATTTCCAGGAACTGTAACAAAGCCAGGGTTCTGCGCGATTGTTTCTTAATAATATGGGACGAGCGCACTATGGCGAATTGGAAAGCGATTGAATCAGTAGATAGAACCTTACGTGACATCAAACAAACTTTTCTGTGGCGACTTTAGGTAAACTTTACCAGTAAAACCCCGAGGAATGAGGGCTGATGAAATTCGGGCATGTCTAAAAAGCACACATATATGGCGCATTGTCATACCCATGTATTTGTCAACCAATATGCGGGCGCGAATTGGGGGTAATCAAAATGCCCAAGAGTTTTCAGATTTGTTACTGAATATTGGTAACGGTACGTATCCGGAAGAAGAAGGGAAGATTATTCTCCAAAATAATTGATGTTGTGTATTTCAAAAACGACCAGCCATCTGCGATAAACGCAGAAATATTAAAATGCGTTCCTGGGAAATGTGTTGAATATACCTCAATAAACCGAGTAATGGATCAAGAAGATGCTATCCATTATCCGGTTGAAATTTTAAATTCCCTAAGCCCAACTGGGCTTCCAAATTAATTTCCAAATCTCACAAATTAATATAAAAAGTCGGCGTCCCTGTAATTCTGCTTAGAAATTTGAGCCGCCGAAACTATGTAAAGGTACCCGACTGAAAGTGAAGTTACTTTTAATTTAGATTAAGTTTAGCCTTATCGTCGTGATGTTGAGCAAGCGGAGAACAAATTTATTATGTATGAAAAAATAGTCAAGGTTAGTGTCAAGTTGTGAGCGAAGCGAGCTCTCGCAGCTAGTCTACTATATATACATATATAGGTAGTACAAAGGCACTATCTGCACATTTGATAGTACCACCTTCTTACATCCGGTAACTGGCTGCCTCTAATCAGTAACCTGTTACAAGTACTATTTTCAACGTCACCTTCCCTTGGATTCAGAGGTGTCCGTATATGAAACTGACTATTTGTAATTATATCGTTTAGATTTTAAGAGCTAAAATATCTATCTTTTCCGTTCTTATACCCCTTTCGCTATTTGAAGGCGTATTATTCATTATAATACCAACACTTTTGTTTAGAAACAGTGCGATTCTCTTGATTTGGAGTATTCACTCTGATCTTTGGTACGTCTAAACCTTAATACCTGATTTGACTTTTTTGTTTTTATCTAGGCATCATGCCGTTAGAACATTCACCCTCTACTAATCAAGAGAGAGGAGGAGTGCAGAAGCAGTCGGATCCTCCGATGACCCGAGCCCGAGCCCAAGCTCTTCTCAACCCCATTTCGGTGGAATTTACCCCTCTTGATACAAGCATGCAAGAACCGCTTGTTGGACTAACGCGTTCAGCCTCGCAAGTATTAACGGAAGGTCGGCATTCTTTTCCCGGAGGTAGTAACTATCAGCCGACACATATTGAACAGGCGGCGTTCGGTCCACCCCATCCACCATTGGCTTCACTCCCGTCTGCACCTTTACCAAATGCTTCCACAGGTACATTAGAAGCCCTCAAACAATATATAGACCAACTGTTAGGGGAGCATCGGGCCGGCCAAGTTGGAAATTTGCACTTAGGAGATGCAATGGGTGCACCTAGTCCTCAATCAACCCATGCAGGACCTCGAGATCATGTGCCGCGTGAAAGGTCCCGCATACCTCCAGGGCAAGTCTTTAGGACAATAACCGACTGGGGCTTAAGATTTAGTGGAAACGGTGTCGATGAGTTCATACGACAAATTGAGCTATTTACACACCGCATCTTAGACAGCAATTTTGACAACGTCTGCCTTGGAGCGCATTTGCTGTTTGAGGGTAGAGCAGCATCATGGTTTCGACTATGTGAAAATCTATACACCTGGGGCTCTCTCCGGAGGGCTCTATTTGAACAGTTTGGTGACAGACATGCGGATGCTGATCTGATTGAAGAGATTCGCCGTCGAAAGAAAAGAAGTAATAAATGCTTTGATGACTTTCTAGAGGCAGTTCTTCAGATCAATGACCGGATGCGTGTGAAATTATCTGATCGGGAGTTAACTTCTATGGTAATGAGGAATGTCCACGAGAGCATCGAATTTCACCTCCTCATGTTTGACATTGAATCACTACGAGACCTCAAGCTGGCCGCAAGAAAAGTAGAGAGTTTCCAAGAACGGAGGCAATATCGGCTTCCTCATCGTAATGTTGTCGCGGAAATTCCGTCCGTGCCGCTTGGTACCGGATCGGCCGGATGTGGAAATTATGAGGCAGTTGTAAATTATCCCGTTCAAGTTTCCGAGGTCAATGTCTCTCAGCTTGTATGCTGGAACTGCTCTAAAAAGGGGCATCGCTACGATGTTTGTGCGGCTGAGCGACGAATTTTCTGCTATGGCTGTGGATACAAGGACGTAATAAAACCTGAATGCCCTAAGTGCAGTGGGTCAAAAAATGGGTCGGCGAGGACGCGCAACACCCAGATGTCCTCAAAGAGCACTCAGTTCGAGGAGATGCCTTAAATGGACAACAGCAACAATGCCTTAATACACATAACCCGCTATCAGACAAGCCTCTAGTCTTCTCTGGGTCTATACCCGAAAGTACGTCATCGACAATGACTAATTCAATCTCTGCTGCGACAGCCTCTGCTATAACATTCTCTGCTACGACATTACCTGCTATGACTAGCTCAACTATGACCTCACCGTATGTAATTTCTGCCGCTCGGGTTGCACCTTTGCTGAACACACCAGAAAGAACTTTAATTTTCTCGAATTCATCGGACTGCCTTCCGCATCATGATTCATCTTCTTCTTTGCACAGCTCCACCCGAATAAACCCCTCTGTTCTGGAAACTACTCCTAGTCGTCTCGACACTGCACCACCTTTGCCTATGTCACCTTCTTTTCGTTTGTTGGTTTCCCACGCGACGCAAACAGATTCTTCGGGAGGAGAGCTTCCTAAAACCACACCTACCAAGAACAAAAAATCCACTTTTAAGCCTTACCATGTGCGGTTACACGAGTATAATCAAGCCCGAGAGCGCATTTTTGGTCATGAGGAGCTTTCTAAGAACAAGCCGAAACGTTCAACGCTAAGACTACGAAACTTCTGGAAACGCGTCAAGAATTGTCGTCGAACGCTTTGTGAGACTACGGATATCTTGGTTGATCAGCCTACAGACGATTTACGCCCTTATGCTAAGTCTCATTGTTGGGCTTCCTCATCTTGCATGTCCTCGGGTTTCACCAGGAAATTCCTGCAAGCGAACAAACACCCTTGGAAGCGGTACAACTTGACGTTGACAACGGCGGACGGAACGAAGCACGCTACATTGGGACACGCCACCTGTTCCATTACGTTTCTGGGATAACTAAACGTATGACATTTTTGATTATACCGACATTGAGTCAAGACTTATATCTTGGCGTCGATTTCGTACGCACCTTTCAACTTGCGAAATGGGTGTCATCGGGGAATCGCAAAGCAGCTGGGCGTCGCCCGTGAAACCCGTTAAAGTTCGTATGTGCCTGGACGCTCGCAAGGTTAACAGCGTCACAGTTAAAGATGCGTATCCTCTGCCTTTAATCGAAGGGATCTTAAATCGACTGCCTAAGGCTGAAATTATAAGCAGCATCGATTTAAAGGACACCTTTTGGCAGATCCCTCTCGACGAGGAGTCGCGAGACAAAACCGCTTTTACTGTTCCGGGGCGCCCCCTATATCAATTTGTTACCATGCCGTTTGGGTTGAGCAATGCGCCTCAAACGATGCAGCGGTTGATGGACAAAGTAATTCCACCAGAGGTCCGTCACCAAGTTTTTGTTTATATTGACGATCTTCTAGTCGTTTCGTCATCGTTTGAGGAGCATTGCACTCTCCTCAGCAGGGTAGCGACTTGCATACGCGAAGCGGGCTTGACAATAAATATCGAGAAAAGTCATTTTGTCATGAAACAGATGAAATACCTCGGACATGTTATTGGTCATGGCACAATTATGACAGACACTGATAAGGTGGACGCCATTTCGAATTTTCCTCTTCCTAAATGGGTACGTCACCTCCGCCGATTTTTAGGTGTATGCGGTTGGTACCGCAGGTTTGTTTTGAACTATTCAGCCCTGACCGCTCCGTTAACGGATATGTTGCGCAAAGGTCGTAAGTTTTTGTGGACGGACGAGGCCTTAAACGCTTTTAATGCGCTCAAGCAGAGCCTCTCTTCCGCGCCTGTCTTGCACAGCCCAGATTTTTCCCGACCCTTCTCCATCCATTGCGATGCGAGCCAGGAAGGTATAGGGGCAGTATTGGTCCAACATACAGACGACGGCGCGGAAGCCCCTATCGGTTTTATGTCACAAAAGCTGACGATTGCACAACGCAACTATACGGTAACGGAGCAAGAATGCCTTGCTGCGGTTACTGCAATTAACAAATTCCGCCCCGACGTGGAGGGACAGGAATTCGAGGTAGTAACCGACCACGCCTCGCTTAAATGGCTTATGAGCCTCAAGGACCTACACGGTCGGCTAGCACGCTGGGCCCTTAAGCTCCCAGGTTTTAAATTCGCTATACGTCACCGTAAGGGTAGTGACAATGTGGCACCAGACGCCCTATCCAGAGTTCATGATTTCGATGTGTCGGAGCTACAGGTTCAGCAAGAGTCGTTACTAGGCCTAGACCTTAGCTCTCCCCAATTTAAATCCGATGAATACCGAGCATTGATCGAGAAAATACGGGAAAACCAACATCACCTTCCGGACCTCAAATTAATCGATGACTTCGTTTACAGGCGTACCGAACATTCCACCGGGGACACCATACAGGAAGGCTTAGCTTGGAAACTATGGGTTCCGCAAGAACTAACAGTCGAACTAGTTCGAAAGGCTCACGACCATCCACTTTGCTCACATGGCGGAGTTGGTAAGGCTCTTTACCGTCTTCGAAATCTGTTCTATTGGCCTAAAATGGCACAGCAGGTAAAGAACCATGTGATGCAATGTGAAACCTGTAAGGCAACGAAGGCCCCAAATCAACCGTTAAAACCACCTATGAGTTCGCTATCCATCCCGGAGCGTCTGCTTCAACGTCTCTATATCGACTTAATTGGTCCTCGACAGCTTATCTAAGTTCCCGTTTATTGAACCTATAAAAAAAAATTCACCGCAGATTCAATAGTGAAGTTCCTAGAGCTGAGGATCTTTCACATCTTGGGGGTGAACAACACTTTTAAGTTTAAAGTCCTTTATTGACTACAAAAGTCAGCAAAATAAAATAAAAAATAACAAAATTATTATAATTTAATTTATTTTGTAAGAATGCAATGCAAGATGAGCAGCAAGTCTGCTCGAAATGCATTCTTACAAAATAAATTAAATTATAATAATTTTGTTATTTTTTATTTTATTTTGCTGACTTTTGTAGCCAATAAAGGACTTTAAACTTAAAAGTGTTGTTCAACGTTTTAGACTACAAGCAAGTGGTTCAACTGTTTAATTAAAAAAACAGATCCCAGTGACATTATCTTTGGGGTCCCTGAAATTATAGTATCCGATAATGGGGTCCAATTTAAATCCGTCACCTTTAACAACTTGCTGAAGCAGTACGGAGTGAAGCACTTCTACACAGCTTTATATTCGCCACAGGTCAACGCCTCGGAACGCGTCAATAGATCGCTAATCGCTGCCATCCGAGCGTATGTCAAACCCGATCAGAAAGACTGGGACGATCATCTTTCTGAAATTAATTGCGCTCTTCGTTCGGCCTATGACTCCACAATTGGTTTTCCCCATATTTCACTCTATTTGGCAAACCATGATGCTTCACGGAAGTTCATACCCGATATTGGGGCGACCGGTAGCGCAATGTGTTGAGGCATCAGTTTCATGTTTGACTACCGGCGTTTCGGGTTCGAATCCCGTCCACGACGACGTTCGTGGCCATGGATGTGCAGGAGGTGCATGCTGGCAACTGCATTCTCCGAAACAATTTATGCCAACGAAACGTCAACTGGGCCACATGGAACAGTTGACGCGCTATGCCCCACAAGGGGTTAGGGCAATTGAGTATACCCGATATTGCGTAAGTCCCTGCAATTGCAGGACAATACTGGCTACGTTACATCGGAAGTGAAACTGGAGTTGATTCGAGGACAAATCAAAGCGAATTTGGACGCTGCTACCAAAAAGAACGCCTACACCTATAATTTGCGAGCAAGACCTGTCAGATACAATATTGGCGATGTCGTGTATTGCAGAAATTTCAGGCCAAGCAATGCAGTGGAGCATTATAGCGCAAAACTGGGACCAAAGTTTGTCAAATGCCGCATAACATCCATCCTAGGCGGGTCCTGCTACACTGTAACCGATATGAATGGCAAAGCATTAGGTACTTTTCACGCGAAAGATTTGCGGAACTAGCAGCAAACCGAACCATCGTACCATTCAGTCGTATCTCACTCCGATACCTAGGAGAGATCCACCTGTGTTGTAATGGGTTCATCACCGTCCCAATAAAAACCAGGCCCGGAGTCCGAAGCGTGTATACCCTAGACTTGTACAGACCTAGTGGTGATACCAAAAGTCCCAATTGGCAACGACCATATGCATTAAAAGTGGGTCTCTTATATGGCCAGTTCATAGGGGAGGTTGGCCCTCATTCAGTGGGATCTTGACCATTCTCAAAATCAATTAACTAACCCATTCTACAAATATTTATCCAATTTTTCAAGTCGCTAGCTTCATTCTATCGAAAATTAACGCTTATTTGAAGTTTCACTTGTAGGGGAGGTGGGGGTTCCTTGAGTCGGATCTTGCCCAGCATTTCCATCAACCAATTAGATCCCCCTACAAACATTTAAACAAAATTTCAAGTCTCTAGCTTCATTCTATCGAAAGTTATCGCTTATTTGAAGTTTCTTTTGTAGGGGAAGTAGGGGTTTCGATGGTCGGATTTTACGTATTTTCAATATTAGTCAACTGGATCATACTACAAACATTTGACCAAAATTTGAAGTCGCTAGCTTTATTTTGTCGTAAGTTATCGCTTATTTCAAGTTTCATTTCTAGGGGAGGTAGGGGTTCCTTAGGTCGGATCTTACCCATCTTTAATGCCAACTAACCCGATCTCACTTTCAACATTTTACCAAAATTTCAAGTTGCTGGCTTCATTCTATCAAAAGTTATCGCTTATTTGAAGTTTCATTTGTAGGGGAGGTGGGGGTTCCTTGAGTCGGATCTTGCCCATTTTCAATACCAACAAAGTAGGTCTTATTAGCAACATTCTTTCAAATTTTCAACTTGCTAGTATCATTTTTTCGAAATTTATCGTAATTAAAGGAATATTTAATTTTTGGAAATTTGTAGGGGAGGTAGGCGTTCCTTTGATCTGATTATACCCAACTTACATAATCTTAAGCAGCTTCTTACTTCAAGGTTACACGCCCAAAATCAGGTGTCTACGTCAATTGGTTCAGGAGTTATGGACAAAAAACCTGAAAAGTAGGGTAGTACGGGGTTCTTTGTAAGAAAATTACCGTTAGTTTTCAACTTATCAGTTTTATTTTCCCAGGAGAGTATGAGATTACTTTCATGAGTAATCTATCAAAGCTAGAGCTTTTCATGTTTCTTTAATCGGGAGTTATAGATACATTTATGTATTTTACATATGTAGGGGAGGTAGGCGTTCTGTTGGCCTGATCATGCCCATGACCAAAATTTCAAGGCTCTAGCTTCATTTTATCGAAAGTTATCGTGCGAACGGACAGACAGACGGACAGACAGACAGACAGACAGACAGACGGACAGACAGACAGACAGACAGACATGGCTAAATCGAATCAGGAGGTGACCCTGATCATTTATATATATATACATTGCTATACCTCCGGAGCCTCCTTTAAGGTGTTACATATTTCCGTCGTGACAAAAACAATATACCCTATACTAGAAGTCTAGGGTATAAAAATGTCTGCTTACTGATCTGTGAGATCGATGTCACGGCAATCGCCTTTGCCGACAATGTGATTAGTGCACGAACTGCTCGAAGAAGAAGAAAAGTGTGAGTGGTGAGCGGAAATATTTGCTACTCGGTGATCAGTTGATCATGATCACTTGAGCAGAAGTTGCTCAGCATCTTCTGAACTCAGCCATAGTAATGCAGAAACTGTATTGCCGATAGAAGCATTTGCAGCAGCAGCGACATCAGCGGAGTCTTCGACGGTGCAAGTAGCAATTGTGGCGGCACGAAATGTCATATTGTCTTCTGCCAGGACGTTAACTGCGGTCCTATCAATTTTTTTTGTCGCCAAAACAAAAACATAAATTTTTGGGAACGATTCGCAACAAAACCCAGCTTTGTTGGACGAATGAATGCATGGAATCGCGTTTTTCTCCCTGACATGTGAAAAGCTTCCCCTACATGCTGCTAGGTCGCGCAACCTAGATCTTGGTGTGAATCCAGGATCAGGACGAGAACCCCTATTTGACGTCAGAAAAAATAACGGAAGTATCGTATGATATTTGGGAGCTAGCAAAGGAGCGCGGAAGAGAGCGAAACGGACGGACGAGCTTGCGGATAGACGTGGGAGTTGGGAGTTTGGATTTGGTACGCGGGGGAGTCGCACCGCGCCGGTTACTTGAGAAAGTAAAAAGTTTTTGGTATTTGGTTTTGCTAGGAGAAATCATCATCATCAGAGCTGAGTTTTTTTTGTGAATTGGTTCTATGAACAGAAATATGTATCCGGACATTTTTCTCGCAAATCTTCTTCCGCGGGAGTGCGTTTCCCCATCGCGTTGTCGGTTTTAGTAAATTCGCCGGGCGTTCCGAAAATATGCAAACACGTGTTCGTATGATCTTTCCCAGCAGAGTTTCCCTGTTCTCATGTCGCGTTGTTGGTTTTTTGTAAACTAGCTGGGCGTCCTGAGAACCCGCAGTGAAAAAAAAAGGAGAACGTGTTATTGTTGCCACTGTAAGTGGTGCCATGAGGATACTCCGCCACCATATGGAATTAATCACCCACCACCATTTTGAGCCCCTTTTCACCATGGCTTCATGCCCGGCCCCAACCAATCAACGGCAATAGAGGTCGGAGTGAGCGCCATCTCAGGAGAAATAGTCAGACGCCATACGGCGAAGCCAGCTAAGTATTATATTTGTATTAGTGTGTAGTGGGTGTGTACTCGCAAGTATTCGGTTTTATCAAACTGTGTCGGTTGATGGCGGCTCGGTTGACATCTGCATGTGAATCTTACTCAAACATGACGTCACGTTTGTTTTCGTGTTAGTGGATCACCTGACACTATTATGGACATTGCGCATACATGTTATCGTCGGCAACTGGGTCGTCACCATCGCCTTCGCAAGATCCAAACCTGCGATAAGAGATTATTTTCATCGTGTTCTAACCAGACTCAATCCACATTCTCATTTGAATATTATTCAACCATGACGTCACGTTTGTTTTGGTTGTAGTTGATTCCCTGGCCCTTCTTGACATTCCGCTTATTTGTTATCGTCGGTAACGGGTCGTCATCATCGCCTTAGCAGGACTTAGACCTGCGGTAAGAGAGTGTCGTTATTGTGTCAGTCTTGAAACACCGGTAACTTATTCAAGCCGGCCCAGATAGATGTTGACAGCTGGTACAATTGTTTTTGACTTGGTTGATTTTATTTTCTTTTGTGTTTCGTTGTGACTCAGAAGTGAAGAAAAAAAAAATATAAAACGCGAAACTATGGATACTACTCGTACGATAGTGGTTTCGATTTTAGTACGAGTTCTTTCCTGAAGTATGTACTATTCCTTCAATTTAAATTTTTATTCTTTCATTTGTTAGTTAATGGAGTGTTGTAGATATGCAAATACTTAACTGCCATTTGCTAACATAAAAAAAAAAAAAAAAAAAACCCGGCCCGGAGTCCGAAGCGTATATACCCTAGACTTGTACAAACCTAGTGGTTGTGGCAAAAGTACCAATTGGCAACGGCCATTAGCATTAAAAGTGAGTTTCCTACATGACCAGTTTATAGGGGAGATTGGCGCTCATTCAGGAGGATGTAGGCCATTCTCAAATCAATTAACTAATGCATTCTACAAATATTTGCCGAGTTTTTTAAGTCATTAGCTTCATTTTATTGAAACTTATCGCTTAGTTGAAGTTTCATTTGTAGGGGAGGTAGGAGTTCCTGGGGTCAGATCTTGCCCATCATTGCCACCAACTAATTAGATCATGCTAGGAACATTTAAGCAAAATTTCAAATGTCTAGTTTCATTCTGTCGAAGTTATCGCTTATTTGAAGTTTCATTTGTAGGGAAAGTACTGGTTTGGTTGGTCGGATTTTACGTATTCTCAATATCAGCCAGCTGAATCCTATTACAAACATGTAACCAAAATTTCAAGTCGCTAGCTTGATTTTATCGAAAGTTATCGCTTATTATAAGCTTCATTTGTTGGGGAGGTAGGGGTTGCTTGAGTTGGATCTGGCCTATCCTTAATACTAACTAGCTCAATCTTACTTTAAACATTTGACCAAAATTTCAAGTTGCTGGCTTCATTCCATCAAAAGATATCGCTTATTGAAATTACATTTGTAGGGGAGGTTGGGGTTCCTTCTGTCAGATCTTACCCATTTTCAATACCAACCAACTAGATCTTACTAGGAACGTTCTACCAAATTTTTAACCCGCTAGTGTCATTCTATCCAAAGTTATCGTAATTAAAGGAATATTTAATTTTTTGAAATTTGTAGGGGAGGTAGGCACTCCTTTGATCTGATTATGCCCAACTTACTAAAACTCAAGCAGCTTCTCACCTCAGGGTAACATGCCAAAAATCAGGTGTCTACGTCAATTAGTTAAAGAGTTATAGACAAAAAACCTGAAAAGTAGGGTAGTACGGGGCTCTTTGTAAGAAAATTACCGTTAGTTTTCAATTGATCGATTTTATTTTTCCAGGAGAGTTTAAGATTACCATTACGAGCAATCTGCGAAATTTAGAGCTTTTCACCTTTATTTAATAGGGAGTTATAGATACATTTAATTATTTTACATATGTAAGGGAGGTAGGCGTTCTTTTAGCCTAATCATGCCCATTTTCAATACCAACGAACTAGATCATACTTCCAACATTTCACCGAAATTTCAAAGCTCTAGCTTCATTCTATCGAAAGTTATCGTGCGAACTGACAGACAGACAGGCAGACAGACAGACGGACAGACAGACAGACAGACAGACGGACAGACGGACAGACAGACAGACATGGCTAAATCGAATCAGGAGGTGATCCTGATCATTTATATATATATACATTGCTATACCTCCGAAGCGTCCTTTAAGGTGTTACATATTTTCGTCGTGACAAAAACAATATACCCTATACTACGGATATAAGTCTAGGGTATAAAAATTATATAATAACCAGGCCGAAGCTTTGCTTCGGCCCGGAGTCCGAAGCGTATATACCCTAGACTTGTACAGACCTAGTGGTGATACCAAAAGTACCAATTGGTAACGACCATATGCATTAAAAGTGAGTTCCCTATACGGCCAGTTTATAGGGGAGGTTGGCAATCATTCAGGAGGATCTTGATCTTGATCAATTATTTTAACTAACCCATTCTACAAATTTTTGTCGAATTTTTCAAGTCGCTAGCTTCATTCTATCGAAAGTTATTGCTTATTTGAAGTTTCACTTGTAGGGGAGGTTGGGGTTCCTTGGGTCGGATCTTGCCCATCATTGCCACCAACAAATAAGATCATGCTACAAATATTTAAACAAAATTTCAAGTTTCTAGCTTCACTTCATCGAAAGTTATCGCTTATTTGAAGTTTGATTTGTAGGGGAAGTAGGGGTTTCGTTGGTCGGATTTTATGTATTTTTAATATTAGCCAACTGGATCCTATTATAAACATTTGACCAAAATTTTAAGTCGCTAGCAATATTCTGTCTTAAGTTATTGCTAATTTTAATTTTCATTTCAAGGGGAGGTAGGGGTTTCTTAGGTCGGGTCTCACCCATTTTGAATACCAACTAACCCAATCTCACTTCAAACATTTGACTAAAATTTCAAGTCGCTGGCTTGATTCTGTCAAAAGTTATCGCTTATTTGAAGTTGCATTTGTAGGGGAGGTAGGGGTTGCTTGGGTCGGATCTTACACCAATCAAGTAGATCCTACTAGCAACATTTTGTAAAATTTTCAACTCGCTAGTGTTATTCTATCGAAAGTTATCGTAATTAAAAGAATATTTAATTTTTTGATATTTATAGGGGAGGTAGGCGTTCCTTTTATCCGATTATGCCCAACTTACTAGAACTTAAGCATCTTCCTATTTCAGGGTCACATGCCAAAAAGCAGGTGCTCACGTCAATTGGTTCAAGGGCTATAGACAAAAAACCCGAAAAGTAGGGCAGTACGGGGCTCTTTGCAAGAAAATTACCGTTAGTTTTCCACCGATCGGTTTTATTTTTCCAGGGAAGTAGAAGATTATCCTCACAAGCAATCTACCAAAGCTAGAGCATTTTAGGTTTATTTAATCGGGAGTTATAGATACATTTAATTATTTTACATATATAGGGGAGGTAGGCGTTCTCTTAGCCTGATCATGCCCATTTTCAATACCAACCAACTAGATTATACTTTTAGTATAGGGTGTATTGTTTTTGTCACGACGAAAATATGTAACACCTTAAAGGAGGCTCCGGAGGTATAGCAATGTATATATATATAAATGATCGGGACCACCTCCTGATTCGATTTAGCCATGTCTGTCTGTCCGTCTGTCCGTCTGTCCGTCTGTCCGTCTGTCTGTCTGTCTGTCCGCTCGCACGATAACTTTCGATAGAATGAAGCTAGAGACTTGAAATTTTGGTTAAATGTTGGAAGTATAATCTACTTGGTTGGTATTGAAAATGGGCATGATCAAGCCAAGAGAACGCCTACCTCCCCTCTATACGTAAAATAATTAAATGTATCTATAACTCCCGATTCAATAAACGTAAAAAGCTCTAGCTTTGGCGGATTGCTCGCGAGGATAATCTTCTACTTCCCTAAAAAAGGAAAATCGATCAGCTGAAAACTAACGCTAATTTTCTTACAAAGAGCCCCGTACTACCCTACTTTTCGGGTTTTTTGTCTATAACTCTTGAACCAATTGACGTAGACACCTAATTTTTGGCATGTGACCCTGGAGTAAGAAGATGCTTAAGTTGTAGTAAGTTGGGCGTAATCAGATCAAGGGAACGCCTACCTGCCCTACAAATTTCAAAAAATTAAATATTTATTTAATTACGATAACTTTCGATAAAATTACACTAGCGAGTTGAAAATTTGACAAAATGTTGTTAGTGGGATCTTCTTAGTTGGTATTGAAAATGGGTAAGATCCGACCCAAGCAACCCCTACCTCCCCTACAAATGCAACTTCAATAAGCGATAACTTTTGACAGAATCAAGCCAGCGACTTGAAGTTTTGGTCAAATGTTTGAAGTGAGATCGGGTTAGTTGGTATTTAAGATGGGTTAGATCAAACCTAAGGAACCCCTACCTCCCCTACAAATGAAACTTCAAATAAGCGATAACTTTCGATGGAGTGAAGCTAGAGACTTGAAATTTGGTATAAATGTTTGTATCATGATTTTATTTGTTGGTAGCAATGAAGAGCAAAATCCGACCCAAGGAACCCCTACCTCCCCAACAAGTGAAACTTCAAATAAGCGATAACTTCCGATAGAGTGAAGCTAGAGGCTTGAAATTTTGTTTAAATGTTTGAAGCATGATCTTATTTGTTGGTGGCAATAATGAGCAAGATCCGACCCAAGGAACCCCTTCCTCCTCTACAAGTGAGACTTCGAATAAGCAATAAGTTTCGATGGAATGAAGCTAGCGACTTGAAAAATTCGACAAATATTTGTAGAATGGGTTAGTTAATTGATTTTGATAATTTTCAAGATCCTACTGAATGATTGCCAACCTCCCCTATAAACTGGCCGTATAGGGAACTCACTTTTAATGCATATGGTCGTTACCAATTGGTACTTTTGGTATCACCACTAGGTCTGTACAAGTCTAGGGTATATACGCTTCGCTTCGGCCTGGTTTCTTTTGCCTTAGTGGCATTTTGATTGTACAATAGTTTGGCTGAAGAGCTCTTTTTCCCTTTACGGGAACTTTGTTTTCGTCGGTTTAGGGAGTTTGACGCGTAGGCGTCCCTTTTGTATTCTCGTGTAGTAATTTTATGTCTGGTAGAGTAGAATTTCTTTTTGTTTAACGGGCAAGATTTGCGATATTTCCTATTGTATTTGATGGAGGAGGCCAATAGCTGCCGTTGACCCACCCCACAACTCCCGAGCGCACATCGCTGGTAGTATTTGGAGAGGGTTTTGCTCACTTGTTTCTTACTCCGGCCTTCACGGCCACCTTCACCCTCATCCTCCGACCCCCCATCATTACTGAGTTACTCTCGGTTGGTGTTAAAGGATATTGATTGGAGGGGTTTGTGCTTCGGCAGGCAAAGCTGCTGAATAAAGCGAACTTATGATTAAGTCAGGAGCGAGTTGAAATAGACGAACAAAATCAACGCCAAGGTATAGGTTTTGGCTTAGTGAGGGTATCATTAGAAACTCCATGGGTTTTCTGACACCTCGAAAAGTAACGTCAATCAACATTTTACCGATGGCATAGTGACGTGTTCCATCAGCAGTCTTCAGTCCTAGCTTAAATTTCTCCCACTTGTACCGTTTGTCGGAAAGAAACTGTTTAGCTAGATCTGAAGCGATTACGCTACAAGTAGCTCCTGTGTCGATCAGACCACTCACTTCTGCATCAAATAACCACACAGTAGCGTATGGCCTCACGTCGCCCCTAGGACGATCGGAAAGAATAGCATCACAAAGTTGTCGTTTTGCGGCCTTTACTTTCTTCCAAAATGACTTACAACGTTCAGTGGACCGCTTAGTACGACATGACTTGAGCTCGCAAGTTTCAAAAATTCGTTTTCGAGCGGCGAGATACGAGTAATCTCGTTGCCGTTCGTGCAACGGTCGAAAATTATGATGTAGCTTTTTTAAAACAGATGAACCTGGTGGTTCTTCAGTGGGAGAAGGATGACAAGAATTTTCAATAATATCCGGATCATTTGAAGTAGCCAATGAATCAGACTGAATTGCTACGTTACATGAATTTGTGGAGGGCAACAATTTTGGTTTTTGTGTTTGGGTGGCATTGTCAACGAGTTTTGGGGCATGAACACCAGAATCCTTTTGTAACTGGGTTAAAGGTAAATCCGGTAAAATGTGACAAGTCCGGTAATGTAATGTGTTTTTGGTAGAGACGTTTATGGACTTTCGCGTGGAATCAGGTCGCACTGTGTTTCCATGGAGATCTTCGGATGATGTTAAAGCCTCTCACGATTCCTGTTTTTTGGAACCGAACACCTTGCGCATTGCGGCTTATAAACATTTGCCATCGCACAACCAAAACAGAAATATTTCAGGGGTTCGGCGCAGTCTGCGTAGGTGTGTCCGGTCTGCCGACAATTCCTGTAGTTCATCCAACGAATTTCTGCTATTTGAGAAGAGTGATGTTCATTCTCACAGTCAAACGAATTCGTATCCTCAATCTCGTTGATTTGTTCAACGTAAGGGTTAATTTGAGAAACATGATCGCGTATTGAAGGACGCGTTGCACGCATTTTCCGAATGGCATTTTCTACATTCTCTGCTCGAGTTACACAGCGACGTAATTGGGCAATATTGACCATATCGAGTTGTGCTATGCTACGTTTTATTTCTGGAAGTAGATTCCTCTGCAAAATTTCCAACAGGTCTAATTCGTCAAATGGACGTGACAAACGATCAGCTAACTGCATGACGCTATCATAAAAGACGTCAAACGGCTCTCCTGGCTTCTGCCAGTGGTTTCTAATTAAGTCGCGAATGTCAGCATCGGAACGTCGGTCGCTAAACTTGTCACGCAGAGCATCGCGCAAGTCAGGCCAAGTGAGACGTCTGACGCTCCTATGATAGCGCCAAAACCAGTCACTTGCCTTCCCGCTTAAGAGTATATGGAAGTGCTGACACATGATGCCAAAATCACCTCTTAAGGTTTGAGCTGTAAGAGCTTCCACCTTATAAATGAAGACACATGGTGATCTTCACCACTAAACCTACTATTCCATCCTGTCATTATGCTTCCTACTTTCTCTGAAGAGATGGAAGATGCACGAAATGAGGGACGATTATGTGACTGCCGGGTGGTTTGTCTTCGGTTTTGTGAGTCGTTAAAAAGTAATTGTGGAAAAGGTGGAGTCGGCTCATTTGCAAGCAATTCGAATGTGGCTCGAGCCTCGGACTGATGCGATCCCGAAGGTGTAAACCGGGAGGATCGTGGTTCCGTACGTGGTACTTCTAATGAGTGTGTGCATTGCTTGCTCACTGAATTGATCTATTCTTGCTTCGCCGGCCGGTCTGGACGGAGTGGTTAAGCGCATCTGTATCCGTTCTCTTTCAAGAGATAAACGAGAAAATTTTTGTTCGATTTGCGCTAACCTATCTGAAGGAACATCAGTATCAGTATTGCGTGACGTAGTGTTGATTCGATCTGAAGCAAGTCGTATTCGACTTTGCGACCGCGTCATCGGTGGATACAATCGAGGTGTTTGTAAAAGCAGTCTTGATGTACATGATTGACGGCAGACAGGACAAGTTTTTCTCTTGATCAACCACTCGTCAACGCACTTTTTGTGGAACGAATGTTGACAGGGTGTTAACCAAGTTTCGTCTTCGCTACCTAATAGGTCCTGGCAGACGGCACATCTCAGAGAGTCTGGTTCCTCTACCGGTACAGATACTTCTGGCTCGGAAGTAGCCATATTTATACTCTAGATGAAATCTGAGAGTATTATAAGTTTGCCACAAAGTTTGTAACGCTAAGAAATAAGGCTCGCAGAAAAAAATGAATGATACAGAAGTTCATATTATCACTCGAATATCTGAAAACCGGATGTCCGTCTGTCCGTCTGTCCGTCTGTCCGTCTGTCCGTCTGTCCGTCTGTCCGTCTGTCCGTCTGTCCGTCTGTCCGTCCGTCCGTCCGTGACCTCTCTAGCTCGAGAACGCGTTGAGCTATGAAGTTCAAATTTTGCACACGTTATTTTTGACAAAAAATAAAGGCTAAGTTCGTGAACGGGCTAAATCGCTCCACCCCTTCTACCCCCTCCCATACAAAATGACACATTTTTGAAAATTTACAATAATCAGATTTTCTCAGAAACTATAAAACATCTTGCTTTGAAATTTTGAATATATCACTTTTATGATAATTGTAACCTATGTTATAAAACTTATTGTAATCCTCACCCTCCTTCTACCCCCTCCCATACAAACTGCACTATTTCATGAAATACGTTAAGCCAATTTACTCAGTACGTATACAATTTATCGGGCTGAAATTTTGTACTTAACACTTAATTAATAATATCAGTTAGATTCAAAAAAATTAATCGATTACCCTTACTCCGTCTACCCCCTCCCATACAAAATGACACATTTTTGATAATTTATAATAATCAGATTTTCTCAGAAACTATAAAACATCTTGCTTTGAAATTTTGAATATATCACTTTTATGATAATTGTAACCTACATTATAAAATTTATTGTAATGCTCACCCTCCTTCTACCCACTCCCATACAAACTGCACTATTTCATGAAATACGTTAAGCCAATTTACTCAGTACGTATACAATTTATCGGGCTGAAATTTTGTACTTAACACTTAATTAACAATATCAGTTAGATTCGAAAAAAGTAATCGATTACCCTTACTCCGTCTACCCCCTCCCATACAAAATGACACATTTTTGATAATTTACAATAATCAGATTTTCTCAGAAACTATAAAACATATTGCTTTGAAATTTTAACATATCACTTTTATGATAATTGTAATAATCAGATTTTCTCAGAAACTATAAAACATATTGCTTTGAAATTTTGAATATATCACTTCTATGATAATTGTAACCTACATTATAAAATTTATTGTAATCCTCACCCTCCTTCTACCCCCTCCCATACAAACTGCACTATTTCATGAAATACGTCTTAACGACTTACGTCTTACGTCTTAACGATGCATCCGAGATTGCAACCAAAATTATTTATTGGCTTTAACCAGGTTCAAATTCATCTAGAGTATTGCATGATTGGGGTTTACCCCAATCGTAGTTCTTTTATGTTTTTAATATAATAATAGGTAACAGTAGGTTTAATTCAGAGTAATAAAATTAAAGGTAATAGAAAATACCAATACTAATAAATAGTCTAGTTCTGTGAATGAGAACTGTTCTTGGATAAATATTTTAAATAGGACACAAGATAATTTCGGTACAATAATTCGATAATAATACTTCAGCTAGAGTCAAAAAGAAATTTTCAGTCGATAAATTTGTGTTTTCAGCTTAACCTTTTTTTATCTTTTTTTCAGCAGCAGTGGTATTGGTAACCAGCGCACTTATAGTGATCAGGAATAATTGTTGAGTTTTTTTTTTAGATGGGAAACAGAGGCGCCGACTATTAGAAAATATTGGGGGGGGGGGGGCGCTGCGCTGCCCTCCCGCCTACGTCCAAGATGCGGCCGGCCTAATCCAGCCTTTAATATCATTATAGTTAGCACAACAGATCCATTTGACAGTATCTTGAGGAATCATAAGCAAATTGAACGATGAGTTTTAATACGTTCCTACGGCAGCCCGTTCTTCGTACCGGAACGACCCGTTTTTCAACTAATACCACACGGGTTCTCATGATCTGGGGCCTGGGAGATTGACGGCTGTCAAGCATTGTTTAAGGTGCATTACTATTAGGCACACGATCGTCGTACATTATTCGCGGTTAGCGATAAAGCCATATAGCACGGAACAACTATTTGTATTTATCTTTCTGATCGTCGCCTGCGATCGACACAAAGTGATGCCTAGCAAAACGCACCTTAAAGCACAGAATTCAGTGGTACAATCTTCATATATATGTCCTTTCTTCCTTCCCTATTTGTGATAGCTAAATACGTGTTTGATTGTTTGAACGAACATGTCGAGTGAAGATCGCTTTCCTTGCAAAACGATATCTGTGCCTGAAATATTGAGGGGGGGGGGGGCGTTGTCCACCAATATTTTAATTAAGGGGGCTCGGACGTCAACACATATAGTATATACACAACAAACTCACTATCTATTCGGCAATTGATACTAATGGAAAGAGGGAAATTTGTCTATAAAGTTAAGACGGGGCTAATAAAAACTAACGTCACATTACGCAGAGTGAACGAAATTCACTCTTATCCTGTGAGAACTGCAGACAATTATTCCCTTCCGATCCCAAGAACTGAGCGTTTACGAACGGATCCTGTTATGCAAGCAGTGCACTATTTTAACAGCCTACCAGCGAACATCAAATCATTAGAGAATTTTTCATCTTTCAAATCAATGCTGAAGTCACATATTCAGTCAACTTCAATAACATGATATTGAAATCTACCAACTGATACGTATTAAAGTAACAGATAATATGGACATATAACATCAAAATTGAATTTTTAAAAAGTATGATTCCTTATACTAACTAATAGTTGTCTGGGAGATACTGGAGATACTTAACCTTCATAGGACCGACCTCGAAAAATTACGTTGAAGACCAAGTCGGGAGTAAATGCACCCCAAATTTTTTCTATTATATGAAGGACAACAAATATTTTAGACAAAAGATTTTAATTTTATGTTTTGAAAAATAATCTAGGAATGAAACTGAAATTAAGAAACCGTTATATCCGTAGTACAGAAATAACTATCACACTTATTACAAACGGTTCTGATTTTGGTATAATCTACATTCAGGTACTGATTGCACCGAAAACTTCAAGATTACCTGTACCACAACGAACAAAATTAATAATAACTCATTACAGTATGTAGCAATTTACTTCAAGTTTTTTGCACCATACAAGAGGTAAATTTAAGAAACATATCTCAGAGGAAATTTGATAGGAAATTTTTTTTCCGAACATATTGTAAGAAATGTCAGTCTGGGGTGCAGCTGCACCCCGCTCGGGCTTATGTAGGTTAAAGCATAGAATGATAGCACTACGTGAAATGACTATAATTGATATTAAGAAAACGTGAGCAAAAATGGATTAAAAGAGGTTTTTTTTTTGTGGAACATTGGAATCTTTTGTCTTTTTTTTTACCTCAATAGATGCTAAAAATCTATTGAGGTAAAAAAAAAACAAGAAAAAAGATTCCAATGCTCCAAAAAAAAACCTCTTTTAATCCATTTTTGCTCACGTTTTCTTAATTTCAATTATTGTAATTTTTTTTTTTTACCTCAATAGATGCTCATGGGGGGCAAAGGCCTTTTCCACAGTAATCCTCGTGGGCGCCCCCTGGTAACGGCAGTGTATCAAATCGCTGACGGCCAATGTCTTAGCGATAAGACAGTTTGGAAAAGGCAGATAGCTGTAGCCTGAATGGCTGACGAACACCTAAGCGTCTCAGGTTTAGTAGGATGGAATGACTTGCGTAGCTGGACCTGCAACATAGTTGTGTGAGCGCCAGCACGTTTATTAAACCATCTGAAGCAGCTATCTCCGAGGCCATCCCCGGAATGGGGTTAAGCGACGTGCTGACAACTCGTCCTTGCAAAAACCACTCCATGTCAAGAAACTGGAACAAAAGTCTCGGATTAGACGGATCAACAACGACGACCACGCAAACGACTAAAGGATTATTCTTTCGGATCCTGGAATGTGCGTACAAACCGGGGGCCGAGAAGGCCCTCCTTCAACAGGTCGAAAAGTACAAACTGAGCATTACTGCAGTTCAGGAAACAAATTGGCTTGGCAGCGAGATTAATGACAAGAAATCGCACACAATTTTTACAAGTGGCAAACCATCGGGCCGCAAGGAGTTTGGAGTATCATTTATAGTGAACAATCACCTCAAACCGCATATTATTGACTTCAAACCCATAAATCAATGGCTGTGTGCGATTCGTATCAAGACTCGATTCTTCAATCTCTGGCTCATCAATGTGCACGCCCCCACTGAAGTTAAGGAAGACGCAGTAAAAGACGAGTTCTACGCCCGCCTTGAAACTCTCTTCGACTCACTTCAAACAAACGATGTTAAATTGCTGCTGGGAGACTTTAACGCGAAAGTCGGAAATGAAAGTTGGCACCGGGGCACCACTGGAGGCCACAGCCTCCATGAAGAATGTAACGATAACGGCCAGCGACTTATCGACTTTGCCTGCAGCAGGAATCTAGTCGTAAGCTCTACGTGTTTCCCGCATCGACGCATTCACAAGCAGACCTGGAAGTCTCCAGACGCACATACCGTCAACCAAATTGACCACGTCCTCATTTGCAGGAGATGGGCGTCTAGTGTCATGGATGTCCGCTCCTATCGATGAGCAAACTGCGACTCAGATCATCACTTGGTGAAGACGACCTACTACAGATGTAGAATTTCCTCAGTGCACCAATCGAGAATCAGCCCTCCCAAAATCTTTGCGGTTGATAATCTTCTGAGTGATGCTACAGCGGTGGAGTATACCACCGCCCTTGAGGAAAGACTATCACCTATGCTACACAATATCAGCAACACAGGCGTCCATGGGTTCTGGGAAGAACTCAAGGGCACCATCAAATATGTCGAAGAGAAAGTCGTGGGATATAAAGCCCGGCGAGCGCGAAATGACTGGTTCGACGAAGAATGCAAAAATTCACTTGACGCGAAAAACGAGGCCTACAGACTATGGATTCAACGAGGAACCAGAGCCAGAAGAGAAAAATATAACGAGCTACGGCGAATATCAAATAGAATAATTAGACGTAAGAAACGTAAATACTTTGACGAGCAGTTTCTGAACATAAACGAAAACTTAGTTAATAGGAACACCAGACAAGCGTACAAACTAGTAAATACAATTAAGAACGGCTACCAACCCAGGACTTGCCTTTGTAAGGACAAGGATGGAAACATCATCAGCGACACCGATGGCATTAACAAACGATGGGCCTCTTATTTTGAAGAGCTTCTAAACCGACCATCTAACATCCCCACACAGGAAGCTCTCGACGATATTGTTGATCTAGGCCCACCCATTCAACCCCCGAAAGTAGAGGAAGTTGATCTCGCCTTGCGGTCACTAGAACGAAATAAAGCGCCGGGCGCTGACGAGATTCCAGCTGAACTGCTAAAATTCGGTGGAACGAGTCTAGTTGATGCCATACATCAATTACTCCTGCGAGTATGGGAGAACGAGGAGATCCCAGACGATTGGCGCAGAAGCATCATCTGTCCAATTTATAAAAGGGAGATAAACTGCGGTGTGAGAATTACAGGGGCATCTCACTAGTTTGTACGTCCTATAAAATTTTGACGAAAATTCTGGAAAATAGAATAAAACCGTACGCAGAACGAGTCATTGGCGAATATCAAAGCGGTTTCAGACCTGGTCGCTCCACAACCGATCAGCTCTTCTCAGTCAAACTGATACTCCAGAGGTACTGGGAATACAACGTAAACGTATACCAAATCTTTGTCGACTTCAAGCAGGCATACGACAGTATCGATCGTGGAGTACTATACAACATCATGCTGCAATTTGGTATACCGGCAAAATTAGTGCGACTGACAAAGATGACGATGACCAACTCCGTCTCACAAGTCAGGATCCAGAATAGACTTAGGGCCTTCGTCCACAGACGCAACGCGACTCGAACGCGACTGCAACCCAACGTGTTTGCGACGGTTGCACGAAAGTCGCGTTGCATGCTCTTCGTCCACTGACGCAACGCAACTCTTCTGCGACTCGTGTTGTGATAAAATGAAACCACTAGTTTGTACAGAGATTTCGCTCGCGTACTGATATGTGAAATGTTGTGTTTTGAGTGAGAGGATGATAAGGACGGCCAGTGATATGGAAATGTATCTTTTTTTTGGCAATGTATTTTTTTTTGCGTTTGCGATTTGTGGCTGTGAAATACAGAATTTTTGTATAGTATGTACGTGAGGCGAACGTATGAAAGAGGGGAATGTATTGACTACTGTTGATGGCGTTCTGAGTCCTTCAATGAGGAAAAGGACTTTTCAGCAGTGAAGTCAAATACGGGCAATATGAATATCCTTGAGTTTGAGGTCCTTCGGTGGGGAAAAAGGATATTCCTGATAATTAAGGGGAATATGGGCAAGATAGGTACCACATGAATCGGAGTGATAAGGCGAATGTTGTAGAGTACTGTTCATGTCATTTTGAGTACTATGGATGGCATTCCGGATCCTTCGGTGGCGACAAGGATATTCGAAAAAGGATACTTTAGGCAGTGAAGCGAAATACGGTCAATATGGGTGTCATATGAATCGGGGTGGACACCCGAGTATCCAGAAGTAGTGCAGATGGCATTTCGAGTCCTTCGGTGGCGAAAAGGACATTCAAGAAAGTCAATTGAAATATGGGCAATATGGGTGTCATATGAACCGGGGTGAAGAGGCGAATGTCCGGGAACACTATAAATGACACTTAGAGTCCTTCGGTGGCGACAAGGACATTCGAAAAAGGATATTTTTGCTGGTAAGGCGAAATATGGGCAATATGGGTGTCGTATGAATCGGGATGAAAAGACGAATGTCCAGGAGTAGTGTAGATGGCATTTCAATTCCTTCGGTGACGAAAAGGATATTCACGAAAGTCAAGTGAAAAATGGGCAAAATGGGTGTCGTATGAACCGGGGTGAGGAGGCGTAGATGTAGATAGCATTTCGAGTACTTCGTCTACTTGCGCAGCATTTACTCGAAAATGGTGGTGCGGACCAGAACAACGCTCGTATGGGTGCAGTACATGGAAAATTTCCGTAGGAGTTACCAGAAAACTGCACTCCTGCGCGCCATCGTACTCTGTTCTGGGGAATAGGGTGAAGCTTACAACAGACTTACCCGGCGCCTGGTTGATACGACGAGCGATGTCTTGCTCCGTATCAAACTGTTCCACAGAGGCACGGAAAAATTCTGTTGTTGTCTTTACGAACAACAATAAGTTGGCCAAAGAAACCCTCCTCGTTTTTTCTTTGGAAAATGAGATGTATTGTTCTTCGTTTTCAGACAAGAATCTGCCTCATAAAATAATCGTCTTCCATTTCCGATTCATGTGACACCCATTTCGCTCTTCGCTTCACTGCCAAAAACATCCTTTTTCGAACATCCTTGTCGCTACCGAAGGATCCAGAATGCCATCTGCAGTACTCCTGGACATTCGCCTCATCACCGCGGTTCATATGACACCCATATTGCCCATTTTTCACTTGACTTTCGTGAATGTCATTTTCGCCACCGAAGGAGTTTAAATGCCATCTACACTACTCCTGGACATTCGTCTTTGCACCCCGATTCATACGACACCCATATTGCCCATATTTCGTCCCATATTGCCATATTTCGCCTTACCAGCAAAAATATCCTTTTTCGAATGTCCTTGTCGCCACCGAAGGACTCTAAGTGCCATTTATAGTGTTCCCGGACATTCGCCTCTTCACCCCGGTTCATATGACACCCATATTGTCCATTTTTCATTCGACTTTCGTGAATGTCCTTTTCGCTCCAAAGGACTCGAAATGCCATCTGCACTACTTCTGGATATTCGGGTGTTCACCTCGATTCATATGACACCCATATTGACCGTATTTCGCTTCACTGCCAAAAGTATCCTTTTTTGAATATCCTTATCGGCACCGAAGGACTCGAAATGCCGTCCATAGTACTCCTAGGCATTCGCCTCCTCATCCCGGTTCATATGACACCCATATTGTCCATTTTTCGTTGAACTTTCGTGAATGTCCTTTTCGCTCCAAAGGACTCGAAATGCCATCTGCACTACTTCTGAATATTCGGGTGTTCACCCCGATTCATATGACACCCATATTGACCGTATTTCGCTTCACTGCCAAAAGTATCCTTTTTCGAATATCCTTGTCGCCACCGAAGGACTCGAAATGCCATCCATAGTACTCCTAGGCATTCGCCTCTTCAACACGATTCATATGACACCCATATTGCCCATTTTTCACTTGACTTGCAAGAATGTGCTTTTCGCTCCGAAGGACTCGAAATGCCATCTGCACTACTCCTGGATATTTGGGCCTCCACACCGATTCATTTGATACCCATATTGCCCATATTTCGCTTCACTGCCAAAAATATCCTTTTTCGAATGTCCTTGTTGCCACCGAAGGACTCGAAATGCCATCCATAGTACTCCTAAGCATTCGCCTCTTCACCCCGATTCATATGACTTCCATATTGCCCATTTTCACTTAACTTCCAAGAATGTTTTTTTCGCTCCGAAGGACTCAAAATGCTATCTGCACTACTGCTGGATATTCGGGTCTTCACCCCGATTCATTTGACACCTATCTTGCCCATATTCCCCTTCTTTACCAGGAATATCCTTTTTCCTAGCCAAAGGACTCAAAATGTCATGAACAGTACTCCAGAGCATTCGCCTTATCACTCCAATTCATATGACATCCATCTTGTCCATATTCCAGTTTATTATTCATCCCCCGATTCATATGCCACCCATATTGCCAATGTTTTACTTCAACAGTAGTCTGGTACATTCCCTTATCATTCATTATCAACATTATCATTCACTTATCAAACATTCTCCTCGCGTACAATTAAAAATCCCTCACCTACAGCTGCTGAAATTCATACTCACTCAAATATCAAAACACCAGAAACCAAGAAAAAGTCGCACGAAAGTCGACATGCGACCGGACAGCCAAGTCGCTTTGGAGTCGGTCGCGTCCGAGTTGCGTTGCAGTCGCACCAGTGGACGAGGTTCCATGCAATAACACGTGTCCGACTGTAATGCGACTCCCGTGCGACGCCCATGCAACTCGTTTTTGAGTTGGATCGCAGTTGCGTTGCGTCTGTGGACGAAGGCCCTTACTGATCCATTAGAAACACGCACTGGTTTGAAACAGGGCGATGGACTGGCACCGACGCTCTTCAACCTAGCACTGGAATACGTTATTCGGGCCACGAATATGGACAACAGCAAGACGCTACTCATCAAGTCGACACAATTAGCAGCGTACGCCGACGACATCAACATCATGTCCCGAAGATTGGCTGACGCAGAAGAACTTCTGCATACGCTCGATACCGCTGCAAAGGAAGTTGGATTACGTATTAACGAGGGTAAAACTAAAATAATGATGCAATCGGTGACAAGGACACCTGCACAACCAAGCATCAATGTGGGGGACCTCAACATCGAGTTCGTGAACAACTTCATTTACCTGGGTTGCAACTTGTCAAGGGACGCCAACGAAACTGACGAAATCAAGCGACGGATACAGTTAGCTAATACGAATTTTTTCTCGGTTCTCCCAATAATGAAATCGAAGCATGTGCACAGAAACACGAAGCTCCGCGTGTACAAAACCATTATACGACCAGTGCTATGCTATGGCTATGGGGGGGGGCAAAAACTCCTCTTCCATAGTCCTCCGCGTGGGCGCCCCCTGGAACGGCAGTGGTCACTGACCATTGCCAACCAACTTCAAGCCGCCAGTGAAGGCGGTGCGATGATTTGGTTGAGGTACCCCTGTGGTGTGGGGTGTGAAAAAAAAATACCACGGCCTTTCCCTTTGAGGGCCTGTCGTTAAAACCGACAATCAAAGGACAGGATGTGTATGCCAGCAACGTGCACTATCCGAAATCTTTATATGCTAACGAAACGTCAACTATGCCTCGGATAAGGACTGACTCAACGGTTACGACTTTTAGCTATCGTACAATGACAAAGATTGGATTCTGGAATGTGCGTACTCTCCTGGACAATGGATCAGAAGGTCCCCAGAACGCACGATTTCTTCAATTAGAGAGTGAATTTCTGAGGTACAAATTAAATATCTTAGGAGTTAGTGAGATAAGATGGTGGAACAGCGGAGAATTCATCTCTCCAACGGGCAGCACTGTAATGTTGTATTCCGGTAAAGCTACCGGTAGTCGTCGTGAGTCAGGTGTGGGGCTCCTTTTAACCAGAGCCGCGCGAAACTGTCTCTTATCCTGGGAACCGGTCTCTGACAGGGTCTTGACCGCCAGGTTCCGGACCAAAATGAGGAACATCTCAATAATACAATGTTATGCCCCTACTGAACCCGACAATGTCTTGGCAAAAGACTCCTTCTACGAAGAACTAAACGCCGTTCAGAGCAGAACACCTAAAGGTGACATTATAATGGTTATGGGTGATTTGAATGCGAAAGTTGGCGCTGATAACTATGGGCTCAGACATGTGATGGGGAGACACGGTCTTGGTGATCGTAATGACAACGGTGAAAGATTTGTAGAGTTCTGCAACTTTCACAGTCTCTTCATCGGTGGTACTATGTTTGAGCATAAGGACCACCACAAAATCAGTTGGTCCTCTGTTGATCGGCGCAGAACACAAAATCAGATCGACCATTTTGCCATTAGTAAAAGATTCAAGAGTTGCCTCCTGGACGTGCGAAACAAGAAGGGTGCCGATATTGGGATGGGAAGAGACCATTATCTTATGATCGCTAATGTTCGGTTGCGTATTGCAGCCGTGCGCCGCCCCAGCGACGAAAGATCCAGGCCCCGCAAATTCAACACCGCTCGACTAAAAAATCCAGCTGTCTTACAACAATATAATGACCATCTTGCGCAAAAAGCATCTGAGATAACTAGTCACCCAGATAGTGACATAAACGAAAACTGGGATGCCATAAAAAATGCGTACATTGATAGCGCAAATACCATCCTTGGCCCAAACCCGGATTGCCGGAATAAGCCCTGGATGTCCGACGCTTCATGGCAGCGGATTGTTGAAAGAAAGGAGCTGAAAGTTCGTTTGGCTGCAGCATCAGACGACAATCGAAACAGCATCGAACTCCTTTACCGTCAGAAAGCTCGAGAAGTTCAGCGTAGTGTGCGACGCGATAAAAGAGTTTATGCCAATTCTCTTTTAGCGTCAGCAGAAGAAGCCGCTAGAAGTAACAACTTAAACGCCGTATACGGTTTCATCAAGGAGTTTACAGATGGTCGTAACTCCTGCCAACATCCGGTGAAAGATAGTGATGGAAAGCTACTTATCTTGGAAGAAGATCAAATGAGGCGGTGGAAAGAACATTTCGCCGCGGTCTTGAACCGTGTAACCTCTGGTGAAGTTCCCCCTCATATAGATAATTTAGCTAACCATCAAAATGTGCGTATACGGTCCACTGCCCCGACTAAAGAGGAAATAGTCACTGCAATTATTGCACTAAAACGAGGAAAGGCCGCCGGACTTGACGGCATCGCTGCCGAACTTTATCAAGCAGCCCCAAGCGTAACTGCCGATTTGCTGCACCCACTTGTTGATAAAGTGTGGAATACAGAGACCTTTCCCACTGAGTGGAAGGAAGGTTTGATCATCAAACTTCCAAAGAAGGGTAGCCTGACAGACTGTAATAATTGGAGAGGCATTTGTGTGCTTCCTGCCGTTGCCAAGATAATAGCTAAAATCGTCCTGGAAAGACTAAAGGCCCACTTAGAAAGCACAATTGATGAAGAGCAGGCTGGCTTTCGATCCGGATTCTCCTGTGTCGATCACATTAACACCTTGCGAATCATCATCGAGCAGTGCGCTGAATACGATTCTCCGCTTCACTTGCTTTTCATCGATTTCGAAAAGGCTTTCGATAGTGTGAACCGGGATTCTATATGGGCGGCCTTGCGCAGGAGAGGCATCCCTGAGAAGCTTGTGGCTATTATTAAGGCAACCTATGACGGCGCGAAATGTCGCGTTCTGCATAAAGGTAAGGTGTCGGGAGACTTTGAGATTCGCAGTGGAGTTCGGCAGGGGTGCATCCTCTCACCGATCCTATTCCTCATTGTGATCGGCGATGTGTTACATGCAGCCCTATCCGGACTCGACAGAGGAATTCAATGGACTTTGACATCTTATCTACAACATCTTGACTACGCTGACGACACATGCCTACTCTCCCACAAAATCATGGATCTGTCCGCAATGGCGTTAGATCTCGAGAGGGAGGCAAGCAAGGTTGGGCTAAAGACCAAGGTGCTTAGCCCGCCGTTGCGAAAAAGAAATCCGACACCTATTGCCATCAATATTAATGGGCAGCCTGTGGGGAAGGTGGACAACTTCGTCTACCTGGGTAGCATTGTTGCCGAAAATGGTGGTACGGAGCAGGACATCGCTCGTCGTATCAACCAGGCTAAACGCGCATACGGCATGCTGTCCAAAATCTGGCTGAGCAGTTATCTCAGCATCAAGACCAAGCTGGGCCTGTTTCGCTCCCTGGTACTATCAGTGCTTTTGTATGGGAGCAGTACATGGAAAGTTTCCGTAGGAGTTACCAGAAAGCTGCAAGTTTTCGTCAACTCATGTCTTCGTCGAATTTTAAGAATTTTCTGGCCCGAAACAATATCAAATGAAGAGCTAAGTCGGCGTACGGGTCAGATGCCAATCGACGAATTGATACGCAGGCGAAAATGGCAGTGGATAGGTCACACATTGCGGAAGAGTGATAACTGCATTGCTATGCATGCCATGAAATGGAACCCCATTTCCAACCAAGGCCGACCAAGAGGGGGTCCTCGAATCACATGGCGTCGATCTGTGGCAAAGGAGTGTCAGGTACTGGGTAAGTCTTTTGGGGAGTTGCGCCCCATTGCCCAGAACAGAGTACGATGGCGCGCAGGAGTAGTTGACGCGCTATGCCCCGCTAGGGGTTAAGGCAAAGTAGTAGTATGCTATGGCTGCGAAGCTTGGACCCTAACTCAAGCCTCCGAAAACATGCTAGACACTTTTGAACGTAAGGTTCTACGGCGAATTTTCGGGGCTGTTTGCGATCGAGATGGATGGCGCATCCGGTACAACCATGAGTTGTATGAAATGTACGATGAGCTGCAAGTCTCTAAAATCGTCAAACTACAACGACTTCAATGGGCAGGGTATGTACAAAGAATGGACGATGATCGCATGCCTAAGAGAGTAATGAATGCAGAACGAGTCGACGGAGCGAGACTGCGAGGACGACCGAGATCTCGTTGGGAGAGCTCAGTAGGTGTGGACGCCACACAGCTGCTGGGCTCCCAAAATTGGAGGACGCGGTCACGTGACCGAGATAATTGGAGGACAATGATCCAGGCGGCCTAGGCCCGACGTCGGGCTGTCGCGCCACGATGATGATGAATAGATGCTCATAGGTCAACGATACAATGTTATTACAAAATTATATTACAAGAGTAGTGCGCCGTGATAAAGTGGAAAGGAGTAGAGAGGAGGAGAGGAGGATAAAAAAAAAGTGCCTTGCCCCCCATAGTCGGCACCTATGATGGGAAAAATAATTATTTCAACAGTTCTGTAATCCTTCTTTGCCTAAAACACAAAAAGAAGTTTCACAGTGATTAAAAAGTAGAGTAGAATAACATGTGTAAACACTCATTTTCATAATTCTCATACCTTCTAACACTGTAAATAAAAAAAACCTACGCGCAATTAAACATGGAAGAATAATAGAACTGGTGGTATGTAACCAATTCGAGGCTCAATACGGAAAGGTGATAAAGAATTTGTTGCAAACCACGGCTCAGAAAATAGAGGTAAACCTAAAAGACTGATGTTTTCAGGTAGGCAACATGATCATTATTCTCGATGCAAAAGCATAAAAAAAACATAAAAGAACTACGATTGGGGTAAACCCCAATCATGCAATACTCTAGATGAATTTGAACCTGGTTAAAGCCAATAAATAATTTTGGTTGCAATCTCGGATGCATCGTTAAGACGTAAGACGTAAGTCGTTAAGACGTATTTCATGAAATAGTGCAGTTTGTATGGGAGGGGGTAGAAGGAATGTGAGGATTACAATAAATTTTATAATGTAGGTTACAATTATCATAAAAGTGATATATTCAAAATTTCAAAGCAAGATGTTTTATAGTTTCTGAGAAAATCTGATTATTGTAAATTATCAAAAATGTGTCATTTTGTATGGGAGGGGGTAGACGGAGTAAGGGTAATCGATTACTTTTTTGAATCTAACTGATATTTTTAATTAAGTGTTAAGTACAAAATTTCAACCCGATAAATTGTATAGGTAATGAGTAAATTGGCTTAACGTATTTCATGAAATAGTGCAGTTTGTATGGGAGGGGGTAGAAGGAGGGTGAGGATTACAATAAATTTTATAATGTAGGTTACAATTATCATAGAAGTGATATATTCAAAATTTCAAAGCAAGATGTTTTATAGTTTCTGAGAAAATCTGATTATTGTAAATTATCAAAAATGTGTCATTTTGTATGGGAGGGGGTAGACGGAGTAAGGGTAATCGATTAATTTTTTTGAATCTAACTGATATTGTTAATTAAGTGTTAAGTACAAAATTTCAGCCCGATAAATTGTATACGTACTGAGTAAATTGGCTTAACGTATTTCATGAAATAGTGCAGTTTGTATGGGAGGGGGTAGAAGGAGGGTGAGGATTACAATAAGTTTTATAACATAGGTTACAATTATCATAAAAGTGATATATTAAAAATTTCAAAGCAATATGTTTTATAGTTTCTGAGAAAATCTGATTATTGTAAATTTTCAAAAATGTGTCATTTTGTATGGGAGAGGGTAGAAGGGGTGGAGCGATTTAGCCCGTTCACGAACTTAGCCTTCATTTTTTGTCAAAAATAACGTGTGCAAAATTTGAACTTCATAGCTCAACGCGTTCTCGAGCTAGAGAGGTCACGGACGGACGGACGGACAGACGGACAGACGGACAGACGGACAGACGGACAGACGGACATCCGGTTTTGAGATATTCGAGTGATAATATGAACTTCTGTATCATTCATTTTTTTCTGCGAGCCTTATTTCTTAGCGTTACAAACTTTGTGGCAAACTTATAATACTCTCAGATTTCATCTAGAGTATAAAAACAAAACAAAGCATTAAGCAGCTTCGGTTAGAACTGCACGACGGACTAAGACATCCTAAAGCCTAATCCTAAGTGGGCGAATATTGCGTGAAGCAAATAATGCAAAAACCAAAGATTAGCGACAAAGTTAAATTGTGGGGGAAGACTGCGGAACTTGCTGGTTTTGATGGTTCACCATAGATTGTCATTAAATATCAATTCTTTTGACCCCACGTTGGGTGCCATTTGTAACAAATTTGTAGTCGGTGTGGCTTTGTGACCGTGAAGGTCGACCAGACTTGTTCAAGTCAACACCAAGGCAGCATAGCCAGGTGACGTGTGCTGGTATATCTAGCTCAGTTACGGTGATACGTAGGCTGGTTCAATTTTTTTTTCCTCACCGTTTTTTCCTCACTGGGATGCTACAAAAAATTAATCATACGTCAAGCCCTTCTTAGTGAAGAAATGTAAGGAATCCTAAAAACAAACGGCAGTAAATTTAAACCTGTAGGTTAAAGATCAAGTACATTCCTGATCAGGAATCAGGCAGCTGAAAACACAAATGTGATTATTCACTCATAATAATATTTATTCGTGACTGCGATGAATTTAACGGCAAAAGATACATTATTTGATTACTAACTAATGTAATATCAATACATACTCCAAGATAACATTATCACTATAACACTTTCTTTAGAACTTTCTTTGTGCGCACAAGAAAATATACAAGGAGCTCAATTGTGACAAATTTCATTAGTAATTAAAATTCCCCCTTTAGGGGGCAAAGACCCCTTCCATAGTCCTCCGCGTGGGCGCCCCCTGGAAAGGCTAACCAAGCCAACCGAGTTTCGCACTGCAAAACATTTGGTAGAGGCACATAACGATGATCATCCTGAATGGCCAATAATACCAGTACGTCTCAGGAAATAGGCGAACGGTGGAGTTGCAACACAGTTGTGAGAACACCAACACGTCACACCCAGCTGAAAGATCATCAAAAGAACGCGCAATTAAAAACACCATTGGAGAGCTACCTCTGCGCTATATAAAAAATAGCTCCCGGCGACTCTTAGGACACGTAAGGAAGCAACCCCTCCCCTAAGATTGGGTATGTGGGCTTGTAACCTGCATACCTGAAATAAATTTACACTCGAAACATTAAACGAACCTCGGATACCACGGACTGATTCACCGGCAACGACTTTTGGCTACAAACAACGGACTACGATCGGTTTTTGGAACGTTCGAACGATGTGGGGCGAGTGCAATAGTGCGAGGCTCACTGAAGTCGAACGGGAAATGACCGCATATAACATCGATATACTAGGACTAAGCGAAACAAGATGGCCTGGATCGGGAACGACTTTATCACCAAGCTCCCAAAGAGTACTGCTCTACTCTGGAAATGAAGACGATACGTCACCTCGAATGGCAGGCGTCGGAATCCTGTTGACTAGGGAGGCACGCCTATCTCTAATTGACAATCTCCGACCGTATCATTACAGCCAGATTTAAATCCAGGTTAAGAAACCTCACAATAATTCAGTGCTATGCCTCGACTGAACCAGCGGATCAATCAGCTAAAGACGCGTTATATCACCGACTCGGCGACACCTTCGACAAGGCTCCCAAAGGTGACATAAAGATTATTATGGGGGATCTCAATGCCAAAGTCGGGTCTGACAATCTAGGTTTGGAACACCTAATGGGCAATCATGGTCTAGGAAACAGGAACCAAAATGGCGAGATGTTCGTGGAGTTTTGCAACTCTCGTCAGCTCGTCATCGGCGGTACTTTGTTCAAGCACAAACGATGCCATTTAACAACCTGCGTTTCTCCGGATGGCAGAACAGAGAACCAGATTGACCATATAGCCATTTCCAAGACATGAAGGAACTGTCTCTTAGACGTCAGGTCGAAGCGGGGTGCTGATATTGGCAGCGATCACTAACTTGTTGTCGCAAAAGTAGGCTTACGAACGGCAGCGATCCATCGCCCTCAAAATGCAAAAATCTTGCCACGTTTTAATGTGCAAAAGCTTAAAGATCCATCTATATGACGTGCTTATTCCACCGCCTTGCACGAAAGAGCTAATGCACCACTATCTTATGAGACTCCTACAATTGATGATAGATGGAGCGTCGCTAAGGACTCATTTATTTCGTGTGGTGAAACTTTTGCGGGCAGATTGGAGCGCGGTAGAAGGCCATTCATTAGTGATTCTACATGGTCTCTAACCACGGCACGCAAGAGTATTAAAGAACAAATCAACTCAGCCACTGACGATGCAGTCAAAGACAAACTTAGAGCTGAATACCGTTCTCTTCAGAAAGGCGTGCAAAGAAGCGTAAGACGGGACAAACGAAACAACATAAATGCATTAGCGGAGAAGGCAGAGGAAGCGGCTTACCGTGGTGACAGTGGAACCCTTTACAAATTTATCAAGCCATTAACTGGCAAATCTTTTACAGCTGAACATCCCGTGAAAGATAAGGACGGGTCTCTACTGGTCACTGCGACGGTGGAGAGAGCACTTCATTGAGGTCCTCAACAACACCTTTGGACGTTCGAACTCATCTTCACTAGAAGTAGAAAATATTCCGCAAATAGCCAGAGTTGATAACAGTCCACCATCTAAACAGGAATTAACTGTGGCTATTAAATCGATGGAAGCGGGTAAAGCCCCGGGGATAGATGGAATTCCGGTGGAATTCTTTAAGGCGGATAGCAACGCCACTGCGGATATTCTTCTCCCCCTTATCCAAGAGTGTTGGGAAACCGAAACTCTCCCTAAAGAATGGAAGAAGGGCGTCATTATTCAGATCCCGAAGAAAGGTAACCTGAAGGACTGTAATAATTGGCGTGGAATTTGCCTCCTCCCCGCAGTCTCCAAACTGATATCAAAAATAGTCTTAAACCGGATGAAGCAAACAGTTGACCGCACACTGAACGATGAACAGGCTGGTTTTCGCGAGGGCTTTTCATGTAGCGACCACATCAACACCCTCCGAATTATTATTGAACAATCCGCAGAGTGGAGATCCCCATTACATCTCATGTTCATCGATTTCGAGAAGGCGTTTGACAGCGTTGACCGGGAATACATCTGGAAGGCCTTACATAGGTGAGGTATACCAGATAGAATCATATCCATCATCAAGGAGTCCTACAGCGGAGCCCAATGTCACGCCTTAAGAGCTCTTTACACTTCACCGTGAACGCGAACATGAAAATAAAAATTTTCTACGATCAAAAGCTCCGTGAAAAGATTTGACAGTTATTGCATGGTGAGAATTATTTTTCCTGTTCACAGTCGTATTTACAGTTCACCGGGAAATTTATTTGAAATATGCAAAACGTCGTTTATTTAAGAAGAAAATAAAAATGTCGGTTATAGAAAGGAATTAATGAAGGATATTGGTTAGAGTTTAGAAGCTGCGGGAGCACTCGCGTTTTAAAATTTACATTGTGCAAGTGTGCATGGATAATTTCGGTTTGGAACGAGCTGCGCTAGCTCCACCCCCAGGAAATTGCGACGCTCGGTATATAGCCCTAGGTCGCTCGTTTCACTCCTTCTATATGCACCAGCATCCATTTCGTCCTAGCATATCTGCATCAAACATTTTTTTTTTTTTTATGTTCAATTTCGGTCTCAAATTGGAATAAGGTATGCAAAGCAAAGCGAAAATAACTATGAACATATTCACTTTCGTTTTTAAACGAAAGTGAACATTGAATGCGATTCAATAGTGGGCATACATGACCACTTTCAGACTCAGCCGAAATTGTCCACTAATGGCTATTTTCATGGTGCCTTTCGGTACCCCGACGTGAGCATGAGCAGACTGATAGCTCATGGCCGGACTCACGGCGGCCAGATATCACGAAAATCGTAATTTGGCCACTCACAACGATCTTAAGTCCATCGTACTCAGGCTGTTGATGTGTGGTCAATTGAGATTTACAAACGTGACTATATCTTGATATAACCACACAAGTGATTGGGACGCTTTAGTCTTACATCTTGATCCGATAAAATTACATTTATCATTCCATCCTACTTTCTTAAATCGGAAGTTACAACGACTCCTTTTTGTTCTTAATTCTTTTTCTTGACCTCATAACTCTTTTCCGTGTTCGATTATAGTACCATTACGTTGTATACGTGCAATAAATGAGCATGTTTTTATAAGTAGGACCATTCAACATGTTTAATAACAGTCTTCTGATTTTGACTCCTCCTCCTCCTTCGTGTAAATATCAACTTCCGGTCTCCTTTTCATTCTTTCAGTTCAAATGTTCCTTTAAAGCGATTCTCCCACCCCGTTAAACTTTAGGATTTATAATACATATATTTTATTTATAATTAAAACACAATCATATTTGTATCAAATGATTCATTCGATTATATTATTTTATAAATAAACAAAAAAAATAGTTTTTTTTTCACGATAACAACTTTTCAGAATGCAAATGCAATTCGAACGTGAACAGCATCGTGGAAAAATATCGTGGTGAATTTAACGTCTCGGTCGTTCACTTTCACGTTCGCGCGTCTACACTTCACTGTGAAACGTGATGAAATTGATTCCACGATGAATTTTTCTATTCACGATGAAATATACGGCGAATTTAAAAGAACTATATGAAATATCAATATTAAATTGTGCAAATATATTCAAAATGTAATTTATGGAATTCTTCATTTATTTCAATATAATCCCCGGACGTAAAATGTCATTTTCATAGATATTTTTCAAGAAAACATTTTTCCATTTTCACGTTCACGGTGAAGTGTACAACACCCTTTACACAAGGGTAAGCTTTCAGATCCCTTCGAGGTACATAGCGGAGTGAGACAAGGCTGCATTTTGTCACCTATATTGTTTTTGATTGCTATTAACGACGTACTCTGCAGTGCGCTTCATGAACACCAGAGCAAAGGTATCAGATGGAACCTGTTTGAATACCTTCAACACCTGGATTACGCTGACGATATTTGTCTTCTCTCAAATATATCGGATCATCTAGTTCAAATGACGGATGCCCTGCACCGCGAAAGTGGCAATGCGGGGCTTAAAATCAATGCTACCAAAACTAAGTACTTGAGCTTGGATCCAGAAAGACAGAGCGAAATTTGTGTTTCGGGGCAGACAGTGGAAAAAGTGGACAATTTTTGCAACCTCGGAAGCGTAATTACAGCAGATGGTGGAGCGGATGCTGATGTAGAGTCTCGCATCAATAAGGCTCGGGCAGCTTTTTTCAGTTTAACTCCTTTCTGGCAAAACAACAACATCTCCAGACGTACCAAACTCAGGATCTTCGAAACCAATGTAAAATCTGTGCTTCTTTATGGCTGTTCAACTTGGAAGGTGACCAGGGAGATAACAATTAGATTGCAAACTTTCGTGAGCCAGTGTTTACGGCGCATCCTGCACATACGCTGGCCGGAGGTCATTTCTAACGACGACCTCCTGTTCATTACTGGCCAGGACAGGATAGGCACCTCTATAAAAAGGCGAAAGTGGCAATGGATAGGTCACACACTCCGAAATGGACCGGAAAACGTTGCTAAACAGGCCCTCGATTGGAGCCCAAAGGGAACCGATGCAAGTCTCCGCGTTGGACGACCTAGAAACACCTGGAGAAGATCAGTTGAGGTCGAGGGTAAGTCATTAGGCAAATCGTGGGGACAGTTGAAGGCGATGGCGGCGAATAGGACGAGGTGGAAAGTCGGCGTGGTTAATGCCCTATGCCCCACAAGGGGTTGACACGATCCAGAGAGAGAGAGAAGGAGAGAGAGTGTATCTCACCGGTGTTGAGCAGTCTGCTATCACACCTCTGCTGGCAAAGCTGCTATGGATGATGGACATTTATATGTCTGGCTGACCTAAACGGTCATCAGGCCTCATCTTCTAGAAAAGTCGTTACATGGCAACGACCATACGCATTAAAAGTGAGTTTTGTATATGACCAGTTTATAGGGGATTTTAACACTCATTCAGGAGGATGTTGACCATTCTCAAAATCAATCAATTCTACAAATAAACATTATGTCGAATTTTTCAAGTCGCTAGCTTCATTCTATCTAAAGTTATTGCTAATTTGAAGTTTCACTTGTAGGGGGGTGGACGTTTTTTTGTCGAATCTTGCGTATTTTTAATAACAACCAACTAGATCCCGGTACAAACATTTGTCCAAAGTTTCAAGTCACTAGCTTCATTTTATCGCTTATGTGAAGTCTCATTTGTAGGGGAGGTAGGAGTGCCTTGAGTCGGATCTCGCCAATCATTCCCAGCAACCAACTAGATCATGCTACAAACATTTAAACAAAATTTCAAGTTAAGAGCTTCATTTTATCGTAAGTTATCGCTTATTTTAAGTTTCATTTGTAGGGTAGGTAGGGGTTCCTTGGGTTGGATCTGGCCCATCTTTAATACCAGCTAACTTAATGTCACTGCGAACATTTGACCAAAATTTCAAGTCGCTGGCTTTATTCTATCAAAAGTTATCGCTTATTAGAAGTTTAATTTCTGGAGGAGGTAGGGGTTCCTTGGGTCGGATCTTGCCCATTTTCAATAGTAACTAACTAGATCCTACTAGCAACATTCTGCCAAATTTTCAACTCTCTAGTGTCATTCTATCAAAAGTTATCCTAATTAAAGGAATAATAAATTTTTGAAATTTGTAGGGGAGGTAGGCGTTCCTTTAATCTGATTATGCCCCACTTACTAAAACTGAAGCTGCTTCTCATTTCAGGGTTACATGCCAAAAATCAGGAGTCTACATTCATTGTTTCAAGAGTTATCGACAAAAAACCTGAAAAGTAGGGTAGTCCGGGGCGCTTTCTCAGAAAATGACCATTAGTTTTCAACTGATCGAATTTGTTTTCCCAGGAGAGTATAAGATTACCCTCACGAGCAATTTTCCAAGGCTAGAGCTTTTCACGTTTATTCAATCGGGAGTTATTAATACATTTAATTATTTTACATATGCAGGGGAGGCAGGCGTTCAGTTGGCCTGATCATGCCCATTTTAAAAACCAACTAACTAGATCATACTTCCAACATTTGACCAAAATTTCATGGCTCTATCTTCATTCTATCGAAAGTTATCTTGCGAACGGACAGACGGGCAGACAAACAGACCGACAGACTGACATGGCTAAATCGAATCATTAGGTGACCCTGATCATTTATATATAAACTTCCAAAAAATCAAAGCATACCTCCGGAGCCTCCTTTAAGATGTTACCTATTTTCGTCGTGACAAAAACAATATACCCTATACTATAAGTTTAGGGTATAAAAATGTTCAAACACCTTTGGCTGCCGTGTTCAATCATCCTCGTGCAAATACACAACATCTCACAGCCACAAGGTCACAATCACCATGGCGCCAATATACAACCTTGCCCAGCACGAATCGCAGTCGCTCATAGCTTTCGTTCATCCAATGCAGGATCGCAATCGCAGTCGCAATCGCAGATCGCGTTCTAGCGAAACACCTCCATATAGAATACATACAAGTAGTACAACGTGCACAAATCGCAATCTTAAATCGCCCATTCGCAGCCTAGCAAAACACAGGTTAACATCGACATAACAACATTTTGATTACATGCATATGTATTTCGTTATGTAAGGAAATATGTATCTAATCGGAAAACATATTTATGTGGATATGACATTTCGTTCCACATTAAAGGCTGGTTCGCATTTGGCTAAGTGTCTAGTTAAGTCAAGTGGCGAGTAATTTAGTAAAGTAAATGTCCGAACAACAATATTTTAGTCAAGTAGTTTAGTCAGTAACTAAACTACTTGACTAAATACTTTAATCATTCTACTGGATTTGCTCTGGCGAGTAGAGCCCCCCACCACGCTTCACTGTCCACTAAACAAGTGCGAACATGATGATTTTAGTCCAGTTCATTAGTTTATAGCTGCCGCGCCGTAAACACTAGCTACTGTACTGTACAGTTTAGTAAACTGAAGTGCGAATGATTTTTGGTGAGTTGCTACTTGCTCAGCAACTTGCTACCTGCCACTCGACTAAATTATTAAACGAACAAGGCTTAACCCTAGATTACCGCACACTAAAAACGTTACTTTTTCGGCATGAGGTGCATTTGCACCCCATTAACAAAATAGGAATTATACTGTGACAAGAAAAGTATATTTATACCCTAGACTTATAGTATCCTATATCCTATATATATTATAAATGTGAAAGTCTGTATGGATGTTTGCTACTCTTTCACGCAAAAACTACTGAACGGATTTTGATGAAACTTTACAGTACTATGCGTTATACATCAGAATAACACATAGGCTATAATTTATAAATATATTGAGTAAATTGAGTAATTGAGTAAATAAATATTGTGTAAAATGGCCAGTTACTCGCCTAAGTCTTTTTCAAGATTTTTCCTCCAGGCATTTCTCCTGGACAGATTTCAACCAAATTTTGTACATAACTTCCATGGAATATTATAAGTACCATACGGTGATATTTTGGTCGTCCTGTTTCCTGAATATTAAAGGCTATATAGTGACACAGGGTGTCCCAAATAGGCCCCAAAAGTGTAAAACGTGAAAGTTTTAGGCGACTTACAATAATGCCCGAAAGTGTAAGTCTAATCTTCTAATCTTTCACAAGGCTCTAATAGAGCTCTGGGGCGAGGTGAATAGCCGAGTGCGCGCCCCGAAGTCAGACAGTCGCGTGAGGGCAAATGTCGCTCGCAGTGTGTTTTCAGGGAACTTTGTGATTTAAGCGTACAGTGGATACAATATACGTACAGTGGATATAATTAGTTGTTCGCGAGTGCGCCCCCCGAAGACCGACAATCGCGTGAGTTCATACGTCGCTCGCAGTTGTGTGTGTTTCCAGCAAACTTTACGATACTCACGTTTACAGTAGAAATAATATTCATTTTTGTTTTAATCAGATAGGGATTGGAACGGCTACTTAAAATATTGCTCCGAAAGCGTAAGTTTCACAAAACTCTAATAGAGCTCTAGGGCGAGGCGAATAACATGCGTAATCGCCGAGTGTGCACCTTAAGGCAGACAGTCGCGTGTGTGTTTTCATTTTGTGATATAAACACAGTGATAGTGTGATACAGTGGATATAATATCGCGTGTGTGTTTTCATTTTGTGATATAAACACAGTGATAGTGTGATACAGTGGATATAATATATGTACAGTGGTTGCAGTAGAAATAAGATTCGTTTTTGTTTTAATCAAATAGGGACTGGAATTGTTTTCTTTTTTTTTTTTGTGGTATAAAAAGTAATTTAGATATTAGTAGTAACTTATAATACGTAGTTGCAGTAGAAATAAGATTAGTTTTTGTTTTAATCAGATAAGGGCCGGGATTTGTTTTTTTTTTGTTTTTTTTTTTTTTTTTATAAAAATAGCCAAATAATGCCCCGAAAGTGTAAGTATAATCTTTCACAAAGCTCTAATAGAGCTCGAGCTACGAAAGTAGCTAGAAATGACGAGACGTTTCAGCAAGCCAAACTGCGAAGGCTTGAACAGGCGGCACGTCAGGCAACTCAAAGAGCTGCTGAGACACCAGAGCAGTCCGAAGCTCGATGTCGACACCATGCTGAGTATCTGACATCTCACCGAGCTGCTGAGACTCTGGAACAATCACAGGCTCGACATCAGCAGCTGGTGACTTACATAACGTCCCAAAGAGCAACGGAAACCGTTGAAGCGGCTGAATCTCGCAGACGCGCTGATGCTGAAAGGGCAAAACAACGTCGTCAAATATTCACAGGAAACACGTGGGGGGTATTCGATAAGGCTGCATTTGAGTATGATGAGTCTCTTGATTATGAAAGTCACAAACTTATAAAAATAGAAGCGATGAGCAAAGATTGCAGATTTTGCGGAGCTCTTAAATGGAAAGAGGAAGCAGCAGGCATGTGTTGTTCGGGAGGAAAAGTAGCCATTCCTTCAATAGACGAGCCAGTTGAACCTCTGAGGGAACTTTTCTGTTGTGAAACAGACGAGTCTCGCCGTTTTCTGAGAAGTATAAGAAAATACAATACGTGTTTTCACATGACATCTTTTGGAGCCAATAATATTGTCTCAATGCCAGGATTTTGCCCGACTTTCACAATTCAAGGCCAAGTATACAACAGAATTGGCTCTTTGCTTCCTGGGACTGATATGGCACCACAATTTTTGCAAGTCTATTTCATCGGCGATGAGGAAGTAGAACTCAATAGGCGTTCTGAGTACATACAAGATGTAGAAAGGAACACGGTTCAAAAAATACAACGAGTTCTACACGATCACAACATTTTAATACATGAATTTAAAACGGCTAGAGATAGAATGACTAACGATAATTACAAGGTTGTGATCCACCCAGACCGTGTACCACGTGGTCAACATGAGAGACGGTTTAATGCTCCGACCACAAATGAAATAGCTGCCGTAGTAGTTAGTGATGAACAAACTACGTCTCGGGACATCGTTGTACAGGCGCACGATGGCATACTGACTAGAGTTCCGGATACACATAGATTTTAAGACGCTCTCGAGTACCCAATAATATTTTGGAAAGGACAAGAGGGATACAGTTTTGACATTCCTCAGACAAATCCAGTTACCAAATTGCCCATACCAAACAAAAAAGTGTCCTGCAAAGACTTTTATGCGTATCATATAATGGTTCGTCGCGACAATTTAAATTTATTGCTTCGATGTAGACTCCTACTTCATCAGTTTTTGGTGGACATGTATGTCAAGATGGAAAGTGAGCGCTTGAGGTTTATTTCTTTGAACCAAAAGAAACTTCGAACAGAAAACTATGTTCATTTACAAGACGCGATAAGGAATGATGCGTATCTGGATCCGAATAACTTGGGTCAGATGGTGATTCTCCCATCATCATTTGTGAATAGCCCGGGATACCTTCATGAATACACGCAGGATGCGTTCACATACGTGCGTAATTACGGGAGGCCCGATCTATTTATTACAATGACATGCAACCCCGCGTGGCCGGAAATCACGAAAGAGCTTATGCCAGGCCAAAATTCAACGGACAGACATGACTTAACAGCCAGAGTATTTCAAATAAAGGTACAAAAGTTAGTTGCTCTACTTAGAAAAGGTAAAATATTTGGTGACATGAAGTGCTTCATGTATTCGATCGAGTGGCAAAAACGAGGTTTGCCTCACGTGCATTTACTGCTGTGGTTGACGGAAAAATTGCGTCCCAACCAAATTGACGAAGTCATAAGTGCGGAGATACCAAACCCGGAAACTGATCAAAAGCTCTATGATACGGTGACCAAGAATATGATTCACGGGCCCTGTGGTTCATTAAATCCTTCATCATCTTGCATGAAGGAAGGAAAATGCTCCAAAAAGTATCCAAGGGCGCTTTTAAAAGATTCTCAAACCAATGATAAAGGCTATCCCCTGTACAGGCGTAGGGCACCACAAGATGGTGGACGTACGACGACTCTAAAAACCCGAGGTGGAATACAGGAAATATTGGTTGACAATAGCTGGGTGGTCCCATATTCTCCCCTCCTGTCTAAAATTTTTAATTGCCATATAAATGTAGAGTTCTGTAATACGGTACAGGCCATAAAATATATTTGCAAATATATTAATAAAGGGAGCGATCAGCCTGTTTTTAACATCCGACAGCACGGGAATGTAAATATTGACCCGAGAGATGAGGTACAAACATTTAGAGCCGGCCGATATGTTAGTAGCAACGAAGCAGCGTGGCGGATCTTGGGTCTGCCTCTTCACGAGAGACACCCGACAGTCACTCATCTCGCGGTACATCTGCCCAATGGTGAGCGGATTTACTTCACTGAAAATAATTTTAGAGAGAGAATGGCAGCACCACCTAGGACGACACTAACTGCGTTTTTCCTGTTGTGCTAAAATGACGGATTTGCAAAAACATTACTATACGTTGACGTTCCTCGCTATTATACATGGAATGCGTCGCTGAAGGAATGGAAACGTCGTTTACAAGGAACACCTGTCGACAACTGGCCAGGCCTGAAGGCGGGAGACGCTCTTGGCCGCATTTATACTGTGCACGTGAGCAACTTTGAATGTTATTGTATGCGATTGCTGCTGAATGTAATACGGGGACCAGTTTATACGAGTATATTGCAGTAGTAGTAAGTAGAAGAGGCCCAAAAACAGATAATTCATTACATACATAATTCCCGCAAGCTTATACATCAGAATTAGCTCTCATTTACAAAAATAAAAGACAGGAAGGCAGTCGGGGTGGCTCCTATTTATAATATTAATAGGATTAGTAGGAAAGGATTCCGGAGTGCGTGTGTTCGTAATTCTTCCTCTCCTAAACTTATTTACTTACAATCTAAACAAAGCTATACTATAAGTCTAGGGTATAAAAACTATGTACATAGATACGAAATGTTTTTTAATTGATATATTGATTTTGAATGTTCTAGAATGTTATTTTTCAGGCCAGATGCCACATGTGTCCAGGAAGTGAAGAGAGAAATGCATGTGATACTTGTCTAAAAATTGCTTTCCCTCGTCACATGCCAACCAGAGCAACTTCACCACATTATTTATTCACCAATCTTTCTGAGTTTTTACGATAGATCTTGGTTAATTTTTATTAAAAATCTTCCCAATTACTTTATATGACATATTCCCACTTACTATATATATAAGATTTAATTGAAGAAAATATTAATGTTTTTGGGGTGCGAATGCACTTCAAGATGAAAAAATGACAAAAAAAAAATTTCAATAAATTCTGAAAATTTAAGAAAAACCAGGCCGAAGCTTCACTTCGGCCCGGAGTCCGAAGCGTATATACCCTAGACTTAGATCTAGTGGTGATACCAAAAGTCCCAATTGGCAACGACCATATGCATTAAAAGTGGGTCTCTTATATGGCCAGTTGGCACTCATTCAGTGGGATCTTGACCATTCTCAAAATCAATTAACTAACCCATTCTACAAATATTTATCCAATTTTTAAAGTCGCTAGCTTCATTCTATCGAAAATTAACGCTTATTTGAAGTTTCACTTGTAGGGGAGGTAGGGGTTCCTTGAGTCGGATCTTGCCCAGCATTTCCATCAACCAATTAGATCCCCCTACAAACATTTAAACAAAATTTCAAGTCTCTAGCTTCATTCTATCGAAAGTTATCGCTTATTTGAAGTTTCTTTTGTAGGGGAAGTAGGGGTTTCGTTGGTCGGATTTTACGTATTTTCAATATTAGCCGACTGGATCATACTACAAACATTTGACCAAAATTTCAAGTCGCTAGCTTTATTTTGTCGTGAGTTATCGCTTATTTTAAGTTTCATTTCTAGGGGAGGTAGGGGTTCCTTAGGTTGGATCTTACCCATCTTTAATGCCAACTAACTCAATCTCACTTTCAACATTTGACCAGAATTTCAAGTTGCTCGCTTCATTCTATCAAAAGTTATCGCTTATTTGAAGTTTCATTTGTAGGGGAGGTGGGGGTTCCTTGTGTCGGATTTTGCTTATTTTCAATACCAACAAAGAAGGTCTTATTAGCAACATCCTTTCAAATTTTCAACTTGCTAGTATCATCTTTTCGAAAGTTATCGTAAATAAAGGAATATTTAATTTTTGGAAATTTAAAGGGGAGGTAGGCGTTCCTTTTATCCGATTATGCCCACCTTACTAGAACTTAAACAGCTTCTCACTTCAAGGTTACACGCCAAAAATCAGGTGTCTACTTCAATTGGTTCAGGAGTTATAGACAAGAAATCTGAAAAGTAGGGTAGTACGGGGTTCTTTGTAAGAAAATTACCGTTATTTTTCAACTTATCAGTTTTGTTTTCCCAGGAGAGTATGAGATTACCCTCATGAGTAATCTACCAAAGCTAGATCTTTTCATGCTTCTTTAATCGGGAGTTATAGATACATTTATGTATTTTACATATGTAGGGGAGGTAGGCGTTTTCTTGGCCTGATCATGCCCATTTTCAATACCATCCAACTAGATCACACTTTCAACATTTGACCAAAATTTCAAGGCTCTAGCTTCATTCCATCGAAAGTTATCGTGCGAACGGGCAGACAGACAGACAGACAGACAGACAGACGGACAGACAGACAGACAGACAGACAGACATGGCTAAATCGAATCAGGAGGTGACCCCGATCATTTATATATATACATTGCTATACCTCCGGAGCCTCCTTTAAGGTGTTACATATTTCCGTCGTGACAAAAACAATATACCCTATACTATAAGTCTAGGGTATAAAAATCCCACGGCCAAGAGAACACCAAAAAACACAGTAGAAAACAGCTGTACTTAAAGGTACTAAAGACCCCAGATAGAAAAAAATTTAAACTGAAATTTAACAGCTGGTCAAAGTTGGCTTGGGGGGCAAATGCACCCCATGCGGTAATCCTAGAACATACAGTACATGGAATGAGCATATCCCGTTTATCACCGGCTCCAATATCTGGTGAATAAGTCGATAGTCAGCCTACTCAGTTGGCGTTTAATACTGACAAATGTTGACTGTTCTGTGGAATTGTGCATAAACAAATGTCAATTTTTGTAAAATTATCGACAATCAGCCTACTCAGTTGGCGTTTCGATATTGACATAATGTTGACCACAATGTCGAATTGTGCATAAACAAACGTCAATTATTGTCAATATTTGAATTTCGTAAGTCTACTGAGTTAGCTGACTGTCGACTTAGTACCCAGATTTTGGAGCCACTGTTTCTATGGAGACATACAGGACAAGCTCATTCCATGGCTATATATTCAAAGGCGGTAATCTAGGGTTAAGAGCGAATATTGAGCGAGCCTATATATCACGTAATGTGTACGACATGTTTAGAAAAACTTGGTGGCTGATCAGTTGGTGCATGAGCCTTCCACACGCTGGTCTGGGGTTCGGTTATCCATTTAGACTTCTTCTTTTTTAGGGTTTTGTTGTAAAAATCTTGTATACCCACTCCTTACGCTTTTCAATAAATCACTAGCTTCCGGTTACTTTCCATCGCAATGGAAAACAAGTTATGTTTTACCTATTTATAAATCGGGTGATAGAGCTGACATAAAAAATTACCGTCCAATAAACATCCTGTCATGCATCCCAAAATTATTTGAAAGTCTGGTTACAGATTCGATAACCCCCTTAGTTCGACCATTAATTATTCCTAACCAGCACGGGTTTTGCTCGAGGAAAAGCACTGCCACTAATCTTGTCTCTTACGAGAATTATATTTACAAAGCTTTCATGAAATTTTCTCAAGTTCACTCTATCTACACAGATTTCACGAAAGCGTTTGATAAAGTTAATTTTGAACTTCTATCGAAAAAATTAAAAAAATTTGGTTTCTTTGGACCGATGTTTGCTTGGTTAAATGATTACATTAGAAATCGATCTTTAATTGTAAATATCGATAATAGCTACTCCCAACCATTCTTTTCAACATCAGGCGTTCCACATGGATCCCACTTAGGTCCACTTCTATTCTTAATATTTATTAATGATATTAATAATATTTTTCAGGATGTTGAAATTTTGCTATTCGCAGATGACTGTGAAATTTTCAAAACAATTACAAGTTATAACGACATCTCAATCCTTCAGACTAATTTAAATAATTTCTATACGTAATGCATTTGTAACAAGCTTGAACTTAATTTATCGAAATGCCAATTTATTGTTTTTAATAGAAGTCGAACCAATTTCCAGCACACTTATTCTATTAATAATGTTCCACTTACTCAAGTAAGCTCGATTAAAGATCTTGGAAATATAATTCCAAGATGATGAAGCTCTAAATTTTACAGAACATATTAATTACCTCTCCGAAAATGCCCGTCGAATGCTTGGATTCATTATTAGAAATTCTTCGGATTTTAATAATATCCATGCGCTTAAATCCTTATATTTTTCATTAGTTAGGAGTAAATTAGAATATATGTCTGTTGTATGGAACCCTTATTACAAAACACATATGGCAACATTTGAAAAAGTTCAGCACAAATTTCTTAAATATATAGCCTATAAAATGCATATATTGTAACTTATGAAAACATTAATTATCCGGAAATTCAGGCTATACTTAATAACAATACTCTTGAGACTCGAAGATGTTATTACGATGCAATTTTTTTAGTGAATTTAGTTAATGGTGTTGTTGATGCTCCTGACATTCTCGAAGAATTGTCTTTCAGAATTCCTAGCAGAAGTACAAGAAATCATGATTTATTTTGTTTACAGGCATTTAGAAGTAATTTTTGAAGAAAAAATCAGTTATTTGACCCTCCTTCAATAACGAGTTTCGACCCCGGAGTTGGTTTTCTTTACGTTTCATGACCCCAGGAATCGATTGGCATCATTAGATTTTTTTAGTATATACATTATATCCGCAAAATGTTGTGGACACGATTACAGTCGAACGGAAGTCATAAGCGACGTAAAACTTTTCCAGTTGATAGATGTCAGTGATGCTGCTATTGAAATCCAGCACTATCGATAAAGCGGTTAAAAAGTTACAGCTATATAACGGCAAAAGTATCTGAGCCTAATAACTTCATAACCAAAGAGACTAGCTAAACCAAACTTGCACACTAAGTAGAGTCGATAAGGACTAGCCTATTATTGAAATTCAGCGAAAATCTATCAAGCGGTTAAAAAGTTACAGCTACATAACGGCAATGATTTTATAAACAAAATAACTACATAACGGAAGAAGCTAGCTCGGCGAAACCTGCGCAGTTGGTGGGTGTTAAGGAGGAATCAACTCCTATCTGATTTCAGAAAAATGCATCAAGCGGTTCAAAAGTTACAGCCATATAACGTCAAATATTTTAAGCGAAATAACTCTATAACGCAAGAAGCTAGTTGAGTGAAACTTTTCTAATTTGTGGGCAATCGTCAAGACTGGGTCCCTATTTAATTTCAGCAACATCGATGAGTCAGCTCCAGAATTTCAGCTATATAACCGCAAAATTTTGAGAACTCAATTAATTTATAACGGAAAAGGCTAGTTGAGATAAACTTCTCTAATTGATGAAAATTAGTGAGGAATAGCTTCCGGCGCAGTTTCAGGAAAATCCACAGTACAGTCGAATGGTTACAGTAATACAACAGTAAAAAGTAATAAGCAAAGATTTACCTACACGAGAGGCATTTAGTTGATGAAACCTAAAATTAAACTGAAGATAAATTCATATAGTAATATCAATCGAACAGTTAACATTCATAGGACCGACCTCGAAAAATTACGTTAAAGACCAAGTGGGGTGTAAATTCACCCCAACATTTTTGTATTATATAAAGGACAACAAATATTTTAGGCAAAACATTTTAATTCTATATTTTGAAAAATAATCTAGAGATAAAACTGAAATTAAACCAAAGTCCAAAGCGTATATACCCTAGACTTGTACAGACCTAGTGGTGATACCAAAAGTACCATTTGGCAACTACCATATGCATTAAAAGTGAGTTTCCTATATGGCCAGTTTATAGGGGAGGTTGGCATACATTCATGAGTATCTTGGCCATTCTAAAATTCAATTAACTAACCCATTCTACAAATATTTGTCGAATTTTTCAAGTCGCTAGCTTCATTCTATCGAAAGTTATTGCTTATTTGTAGTCTCACTTGTAGGGGTGGTAGAGGTTTCTTGGATCGGATTTTGCCCATCATAGCCACCAACCAATTAGATCACCATACAAACATTAAAAAAAAAGATGCCAGGTGTCTAGCTTTACTCTATCGAAAGTTATCGCTTATTGAAGTTTCATTCGTAGGGGAAGCAGGGGTTTCATTGGTCGGATTTTACGTATTTTCAGTATTGGCCAACTGGATCCTACTAAAAATATTTGACCAAAATTTAAAGTCGCTAGCTTTATTTTGTCGTAAGTTATCGCTTATTTAAAATTTCATTTTTAAGGGAGGTAGGGGTTCCTTAGGTCGGATCTAACCCATCCTTAATGCCAACTAACTCAATCTCACTTCAAACATTCGACCAAAATTTCAAGTCGCTGGCTTCATTCTATCAAAAGTTATCGCTTATTTGAAGTTGCATTTGTAGGGTAGGGGTTCCTTAGGTTGGATCTTGTTCATTTTCAATACCAACTAACAGGATGTCACTACCAACGTTCTGCCAAATTTTCAACTCGCTAGTGTCATTCGATCGAAAGTTATCTTAATTAAAGTAATATTTAATTTTTTTAAATTTTGTATGGAAAGTAGGCGTTCCTTTGATCTGATTACGCCCAACTTACCAAAACCTAAGCAGCTTCTCACCTCAGGGTTACATACCAAAAATCAGATGTCTACGTCAATAGGTTCAAGAGTTATGGACAAAAACCTGAAAAGTAGGGTAGTGCGGGGCTCTTTGTAAGAAAATTGACGTTAGTTTTCAACTGATCGATTTTATTTTTCCAAGAGAGTATAAGATTACCCTCACGAGCAATCTACCAAAGCTAGAGCTTTTCATGTTAATTAAATCGGGAGTTATGGATACATTTAAGTATTTTACATATATAGGGGAGGTAGGCGTTCTCTTGGCCTGATCATGCCCGTTTTCAATACCAACCAACAAGATCATACTTCCAACATCTGACCAAAATTTCAAGGCTCTAGCTTCATTCTATCGAAAGTTATCGTGCGAACGGACAGACAGACAGACAGACAGACAGACAGGCAGACAGACATGGCTAAATCGAATCAGGAGGTGACCCTGATCATTTATATATATACATTGCTATACCTCCGGAGCCTCCTTTAAGGTGTTACATATTTCCGTCGTGACAAAAACAATATACCCTATACTAAAAGTCTAGGGTATAAAAACCGTGATATCAGTAATACAGAAATAACTATCACACTTATTACAAACGGTTCTGATTTTGGTATAAACTACATTCTAGTACTGATTGTACCGTAGGTTTCAAGATTACCTGTACCGCATCGATCAAAATTAATAATAACTCATTACATTATGTAGCAATTTATTTCTACTTTTTTGTACGATATAAGAGGTATATTTAAGAAACATGTATACCTGAAATTTAAAAGGGATTTTTTTTTAGAAGATATCCCAAGGAATGTAAGTCGCTCGGGCTTATAAAGGCTAGAAAGTTTCATCATCTAAAAATATCTCTCCGCAAATATCCAAATACAAAATTCTGCAGCCGCACCTGGTACTAACAACTGCAGTTAAGTATACCACTCATGTCATAATTATTGTACATAAACTCATAAATTATCTCGAATTAGCCCATATCAAAAATCAGTTCCTCTGGCTTCACTGCGCCAATTGTCTTTTTATACCCTAGACTTTTAGTATAGGGTATATTGTTTTTGTCACGACGGAAATATACGCTACGAACGGACGCTAGCGACTACGCACTTGGAGCAGCTCTACTCCAAGGGGAGGGACCGGAGGAACGTCCCATCGAATATGCAAGCAGGCTACTAACTTCCGCGGAAATTAATTATTGCACCACAGAACGAGAAGCTCTCGCAGTAGTTTGGGCCGTATCCAAGTTTCGAGGATACATAGATGGACAGGAAGTGCTGATCATGTCGGATCACCAGCCGCTCAAATGGCTTATGTCATTGAGATCGCCAACAAGGAGGTTAGCACGCTGGGCACTACTGCTTCAACCCTACAACCTACGTATAGAATACATCCCTGGTAAAGCCAACGTCGTCGCCGATGCTTAATCCAGGCCGTTTTGCAAAGAAGAAAACACGGAATCTTGCGGTATATGTACTACCGTCATAGATATTCCCAGGAAAGGGAAAAAGGAAGTTCGCGAGGAACAGTTAAAGGACCCGGAACTTGCAAAAATAGTCGAAGCCTTCGAAGATAGGACAACGAAAGAGGACTACGAACGATGGACCAACCGTGGATACCTGATGAGCGAAGGAGTATTATACAGATACAACCCCGATTCCGAATCGGAGGAACCGCAACTAGTCGTCCCGATTCAGGACCGAACGCAGATCATTGGACACTACCACGACCACCCATCAGCTGGACACTATGGAGCAGATAGGACGATCCAGAAAGTCACCGTTCGCTATTTTTGGCCCGGCATGCGCCGCGAAATAACCCAGTACGTGAGGAAATGCATCGAATGTCAATGATATAAAGCCAGCAACCTAAAACCAGCCGGATTACTTCAGACACCCGTGATGAACCAACGATTCGAAGTAATGGCCGTGGACCTGTTCGGACCCTTACCCGAAACAGAAGATGGTTACCGTTGGATCCTAATCATCGAAGACACCGCTTCCAAGTGGGTAGAACTGTTCGCACTACCCGAAGCCACTGCAAAGCAATGTGCCACCACGCTCTTGGACGAAGTGTTCCTACGCTATGGAATACCCCGCAGATTGATAAGCGACAACGGAACGCAGTTTATAAGCGAGATCATGCAGCAACTGACTTTTTGCCTCGGGATCAAGCAAAATTTCACACCTCTGTACCACCCACAAGCGAATCCCGTGGAGAGACGCAACCGCGATTTGAAAACGCAACTAGCTATCCTGGTAGGGAAGCAACATACCGAATGGAGTGAGAAGCTACCGTATATCCGCTTCGCCATGAATAGTACGCGATGCGAGAACGTAGGAAGTACGCCAGCCTACATCACATTTGGGAGAGAACTGAGGACGCCAGACGACGCCCACCACGACTTACGAGAAGTCATCCAGAGCGAGAATTTCATCCCAGAAATCACGCCCCGTTTGCAGCAGCTAGCCGACACGTTGGCCAAGGCCCGAGAGACGTTCGAGACGCAGCAAGATAGGCAAACCAAGTATCAGGACAAGAAGCGAAGGACCAATATTGTGTACCAGCCTGGAGACAAAGTTTGGATCAACACGCACGTACGAAGCCAGCGAGCGCGCGGCGTAACTGCCAAATTTGCACCAAGGCGAGACGGACCGTACATCATTCTGACGCAACGCAGCCCCACGTCATATGACGTAGCAACAGCCGACAACCCCAGCCAATGTCATGGGACTTACCACTCTTCCTCTTTAACCAAAATCATTTCAGAAGATGCAAGTCAAGTTCCAATGCAGCCCGTGAATCCGATTCGCAGGAGGGGAAGGCCCCGCAAGCAATGCAACTAAGTCAGCCACGATCCTGTTCCACTCGTCGAGACGCCATCGGGAACAGAAGGGGAGTATGTAACGCCACACACACAATTTTCACCAAGTCCACGACACGCATCAGCCCACAAGATACAAACAGCATACACGCATCGACCACGTGACCAGCCAACCGCCATCAGAAGGGTGCGATACACGCACGCGCAGTCGAATACACACGCTACGATCAGGTGAGCAGCCAACCACCGTCAGAAGAGGACGAAGCACACACAGCCGCCTACGCTGATCTACGACAACGCATCGACTAGTGTAAGCGACACCCACACAAGCATACCGACGGGTATATAAGGCGAGCCGTGATCAGCATCCACAGGCATTCGAGCACTGGCATCGGATCATCCAACATCTGGATATCAGGACCTCTTCTCGAAGCGCCCAAGCATAAGCATCGTATACGTACAACCCCTGGACTATACGGACTGTGCCCATCAACCTACATCCTTGCGATAGTGACTGCATCGTGTGCGTACAACGCCTGGACCACACGGACAGCACTAATCCTTGTATTCTTGTAGTTAAGTCATCAATAGTGACTGCATCGTGTGCGTACAACCACTGGACCACACGGACAGCACTACACGTCAGATTATCAATTTCATTGTCAAGTCATTACTTAGTTAATAAATCATTCAAATTATACGTTCTACTGTGTTATTACTGCGAATTCCACTCATTCCGATGTGACCTCCACCTCTCCACGTTACAAAGTTAAATAAAAAACATAAAAGAGCTACGATTGGGGGAAACCCCAATCATGCAATACTCTAGATGAATTTGAACCTGGTTAAAGCCAATAAATAATTTTGGTTGCAATTTCGGATGCATCGTTAAGACGTAAGACGTAAGTCGTTAAGACGTTAAGACGTATTTCATGAAATAGTGCAGTTTGTATGGGAGGGGGTAGAAGGAGGGTGAGGATTACAATAAATTTTATAATGTAGGTTACAATTATCATAGAAGTGATATATTCAAAATTTCAAAGCAATATGTTTTATAGTTTCTGAGAAAATCTGATTATTGTAAATTATCAAAAATGTGTCATTTTGTATGGGAGGGGGTAGACGGAGTAAGGGTAATCGATTACTTTTTTTGAATCTAACTGATATTGTTAATTAAGTGTTAAGTACAAAATTTCAGCCCGATAAATTGTATAGGTAATGAGTAAATTGGTTTAACGTATTTCATGAAATAGTGCAGTTTGTATGGGAGGGGGTAGAAGGAGGGTGAGGATTACAGTAAATTTTATAATGTAGGTTACAATTATCATAAAAGTGATATATTCAAAATTTCAAAGCAATATGTTTTATAGTTTCTGAGAAAATCTGATTATTGTAAATTATCAAAAATGTGTCATTTTGTATGGGAGGGGGTAGACGGAGTAAGGGTAATCGATTAATTTTTTTGAATCTAACTGATATTGTTAATTAAGTGTTAAGTACAAAATTTCAGCCCGATAAATTGTATACGTACTGAGTAAATTGGCTTAACGTATTTCATGAAATAGTGCAGTTTGTATGGGAGGGGGTAGAAGGAGGGTGAGGATTAAAATAAGTTTTATAACATAGGTTACAATTATCATAAAAGTGATATATTAAAAATTTCAAATCAATATGTTTTATAGTTTCTGAGAAAATCTGATTATTGTAAATTTTCAAAAATGTGTCATTTTGTATGGGAGGGGGTAGAAGGGGTGGAGCGATTTAGCCCGTTCACGAACTTAGCCTTCATTTTTTGTCAAAAATAACGTGTGCAAAATTTGAACTTCATAGCTCGACGCGTTCTCGAGCTAGAGAGGTCACGGACGGACGGACGGACAGACGGACAGACGGACAGACGGACAGACGGACATCCGGTTTTGAGATATTCGAGTGATAATATGAACTTCTGTATCATTCATTTTTTTCTGCGAGCCTTATTTCTTAGCGTTACAAACTTTGTGGCAAACTTATAATACTCTCAGATTTCATCTAGAGTATAAACATAAAAGAACTACGATTGGGGTAAACTCCAATCATGCAATACTCTAGATGAATTTGAACCTGGTTAAAGCCAATAAATAGCTCAAAGCGATATCAAGCTAGAGAGCAACGTTGGTAAAATGTGTCATATTGTATAGGAGGGGGTAGACGGAGTAAGGGTAATCGACTATTTTTTTTGAATCTAACTGATTTTGTTAATTAAGTGTTAAGTACAAAATTTCAGCCCGATAAATTGTATACGTACTGAGTAAATAGGCTTAACGTATTTCATGAAATAGTGCAGTTTGTATGGGAGGGGGTAGAAGGAGGGTGAGGATTACAATAAATTTTATAATGTAGGTTACAATTATCATAAAAGTGATATATTCAAAATTTCAAAGCAAGATGTTTTATAGTTTCTTAGAAAAAATGGGAATAGTGTACATTATCAAAAATGTGTCATTTTGTATGGGAGGGGGTAGACGGAGTAAGGGTAATCGATTAATTTTTTTGAATCTAACTGATATTGTTAATTAAGTGTTAAGTACAAAATTTCAGCCCGATAAATTGTATACGTACTGAATAAATTGGCTTAACGTATTTCATGAAATAGTGCAGTTTGTATGGGAGGGGGTAGAAGGAGGGTGAGGATTACAATAAGTTTTATAACATAGGTTACAATTATCATAAAAGTGATATATTAAAAATTTCAAAGCAAGATGTTTTATAGTTTCTGAGAAAATCTGATTATTGTAAATTTTCAAAAATGTGTCATTTTGTATGGGAGGGGGTAGAAGGGGTGGAGCGATTTAGCCCGTTCACGAACTTAGCCTTCATTTTTTGTCAAAAATAACGTGTGCAAAATTTGAACTTCATAGCTCAACGCGTTCTCGAGCTAGAGAGGTCACGGACGGACGGACGGACAGACGGACAGACGGACAGACGGACAGACGGACATCCGGTTTTGAGATATTCGAGTGATAATATGAACTTCTGTATCATTCATTTTTTTCTGCGAGCCTTATTTCTTAGCGTTACAAACTTTGTGGCAAACTTATAATACTCTCAGATTTCATCTAGAGTATAAACATAAAAGAACTACGATTGGGGTAAACCCCAATCATGCAATACTCTAGATGAATTTGAACCTGGTTTTGAATCTAACTGATATTGTTAATTAAGTGTTAAGTACAAAATTTCAGCCCGATAAATTGTATACGTACTGAGTAAATTGGCTTAACGTATTTCATGAAATAGTGCAGTTTGTATGGGAGGGGGTAGAAGGAGGGTGAGGATTACAATAAATTTTATAATGTAGGTTACAATTATCATAAAAGTGATATATTCAAAATTTCAAAGCAAGATGTTTTATAGTTTCTGAGAAAATCTGATTATTGTAAATTATCAAAAATGTGTCATTTTGTATGGGAGGGGGTAGACGGAGTAAGGGTAATCGATTAATTTTTTTGAATCTAACTGATATTGTTAATTAAGTGTTAAGTACAAAATTTCAGCCCGATAAATTGTATACGTACTGAGTAAATTGGCTTAACGTATTTCATGAAATAGTGCAGTTTGTATGGGAGGGGGTAGAAGGAGGGTGAGGATTACAATAAGTTTTATAACATAGGTTACAATTATCATAAAAGTGATATATTAAAAATTTCAAAGCAATATGTTTTATAGTTTCTGAGAAAATCTGATTATTGTAAATTTTCAAAAATGTGTCATTTTGTATGGGAGGGGGTAGAAGGGGTGGAGCGATTTAGCCCGTTCACGAACTTAGCCTTTATTTTTTGTCAAAAATAACGTGTGCAAAATTTGAACTTCATAGCTCAACGCGTTCTCGAGCTAGAGAGGTCACAGACGGACGGACAGACGGACATCCGGTTTTGAGATATTCGAGTGATAATATGAACTTCTGTATCATTCATTTTTTTCTGCGAGCCTTATTTTTTAGCGTTACAAACTTTGTGGCAAACTTATAATACTCTCAGATTTCATCTAGAGTATAAACACGAATGTATTTCCATAATTCCACTATCAATTCAATTACGAAATTCACATTGGAACCCCCAGCCGGAAGAAGTACATTTTCGTGCCACGACTGATATCGATAGTCAAGGTTATGTCAATTGACGCGATTTTAACAAGATTTTATGAATTTATGTATAAAAATGGACCTCATTTGATAATTTTTTTTTTTTTGAGTAGTTGCAAAATAGCGCCAATAACTAGTTTCTACTTACGCCTATCACGGAATCTGCGGTCAATCGTCACAAAAAGCAAAACTAGGTTTTCTCGCATCACCAAACGCGCGTAAAATCGTAATTTCTTTAATTAGAAAACGCATAATCTTTTAACCAAATAATGTTAGCTAGCATTTGAAAAGATGCACTTTACACTTAAAGCAATATCTTGTCAAATACTTTCACTAATATAGTTATTTCACGGCAGAATTAAGGAGCCCGCTACATTGGTCCCCAGGTAGACTAATGGGAACACTACACAAATTACGAAAATACCGGCCACTCTTTAAATGAAACCGGAATATAGAGGGCTACGCCCGCAATCCGAGGGTTTTGTAGCAAGCGCTTATTTTGGTATATAAATATCGGCTCCTTGCTCTTCTTGATATCACTCAGATGGATAGAAAGAACGTAATTAAAATGTGTTACCCACTTACATTTTACATGCTAATTCATATTACGTGATTGTAACGAAACTTAGAACATATTATTGCTTAAGTTGTTGGTTATCGTTGGCCATCAGTACTTTTGACCTCGAACGTGTTTAAGGCGTGCAAGGGTGTGCTAACTGTAACTATACAAATAAACTATTATTGACCTATTCTGAGAAGATATACAAATTCCACTATTTTCAATTTTATATGTTTTTGGAAACCCACTTCCTGTAAGTTTTCATAATTCTAAGTATAATGGTCTCAAAATGCAGGCAAGGAGGGGGGGTCAAATTACGAACTAATATTTTCTCCTCCCCCACTGTTCCCCTTTCTATAAATTTCGAGAAAATGCGAAAAAATGGAATGTACTCATCATTACCTTTCTCACGACACCTCATTTGCTTATATCAGTCGATAAAAAAATTTGACCTTAATTTCGCCTCTATGTGGACCCCCCCCCCCCCCTTCCTTCCACCCGGTAAAGTTGGCCAATTAAGACACAGCGCCCCCAAAAATCTTTCCCCTATAAAAAATGATTAATTAAATAACTGCAATTCGCACTACGAAAAGCAACATGAAAGTATAGTAGTACTCACACCTATGAGGCCGGTAGGTGAATTTTTTGTGTGGATAGTGTCAAAATGCCGAACTTTAAATGAATGTACTATTATTAAATATTATGTGATTATAATGAAACTTAGAGATATTATTGTTCATGATGTTGGTTATCATTGGCCATCAATATTTTTGACCTCGGGTACGCGTAAGGGGTGCAGTGTTGTGCTAACTGAAACTATAGAAATGTACTATTATTAACCTTTTCTGATGAAATTTCAAAATTCTAGAAATCTAGGTTTTCTACACTAGTAAAATGGCGCTTTTCTGTAAATTTTCATATTTCTAAGTATAACGGTCTCGAAATGCAAGGGGGGGGGGGGGGGGACAAACTCGGATGACATATTTTCCCCTCTCCCTCTTTTCCCGTTTCTTCAAATTTGAAAAAAATTTCAAAAATGGAATGTACTCGACGGTACCTTTCTTATGATACCCCACTTGCCTGTACCAAACGAAAAAAAAATTTCGACCTTCATTTCCCCTCTATGGGGACCTCCCCTTAAAGTTGACCTATTACGACGATTCGCTTTCTCCGGCGAATTATAGTAATTCTACACATTCCTACAAAATTTCATGTATGTAGCTTCAGCCGTTCCTGAGATATTCCATGGAAAGACGGACAGACGGACAGACGGACAGACAGACATTTGACCGATTTCATAAGGGTTTTGTTTTACTACAAAACCCTAAAAAACAAATCACTCCACTGTAATTATCACACAATTGGCAATTAACTACAATTCATCGGAAATTACATAACTCACGTCATCTTGTAAACTATGCTTTTGAAATTACATTTTCGACGATTTTGTTCAATCATGGCCATTTCATTTGCTCTATACAACACCATGTTGGCAATATTTACACTTTTCAAAATACCGGCAGTTAAAACGAACTTCATTTAACATATCTATTATATCCCGAGATCAAAATAGACATACTTTTATTGAAAATTATCGATTACACTTTTATTCCGATTGAAAATTGAACCAAATTGAAAAGTGCGGATATCATGTGTTGATTGAGAGAATTAATCTCCGAACACCAGATGGAATGTATGTGCAGGGTTGTGGAAAAGAATTGTTGTGGAGAAATTATTTCTACGATGTGGAAAATTTTGCTGAGTTGTGTGGAATGAAAGCAAATAGAACTTGGGGGAAATGTTTACTAGAATTAATTAAGTAGTTTGTACGTACTGAAATGGGGAAAACGTAAGAAATTGCTTAAAATATATTGGTGACAGAAATATTTCAAAGTTTATCGATATTGGAAAATGCTGTGGTCAACCACGTTTTTTGTAAAAATGAGAAAGTGGACGAAGCTTTCTCAATTTTGTCTATGAATATGAAAGTAATGTGAATGTATTGCCGACTTCACTGCTCTTCATATTTAGAAGATGCCGTGTTGACTCCATTGTATAATTCCTCCATGCTTTAAACCCATAAATGAACGGCTGTGTGTGATTCGCATCAAGACTCGATTCTTCAATCTCTGGCTCATCAATGTGCACGCCCCCACTGAAGTTAAAGAAGACGCAGTAAAAGACGAGTTCTTCGCCCGCCTTGAAACTCTCTTCGACTCACTTCAAACAAACGACGTCAAATTGCTGCTGGGAGACTTTAACGCGAAAGTCGGAAATGAAAGTTGGCACCGGGGCACCACTGGAGGCCACAGTCTCCATGAAGAATGTAACGACGACGGCCAGCGACTTATCGACTTCGCCTGCAGCAGGAATCTAGTCGTAAGCTCTACGTGTTTCCCGCATCGACGCATTCACAAGCAGACCTGGAAGTCTCCAGACGCACATGTCGTCAATCAAATTGACCACGTGCTCATTTGCAGGAGATGGGCGTCTAGTGTGATAGATGCCGCTCCTATCGAGGAGCAAACTGCGACTCAGATCACCACTTGGTGAAGACGTCCTACAGATGTAGAATTCTCTCAGTGCACCAATCGAGGATCAGCCCTCCCAAAATCTTTGCGGTTGATAATTTTCTGAGTGATGCTACAGCGGTGGCGTATACCACCGGCCTTGAGGAAAGACTATCACCTATGCTACACAACATCAGCAACACAGGCATCCATGAGTTCTGGGAAGAACTCAAGGGTACCATCAAGGATGTCGCAAAGAAGGTCGTGGGATATAAAGCCCGGCGAGCGCGAAATGACTGGTTCGACGAAGAATGCAAATATTCACTTGACGCGAAAAACGAGGCCTACAGACAATGGATTCAACGAGGAACCAGAGCCAGAAGAGAAAAATATGACGAGCTACGGCGAATATCAAATAGAATAATTAGACGTAAGAAACGTAAATACTTTGACGAGCAGTTGCTGAACATAAACGAAAACTTAGCTAATAGAAACACCAGGCAAGCGTACAAACTAGTAAATACAATTAAGAACGGCTACCAACCCAGGACTAGCCTTTGTAAGGACAAGGAAGGAAACATCATCAGCGACACCGATGGTATTAACAAACGATGGGCCTCTTATTTTGAAGAGCTTCTAAACCGACCATCTAACATCCCCACACAGGAAGCTCTCGACGATATTGTTGATCTAGGCCCACCCATTCAACCCCCGACAGTAGAGGAAGTTGATCTCGCCTTGCGGTCACTAAAACGAAATAAAGCGCCGGGCGCTGACGAGATTCCAGCTGAACTGCTAAAATTCGGTGGAACGAGTCTAGTTGATGCCATACATCAATTACTCCTGCGAGTATGGGAGAACGAGGAGATCCCAGACGATTGGCGCAGAAGCATCATCTGTCCAATTCATAAAAGGGAGATAAACTGCGGTGTGAGAATTACAGGGGCATCTCACTAGTTTGTACGTCCTATAAAATTTTGACGAAAATTCTGGAAAATAGAATAAAACCGTACGCAGAACGAGTCATTGGCGAATATCAAAGCGGTTTCAGACCTGGTCGCTCCACAACCGATCAGCTCTTCTCAGTCAAACTGACACTCCAGAGGTGCTGGGAATACAACGTAAACGTATACCAAATCTTTGTCGACTTCAAGCATTATGACCCATCTGATTGTCTTCTCTTGCTACCCAAATGTACACGCACAAAATTTCGCCTCTCCATTTGGTTCGATTGAATATTGAATAAGGTTTTGAAATATGTTTTATGCCCATACAGTTACAAATTTTCTACAAACCATGAATTATTCAAATAAAATGTTAAAAAAAGAAAAAACAAAGAAGAAGTCTAAATGGAGGACCGAACTCGCAACCCCCCTGTGGAAGCCTCATAGACCAACCTATCAGCCACTGAGCTCTTCTAACCGCGTCGTACATATTACGTGATATACGACACGACCGGGAACAATCAAAACGGAGTTGTTTCGCCTTATATTGGCCGGCAAACACAACATGGGTACGAATTTTAACATCACGAATGGAAATTAGAAGGTGCAATTTGCCGATGCAAAATTCTGTATTTGTTCTTGGCGCCAGTGGCAACATAGTACGGAACCAGTTGTTCGGGCAACGACCATCGACAACCATATCACGTATAGGCGCTTAACATGCTGTCGCCCTTAGCAGGTCGATGATCGTCGCCCGAAAAGTTGATTCCGTGTTATGTTGCCACTGCCGCCAAGCCAGAACAAATACAGTGCTGTCGCTCTTGTGACTGCCAAGGGCAACGGCATGTTAAGCGCCATATACGTGGTATGGTTGTCGATGATCGTTCCCGCAAAACTGGTTCCATATCATATTAAAAATATTCCATTCGATCCTGCAGTCTACACGGTGGGTGATCGATCTTCACCGAATTTTCCGCCTTGCCGACAGTCGCAGTCGGCACCCGCTGCATACCAAAATATTATCGAAATGTGGTGGATTATATGAGGATCAACTGTGAAATTTGTACACCCGACAACCAATTCTTCATTGAAAATATTGGAATCGATGCTGCTATGAGCCCGGCGGGCCATCGATCTCTTCCGTCGTGATTCTCGCCTTGCCGACAATGGGAGGCCGCTCTTATAACCAGAGTTGTTCATTTTCATGTAAAATAAAAAAATATTTTTTTACATTTTTACGGTAAAAGAAGTAACAAAGTATTAAATAATGTAAAAAATAGGTAAAAAATGTAAAATTTGTAAAAATTGTCTTCTTCTTCTTCTTCAGAACTGTCAATCAGTTGCTATTTAAATGTTCGCTTAAGCAGTTCGTGTTGTGTTTCAGTGATAAAATGAGTAGCGGTAGGCCGTCCACAACTCAATTTCAACAATTGAATTTCACTCTCAGAAAAGAGGGGAAAAAATATAGTGCATTTTGCAACTTTTGTTCCAAGACGCTTCAAAATACGGCAAGTGCACGGTTGGCTGCATACAGGTAAATTTTCCATTCACTACGTTTATATCGCGGGACTATGTTTCAGTATTAATTAATCCCAGCTAACTCTCCATGATGTAAGCATGTCGGATTAGTTGATTGGATTAGCTCTTATCTCTACTTGCGATTCGGTATTGGACTAAACGATTTGGATTGAGTTTGCATTTCCGTTGTTGACGGTTGCTTTTCTCTGTGTATGTTTTGCTTGAATCGGCGATATAAAAGCGCTTTTCATTAGAAGTTCTTTTCATTTATAAAATTCTCCTTAAATCCAAGCGAATAGGCTAACATCTGACATTTTCCATGCTCAGTACCGGCCGGTATAAACACTCCACGAATTAGAACTACGTAAATCTATTATGATCTAGTTAATACTCTTTTTAGTTCCACGATATAAACCTGGCCATTGGTTATTATTTTATTTTATGCTAAGACTTTATATATTTTTAATACAGAAAGCGTTGCATAAATACGGAGGCGGAGCCAGAGTGTGGAGATGCGAGCATTGAGGAATACATCATTGAAGATTCTGGACAATTGATTCCGGTAATTTTAAAGTACTTTATATTATTAGAAGTTCGCGGTCTCACTTAATGTGGCGCTTTTTAGTTCGAGTCGATATCCAGTGGCGGCAATGATGTGTTGATTTTAACCGACATTTTTTGGGATTTTTTTTTTCATGCAGAACTTACTTTTACTTTGTGACGAATTTCAATACATAACGAATAAAATTTACCAAAACTTAGAGCGTATTCTTATTTCAAGAATAGAGGGGGCTGTGAAGGCCATATGCAACGAGAGTGAGAGTTAATTGTAGTACTGAGTGCTTTCAGAAGGCGCAGTCATTTGGCAACGATTCGGTAAATATGTTCTGAGTTAACTCTGCTTAGACGAACAAAAAATAAAACACGGAAAACAAGAAATCAGGAGTATTAGAAATCGGAATTCCTCATACAAATAAGTTTTTTACATTTTATTTTTTTACGTGGCGTAAAAAAACATTAACGTCAAAAAATTATTTTTTTACATGTAAAAAATCGTGTAAAGAATGTAAAGTAAAAAACCGGAACAACGCTCCTTATAACTCAGCGGGTTCGCATTGCCGGTCGCCGACGCCGTTGTTCTGGTTAAACGTGGCTTTATTATATGTGGTAGAATTTCGGCGTCACGGCCAATGAAGAAGAAGACACAGGAAGTAGTCATATCGAAAAAGGATTCCATCCTTGTTGATGACGTGACCCAAGAACTTTAGTTCCGTGCATCCAAATCGGCATTTGGTTCTGTTTCCTCTTAGTTTGAACTCACGTAGAGTTGCAAACACTTTCTCGAGTGACTCGTACAGTTCACTGAAAGTTTCTCCTAGTATTAGCAGATCATCCAGATAAACTAATATTTTACGTCCATAGCATTTCAACTTGAAGCGATCCATGAGTCGTTGAAATGTTGCTGACGTATTTCGTAGTCCGAACGGCATTCGTTTGAAGCGGTATATTCCAGTCGGTGTACAGATTGCGGTTTTGTCCATATCATCCGGGTGCATGGGGATTTGCCAATACCCAGAGTGCAGATCCAAGGCGGCCATGTATTGGTTTTTGCCTGTTGCATGTAGCAAATCGTCTAGGCGGGGCAGTGGATACCGGTCGGCTTTCGTGATGGCGTTGAGCTGGCGAAAATCGGCGCAGACCCGTATTCCTCCATCCTTCTTAGGGACTATGACGATTGGCGATGACCATGGGGATTCGCACGGTTCGATGATATCGTCATCCAGCATCTGTTGCAGCTCCTGCTGGACTCGTTCCTTCTGTGTTCGGGTCGATCGATACGGTGGAACAGCGATTGGCGCGTGATCTCCGGTGTCGATTCTGTGTTCGGCGAACTTCGTTGCGGGTCCTTTCCGTACGAAGATGTCGGCGTTCTTTTCCAAGAGCTGATTCAGGGTATTCCTCTCGGACTCCGTCAGTGTTTGTCCCTCGTCCTGACGCAACTGGATGATGTCCATGCTCGCGATTCCGACAGTAGCGTTGTACCAATGATCCTCCAATTCCATGGGCTCGTGTGATCTTTGGTCGGCGTACTCTTGATGGGCGAAATAGGTGGTGGACCTATCATGGCTTCCAAATATTTGTGGATGTCGTTGCAGGGCGATGCTGATCGTTCCGGGGCTCTTTTCAATGGAGAGATGAATGGTAGCGGTTCCATTGCTGTTATCTTCTCCAACAGTTCGGGTGTACTGATTCTCTCGTACTGTGTCTCATGGGTTGGTGTCCTCATGTTGACCTGAGCGAAGTCGTAGTACGGCACAGTATTGTTGTGTACGATGATATTTCCTTCGTTGTAGGTAAACTCGTACTTCTGTCGGGGGTTGTCCACGAAGTTCCAATGCTTTTGCGGGATATTAAGCTCGATGCCGGCGTCCTCGATAAAGTCGCATCCCAACAGCGTGCGGTTGTCTCGCGATCCGGGGAGTACCAATAGCTGGGTTGGAATCCTTTTTCCTCAATGTCGATGATAGTGAATGCTACGTCTTCTTTCCGTTCGATGCCATCCGCGAACACGGTGGTCACCTCTTCTTGACGGAAGGCTGCTCCTTTCTTCAGTAGTAGTTTGTATAGAGCAGTACTCGCGATGCTTGTTTTGTCTCCTGTGTCCACGAAGACGCATCCTTCTTCGCCTTTGATGACGACGTTGATGGCAGGGCGGCTGCTTAATTTAATCCTGTCGGGCGTCCTGATGTTGGCGGTGCAGAATCCTACTGCTGGCTTTGTCGTGGGGTTTTTAGGAGAGCATTTCGGGCATTCCGCTCTTACGAATCCTGGGTTCCCACACCCGTAGCACTTCAGCGGCTGTGCTGTTTGCGGCGCGCTTGCGTTTGTTTCTCGTCGGCTTTCCTTTTTTTCCGACACTCTGCAATGCTGTGACCGACCATGCGGCAGAACTTGCAGCGTTCTTTCTTCCCGCGGTCGTTCTCGGCGTTACCGTGCAGTTGTTTTAGCTTCTTCTCCATTCGCTCGCGCTCGAACAGCTTGTGTTCAGCTTCCCGGGCAAGAAGTAGCAGTTCTTCGAATGTGATTATTTTGTCGCGGTATAGTTGCTCACGAACTTGTAACCTGATATTCGAGAAGGCCAAATCAATTTGCACTTCTTCCGTGTGTCTACCCTGCGGTAGCTGAGCGAGGAGGCTGCGCGCTCTACAGATGTAATCGTCTGTAGTAGTCGCGTCGCTTTGCTTATTCGCAAAGATGTCTGCGTATATCTGGTAAGACGGCTTGACGGGAGCGAGTGTTCGGCGGATATAGGTGACGGCATCTACCCATGTACGAACATCGTTTCTTTTCCCTGACCACCATTGAGCGGCTATTCCTTCGAACAGAAGGGGTAAACCCTCTAGTGCCATTTCATCCGACATATTTTCAGACCTCTTGAAAATATTAATCTTCGTGATGAAGTCTTCCACTGTGGCAGCGTCACACACACGTGTGCCATTATACCTAGCAGTGCAGCTAGTGAAATTTCTCTTCCTTCCTTCGGAACTGGGAACTCGCATTGTCGACAGCAATGCTTCGAATTGTTCCGCTGAGAGATTCATATCAGTCGTTTTCTTAGCCGGTGTTTTCCGGGACATTCCTTGTTATAGCTCGTGTTTACTGGTTTTACTGGCCTCTAGTTGGGCGCCAAATGTAACGTGGAGAGGTGGAGGTCACGTCGGAATGAGTGGAATTCGCAGTAATAACACAGTAGAGCGTATAGTTTGAATGATTTATTAACTAAGTAATGACTTGACAATGAAATTGATAATCTGACGTGTAGTGCTGTCCGTGTGGTCCAGTGGTTGTACGCACACGATGCAGTTACTATTGATGACTTAACTACAAGAATACAAGGATTAGTGCTGTCCGTGTGGTCCAGGCGTTGTACGCACACGATGCAGTCACTATCGCAAGGATGTAGGTTGATGGGCACAGTCCGTATAGTCCAGGGGTTGTACGTATACGATGCTTATGCTTGGGCGCTTCGAGAAGAGGTCCTGATATCCAGATGTTGGATGATCCGATGCCAGTGCTCGAATGCCTGTGGATGCTGATCACGGATCGCCTTATATACCCGTCGGTATGCTTGTGTGGGTGTCGCTTACACTAGTCGATGCGTTGTCGTAGATCAGCGTAGGCGGCTGTGTGTGCTTCGTCCTCTTCTGACGGTGGTTGGTTGCTCACGTGATCGTAGCGTGTGTACTCGACTGCGCGTGCGTGTATCGCACCCTTCTGATGGCGGTTGGCTGGTCACGTGGTCGATGCGTGTATGCTGTTTGTATCTTGTGGGCTGATGCGTGTCGTGGACTTGGTGAAAATTGTGTGTGTGGCGTTACAACTTATATTATGTTTACACAGATTACTTAATCTAATATAACGTCTACATTATGGCCAGATTACTTCACACTCTTGGTGTGGTGAGTTTAAAATTGTATGTATTTGACAGTTTCAGATTATTTCATCTGGCACAGAAGAAGGTATCTGGTTGTAGTTTAAACGTAATATTAGCCGGATGTTTTAATTTGAAACTGTAAAATACATACAATTTTATACTCACCACATCCAAATTACGCACACTCAATGCTTAGGCTGCGCGCATGTTGGCTCACGTTCGCGTGTCGCGTTCACGTGTTTGCTGCCAAACGGTTTGGGTCTATGGTTTGCAACCAAAGATGCGAATCTGTCAATGTGACAAATGCTCGACTATTGTCGTATCAACAAATTGGGCTCATTATTTTGCTTTAAAACGGATAATTAGGTAAGAATTGAGTGGCAAAACAAACGACTGGAGAGTAGTAGGATGTACATAAGCATATATTTCATACTAAATTATTGGCGTTAACACACAATAATGAATCCAATTTGGTGATACGACAACAGCCGAGCATTTGCCAAATTGACAGATTTGCATCTTTGGCTACAAACCATAGACTCAAACCGTTTGACATAAAACACGTGAACGCGACACGTGAACGTGTGCCAACTTGCGCGCAGCCTTAATTTCGTTTAAAACGAAGGTGAGTATGTACATGGCTATTTTCGCTTTCCTTCGCATACCTTATTTCGGTTTGAAATTGTGCATAGCCAGAAAAAAAAATGTTGGATGCAGATATGCTAGTACGAAACGGCTGCAGGTACATGTACAAAGAGTGAAACGGGCAACCTATGTAGGTCTACATGCGGGGGTTCGCAACGCCCTAGGCGGGGAGCTAGCCCAGCTCGTTCCAAACCGAAATTATCCATGCACACTTGTGCGATACTGCGGGTTGTGAATTAACAGTCGTTTGTGTGGGCTTCGCTCGCTCCGCGCTTAAGGGATCACAACCCTCAGTATCGCACAAACATGAACGCCCGCTTCGCTCGCTTTGGGCAGTGCATGGCTATTTTCGTTTATATCGCATGCGTCAGTTCGATTTGGAACCGATATTATCCATGCATAGCTTATTTCGTTTATTTTCCGATGAATACTTTCCAAACAAATGTATCTATATGGATTATTTCGTATGCCCTATTTCGCTATGGCTTATGTCGGTGCCCCCATAAATATGCAGTTTCACTATTAGGCGAAATCCGAGACTGAGTCTCATGAAGTTGCGCACGAGGAACTCACAGCAAGCCGCCGGATATGTCAAACCTGCTGATTTCGAATTTGAAGTCAAAAATTAAAACGACCTCGTAGTTTTCATTCTAAATTAATTCCCACTTTTACTACGAGTAAACTATGAATTCCGTTAACAGAATATACCGATTACACAATCGATACCTATTGCATGTATGAGTCCCCACAAAACGTACCAAAATCAGGGACGCCTATGACTTCATTTCAATTAACGTAATACGTACAAACCATCCTCTCTATTATCGTCTCCGCGGCTTCACCGAAATTGGATGGTGATGACTCCATAGTATATTTCCTCCATGGTTTGAAGTCAGTAATATGCGGTTTGAGGTGAATGTTCACTATAAATGCTACTCCAAACTTCTTGCGGCCCGATGGTTTGCCACTTTTAAAAATTGTATGCGATTTTCATTAATCTCGCTGCCAATCCAATTTGTTTGTGGCTCAGTTTGTACTTTTCGACCTGTTGAAGGAGGGCCTTCTCGGCCCCTGGTTTGTTCAGGGAGCGTACATTCCAGGATCCGAAAGAATAATCCTTTAGTCGTTTGCGTGGTCGTCGTTGTTGATCCGTCTAATCCGAGGCTTTTGTTCCAGTTTCTTGACATGGAGTGGTTTTTGCAAGGACGAGTTGTCAGCACGTCGCTTAACCCCATTCAGGGGATGGCCTCGGAGATAGCTGCTTCAGATGGTTTAATAAACGTGGTGAAGCTCACACAACTATGTTGCAAGTCCAGCTACGTAAGTCATTCCATCCTACTAAACCTGAGACGCTTAGGTGTTGGTCAGCCATTCAGGCTACAGCTATCTGCCTTTTCCAAACTGTCTTATCGCTAAGACATTGGCCGTCAGCGATTTGATACACTGCCGTTACCAGGGGGCGCCCACGCGGAGGATTATGGAAAAGGTCTTTGCCCCCTAATCAGATGGTCGCGACCCCAAAATTCAACCACATACATACTGTATGTAAAACCTTGTTTAACCATAACAATGGCTGCGGCGACCGAACGCTTTCCCACTGTCGGCAAAGCGAGAATCACGACGGAGGGGATCAATCGCCCGTCGGGTTCATTGCAGCATCGATTCGAATATTTTCAATGAAGAATTGGTTGCTGGGTGTATAAATTTCACAGTAAATCCTCGATCTACCACATTTCGATAATATTTGGGCTATATATGTATATTGGTATGCAATCTGAAAACATTTTCAAAAGGAATATGATTATTTCGTTCAACAGTAAGTGCGAATGTGGAATGAACCCATATAGCAGAACTCGATGGCTTAGCAGCTGCTCTATCAGACTATCGCACGGGAGTCCCCGGGTTCGGTCCCGACTGGGGGCGGCTTGACTTTTTTTTATACCATAGTTATACCCTAGACTTTTAGTATAGGGTATATTGTTTTTGTCACGACGGAAATATGTAACACCTTAAAGGAGGCTCCGGAGGTATAGCAATGTATATATATAAATGATCAGGGTCACCTCCTGATTCGATTAAGCCATGTCTGTCTGTCTGTCTGTCTGTCTGTCTGTCTGTCAGTCTGTCTGTCTGTCTGTCCCTTCGCACGATAACTTTCGATAGAATGAAGCTAGAGCCTTGAAATTTTGGTCAAATGTTGGAAGTGTGATCTAGTTGGATGGTATTGAAAATGGGCATGATCAAGCCATAAGAACGCCTACCTCCCCTACATATGTAAAATACATAAATGTATCTGTAACTTCCGACTAAATAAATATGAAAAGCTCTAGCTTTGGTAGATTACTCGTGAGGGTAATCTTATAAACTCCTGGGAAAATAAAATCGATCAGTTGAAAACTAACGGTAATTTTCTTACAAAGAGCCCCGTACTACCCTACTTTTCGGGTTTTTTGTCTATAACTCTTGAACCAATTGACGTAGACGCCTGATTTTTGGCATGTAACCCTGGGGTAAGAAGATGCTTGAGTTCTAGTAAGTTGGGCATAATCGGATCAAAGGAACGCCTACCTCCCCTACAAATTTAAAAAAATTGAATTTTCCTTTAATTACGATAACTTTCGATAGAATGACACTAGCGAGTTGAAAATTTGACAAAATGTTGTTAGTAGCATCTACTTTGTTGGTATTGAAAATTGGTAAGATCCGACTCAAGCAACCCCTACCTCCCCTACAAATGAAACTTCAAATAAGCGATAACTTTTGAAAGAATGATACTACCGAGTTAAAAATTTGGTGGAATGTTGCTAGTAAGACCTACGTAGTTGGTGTTGAATATGGGCAAGATCCAACCCAAGGAACCCCCACCTCCCCTACATATGAAACTTCAAATAAGCGATAACTTTTGATGGAATGAAGCCAGTGACTTGAAATTTTGGTCAAATGTTCGAAGTGAGATTGAGTTAGTTGGCATTAAAGCTGGGTAACATCCGATCAACGAAACCCCTACTTCCCCTACAAACGAAACTTTAAATGAGCGATAACTTTCGATAGAGTGAAGTTAGAGACTTGAAATTTTGTTTAAATGGTTGTAGGGTGATCTAATTGGTTGGTGGCAATGATGAGCAAGATCCGACCTAAGGAACCCTTACCTCCTCTACAAGTGAAACTTCAAATAAGCAATACCTTCCGATAGAATGAAGCTAGCGACTTGAAAAATTCGACAAATATTGTAGAATGGGTTAGTTAGTTAATTGATTTTGAGAATGGTCAAGATCCTAATGAATGAGTGCCAACCTCTCCTATGAACTGGCCATATAGGAGACCCTTTCTTAATGCATATGGTCGTTGCCAATTGGTACTTTTGGTATCTCCACTAGGTCTGTACAAGTCTAGGGTACCTATATATACGCTTCGGACTGGTTTTTTTTTAATCTTGCTACGTTTTGTATTGAAATTTTTTAGTTCGTGTTTATTTCATTGGTGCTGGCGATCTTACAAAGTATTACTAATATTAGTAACAAGGGCTAATAACGGTCGACGTGAAAAAGATTTTACCGTGCGGTGATGTGAAATAAAAAATGTTATAAATTAGAAAATTGCAAAAACTAGTACAAAAGATACAGCAATGGGCAAAATTTGTGCTGGAAGCCTTGACAAGATTTTTGAAATTTACACTTTTGACGCGCGGTAATCTTAGCACGCATTTAGTTTTTTATTTCTAAATATATCTTTTTCAAATTTCGCACTAATCAATAGTACCTTTAGTCAAATTACCTTCCCGAATTTGGTTGGAATTGGACTACTCTATCATATAGCTGTCATAGGAACGACCGTTCTAAAAGCAGGTTTTTGTTAGAAAAACTTTTTTATTTCTGATGATATTTTAACCGAATTTCATATTATTCAATCATATTGACTGCCAAACGTTTCTAAATTTGGTTTAAATCGGCCCACTATTTCATATACCTCTCATAGGAACAGTGAAATCGGAACAAGTTTTACTACTAATTTCAAAGTGGCAAATGAAATTGACGTTGGATTTCCAGTTTGCGATACATCAGCTGTGCTACGGACTGGATTACAATTCAGACTACTACTCACCCCGATCAGGTTGTTGACGAGCTGAGCTGAACCCTCATCTCTTGTTCCACTTTGGGAGGTTGCGACACTTTTGATGGCCACGGGACCTCATTGGTTGCTTTTTCTGTTTGGGTTAAGAGGCCAAGGGTGCAAACCATCTGGGCCCGGAGCGTTGCATGAGCCGGTCGACGGTCATTGCTAGCATTTTCCTGTGATTCGTTTCTTAGGTCGTGGGACCCAATTTCAACCTTTGCTATGTGATTGTCTGTCTGTCCCAAGGCACATGATAATTGTTGTCTATGTGATGGCTGGGGCAACGAGCTGGCAAAAACCCCGTCCTCATCTCCCGAAACTAAGCTGTAACAAGCACGTGCTGCCGCTTAGCTCGTTGTGAAGCATTCGCTTCTTGCGCCGCTGGACCTTCACGGTCGATTTCGATAAATTACCGGGTCCGTCCCTAAAATACCATCTGGTGACCAACTTGCCCATTACAGTGGCCAGAGGAGAGTTTGCATAGTGTTCGTTTGTTTACTATCCGGGTTACTACTTATCTCTCGGCTTTCAAGTGGTTGTAGTCCTGCTGCACGACAGCTTAACAACAACATTCACATGTCCGCACATTTTTTTATATCTAACATTTATTCTTATCAACGTTTCAGTCTAAATTCAACCTTTCTCTTCTCATCACTGCTTTAGTTTGATTTCCTTACTTGTCAGTGATTTACTTAGCTTCACTTTTTTGCTTGGCCTTGATTCCCTCGTTTGTCACTGCTTCAGCTTCTTTGCTTTTCACTGTTTCGCTTTTCTCACTTATTAAAACTTCCATTTGCCGCCCTTGCATATCACGCCTTCGGTTCGCTTTGCTTTTCTATCTTATTACTGCTTTGTTTCCCTTTCCAGTTTCAGTTCATCATCATTTCGATTCGCTTCGCATATATCACTCATCGCTGCTTCGTCTAATTTTTTTACTGATCCTTGCTTCCTTTTCCCTGCTTGTTTCTCCGAAACCAGTTTATGCCGACGAAATGTCAACTGGGCCACATGGAGCTGTTGACGCGTTATGCTCCACAAGGGATTAGGGCAATTGAGATCACTGCTTCACTTTCCAAGTCAATGCTTCACTTCCCTTTCTTTATTATCACAGCTTATGACTCCTTCGCATCACTTTCTATATTTAATACTGCTTCGGTTTAATTGATTTTTCTGCCTCATCTTACGAATACTCGTGCTTATCAGCAGCTTATCACATGTTAATAATTCGTTTGAAATAACGTTATTAACACGCCATGCCTCAGGTTACCAGCAGTTGATTAATTTATTTTCAAATAAAAATTTAAAAAACGTATTTTTCTGCGCGTCTCTTACTCTGTGTACAAGTTGCACCCTTTTATATAGGTGGCTCCAGCACGATTTTTGATGGATTTTCACCGTTATCAAAAAAAAATCATCAGCAAATGTAAAACAGTCAAGTTTTACATTTGCTGATGATTTTTTTTCTCAGCCTTGGCCACCAAAGGTGAAAGTGTCAACTTTTAAAGTAGCTTCTCCTCTTTACAGTGGTACTCAAACCTCTGATGGCCAAGCTGAGCAAGTTTAGGGTTTTGATTTCGCTCCAGCACTTTTCCGTGCATTTTGCGTGGTTTTTGCTGGATTGTCTCCGCCATTTTGACTGTTTTACATTCCCGGAAATTTTTTTCTCAGGCTTGACCACCAAAGGTGGCCAAGCCTAAAAAAGTTTAAGGCCATGATTTCAATAGAAAGTGTATATTCTTCTTTTAATCGGTCATTGAGCAACCGACCCTTACTTTGAGATATTGCCTCCACAAAGAAGAAATTCCGTTTAATTATAGAGGATTGGCATGTGGAATTCCAGACTATGTTTGGGTACCAATAAGAGTAAAGAGGCAATAGGCATGTTTTTTTGCGTAACCGTATAGGGTCCCTGCCCTGTTTGCGCAAAAAAATGCTCTAGGGTAGCATCCAGGTTAAATTCCGAATCGTGAAATTGTCTACACTGACGTCAAGTGGTGCGCCTCATATGTGGTGAAAATAAGTTACAAATTCGGATGAAATATTAGTTTGATTATCGGATCGTTTATTTATTGCGACAGCGGACATTTATAACCTTGGCGTACCGCTCTAACTTAACAAACATCATTCAAACGAGTTATTTATCAGTAACAGCTACAAGTGCAACTCTATTCAAATGGGTCGCGGGTTCGATCCCCAGCAAATTCTTATCTTTTTTTCCTTTTTATTTTGTTCTATTGATATTTTTAGTAGTCCTATTGAAAATATATTATTTAATAATAGGCATGGGCCCATCAAAGCAAGACGTAATATTAGTTTACCAATGGACTTGGTTGACTGGCAAAAACACAAGTATGCCAACATCAACATATTAGATTCCACGCGACACCGGAGCCATCTGTGTGTCATGCAGGTGGAGTTTCTTGAGGGGTTATAGCGTGTAGGGCAGCCACCCTACTAAGCTATCCAGGTTAATGTTGTTGCTGTAACGCGTGTGTTATTTTACCCTACACCTCATAAATTCCCAAAAAAACACGCCTAGTATTTATATCCAAATTTAAGCCATCTTTATAAAACACTCCATTTTCAGGGCACTCCTCTATATTTCGGCTTCATTGAATGACACCAAATTTTGGGACGTGTCCGCGTCAAAAACGCATAGTCAATCCCTTTTATCAAGTATGTAGTTTATTTTTAGTAATCCTAATACCAAAAATTATGTAATATCATGATATATAATAAATTTTATAAGTGTAAGAAAAGCTTCGGATAGTTGTTATGAAATTGGTTTCAAAGAATACCAACTATGTTTGGTCATATTGCGGTGCCACAAATCCCGATATGTAATCGAAACCAAAACTACAGTCTGAAAGTTGTAAATCTTTCATCAACAGAAGTTGAGTCGTACAGATTTTAATTCCCATTAGGAAAATTGATGTATCTGAGATGATAACCATTATGCAAGTAATTCGAAAGAAGTACATGGCTTAATCCTGAGTTAACTTATGCCAAAGAGGACTGATATTCTACAAGAGTGATCACTCCATAAAACTTTTGCATCTGCCAGTAGATTTGTATGTATTGACCAATAGTATAGATTACACAAGAAACCTCACTCCATACAACTTTAGCCTCCGCCGGTAGATTTGTATGTATTGATTCTCTTGTGTATCTATTCTGTGTAGTTTATACTATTTGTCGATACTATACATACAAATCCACTGGCAGAAGGGAAAGTTCTAGGGAATGATCACTCTTGTAGAATATCAATCCTCTTTGGTTATGCGATCCTAACGAAGTGATTTGGCTTGTCTACATTTATTAAACTTTCAGTCGTCATTGAAAGCTTTGGAACTTTCGACACAGAGCAGATATACTAAGAGTAGGAACTCAGAACAGATTTATTTTTAAAGCAGGATGCAAATAATCACACGCACACAAATAAGCCTCGCCACTCTAGAAGCAACGGCTACAATTTAAAGTAAACCGACCTTTAGAGTGATAAGGAAAACAACACATCAAATCAACTGTGTCTGTTGATTAAAAACCCAAAGGTTTCTCAGCTGCTATTGTATGTGTGACATGGTTCCTCAATTTCATATGTGTGAGTTTCCATTTTCGGCCATTGAATTTGTGCATTTCCATCTTTGTGGGCATGGCTTGTGGCAAGTGCACGATGAAACGTCTGTGATGAAAAAACGATTTATTTTAAAAATTTTACAAATTTTAAAAACACCCTAATAGCACCTCCACCACTTTAGAAAAAATCATTTTACATCATAATTCATATGCCATAAATCATATATCATACTAAATCATAGACCACATAGTACGTTTTTTTCTTTCCGGACATCCTAAAATGCGATCATAAAGATTCAGATTCGGAAAGGGCGAAACGCCTCGGGCCCGTGTTTTTCTCGGGGGCCCGAAAATTTTAAAAATTAAAAAAAAAGAGAAAAAAAAAAACGTATCTGCGCACTGAGCTTTTTTTTTGCTCCTTGCCCTTTCATACCACTCTGACGCACTGAGCTACCGGTCGCCATATATGGGCCCCTACAAAAGTTGAGTACCGGGCCCGGATTTTCTCTCGACGGCCCTGGAGGTGCATGCTGGGAACTGAATTCCGCGAAATTAATTTATGCCAACGAAACGTCAACTGGGCCACATGGAACAGTTGACGCGCTATGCCTGACAAGGGGTTAGGGCAATTGAATAGATTAAAAGAAACAGAGGCCAATTTCTCTCAATTCTTTCTCTCTCTCTTATGTAGAGATGCATTTGTTTAGAAATCATGGTCTGGGAAACGAATCTGAAGTTTCTTTTCCGGTCAATTTCCCTTATAAAGATCCAGCCAGATCACCGGAACTCTTTTATACTAGATCAGAGTTAGTGATCTTCAAAACGTAGCTATTTCATTGGCAATAGTAAGTTTAAATGTCATGTAGAGCAGCGCGGATATCTGTTGTGTGAATGTTTCTACTATCTCTTTTTCGTGGGAGAGATAAGTTAAACATTTTCGAACAAAAATGTTAATATGTACTAGCCTTGTCATGGAACAATTCTGTATGGTATGAGGAAAAATATAATGTTCAACTACTCAAAGGAACGGTACGGATTCGCGAAGCTTTGCCGGGGAAAACTGTACGCATCCGTCGCTGTGCCTCACTACTCTGGGTAATGAGGCCTCGTGTAAACTGATCAATGGCGTCGATCTGTACCCGAAGAGTGTGCATTTTTGGGTAAGTCGTAGGGACATTGCGAAAAACCGATAACGATGGCACGGAGGAGTAGAGTAATACATATATGTATGATTGTTAACGCGCTACACCCCACTAGCGGTTAAAGTGTATTCTTTTAAACACGATGCCGAACATAACAATATTTCCTTCTGGGAATTTGCAAACAAATATATGTATGTTTATATTTACGAATTTGCTTTATCCCAGGCTTAGTATATTTTCCCTTTAAAACATGCTGCAGCTTTCCTTTTTCACTCCCAGAATTGATTCCTCTTGCAGCATAGTGAAAGTCAATTGACGCCATCAATGGCAAATTTCTGTCGAGAACAGGAGTTCTACGAGGGGACACATAAATCCTGCCACGATACGGAATCAGAATAAATCAAATGTCACAATAAATATGCCAAACACTTTAAATAGGAGTTTCAGCATTAGGCCTATACGTGTCATGTTGGCTTCAACGGAGATTTCGATATTGAATGGAAAACATTAGTGTTTTTGGGGATAGACATTTCACCGCATTGTGTCGGTATACATACATACATGCATACACACGAGAACAAAAGATATGTTTATACGTTGAATCCAGTTTTAGCCAATGCGTCAATTTAGAAAAACAAACTGGCAAAAGTGTATTTACATACTTACATCATGATTGTAATACTGATAATACTCGTATATAGAAAATTAGGCAAGATTATGATTTTTATACCCTAGACTTATAGTTAGTATATTAGTATATATAGTATATTGTTTTTGTCACGACGAAAATATGTAACACCTTAAAGGAGGCTCCGGAGGTATAGCAATGTAAATATATATTAATGATCAATGTCGCCTCCTGATTCGATTTAGCCATGTCTGTCTGTCTGTCTGTCCGTCCGTCTGTCTGTCTGTCTGTCTGTCTGTCTGTCTGCCCCTTCGCTCGATAGCTTTCGATAGAATAAAGCTAGAGCCTTGAAATTTTGGTCAAATGTTGGAAGTGTGATCTAGTTGGATGGTATTGAAAATGGGCATGATCAAGCCATAAGAACGCCTACCTCCCCTACATATGTAAAATACATAAATGAATCTATAACTCCCGATTAAATAAACATGAAAAGTTTTAGCATTGGTAGATTACTTGTCAGGGTAATCTTGTACTTTCCTGGGAAAATAAAATCAATCAGTTGAAAACTAACGGCAATTTTCTTACAAAGAACCCCGTATTACCCTACTTTTCAGGTTTTTTGTCTATAACTCTTGAACCAATTGACGTAGACACCTGATTTTTGGCATGTAACCCCGAAGTAAAACGCTGCTCTAGTTCTAGTATATTGGGCATAATCAGATCAAAGAAACGCCCACCTCCCCTACAAATTTTAAAAAATTAAATATTCCTTCAATTACGATAACTTTCGATAGAATGATACGAGCCAGTTGAAAATTTGGTGGAATGTTGCTAAAATAGTAAGACCAACTTGGTTGGTATTGAAAATGGGCAAGATCCGACTCAAGGAACTCCCACCTCCCCTACAATTTAAACAATTAAAAGGCAGCAACTTGAAATGTTGGTCAAATGTTTAAAGTGAGATTGAGTTAGTTGGCATTAAAGGTGGGTAAGATCCGATCTAAGGAACCCCTACCTCTCCTAGAAATGAAACTTAAAATAAGCGATAACTTACGACAAAATAAAGATAGCGACTTGAAATTTTGATCAAATGTCTGTAGTGGGATCCAGTTGGCTAATATTGAAAATACGTAAAATCCGACCAACGAAACCCCTACTTCCCCTACAAATGAAACTTCAAATAAGCGATAACTTTCGATAGAGTGAAGCTAAAGGCTTGAAATTTTGTTTATATGTTTATTGGGTAATCTAATGGTGGCAATGTTGGGCAAGTTCCGAACCAAGGAACGCCTACCTCCCCTACAAGTGAAACTTCAAATAAGTAATAACTTTCGATAGAATGAAGCTATTGACTTGAAAATTTCGACAAATATTTGTAGAATGGGTTAGTTAATTAATTGATTTTGAGAATGGTCAAGACCCCACTGAATGAGTGCCAACCTCTCCTATGAACTGGCCATGTAGGAGACCCACTTTTAATGCATATGGTCGTTGCCAATCGGTACTTTTGGAATTACCACTAGGTACCACTATACAAGTCTAAGTTATATTCGCTTCGGACTCCGGGTTGGTTTTCTTTGTCGCGGGTCCTAAGCCTAAAGGCGCGTTCTTTTACAGCTATCCAGGTCAAGGGTAGGTAACCCGAGCTTTTGTTAAAAAAAACGATGTATCTGACCCATACAGGGTAGAAGCATGTATTTGACATGAACTGGATTTTGTCTCTGATAAAGTTTGGATTTTAAGTGGTGTCCACAGAGACATATAGAAGGAGATGAAACCCTCATTTACTGCACACAAAATTCTGGACGTAATTCCACCACATACGAACTAGTAAAAAGTAAACAGAGAGACACAAGCCCTCCACTGCGCAACACACGCGCAGTCTATATAGAAGCACAGGAAGCACAAAAGATGTCATCCCCTCTCCTATTTCTCCTTTATTAACAATAACATTCCATTTTTTCTCTCTGCCGCGGAACACCCGCCCGGTCCGGAATTGAGCACCAAATTAGCACCTATTTAGCACCTATATATATATTTATTTCATCTCAATTTTGCGTTTTTTTTAAGAAGTGGGGGTGCTAGCGTAACGTCGAGCTAGCACCCCAATATAAAATACTCAATTGTGGTGATTCGGCTGGAGCGCAAAATTTTTTAATGGAGCAGCAAATTAGCACCTAATTAGCCACTAATAATGCGATACGTTTCATCTGGATGTTGCATTGTTTAAAGATGTGGGGGTGCTAGCGTAACGTCAAGCTAGCACCCCCATATAAGATAATCAATTGTAGCGATTCAGCTGGAGCACGAAATTTTTGAATTGAGCGCCAAATTAGCACCTAATTAGCCCCTAATTATGCGATATTTCACATCTCAATTTTTTGTTGTGGGGGTGCTAAGTAAAACTTCAAATAAGAAATAACTTCCGATAGAATGAAGCTAGCGACTTGAAATATTCGACAAATATTTGTAGAATGGATTAGTTAATTTATTGATTTTGAGAATGGTCAAGACCCCACTGAATGAGTGCCAACCTCCCCTATAAACTGGCCATACAGGAGACCCACTTTTAATGCATATGGTCGTTGCCAATTGGTACTTTTGGTATCACCACAAGGTCTGTACAAGTCTAGGGTATACACGCTTCGGACTCTGGTTTAGTTAACAAAATAGTAGATAGGCTAGTCAAATTAAGCCAATTTTGGGGCTTTTTAATAATAACCAGGCCCGCTTCGGCCCGGAGTCCGAAGCGTATATACCCTAGACCTGTACAGACCTAGTGGTGATACCAAAAGTACCAATTGGCAACGACCATTTGCATTAAAAGTGAGGTCGGCACTCATTCAGGAGGATGTTGACCATTCTCAAAATCAATTAACTAACCCATTCTACAAATATTTGTCGAGTTTTTCAAGTCACTAGCTTCCTTCTATCGAAAATAATGGCTGAGTTGTAGGGGAGGTGGGAGTTCCTTAGGTCAGATCTCGCCCATCATTGCCACCAACCAATTAGATCATGCTATGAACACTTAAGCAAAATCTCAAATCTCTAGCTTCATTCTATCGAAAGTTATCGCTTATTTGAAGTTTCATTTGTAAAGAAAGGGGGTTTGGTTGGTCGGATTTTACGTATTTTCAATATTAACCAGCTGAGTCCTACTACAAACATGTAACCAAAATTTCAAGTCGCTAGCATTATTTTATCGTAAGTTATCGCTTATTATAAGTTCCATTTGTAGGGGAGGTAGGGATTCCTTGGGTTGGATCTGGCCTATCTATAATACCAACTAACTTATTCTTACTTTAAGCATTTGCCCAAAATATCAAATTGCTGGCTTCATTCTATCAAAAGTTATCGCCTATTTGAAGTTTCATTTGTAGGGGAGATAGGGGTTTCTTAAGACGGATCTTGCCCATTTTCAATACCAACAAACTAGATCTTACTAGCAACATTCCACCAAATTTTCAACTTGCTAGTGTCATTCTATCTAAAGTTATCATATTTAAAGTAATATTTAATTTTTTGGAATTTGTAGGGGAGGTGCACGTTCCTTTCATCTGATTATGCCCATTTTACTAACACTCACGCAGCTTCTTACTTCAAGGTTACATGCCAAAAATCAGGTGTCTACGTCAATTGGTTCAAGAGTTAAAGAGAAAAATCCTGAAAAGTAGGGTAGTACGGGGCTCTTTGTAAGAAAATTGCCTTTAGTTTTCAACTGATCGTTTTTATTTTTCCAGGGGAGTATAAGATTACCCTCACGAGCAATCTACCAAAGCTGGAGTTTTTCGTGTTTATTTAATGGGGAGTTATAGATATATTTATTTATTTTACATATGTAGGGGAGGTAGGCGTTTTCTAGGCCCGATCATGCCCATTTTCAATACCAACCAACTAGATCATACTTCCAACATTTGGCTAAAATTTCAAGACTCTAGCTTCATTCTATCGAAAGTTATCGTGCGAAGGGACAGACAGACAGACATGGCTTAATCGAATCAGGAGGTGACCCTGATCATTTATATATATACATTGCTATACCTCCGGAGCCTCCTTTAAGGTGTTACATATTTTCGTCGTGACAAAAACAATATACCCTATACTATAAGTCTAGGGTATAATGAGGGAAATATCTGGAAATAATTTTGATCCCTTTTGTAGATACTGAGTACAGGGAAACTAAGTTTGTACGGTCGTAGAAGGTGAGCTTAACTTTTGGAGGGCGAAAATTCGACAAATTTGAGCACTTTTTTAATATTATCGTTATAAATCCTAAACGGTGCCTTGGGTCGAAAAATCTCGCAGGAGTAAATTAAAGACCGTTGAATTCTGCGTTCAATGCATTGCTCAAAGTTGAAATTCAATTCAGTAGTGTATTTTAGTTAAAATCGATAGTCAAAAAATGACAATTTTCGAGGCTCCCGAGAAAAATTACACTTTTTCACTTTTCAAGCTCACAGATCTTTGCAACGGAAGCTCGAATTGGAAATGCTTGTCTGTGAAAGTTGGGGACAATTTGATTGTGAGCCTAACGTGGCCAATATTTTTCAATTCGGTCCATTTTTAGAGCAGCTATGTGCAAAAATTCAAAAATGAATGCTCATCGATTTATGCCTTAAAAGCTCTATCTCGGTAAGTATAACAGCTAGTTTTATTTTAGTCTCAAATTGTAGATAAATTACTCCAGTTAAATAAAGTTTTACAAGATTTATTGTGAGACCAATTTAGGCGATACTAAAAAGACACAGGTCAAGCCAAAAAATGGTGGTGTTAGGGGGGAAATAAAAAACTCGAGTTTTTAAGCAATGTACCAGCTCAAACAATATATCAAAAATCGAAACTACCCTAATTAAAGCAACCAGTGTTATAACATTTTGACTGACCAAAGTAATTTAACCTTTGCAAAATCACCGACTTTTTTTTAAAATTAAAACGCAATTACTCAAAAACTATACCCGCTAGCATATTCTAGTAAAAAGTGAATAGCAGGTAATATCCTACCCTAAAAACAGAAAAGAGCCTGTAGAAATCGGATAAACTGTTTATTAGATATAGCTCGAAAAAATAAGAAGAATATGTAGCCCACGATCAACATTTTGTTGTTCTATCTTATTTTTCTCGAGTTTTCACTTATATATTAATATATACTAATTTTATCAAAAATAAAATCTCCCTGTTTTGTTGTAAACAATTTGTTTTAACATTATATAATATTAATTTTTAAATTTCGAGTCATTTACAGCCCGTTAATCAAAAAAAAAAATTAATTTGTTCAAACTTTTTTTATTTTACTTTCCAAAGCCATATCTAATTAACAGTTTATTTGATTTCTACAGGGTATTTTCTGTTTTTAGGGTAAGATATTACCTGCGATTTAGTCTTTACTAGAATATGCTAGCGGGTATAGTTTTTGAGTAATTGCTTTTTTATTTAAAAAATAGTCGGTGATTTTGCAAAGGTTAAATTACTTTGGTCAATCAAAATGTTATAACACTGGTTGCTTTAATTAGGGTAGTTTCGATTTTTGATATATTGTTTGAGTTGGTACATTGCTTAAAAATTCAAGTTTTTATTTCCCCCCTAACACCACGGACCCCGCCACCATGGTGAAAATGTGCCTTATTGTTTGGCTTGTCCTGTTTCTTTTTAGTATCTCCTAAATTGGTCTCGCTCTAAAAATGGCCCGAATTGAAAAACATTGGCCACGTTAGGCTCACAATCAATCAATTGTCCCCAACTTTTACAGACAAGCTTTTCCATTTGGAGGATCCGTTGCAAAGATCTGTGAGCTTTAAAAGTGAAAAAGTGTGATTTTTCTCGGGAGCCTCGAAAATTATCGTTTTTTGACTATCGATTTTGACTACGCCACTGAACCGAATTTCAACTTTGAGCAATGCATTGAGCGCAGAATTCAACGGTCTTTAATTTACTCCTGCGAGGATTTATAACGATAATATTAAAAAAAGGGCTCAAATTTCTCGAATTTTCGCCCTCCAAAAGTTAAGCTCACCTTCTACGACCGTGCAAACTCAGTTTTTATGTACTCAGTATCTATGGAAGGGATTAAAATTATTTCCAGATCTTTCCCTAATTATTATTAATAATATTTAATTTGACTGGCCTAAGAAGAGAAGCACAACTAATGACAAAAGGTGTTACAAAGTTCCTAAGGATCTCGTCTTGATTCTCTGTCGAGCGTTCGCTTTGATCGTTAGTGCTGTGGTTAGGCGTTTTCCCCGTTTCTCTTAAAACTTGGAACGTTCTTGCAAACGTCCTATTGTCCGGAAGTTGTCTATAGGGGAAGCGTCTACTGTACTCCCGAATTGCTTCGCATCCGTTCCCTCCAGCAACGCCATATACGAACACCATATCGGCGTATTCACCATCAGTATTTATGACTACTTTGCCGTAACCCCTAGTGGGGCATAGTGCGTCAACTGCTTCTGGACGCCTTCGTAATTTGTTCTGGTCAACGGGGCGTAACAGCATGCCGTATGCGCATTTAACCTGGTTGATACGACGAGCGATGTCCTGCTCCGTACCGCCATTTTTGGCAACAATGCTACCCAGGTAGATGAAGTTGTCCACATTCTCCACAGGCTGCCTATTAATACTGATGGCAATATGTGTCGGATTTCTTTTTCGCAATAGCATGCTAAAAACCTTAGTTTTATTAATATTAATCTTTAGCCCAATCTTGCTTCCCTCCCTCTCGAGATCTAACGCCTGTAATGGACGGTTTGATGGGCATCCGAAGGTGCCCGTGGGGACGGATCCTAGGTAGCACAGTGACCGTGAAGGTCGGGTTGTGCCATCTGACGAAAAAAGGCCCCTCAACGAGCTAAGCAGCGGCCTATGCTCGCTGTAGCTCAATTCGGGAGATGTGGGCGGGGTTTTCGCCGCTCGTTGCCCCTGTCCTTTACGTATTAACAAAAATTCATAGGCCTGGGGAAGACAACACAAACAAGGGAGGTAAAAATCGGGAATAAAAAAAACAGTCGATAAGGATGGAATGGTTGGCGCACGGATCAGACCCCCACGCGGTCGAATCTGGGTCCGGCTGTAATGGGACCCTCGGCCTCTGGTTTCGTACCACCAACAGATCACTACTCATCAGGTGCTGCTTCGATCTTATGGTGGGAGCAGCACTACTAGACCATAATATGGTTCATTACAGGTGGTTCAGTACAGGACAGCTTCTACTTCGAGGCCTGCCAAGAAGAAGAAGCTGAGGAAAAATTGTGCTGCTAGAAATAGAAAAAAAAAACAAAAGCAAGCCGGGTACCGGAGTCAGCCGACAACCATTGTAGAGGGGAAATATTAGCAACGCAAAAAAAAATACTACATTTCCCAACCATTCAGATGATCAACAGGTTACAAAGAATTCTGAGGCCAGCAGTGGCGCAACACTGCATTCCTTGCCGTGATTCAATCATAAACTCTGTAAGCTGCTGAGCACATGAATAATAGAAAAATAATAGAGCCCGGAGTCCGAAGCGTATATACCCTAGACTTGTACAGACTTAGTGGTGATACCAAAAGTACCAATTGGCAACAACCATATGCATTAAAAGTGAGTTTCTTATATGGCCAGTTTATAGGGGAGGTTGGCACATATTCAGGAGGACCTTGGCCATTCTAAAAATCAATCATTCTACAAATATTCGATGAATTTTTCAAGTCGCTGGCTTCATTCTATCGAAAGTTATTGCTTATTTGAAGTATCACTTGTAGGGGTGGTAGAGGTTTCGTTTGGTGAATCTTGCGTATTTTTAATAACAACCAACTAAATCCCAGTGTAAATATTTTACCAAAATGTCAAGTCACTAGCTTAATTTTATCGAAAGTTATCGCTAATTTGAAGTTTCACTTGTAGCGGTGGTAGAGCACCAACCAATTAGATCACCCTACAAACATTTAAAAAAAATCAGGTCTCTAGCTTCACTCTATCGAAAGTTATCGCTTATTTGAAGTTTCATTTGTAGGGGAAGCAGGGGTTTTATTGGTCGGATTTTACGTATTTTCAGTATTATCCAACTGGATCCTACAACAAACATTTGACCAAAACTTCAAGTCGCTAGTTTTATTTTGTCGTAAGTTATCGCTTATTTAAAATTTCATTTCTAGGGGAGGTAGGGGTTCCTTAATTCGGATCTAACCCATCTTTAATGCTAACTAACTCAATCTCACTTCAAACATTTGACCAAAATTTCAAGTCGCTGGCTTCATTCTATCAAAAGTTATCGCTTATTTGAAGTTTGATTTGTAGGGGAGGTAGGGGTTCCTTCGGTCGGATCTTGCCCATTTTTAATGATTTTAGATTTTACTACCAACGTCCTGCCAAACTTTCAACTCGCTAGTGTTATTCTATCGAAAGTTATCGTAATTAAAGTAATATTAAATTTTTTGAATTTTGTAGGGGAGGTAGGCGTTCTTTTGATCTGATTTAGCCCAACTTACTACCAAAGCTTCTCACTTCAGGGTTACATGCCAAAAATCAGCTGTCTACGTCAATTGGTTCGAGAGTTATGGACAAAAAACTTGAAAAGTAGGGTAGTACGGGGCTCTTTATAAGAAAATTAGCGTTAGTTTTCAACTGATCGATTTTATTTTTCCAGGGGAGTATAAGATTACCCTCAAGAGCAATCTACCAAAGCTAGAGCTTTTCACGTTTATTTAATGTGGAGTTACAGATACATTAATTATTCTGCATATGTAGGGGAGGCAGGCGTTCTCTTGGCCTGATCATGCCCATTTTCAATACCAACCAACTAGGTTATACTTCCAATATCTGACTAAAATTTCAAGGCTCTAGCTTCATTCTATCGAAAGTTATCGTGCGAAGGGACAGACAGACAGACAGACAGACAGACGGACAGACAGACAGACAGACATGGCTTAATCGAATCAGGAGGTGACCCTGATCATTTATATATATTTACATTGCTATACCTCCGGAGCCTCCTTTAAGGTGTTACATATTTTCGTCGTGACAAAAACAATATACCCTATACTATAAGTCTAGGGTATAACTATACTATAAGTCTAGGGTATAAAAATTAGCAACGCAAAAAAAAAAAATACTACATTTCCCAACCATTCAGATGATCAACAGGTTACAAAGAATTCTGAGGCCAGCAGTGACGCAACACTGCATTCCTTGCCGTAATTCAATCATAAGCTCTGTAAGCTGCTGAGCACATGAATAATAGAAAAACGCAATACGGTGTAAAGAAAAAATGTTTAAGTTACTTAGAAGGACAATCCTGGCAAACGAAAAGGTATCCAGGGCTCTTCCGCGCTTCGTCCGGTCACCGAAGATGCTCCAAATGCCTTCAATTCAAAGCATTTATGGAGGCCTTAAATACGTGGCTAAGCCACAAAAGACAAACGCAACACCACGATTGCCTTGTTGAACTGATTCTAAAAGGATAAGCTACTCTATAGGAAGGATTGGGGTGCTGCTGAGGAAAGCACAGCTACTTGAAGGCAAAATACGTGAAGTAAAAATGGCTAAGTCCTAAGACTTAGAGCAAGTAGCCTTAATGTGCTTGTGGGGACTCAAGTCGGTGGAAGGACTAAAAAGAAACCCAAAGAGGTCCTTCTTAGTCCTGTTCAGTACCAGAAATGGGCCCCACGTTGGGCGCCAAATCTGTAACGGACGGTTTGGTGGGCATCAGAAGATGCCCGTGGGGACGGAGCCTAAGTGTCACCATACACTGTCGAACTCGAACTCGAGCACGAACCTAGTACAAGTGGACCGGCTTTCTTCACACCTATTTTGAGTGTATGTGTGTGTCAGAGGAAATTTGTACCAGGTTCGTGCTCGAGTTCGAGTTCGACAGTATATGGCGACACTAAGGTAGCTTAATTGACCGTGAAACTCGGGCCGTGCCATCTTGAGAAAAAAGGCCCCTCAACGAGCTAAGCAGCGACCTATGCTTGCTGTAGGTCAGTTCGGGAGATGTGGGCGGGGTTTTCGCCGCTCGTTGCCCCTGTCCTTTACGTATTAACAAAAATTCATAGGCCTGGGGAAGACAACACAAACAAAGGAGGTAAAAATGGGGAATAAAAACATAAAAGAACTACGATTGGGGTAAACCCCAATCATGCAATACTCTAGATGAATTTGAACCTGGTTTTGAATCTAACTGATATTGTTAATTAAGTGTTAAGTACAAAATTTCAGCCCGATAAATTGTATAGGTAATGAGTAAATTGGCTTAACGCATTTCATGAAATAGTGCAGTTTGTATGGGAGGGGGTAGAAGGAGGGTGAGGATTACAATAAATTTTATAATGTAGGTTACAATTATCATAGAAGTGATATATTCAAAATTTCAAAGCAAGATGTTTTATAGTTTCTGAGAAAATCTGATTATTGTAAATTATCAAAAATGTGTCATTTTGTATGGGAGGGGGTAGACGGAGTAAGGGTAATCGATTAATTTTTTTGAATCTAACTGATATTGTTAATTAAGTGTTAAGTACAAAATTTCAGCCCGATAAATTGTATACGTACTGAGTAAATTGGCTTAACGTATTTCATGAAATAGTGCAGTTTGTATGGGAGGGGGTAGAAGGAGGGTGAGGATTACAATAAGTTTTATAACATAGGTTACAATTATCATAAAAGTGATATATTAAAAATTTCAAAGCAATATGTTTTATAGTTTCTGAGAAAATCTGATTATTGTAAATTTTCAAAAATGTGTCATTTTGTATGGGAGGGGGTAGAAGGGGTGGAGCGATTTAGCCCGTTCACGAACTTAGCCTTCATTTTTTGTCAAAAATAACGTGTGCAAAATTTGAACTTCATACCTCAACGCGTTCTCGAGCTAGAGAGGTCACGGACAGACGGACGGACAGACGGACAGACGGACAGACGGACATCCGGTTTTGAGATATTCGAGTGATAATATGAACTTCTGTATCATTAATTTTTTTCTGCGAGCCTTATTTCTTAGCGTTACAAACTTTGTGGCAAACTTATAATACTCTCAGATTTCATCTAGAGTATAAAACGGAGTCCGAAGCGTATATACCCTAGACTTGTACAGACCTAGTGGTGATACCGAAAGTCCCAATTGGCAACGACCATATGTACTAGAAGTGGGTCTCCTATATGGCCAGTTCATAGGGGAGTTTGGCACTCATTCAGTGGGATCTTTACCATTCTCAAAATCAATTAACTGACCCATTCTACAAATATTTGTCGCAGTTTTCAAGTCGCTAGCTTCATTCTATCGAAAGTTAACGCTTATTTGATGTTTCACTTGTAGGGTAGGTAGGGGTTCCTTGGGTCGGATCTTGCCCATCATTGCCACCAACCAATAAGATCCCCCTACAAACATTTAAAAAAAAATTCAAGTTTCAAGCTTCACTCTTTCGAAAGTTATCGCTTATTTGAAGTTTCATTTGTAGGAGAAGTAGGGGTTTCGTTGGTCGGATTTTACGTATTTTCAATATTAGCCAACTGGATCATACTACAAACATTTGACCAAAATTTCAAGTCGATAGCTTTATTTTGTCGTTAAGTTATCGCTTATTTTAAGTTTCATTTCTAGGGGAGGTAGGGGTTCCTTAAGTCGGATCTTACCCATCTTTAATGCCAACTAACTCAATCTCACTTTAAACATTTGACCAAAATTTCAAGTTGCTGGCTTCATTCTATCAAAAGTTATCTCTTATTTGAAGTTTCATTTGTAGGGGAGGTGGGGGTTCCTTGGGTCGGATCTTGCCCATTTTCAATAACAACAAAGTAGGTCTTACTAGCAACATTTTGTCAACTTGCTAGTATAATTTTTTCGAAAGTTATCGTAATTAAGGGAATATTTAATTTTTTGAAATTTGTAGGGGAGGTAGGCGTTCCTTTGATCTGATTATGCCCAACTTACAAAACCTTAACGAGCTTCTCACTTCAAGGTTACATGCCAAAAATCAGGTGCCTACGTCAATTGGTTCAGGAGTTATATACAAAAAACCTGAAAATTAGGCTAGTACGGGGTTCTTTGTAAGAAAACTACCGTTAGTTTCCAACTGATCGATTTTATTTTCCCAGGAGAGTATAAGATTACCCTCATGAGTAATCTACCTATGCTAGAGCTTTTCACGTTTATTTAATCGGGAGTTATAGATACATTTATGTATTTTACATATGTAGGGGAGGTAGGCGTTCTGTTGGCCTGATCATGCCCATTTTCAATAATATCGAACTAGATTACACTACCAATATTTGACCAAAACTTCAAGGCTCTAGCTTCATTCTATCGAAAGTTATCGTGCGAACGGACAGACAGACGGACAGACAGACAGACAGACAGACAGACAGACAGACATAGCTAAATCGAATCAGGAGGTGACCCTGATCATTTATATATATACATTGCTATACCTCCGGAGCCTCCTTTAAGGTGTTACATATTTCCGTCGTGACAAAAACAATATACCCTATACTAAAAGTCTAGGGTATAAAAATAGTCGATAAGGTTGGAATGGTTGGCGCACGGATCAGACGCCCACGCGGTCGACTCTGGGTCCGGGTGTAATGGGACCCTCGGCCTCTGGTCTCGTACCACCAACAGATCCCTACTCATAAGGTGCTGCTTCTATCTGCCGGTGGGAGCAGCACTACCAGACCATAATATGGTTCATTACAGGTGGTTCATTACACGCCATTGGGACAGATCCATGATTTTGTGGGAGAGTAGGCATATGTAGGGCTGATTCGATTAAAGTAAATACAAGTAAGGTATCGACACTTTTGTTTCCGAACCAAGTACATTTGGTATCGATACATTTAGCTCAAGTACTGAGTAAGTATCGAATTAAAGTACTTGGATCGAATCAAAGTACTTGAATCGGATTAAACTACCTACAAGCCACAAACCACATTCCTACTGCTTCTCCTACTCTATTCTTCCTCATTGTTCATTGTAAGTGATTGAGACTACACCAAACCGTTGCGATATTCCATATCATCCAGCCGCCATCCACTGCATTGTACGACGGGTATGGATATGATTTGATCGGTTTGACCAGTTTGACACACGTTACACGTACAGTGAGCCACAGTCAAAATGAACCACCTTATGTTAGAGAAAGATTTACTTAAAAAATTACTGAAAAGCCCATTCAGATTAAAATTATTTTTATGTAAATTTATTGTCTCATCATGTAAGTGTCCTATTTCAGTGTGTTTTATAATTATTTTTCTTCTTAGTACACAAAAAATGATATAAACTTCAAGAGTTCAAAAATACACCTTATATACCTCAAAAATATACCGTTGGAAAGCCAACACATTGGGGAAACTTCTTTAAAATTTGCAGATTTGTCAGTTCAAAGTACCGTTGTAAAAATATCATTTGAGTTTTCGCTGAAAAATCGATTTTGAAAGTTTGGGCATTTGTATCTTTGTACACTGCTCGTCACCAGAATAGGTTCAACGTTTGTGCAAAAGTAAAATAGCTCTACCTCTGTAACCAGCCGGACGATTTCAATAAAATAAATTTTTATCGATAGCCCAAATGTTGTTAATGGAGTAAAATAGTTTGGGATTTAAAGCACACATTATAATTTATTTATAATTTTTTTTTCTGGAAAACATAACAAAAAGTTCATTTTTAGGGCTCTGTAGTAAAAACAAAACCCTTATGAACTCGGTCAAATGTCTGTCTGTCCGTCTGTCCAGGAAATATCTCACGAACAGCTGAAGCTACATTTATGAAATTTTGTGGGAGTATGTCGAATTATTACAATTCGCCGGAGAAAGTGATTCGTTGTAATAGGCTGACTTTAAGGGGAGGTCACCATAGAGGGGAAATGAAGGTCCAATTTTTTTTTCATTAGGTATAGGCAAGTGGGATGTCATGAGAAATGTAACACCGAGTAGATTCCATTTTTGGTATTTTCATCAAATTTGAAAAAAGGGGAAAAGAGGTAGAGGGGAAAATATGTGATCCGAGTTGGCCCCCCCACCTTGCATTTCGAGACCGTTATACTTAGAAATATGAAAATTTGCAGGAAAGCGGCATTTGACTAGCGCAGAAAACCAAAAATCGTGGAATTTTGATATCTCATCAAAAAAGGTTAATAATAGTATATTTCTATAGTTTCAGTTAGCACACCCCTGCACCCACCTCTTAAGCATACCTGTGGTCAAAAATATTGATGGCCAATGATAACCAACATCATTAGGTGCTTTCGATTCATTAACCCGGCTTCACAGACCGAAAAGAACGCCGCGGATCTGCGACGAGTGAACTAAAACAGCCACCATACTGATTCTTCGCCGTCGTGATAGCGAATTGCGTACTCCGTATACATTTAGACGGGGCGAGAGAAGTTGATGTTCAACCAATTTGCTTTCAACTTTGCTCCGATGAGATCCCATGTAAGAGCTGGATTACAACCGGTCTGTCGTTTTGTATGAAAATGATCCGAAAATTTGTTGAATCGAAAACGGTTATTGACAATAATATCTCTAAGTTCCATTTGAATCACATAATATTTAATAATAGTACATTCATTTAAATTTACGCATTTTGACACTATCCATACAAATGAAACCGGAAAATAGAGGGCTACGCCCGCAATCCGAGGGTTTTGTAGTGTCCTATGCCAATAGGAGATGAACTGTCCTACTCTTGGAGATGCTTAACCATTCATGTTAAAACGGTATTGCAAATTGCAAGCTTGCGTAAAAAATATTGAAAATAAATTGTTTGAATAATTATAGAAAGTAGAGTCAGCGACCAGCATACCTCCCTCCTCTCCCAGCAATCTCTAACCTTTTGAAAATGGTTAACTCCAATTCACTCTACGGAAAACAATATGTAAGTATGTTGTACTCGTAGTACTAGTATGTTATGTAGTACAAGAGACCTGTTATGTGCATTTTTTGTATTTATCATATCAAAATGGCCAAATCCAAAGGAATGTACTCGGTAGTACCATTCTCGTGATACCCACTTGCCTATACCAGATGAAAAAAAATTGATCTTCATTTCCTACCTCCTACATCCCCCGTCCACTTCTCTACCTTCCCACTCCTATCCAACCAATCTTTACCCTTTCAGAAATGGTTAACTCCAATTCACTTTATGAAAAACAACAAACAATATTCAAGTATGCAGTACTCCTAGTACGTAGCAGAGGCCGGTTATGTGCATTTTTTGTATGGATGGTGTCAAAATGTCAAAATTTGAATGAATGTAATATTATTAAATATTATGTGATTGTAATCAAACTTAAAGATATTATTGCCTATGATGTTGGTTATCCTTGGCCATCAATATTTTTGACCTCGGGTGCGCTTAAGGGGTGCAGGGATGTGTTAACTGCAACTATAGAAATGTACTTTTATTAACCTTCTCTGATGAGATTTCAAAATTCTATTAATCTAGGTTTTCCACGCCAGTAAAATTCCGCTTTTTTGTAAATTTTCATATTTCTAAGTAAAGCGGTCTCGAAATGCAAGGGGGGGGGGGACAAACTTGGATCACATATTTTCCCCTCTCCCTCTTTTCACGTTTCTTCAAATTTAAAAAAATTTAATTTCAAAAGTCCGAAATTCCTTATAGTTTAGAAGTTATGGCCAAAAAACCGAATTTTAAAAAAACTAGGGTATACAAACAAAAAAAAAGTAGACTGAGGGGTATAAAAATAGTGGGGATCGATGCTCCGAGGCCCACGGGCATGGGGGCGTCTATTGTTGGGTGGCAAAAATTTCGTCAAAAATCCGAAATTCCTTATAGTTTAGAAGTTATGGCCAAAAAACCGAATTTAAAAATTATGTACAACGCAAATATATGAGCTTGTATCACAGCGACGCGGGTGCTTCTCTGATTTGGGTGGCAGAACAAGTAAGTATATTTTTCGATTCACTACCCATCGATGCGTCGTCGCTATAAAAGTTACACTTTAAAAAATTTCGACCTTCATTTCCCCTCTATGGGGACCTACCCTTAAAGTTGACCTATTAACGATTCCTTTTCTCCGAATTACGAGTATAGTAATTCTACACATTCCTACAAAATTTCATGTTTGTAGCTTCAGCCGTTCGCGAGATATTCCATAGACAGACGGACGGACAGACATTTGACTGATTTCATAAGGGTTTTGTTTTTACTACAAAACCCTAGAAATACACCTACCGGCCTCATAGGTGTGAGTACTTTAATATTTTTCGTAGTGCGAATTGGAGTTATTTCATTAATCATTTTTGAAAGGGTCGCTGCGTCGTAATTGGCCAACTTTACCTGGTGGAACGGAGGGGGAGGGGGGGATTTTCCACATAGAGGAGATTTTTAGGTCAATTTTTTTTCCAACTGGTATAGGCAAGTGAGGTGTCGTGAGAAAGGTAATGTTGAGTACATTCCATTTTTCGCATTTTCTTTAATAGTGCGTACTACCTCCTTGGTTCAAAATGACTTCGTAAGTCCGCTCTGACAAGGAAGCATAATAATTTCCAATATCTCGAAGGGAGATTTGAGCCCGCGCCCTTTTGATGGCTTCCTTTAGCGTCTCAGTATCTTCGTACTGTCTCCCCCTTCATACACCCTCCGTGATAAAAGTCTCCACATATTTTCTATAATATTAACGTCAGGAGAGTATGACGGCCATTCAAGCAATTTGACATTTTGACCCTTGATCCACGATTCTACCTCTCTCGCAGTATGAATGGGGGCATTGTCATGTTGGAACGTTCATGTAAACACAGTAAATGCTCCTTACAACCAACTCGAAGGGACTTAACAACCAGCAGTTATTTATAACGAAGTTTGTAATATCCGAGTTAAAAACAAGGTGTGATACCCTTCACGCGAAGCGTATCATACCTTCGTTGTGCCTTATGGAGCATTTGCTACTTTGAAATTAGTAGTAAAACGTGTTCCGATTTCACTCTTCCTATGAGAGGTGTGTGAAATAGTAAGCCGATTTCAACCAAATTTAATAACGTGGTTTGGTAGTTAATATGACTGAATAATATTAAATTTCGTAAAGATATCTTTAGAAATAAACAAGTTTTTCTAACAAAAATTTGATTTTAGAACGGTCGTTCCTATGACAGCTATATGATAGAGTAGTCCGATTTCAACCAAACTCAAGAATGTGATTTAGCTAATAATATAATTAATTATTGTGAAATTTGAAAAGATATCTTTAGAAATGAGAAATTTTTTCTTACAAAGACTAATTTTTCGACCGGTCGTTCCTATGGCAGCTATATGACGTAGTGATCCGATTCCATTGGCTCCGACATATTTACAGCATGCAATAGAAAGAAGGCTTTGTGCAAAATTTGAGATAGATACCTTTAGAAATAAAAAAGTTTTTCTCACTAACAATAAGACGAATTTTTGGACCTGTCGTTCCTATGACAGCTAAATGACGTAGTGGTCCGATTCCGTTGGTTCCGACATATTTACAGCGTGCAAAGAAAGGCTTTGTACAATATTTCAACTCGATAGCTTTAAAACATAGGGACTAGTTTTCGTAGAGCCAGACGGACAGACAGACAGACAGACAGACAGACAGACGGACAGACGGACAAAGCTTAATCGACTTGTCTCATCATACTGATCAAGAATGTATATAGTTTGTATGGTCGGAGATGCTTCCTTCTGTGCGTTGCAAACTTCATGACAAAGTTAATATACCCTATCACATCCGTGAAGGGTATAAAAATCAAAGTGGGGTTTCTTCTTCTTTCTCTTAGCACCTCTGATTTTTAGAGACCTGTCTGGTTAAAGGTGAAAAATACTAAAATTACGCTAAAAGATGATATTTAAACTGTCGGAAAATAGTGCTGGTTTTGAACCAGTTGTTTACGCTGCTTTCGTTAACCAGATATCACAGTCATCTCTTCGCAGATGTTGTGTGTTTTGAAATCTCTAAAACAATCAAAATAACTAAATAAATTTCTGGCTAAAATTTGTGCCTTTATAGAAATTTCACAGGCTCTGATTTGATTGAAAATGACGCTACGAGTATGTTTCGTCTAGGTCTGTAAGGACTGCGAGCCGAAAGAGCTTTGAAGATGAGAACGGATGTTCAAGGGCTATTTGCATACGAATGAATTAAATCCTTCTCTATCACTGTCGACATTGTAATGTAATATTACTTGGCAACTTTGGCCTCATATAGGATATCCTCATAAAACAACACATATCATATATAGGTTATGAGGATATCCTGTATCCCTCATAGGATATCCTATATGGGTTTAAATATGTTAGGTGTCGTCCGACGTTTGTAGTTGTCAACTAAATCAAAGAAGACGCAGCTTTCCCAAACTACAAATTTTATTTATATGTATATACCTATGTATATATATCTTCAGTACAAAAGCTAGCTTTTTTTTTGAAGAAGGGGGTAAGTCGCTCCCGAAATATTATATATATACATATAAATAAAATTTGTAGTTTGGGAAAGCTGCGTCTTCTTTGATTTACTATATGGATTCCCAACTAACAATTTGCTCTTGAGGTGAGAACCAAAACTCTTATAATATCGGTATTAAACCTTTCGGAACGAAATATTACGTTAAAGATATTTATTAGGCATTCTGCTAAAAAGCAAAACTAATACCTGAATCTGTTGTAACTTTTAAAAGAAAAGGCGTGTAAAAAGTCTTTAGTGCAGATTGCAAGCTCGATGAAAACTTTAAAGGCATTTTGTTCAGATTATAGCCTTAAAACTAATTTTTGCAAGTGTGTTATTAGAAAAGATCCTTTTAAAGATTTTGCTTTAGACCATTCTAAGTGTTAATGCAGTGTAGGTCTAACTAAACCATTATAGGGAATAATTGCCGTTTGTCAACTCTCGTACTGCTTGTATAATAAGCTTGATCAAGAATATATTCTTGTTTCAGGGTTGTAATATTTTAGCTTAAATAGAGATGAGTAGAACGGCTTTAAATGAGAAAGCTATACACTCTGATACTTAAAGAAGTCAGGCGAAGGTTGTAGGGAAAGATATAGCTTAATTGCAATTTTGAAGAAAAGTTTAATAGGAAGAAGTTATTATAATTTACTTATGGGAGCAACAAACTTAACTAAACACTTATAAGTTCTTTAAAATAGAGCTTGAGAGAACCGCCATCTTTTTCGACTGTTTGGTTATAGCAATTATTGCGCCAGAAATTAATATCTTCAATACTTTGGTGACTTTGGATATTTTCATTTTAAATGTATTTCATAGGGTCTGACAAGAAAATAAGAACGCGTTTAATACATTTTAGGCCACTATTAGCTACTATGCAAAAAGTACATTTAATTCATGATGAACATTAAATGTACATGTATGCTAAATTTCGAGAGGGATTCGTTTTTTTGGGAGTTTTGTACAGCATTTGATCAGAAAAATTTCTTTCGCAGAGAAAATTTGACTATCAAATCGACAAAATCCACTGCGAAAAAGTGCATAAATCTGGCAGAGTAGGTAGTTTTCTCAGCATAAACATCAAGCTGATATTTTTTCGCTCCCTGGTACTGTCTGTACTTTTGTATGGGTGCAGTATATGGAAAGTTTCCGTAGGAGTTACCAGAAAGCTGCAAGTTTTCGTCAACTCATGTCTTCGGCGAATTCTAAAAATATTCTGGCCCGAAACAATATTGAAGAAAGAGGTAAGGCAGCGTACGGGTCAGATACTACTACTTTGCCTTAACCCCTAGTGGGGCACCGCGCGTCAACTTATTACATTCCGGAGCCAACCTGTAATAAAAATTGTTCTTATTAATTATGTGAGGGTTGGCCTAGGTTAGTTGGCGGCATAGGGATTAGATAACTACCTGTTTTCATACCATTCCGCTTCCCGATGAACTTAGAGGCATACTCGTCACCACACAATATCCCCCAGGCCGAATGCTGGAAGTAAAAGGAAGATCACACAAAGTATCACGATCTTCGTAGAAGTACCTATATATATAAATACTTATCTGATGATTATCGATTCGGATCCATTGTTGATTCGTCCCAAATTGGAATTAATTTTGTTTTCAAAATAAACAATTACATAGATGAAATGTAAACATTGACACGAGAACGTCATCGCAGCTGTTGTTGACGTCGTATAACAACTTGAGGACCAATGAAGATTTCGGATTGGATATTTGCTATTTCATATGTGCGCGTGCTAATAGTGGGGTCGTTAACTCATGCAAGTTCAAGGTGAACCGATGCAATTCACCGTACCCCGTGAAGCCATAAATAGCCGAGGATTCGTACGGGATATTCTCGTTTGTTTAACTCATTCAACGAGGAAGGAAGACGACACAACGTGGTGAAAATAGGAGAAGCTGAGATTCCAACCGTCTTGAGACAAGCTATTAGACGAATCGACGGTGGCACCAGTGAGGAGGACGACGGTGGAGATTCGGCGCGTAGCAATACGAGGGACAAGATTGTTGGAGACTCGGCGGCGTAACGAGATCGGGAACGGAATTGGTGGAGTCGAAATCGTGAGTAGGACTGCCGCCCAAAGTTTGTAGATACAATTAAGATTAGTGAGTAAATTTAAATTTTGGATTTTGAGAACGGCCGATTCGTAAAGTAGAGCTAGGTTTTAAGTGAATTTAATAATAATAATTTTATAACGATTGAACGAAACGCCGGGTTATTTATTTATGTGAAGTGTGCTCCGGGGTGGTTAACGAATTCGGAAGGGCGAACCGTTGTCCGTGTGTTCGCACTTGGCGCGGATTTGAAGGTCGCGTTGCGGTTGGGGAAAACTTTAAGTGTGTGGCGCCCCACGCCCTAGCTCCGAAGCGAGCCGGCACCAGCCGCTGACCTCCCGAGAAATTCGAGTGTAACATTGGAGCCCAACGTTTTGGGTTAATTACATTCAAAAGCACCACTCGTTGAGCTCTCACTTGTAAAAATTCATGAAATTCATTAATCTATGATATTAATTTCGGTAAAAAGATAGTAATATTACATCGGAGTACAGTTTGGTTAAATTGACTAGATTGAATTAGTAAAATTTGCATAAATTTCTTTCGGTAGTTTGTGTCGTCTGTGATATAAAATGAAAAAAATTAACGTTGATCGTCTAAGTAAGGACGAGCTCAGTTATGAGCTGGTTATTCGGGGACTTCAGGAGGATACGGTCGATGTGATGAGAAAAAATCTCCGATCGGCATTGAAAGCTGAGTAAGCAGCAAATACGTCCTTTGTCTGTGTCGAATATCCGTTCACGCACGATCAAGTTCGCGATGCGTTACTTGTTAAAGTGGAGGAAATTGGGAAATTGTTAGAATCATTTGAGGGAGGTGCCGCTAGCGGCGAATATTTTAAAATTGGGGCGAAAATAGAATTTGGGTTCAGACGTCTAGAAGCTATGCCAGTCGATTGGGAACCGCAAGTAGCGTCTCATAAAAATATTAGAGCAAAGCTCATATTGGCTTTAGGTACACTCACGCAGAAGGTAAACGATAGTAGTAACGATGAAAGCACTGGTAACGAGAGCGAAGTTTCAGTTTTAGCTCAAGCAACATCCACACCACAATGTGTAAAGACTGTCGAGAAGAAGGTTAATGTCTCTAAGTGGGACATCCGCTTTAATGGAGACAGCAATTTGACAAATTCATTTTTAGAACGGGTGGAAGAACTTCGTGTTTCTAGGGGACTTCGGAAGGAGGATCTGTTCAGAGCTGCTGTTGAGTTATTTGAAGGAAAAGCTCTATTGTGGTTTAGGGCTAATCGCAAAAAGGCAAATTCCTAGGACGATCTGGTGAAGGAGTTGAAGGCGGAATTTCTTCCCCCCGATAATGACGATCGGCTTTGGGAGGAAATCAAGCGTCGTACACAGGGTAACCAAGAGTCAATTGGGGTGTACGTCGCAATTTTAGAATGTTTATTCAGCCGACTATCTACGATGCCATCAGAGGCAGAAAAGTTGAAAGTCCTACGTAGAAATCTGTCCCCATTCTACCAAACGCAATTAGGGTTAGTGGAAGTGCCTTCGATTGAAAAACTAATTATGCTTGGAAGATCTTTGGAAGCAACCCGAGCGTCAGTAGAAGCCTACGTTCCACCTTCTATTGGACAACATATTGGAGCCTGAAGTGGCATATTTAGAGTCATCAAATAATAAAAGTGGGGAACAATCGAAAAAGAAACAGGTGAAATGCTGGAGTTGTCGCAAGACGGGGCATATTGCTCGAAATTGTCGGGAACCGAAAAGATGTTATGGCTGTGGCAAGGAAGGCGTGATAAAAAGCAGTTGTCCTAACTGCCAAGGTGCTTCTAAGCGGCAAGACAATATAACGAATGGGACGGGAAACGGGAGCGGTGTTCACTAAACGGTCGTGTGAACACTCCTTCAACCAATGAGAAAACCGTTGCACAGAAGGTAAAATTTATGCTGGCAGAGAAGTTTGGGGATAATCGTCCACACCTGAGGGTGGATATTTTGGGCACTTCATTCTGTGGCCTAGTGGATTCTGGATCTTCGTGCTCATTAGTTGGAAGTAACGTTTGGGATGTACTAAGGTACAAAGGAGTAGCTTTAGAAGTTTCAGTGGAACCATATATAAATTTGGCGAACGGAGACAAGGTGGCGATTGTGGGTACAATTAATGTTCCCATCAAAATAGATGGTCAGTCGATGGGAAGCACGAAGTTGCTAGTGGTACCCAAAGTCAAGAGCGATTTAATTTTAGGAGCGGATTTCTTGGAGAACTCAGGGATGGTGCTGGATATGAGGCAGCGCGAGTGGGACTTCCGACACAAAAATGAAGTTTTTAGCCTTTCGCAGTTAAGAGGTAGACAGATGCTGTTTCCTGAGGAGGAACAAAGGCTGGAAAATCTATTGACGAGAGAATTTTAGCTAGTAGGAGAGGGCATCGGTCGCACAACTATGGTGGAACATCGGATAATTACCAAAGCGGATCCAATAAAACAGCGCTACTATCCGGTTTCTCCTGCGGTACGTGAGAGCATCGACAAGGAACTCGATGAAATGTTGAGGTTAGGGGTAGTCGAGCCTTCGTCGAGCCCGTGGTCATCCCCGATACTTCTGGTGAAAAAGAAAGACGGATCTTATCGTTTTTGTGTAGATTACCGGAAGCTCAATAAAGTATCTGAACGTGATGCTTATCCGTTGCCATATATTTCTGCCACTCTAGATAAGATGGGGAACGCAAAGTATTTGTCATCTTTGGATGTGAAGTCTGCGTACTGGCAAGCGCCTATGGCGGAGGACTCCAAACAATATACTGCCTTCACGGTACCATATCGGGGTCTTTTTCAATTTACGAGAATGCCATTTGGATTGCATAATGCGCCGGCAACATGGCAGAGGCTGATAGATAGTCTTGGGACCCGACATGGAACCACATGTCATCACATATCTAGACGATATTGTGGTCGCGACTCAGACTTTCGATGAACACATCCGGGTGTTGGAAGAGGTCCTCTCGCGATTACGTCAAGCGGGGCTAAAAATATCAAAATATAAGTGTGTATTTTGTCGACCACAGTTAAAATACTTGGGTTATGTAGTGGACAAATTTGGGCTAAACGTAGACCCGGATAAGGTTAGTAGTGTAAGAAAGATACCGCCACCGACGAATGTAAAAGGAGTCAGGCAGTTTTTAGGGATAGTATCTTGGTACCGTAGGTTTATACCGGATTATGCGACTCTAGTGACTCCTTTAACTGACTTGACAAAAAAGAACCGGAAGTTCGTGTGGACAGAGGAGTGCCAGATAGCTTTTGAGTCTACAAAAGAGAAATTAGTAACCGCTCCTGTTCTAAGCTGTCCGAATCATAGCTTGCCTTTTGTGCTCCAGACAGACGCATCTGACTTTGGGTTAGGCGCTGTCATATCCCAAACATTCAAGGAAGGGGAACGGGTCATTTGCTACCTAAGCAGATCACTGTCCAAAACAGAGAGAAAGTACTCAACGACAGAAAAGGAATGCCTTGCTGTACTATGGGCGGTCGAAAAATTACGCCCATATATTGAGGGTGCTAAGTTCAGTGTTGTTACTGACCACCATTCGTTGGTTTGGCTTAACAACCTGAAGGATCCAGCTGGTAAATTGGCAAGGTGGGCCGTCAGAATGCAACAATTTGACTTCGATGTCATACATCGGAAGAGTAAGGAACATGTCGTACCAGACGCGTTGTCACGATCAGTGCCAATTATCGGGGGAATTACACAAGTATCGTGTGATCCCTGGTACGAATCACTAAAACTAAAAGTGGTGGAGAGTCCGAACCTCTACGAAAAGTTCCGCATACACGATGGTGAACTCTGGAAAAGAATAGAAGGGACATATCCTGATCTATCCAAAGAACGTGTGTGGAAAAGGGTAGTCCCTAAGAATATGCGTTCTCAGGTGCTGCAACAATGCCATGACGATCCAAAGGCAGGACACATGGGGACCAAAAGAACACTGGATCGGGTAGCCACTGATTATTATTGGCCCAAGATGGCGCAAGACACAAAAATATATGTTGAAAAGTGCAAAATCTGTCAACTGGTGAAAGTGGACTGTATGCTACCGGTTGGTCAGATGACTTCAAGAGCGGGAGAGGCCAAACAACCTAGGGAGATGATTTGCATCGACTCGGTTGGCTCGCTTCCACGGTCAAAAAGGGGGTTCACATGCATTTTCACAGTCCTTGACTATTTTTCAAAATTTCCGCTGGTCTTTCCACTAAGAAAAGCGACGGCTCCGGAGATAATACGAACCTTGGAGGAACATGTATTCCTGCTATTCGGTGCTCCGAGAATAGTGGTATGCGACAATGGACCTCAGTTCCGGGGAAAGCAATTTAAAGATCTTTGCGATGCGTATGGTACACAGATAAGTTTCACAGCATATTACCATCCCCAAGCTAATCCAGTGGAAAGGATCAATCAGAACCTTAAGCGAATGCTTAAGAGTTATGCAGGCGACAGTCACAGGGAATGGGATGCAAATCTGGCGAAAATTGGTTGTGCCCTGCGTACATTCACACACAAAGTGATGAAAGTAACACCATATTTTGTATTATTTGGTCGTAATATAATGACTACATGGGATAAAAATGATAGACCTAAGGACGGGAGCAACATTCGAGATCCGACAAAAAGAGCAGAAGCCATGGAGAAATTACGAGTGGATATCTCTCACCGTTTGAAGTTAGCGTCGGAGAATAGCAAAACTCGTTACAATTTACGTCGGCGTGATCGACCTTTCCATAAAAATGACAAAATCTTGCGACGAAATTATGCGCTGTCTGATGCGGCAAAGGATTATTCGGCGAAACTAGCTCCAGAATATATAGGCCCGTTCACTATCGTCGAAGAAGTCTCGAAATGGACATACCGGTTGGCGGATGAAAAGGGAAACGATGCAGGCGTATGCAATGTAAAGATTTGAAGCCATACATCACCTAACTGTAGCTTATATGTTCTTTATGTGTTTTAAGTGTTGTATTACGAAAGGAATAGATGGAAATTTATAGAGTCGGAACTTTCCGAAACAGACTGTCAAGTGATTAATGAATTCGTTGTGCAGAGTAAAATCCACGGTATTATTCTCTTATATTCGGTCAAGATAATGAAGTGCTCATCGGAGTTGAAGTCAAATAGCCGTCAATAATTAAAATAATAAGAACTGAACCTACTTGAGGAAATTAGTATAATTTCGAGTGAGTTTTCTTTTACAAGAAAATTCACTTAAAGCAAGGAGGAGTATTACATTCCGGAGCAAACCTGCAGTGACGTGCACTCGTAGTAAGCAATTCCAAACTGCTTGACTTACCGAAATAAGCAATTCAATAATAAACTTTGCTTACACCAATACACATATCATCATTTCAATCAATGTTTTTCTTTAAGCTGAAGAATACATATTATCATTCAAATATTCCTTTACACATTCAAATTCTGATCCGCGCCTTCTTTTGGTTAAAAAACATTCGTTCAATTACTTTAGATAATATTCAAACCTCCCACATTTTGCACACCATAGACACCAAACTTAGAATAGGAAAATGTGCCTAGATCTTTAGATGCATGTACCATGTGTGCATCCAAATACTAGAGACATGTTGATTCCAGAAAATGGGAATCTTGGATTTCGGTAGTACATTGGGCAACGATTTTTTTTTTGTTTTGTTCGCAAATTTATATGAGACAAGTCAAGCACTGGCGCGACTGCTTTTGTGTGTGGGATAAAGCCCAATGATGCTTGTTAATGAAATGTTGCCAATGCAGGGAATGTTTATGTGAATTTGATTTTTCCAGTAGAGCTTTTGTTTTTGTTATGTAATGGATTTTCCGTTGCAATTTAAAAGAGGAAATCAGTGCAATCGGGTGATTTTGATTAAATTGTGATTTGAAGTTTTTTTGACCGTTTGTAGTGATTTAATTGATTTGATTTGTGATAAAAGTGGTAAGTTTTCTTTTCGCATTATGTCGGAGTATTGCTGCGCGACGGATTTCGTACTAAAAGCGGGATTTTCAACTCTTTCCTTTGCCAAGAAAAGAGAAATTATAGAATCGGATAGACCGAAGCCAGATCTTAGTTTAGAGTTTAAATTAAAAAATATTACGCGAAAATTCCATATCGAAACGTATGAAAAGTACATTTGGTTAACGGGAAGCTGTAAATTAAATAAGTTATTTTGCTGGCCGTGTCTTTTGTTCACGAATGAAAAATCTGTTTGGAATAAAGCTGGATTTAGTGATTTGAATAATTTTACGGGCTCAGCAGCAAAGCATTCAAGTTCCGAAAAACATCTTCAGTCGTTAATTAAATTAGATAATTTTGGTTCTCAGCGTATAGAGTTTATGCTTAGTAACCAGGTGGCAATATCTGTTAGTTTGCATAATGAAAAAGTTGAGCGTAATCGTAATATTTTGAAACGTTTAATCGATACTGTAATTTTTTTTGGCAAAACAGGAGCTTCCTTTTCGCGGAAATAATGAAGACTCTTCTTCAAATAATCGTGGTAATTTTATCGAAACCGTAAATTTCTTGAGTTTGTACGATCCGATAATTGAGTCCCACATAGATTCTATAAAAGCAAATGCAGCGTTTTCGGGTTTGTCTAATAGAATCCAAAACGATCTTGTTTCCGCTATAGCTAATGTGGTTCGAAATAAAATCAATTTGGAAATAAAGGAGGCTCCATTTGTAGCTGTAATGGTCGACGAAACGCCAGATGTTAGCGGTCGGGAACAATTAACGATGATTTTTAGATATACAATATCAAATGAGATTGAAGAAAGATTTATCGGATTTTTGGATGTAAGCGCTAATCATACAGCTACAGCAATAAGCTCTCACATTTTAAAACAATTGCAAAATTTTAATATCGATAAGAAATTAATTGCACAATGTTACGATGGCGCAGCAGTAATGAGTTCTCAAATTCGTGGAGTTCAGACTTTAATTCGGGAAAAACATAAATCGGCAATTTTCGTTCCATGTTACGCCCATTCACTAAATCTAGTATTGTCTAAAGCAGTTGAGTTTATTCCGGAAATTAAATTATTTTTCGCGCACATCAATAAAATCGCATCATTTTTTAATACATCCACTAAAAGGTCGGACCTTTTTGCAAATATAGTAAATCGTCGTTTACCATCGGTTTCCAAAACGCGTTGGCATTATCATTCGCGTATTATTAACGTTATATTTGAACATAAGCATGAAATTTGTACAGTTTTTGAGACAATTTCGAATGGTTCTCAACACTGGGATGGCGATTCCTTGACTTTTTCCGATATATACTTACAAAAATTCGCAGAGTCAGATTTTCAATTATATCTGTTAATTTTTTCTGAAATTTTTTCGAAAACTGATATATTATTTAATATTATTCAGAGCAAAGTGGTAAACATTTCATATGCAAGCCAAAAAATTATTGAATTTGAAAATTGGCTTGAAAATGACTTTTCTAAAAAGTTTGATAATTTCTATTCGACAGTTACAGCAGAATATCAGCCACCACGTAAGAAATGTAGAAATGCGAAAGATCCTTTACAAAATTTACGGCGGATATTTCGGGAGATTATAGATGTTATTCTCGGGCAAATTCGAGATCGATTCCATTCGTTTAAAGATCTTTCATTTTTAGAGTTGCTTGAACCGAATTATTTTTCTAAATTCAAGTCAAATTTTCCCGATAAAAATTTTGACTCACTTATTGAATATCACGGTCAATTTTTCGACAGAATAAAGTTGAAAAATGAGGTAAAAGTTATTTATTCTTCAGATGAGTTTAAAAACGCGAATCCTAGTAAAATTCTCGATTATTTTCAAAAACGGCCTTATGTCGCAAACGGTTTTAAGCAAGTTCATATTTTAGCAAAATTATTAACGTCAATTCCAGTCACAGTGGCAACTGCGGAAAGGTCATTTTCAACACTAAAGCGCGTTCACACATTTTTGAGAAATCGCCAATCCCAAGAACGACTTTCGGATCTTGCTTTAATTGCGGTTGAAAAGGATCTTCTTATACAAATGCGAAGAGAAAACGATTTTTTTGATAATGTGATTAAAGAGTTTTTACTTAAAGAACGGCGCATAGATTTGGAATACACATAAATGGCAATGGCGAAAGAATATTTATTTATTTAAAATACCCCTGAATTTTTCTTAGTCTTAATTAACATTATTATTTATTTTTAACAATATTTATTTATCATTTTTTTTATTAGTAATATTTTTTTTATTTATTTTTTTTTTATTCCGAATATATGTGCCAATATTTTATTTATATCTTTCCTGATTTCTTCTTTAAGGCTTAAAGCCGCTTGGTATAAATGTTTTTGTGACTGTCCATATTCTATTATACAGTCCATTTTTGTTTATGCTAAATTGGCTTTAGGGCGCCCAACTGCTTGACTATGAAAAATTTCCACTGCACGTCACTGCAAACCTGTAATAAAAATAGTTCTTATTAATTATGTGAGGGTTGGCCTAGGTTAGTTGGCGGCATAGGGATTAGATAGCTACCTGTTTTCATACCATTCCGCTTCCCGATGAACTTAGAGGCATACTCGTCACCACACAATATCCCCCAGGCCGAATGCTGGAAGTAAAAGGAAAATCACACAAAGTATCACGAACTTCGTAGAAGTACCTATATATGTATATTAATACTTATCTGATGATTATCGATTCGGATCCATTGTTGATTCGTCCCAAATTGGAATTAATTTTGTTTTCAAAATAAACAATTACAAAGATGAAATGTAAACATTGACACGAGAACGTTGACGTCGTATAACAACTTGAGGACCAATGAAGATTTCGGATTGGATATTTGCTATTTCATATGTGCGCGTGCTAATAGTGGGGTCGTTAACTCATGCAAGTTCAAGGTGAACCGATGCAATTCACCGTACCCCGTGAAGCCATAAATAGCCGAGGATTCGTACGGGATATTCTCGTTTGTTTAACTCATTCGACGAGGAAGGAAGACGACACAACGTGGTGAAAATAGGAGAAGCTGAGATTCCAACCGTCTTGAGACAAGCTATTAGACGAATCGACGGTGGCACCAGTGAGGAGGACGACGGTGGAGATTCGGCGCGTAGCAATACGAGGGACAAGATTGTTGGAGACTCGGCGGCGTAACGAGATCGGGAACGGAATTGGTGGAGTCGAAATCGTGAGTAGGACTGCCGCCCAAAGTTTGTAGATACAATTAAGATTAGTGAGTAAATTTAAATTTTGGATTTTGAGAACGGCCGATTCGTAAAGTAGAGCTAGGTTTTAAGTGAATTTAATAATAATAATTTTATAACGATTGAACGAAACGCCGGGTTATTTATTTATGTGAAGTGTGCTCCGGGGTGGTTAACGAATTCGGAAGGGCGAACCGTTGTCCGTGTGTTCGCACTTGGCGCGGATTTGAAGGTCGCGTTGCGGTTGGGGAAAACTTTAAGTGTGTGGCGCCCCACGCCCTAGCTCCGAAGCGAGCCGGCACCAGCCGCTGACCTTCCGAGAAATTCGAGTGTAACAAACTACTCCTGCGCGCCATCGTACTCTGTTCTGGGCAATAGGGCGCAACTCCCCAGTAAATTTACCCAGCGCGCTACCCTCCTTTGCTACAGATCGTCGCTATGTGACTCTGGGACCCCCTCTTGATCGGCCTTGGTAGGAAATGGGGTTCTATTTCATGACATGCAAAGCAATGCATTTATCACTCTTCCGCAATGTGTGACCTACCCACTGCCATTTTCGCCTGGGTATCAATTCGTCGATTGGCATCTGCCCCGTACGCCAACTTAGCTCTTTATTTGATATTGTTTCAGGCCAGAAAATTCTTATAATTCAACGAAGACATGAGTTGACGAAAACTAGCAGCTTTCTGGTAACTCTTGCCGGAACTTTCCATATACTGCTACCATACAAAAGCGCAGACAGTACCAGGGAGCGAAACAGGCCTAGCTTGGTCCTGATGCTGAGATAACAGCTTTGCCAGATTTTGGACAGCATGCCGTATGCGCATTTAGCCTGGTTGATACGACGAGCGATGTCCTGCTCCGTATCACCTTTTTCGGCAACAATGCTTCCCAGGTAGATTGTCCACTTTTTCCACAGGTTGCCCATGAATATTGATGGCAATAGGTGTCAAATTTCTTTTTCGCAATATTGGGCTAAGAACCTTTGTCTTGTTGGTATTAATCTTTAGCCCAACCCACCCATTTCGCTTCACTGCAAAAAACATCCTTTTTCGAACGTCCTTGTCGCCACCGGAGGACTCTAAATGCCATTTATAGTGCCCCCGGACATTCGCTTCTTCACTCCGGTTTATCTGACACCCATATTGCTCATTTTTCACTTGACTTCCATGAATATCCTTTTCGCCACCGAAGGACTTGAAATGCCATCTACACTACTCCTGGACATTGGCATCTTCACCCCGATTCATATGACACTCATGTTGCCCATTTTTCGCTTCCCTGCCAAAAATATCCTTTTTCGAATATCCTTGTCGCCACCGAAGGATCCGGAATGCCATCTAAAGTACTTCTGGACATTTGTCTCTTCGCCCCGGTTTTTTTGACACCCATATTGCCCATTTTTCACTTGACTTTTGTAAATGTCCCTTTCGCCACCGAAGATCTTAAAATGCCATCTACACTACTCCCGGACATTCGTATTTTCACCCCGATTCATATGACACCCATGTTGCCCATTTTTCGCTTCCCTGCCAAAAATATCCTTTTTTCGAATGTCCTTGCTGCTACCGAAGGACGCTACATCTACATCAAATTCGTCTCTTTCCGTACATTCTCCTCACGTACATATAAAAATCCTTGATTGCATAGTCACAACCTTCGCAACATACAAAAACCCTTAATTTCACATTCACACAAATCGCAAAGGCATTGCGAAAAAAAGATATTTTCCCAAAGCACCACCAAAAGATACTTTGCAAAAAAAAAAAGATTTTCAACACCTTTTGCTGCCATGTTCAACCATCAATCATGAATATCAGGTACTGAAATACTACTCAAATAATATAGGTATCCCATATAGGATATCCTATATCCCTATTAGGTTATGAGGATATGATATATGGGTTATAAGGATATCCTGTATCCCCTATAGGATATTCTATATCCTTTACAGGATATCCCCAAAACTCATATAGGATATCCTCATAAAACAACACAGAGGATTTCATATATAGGTTATGAGGATAGAGATTTAAAAAATTCGAGCTACTTTCCCAGCAGGAATCCCTTATAAAATATCCTTAAATAGGATATCCTCATAACCCATATAGGATATACTATATGGGATATAAGGATATCCTTATAACCCATATAGGATATCATCATCATCATCATCATTGTCAGCTTGTCAACCATGTATTTGAATCATGGTGTAGCCTCCCCTCTGTATTGGCTTCTCATTGCCCTCCATGCTTTCTATCTTTTGCTGTACGTGTCCAGGTGATGCCGGCTAGTTTCCTTATGTCGTGGTCCCATCTAAGTTTCGGGCGTCGTCTTGGTCTTTTGACTCCCCTTGGATACCACTGCATGATTTTCGCGGTCCATCTATTGTCTGATATCCTCGCTTAGTGTACTGCTCATTGCCACTTGAGAGTTCTAATTCTTTTGATCACATCAGTTACTTGTGTCCTCGCTTTATCCAGGTTAATCTTTTTCTGTCTCTTCTTGTGATGCCCAGCATGCATCTCTCCATTGCTCTTTGGGCAACCTGAAGCTTCCTTATGATGTCTGCCGTTAGAGTCCATGTTTCACAGCCATAGGTCATGACTGGCAGGACGCATTGATCAAAGGCTTTCTTTTTCAGGTGGCATTTCATTCTTGACTTGAATATTATGGAGTTCTTCCCGAACGCACTCCATGCTAACTTGATTCTTCTGTTGATTTCCGGTATTAGCAATATACTATATGGGATATAAGGATATCCAATATGGAATACAGGATATCCTTATAACCCATATAGGATATCCTCATAACTTATATAGGATATCTTATCTCCCTTATAGGATATCCTATATGGGGTATAGGATATATCCTATATGGAATATAGGATATCCTCATAACACATACATATCCTTATATTCCTTATGGGATATCCTCTATCCTATGTGAGATATAGCATACCTTATATGGGATATAGGATATCCTATATGAGATATAGGATGTCCTATAGGATATAGGATAAGAGGAAAGACGAAATATCCTTTATATCTATCTATCCTCTATGGAGGATCTATGATACCTTCATCCTTTATCCTTTCCCCTTTCCTATTTCTTGTTTCCTTTTTCCACCTTCCTCATTTCTTGATCGTCTTTCCTTCTTTTTCCTGTTTAATCTATCCCCTTTCCCCCTTCCTAGGATATCCTATATATATCCTTTATATGATATCCTCATAACCCATACAGGATATCATATATCCCTTATAAAATATCCTATTTGGGATATAAGACATCCTCATAACCCATATTATATCCTCATATCCCTTCTGGTATATAGATATAGGATATAGGATATCTTATATGGGATAGAGGATATCCTATATGAGATATAAGATGTCCTATAGGATATTCTATATGTGATATAGGATGTCCTATAGGATATAGGATAAGAGGAGAGACGAAATATCCTTTATATCTATCTATCCTCTATCTACCTTCATCCTTTATCCTTTCCCCTTTTCTATTTCTTGTTTCCTCTTTCCTCCTTCCTCTTTTCTCGTTCCTCTTTCCATTTTTCCTCTATCCTCTTTCCCCCTTCCCTTTACCACCCACCCACCTTATCCTCTAACCTTTCCTATTTCATCTTTCCTCTTATCCTTTATCCTTTCCTATTATGTTTTCCTATACAGGGTGTCCCGCTTTAAGATCACCATTGGACTAGGGCATATTCCACACTCTGTTTGTGGAAAAATGCCGCCCAAATGAACTCTCTATCTTTTACCGTTACGTTCCCAATTCTTGTCAAAAAGGCTGACCTTCTAGAGCAAATAATGATACAAAGTATCTACACTGCATGCAGTTACATCGGAACATGGATATGTCTTTGGCTACCGACTGCGTGGAATCTGTTGTGTTGAAGATATCGACGTAAGTTTTGTAAAGATCCCAGTATAGTTATACTGGATGAATTCATTCGACAAAACACGTCCCACGCTTTCGGTAGGCATAAGACATATCCATATACCGATGTATCTGCATGCAGTGTAGATACTTTGTATCATTTTCAAGACATACCGTCCCGCATAGTGTACAGGAGAATACAAATTAACCCAACCGTTGCCCTGTGTGTGGATCAAGCGATCATACACTCTACATATTTATATGCGCCTGTGCTTCGTTAGTACGTCAATCCGCGATCGATCGCGTCAAGCCGCGGTCTAGCTAAACACACTTACTATTAGATACTTAGAAAGTACTCGTCTCAGTCTAAAGACGGTAAGCGCGACAACACAATTTTATTGCATCGTGATAGTACGCGGTTTGCGCGATACAAGTACGGTCGTAAGTTCCTTACATCTCACGGGAAAAACACGTTGGTGACCTTGGTGACACTGATTTCAGTCGGCTGGATGGGATTGGCCATCACAAGAAAGGGGTGGATCCGCCGCGGAAGTGTAGTCCAAGGTCCGTCGAGCAAGCATCTCTTTCGCACTGTCGCCGATGACGAAGCAACGCCCATCCATTGAACTTCTTCGACTCAACCGTCTCTCCATTGCCTGCATACGAGTGTGTGTATGTGTGTGTGTGTGTGAAGTTGAAGCTATTTCCCGACCTACCCCAACGATTTGCTTACTGAGTCAGGTTAGCGACTAATTGATGAAAACAAAAATATTGCTGTGAAGGAGGAGCCATAGCGCTGTGTACGAGTGAGGGAGACAGGTTGTCTAGATGTGGCTGGTGTTGTGAGCAGATTTGAATCACGAGGGGATGGCAGTTGAACGATGTTGACTTGTTTTATGGGTGCCTGGTTGTTTAGTCAGTTCATGTTGCGAAGCTTTTCGATTTTCGTGAGTTCCCTTTGATGACTGAATCGGATTGACTGAGGATCGGCCACTACATTCATAGAACTCGGAAAAATTTTCAATGGGCTTGTTTCCTCTTCTGACCCCCGAGTAGAAAAACTGACATTTCGTGTGATGGACAGATTTTTAGGATGACCCCCAGCTATAAGACATATCCATGTCAACTCTGATTCACCGGCCTAAGGCTATTTGAATCTATAAAAATATATTTTATAAATCGGAAACTGCACAAAATACCCGTTAGAATGATACCTCAACGGTTTCGAGCGTCCCGCTCCGCCAAAGAAAAACGAAAAAATCGAAAAAAAAAATTGAAAAGTGACCAAGACTATGTTTACACGACACAACAAGTACGGCTTTTCGGACCCCTGTAGCTGCGGCCCCGGATGCTTGTTCGAGCTCAAATTTGGTATGGTCATTGTCTCTGGTCATCTTACAAAGTGCCGCAAATTTGATTCCGATACAAGGAAAAACACCCGAGATATGATAATTTGAAAACGGCTATTTTTCAATTTTTTCTTGTTCTCGTTCTCGTTGTTCTCGTTGTAATTTGACCGGTCTACAGCCTCGTAGGGAGCATATCGAGGTCTGCCTTCTTTTCTCACGGATTGGATGTATCCCAAGGGTGTGCATAGGCTATAATTTGCTCTGATCCGTGCAGTAGATAAAAAGATACATCCAAAAATGTGAAATTTTATAGTAGAGTTTCTGGCTTAAGTCTTTTTGTTAATTTGAAAGCTACACAGGAAATCACTCGCAGAGATCGCATGCCGACGGGGAGAGACGCAAACACTTGATTATGTGAGTAGTGGCGACGACGGATGCAAAAGGCCGTGCGCTCGTCGGGTGAGGAGAACCATACCAGGTGGTGGCTGTGGGCGTGGCTTTTGGCAAGTGCATGAATGAAAAGTGTGTGATGAAAAAATTGAAACTGAATGTTTATGGCTGCATCTTAGGATGTCCGGAAAGAAAAAAAACATGCTGTGTGGTATATGATTTAGGTAGTTTCATTTATGGCATATGAGATATGAATTATGATGTAAGATGATTTTTTTCAATGTGTAGAAGATTGGTAGCGATGTCTAGGCAAGATGGGTATCACATGACTGGAGGTGACGAGGCGAATGCAGTATACTGTTAAAGGTATTTTGAGTCCCTTGGGCAGGAAAAAGGATGTTCTTGGCAAGGAAGCGATTTCTAGGCAAGATGAGTATTATACGATTGGGGGTGATGAGGCGAATGCAGTAAACTACTGTTAAAGGCACTTTGAGTCCTTTGGACTAGAAAAATGATATTCTTGGCAAGAAAACTATTTACCCCAAATGGGTAACCTGAGTGGACTCATAGTCCGGCACGTAAGTACCCTTTTATCGAAGACTACCGCATTCAGTAGGAATCAAACCGGAGCCCAATGTATAGAAGGCGAACGTGCTTACCGTTGCGCCACCTGTATTATTACTACTACTATGCAAAAAGATATAATATCTCCCAAAAACAATTCTGTTTTAAAAATTCGCCGCCAAGAAAAACCTCTCAACCGCAAAAAGGGTTGATATGAATACAATACCGCCAAAGTACTCGTAGCTTCGCGCCCCACTCTAGGGTTGGCATATTGAACGCTGATTGAATTAGTAAATTTCTTTCAAAGCTGATTGGCGGGGAGCTTCATAGCCATAGACAAAATGACAGTGATAATGACAACGATGTCGTTCTGATAAAAATTGTTTTTGGGAGATTCATTGCACCGCCTGAGAAACAACGTTCACATTTTAGAAAAAATTCGTTACCAACTTTTGGTGGGAAAATTGAACCCACATTTTATAAAGGGGCTTTGCACTAAGAGCTCTAGAAAATCCCTAAAATATGGCCCAATTTATTACCTTTCAAATAGAATATAAATATCTGCGACTTAGATTTGAAAATTTTCAAATATTAGATCTTAAAGGAAGAAAAACGTGGCCAGAAAATCGAACAAATTGACTTGACTCTTTTCCCCTTGCCTATTTCATGTTTTCTCCTTCCTCTTTTCTCGTTCCTCTAAGAAAGGATAAAGGATATGAGTTAAGACGAAATAGGAAAGGATAGAGGATAGGGTAGGTGGGTGGTAAAGGGAAAGGGGGAAAGAAGATAGAGGAAAGAGGAAAAAAAGGAAAGAGTCTTTCGTCTTTCCTCTTATCCTAATCGTATAGGACATCCTATATCTCATATACGATATCTTATTTTATATCCCATATAAGGTATCCAATATCTCATATAGGATATCCTATATCCCATATAAGGTATCCTATATCGCATATAGGATAGAGGATATCCCATAAGCGATATGAGGATATGTATGTTTTATGAGGGTATCCTATATCCCTATATGAGTTATGAGGATATCCTATATGGGTTATGAGCTATGAGGATATCCTTATATCCCATATATTATATCCTATAAGGGATATAGGATATCCTCATAACTCATAGAGGATATCCTATAAAGGATATGAGGATATCTTATAAGGGTATATATAATATCCTGATAATCTTCATAGCTATAAACAAAATGACAGTGATAATGGCAACGATGTCGTTCTGATAAAATAATGGTTATGTAGTTGCGTGCGGATCATGCTGTAGGCTCTTATGCCAAGTTTTATTGGCTTCTCGCCCGGACTTCGTTATAAAGCTTCCGCCTTACAAAAGATTGAAAATGCATTTCAGGCCAGAAATGATTAATAGACCATTTTCTACCCCCGTTTTTCTTCAGATTGTTCAACTTATTTTATTTAACACTCGCATACATATTTGAGTACCCGGGTACTCATGAGCTATAAAAAGCTAGTTTTCTCACTTATTGTAATTATACCCTAGACTTTTAGTATAGGGTATATTGTTTTTGTCAAGACGGAAATATGTAACACCTTAAAGGAGGCTCCGGAGGTATAGCAATGTATATATATAAATGATCAGGGTCACCTCCTGATTCGATTTAGTCATGTCTGTCTGTCTGTCTGTCTGTCTGTCCGTCTGTCTGTCCGTTCGCACGATAACTTTCGATAGAATGAAGCTAGAGCCTTGAAATTTTGGCCAAATATTGGTAGTGTAATCTAGTTGGATGATATTGAAAATGGGCATGATCAGGCCAAGAGAACGCCTACCTCCCCTACATATGTAAAATACATAAATGTATCTATAACTCCCGATTAAATAAACGTTAAAAGCTCTAGCTAAGGTAGATTACTCACGAGGGTAATCTTATACTCTCCTGGGAAAATAAAATCGATCAGTTGGAAACTAACGGTAATTTTCTTACAAAGAACCCCGTACTACCCTAATTTTCAGGTTTTTTGTATATAACTCCTGAACCAATTGACGTAGGCACCTGATTTTTGGCATGTAACCTTGAAGTGAGAAGCTGCTTAAGGTTTTGTAAGTTGGGCATAATCAGATCAAAGGAAAGCCTACCTCCCCTACAAATTTCAAAAAAATAAATATTCCCTTAATTACGATAACTTTCGAAAAAATTATACTAGCAAGTTGAAAATTTGACAAAATGTTGCTAGTAAGACCTACTTTGTTGGTATTGAAAATGGGCAAGATCCGACCCAAGGAACCCCTACCTCCCCTAGAAATGAAACTTAAAATAAGCGATAACTTAACGACAAAATAAAGCTAGCGACTTGAAATTTTGGTCAAATGTTTGTAGTATGATCCAGTTGGCTAATATTGAAAATACGTAAAATCCGACCAACGAAACCCCTACTTCTCCTGCAAATGAAACTTCAAATAAGCGATAAATTTCGATAGAGTGAAGCTTGAGACTTGAATTTTTTTTTAAATGTTTGTAGGGGGATCTAATTGGTTGGTGGCAATGATGGGCAAGATCCGACCCAAAGAACCCCTACCTCCCCTACAAGTGAAACTTCAAATAAGCGTTAACTTTCGATAGAATGAAGCTAGCAACTTGAAAACTGCGACAAATATTTGTAGAATGGGTCAGTTAAGCGAAGCTTCGGCCTGGTTTTTATTGTCCCCATCTTCCTAATGAGCTATTGCTATTATGTTTTACCTGGAAAAACACATCCACAAGCAATTTTGCATTTTTGTTTATACATTTTCTTTTTCACTTTTTGTTGGTTGCCCCTCGGATACATTTATGACTACCCGGGTACTCACATTCATATTATATGGGGTTTTACCCAGAAAAATTATTCATTTATAAATTTATCAATTGCAATAAAAAAGGGTATACTTCAAACAATATAATAATAATAATAATTGGCTTATGACTCTTACGTATCCTGTGTCAGTATTAGGTAAAATCCTGTCGCATAAATTTTTTGAATTCGAGGATTTCCATTCAATTTCGACTTGATCATTGAGAGTGTAAGACTAAAGAATTGGAAATGGATGATATTAGCCATGCTCGTTGGCAACGTATGACGGGCGAAGAACGCTACGATTACATTGGAAGTCTTGTCGATTCCGGCGATTCTGGCGACTTCCTCGGTAGTTTGGACGAGGAATTGATTCCCAAAAAACGCCTGGTTCTATGCAAACTAGTCTCTCAGTTTTCAAGCTACCCAGGTGAAATTTTACAAGAAGTATCTATATGCACGCAGTATATATAGGTATATATGCACGCAGTATATATATATATGCACACAGTATATAGGTATGTATATGTCGGAGCCAACGGAATCGGATCACTACGTCATATAGCTACCATAGGAACGACCGGTCCAAAAGTCAGTCTTTGCTAGAAAAATTTGTTTATTTGTAAAGCTATCATTTTGAAATTTCATATTATTCAATAATTTTGGCCGCTAAATCACACCCTCGAATTCTGTTCAAATTGGACTTCTCCATCGTATAGCTGTCACAGGAACGAACGTTCCAAAAACAAGTTTTTGTTAGAAAAACTTTTGTTTTCTGAACATATCTTTACGAAATTGCACACCATTCAATTATATTTACCACCAAACCACATTCTAAAATTTGGTTGAAATCGGCCCACTATTTCATATGCCTCTCATAGGAACAGTGAAATTCGAACAAATTTTACTACTAATTTCACAGTGGTAAATGCACCGCAGATCAAAATGAGGCTATGATAACAGGTATTGAGAGTATGGTAACAGGTATAAAACCCTTCACGCTTCGCGTGAACGGTTTCATGACTATTTTTATTCCAAATTCGCTTGGTTTGCCTCTTTTCAACACCAAATTCTACGAAATTTCCATACAAAGTCTATGTGAGTACCTGGGTACTCCCATATGTAACGACGTGGTATTGAGATGGGATGTATGCGAATGTTAATGGAAGCTCCCCGCCAATTAGCTTTGAAAGAAATTTACTAATTCAATCAGCGTTCAATAAGCCAACCCTAGAGTGGGGCGCGAAGCTACGAGTACTTTGGCGGTATTGTATTCATATCAATCCTTTTTGCGGTTGAGAGGTTTTTCTTGGCGGTTAATTTTTTACAACAGAGTTGTTTTTGGGAGATTAATTCCACCGCCCGAGATACAACGTTCAAATTTTAGAAAAAAATCGTTATCAATTTTTGATGGGAAAATTGAACCCCCATTTTATAAAGGGGCTTTGCACTAAGGGCTCTAGAAAATCCCTTAAATATGTCCCAATTTATTACCTTTCAAATAGAATATAAATATCTACGACTTAGATTTGAAAATTTTCAAATATTTGATCTAAAAGGAAGAAAAACGTGGTCAGAAAATCGAACAAATTGACTTGACTCTTGACTTTACAAGTCTTCTTATTGGTGAAAAACACCAGTAGCAGCTTCAGTTTTGAGTTAACAAAAAAAAAAAATATTAAAACACAAACAAAATTTATTGATAAAATTTAAATAATGAAACCGGAATATAGAGGGCTACGCCCGCAATCCGAGGGTTTTGTAGCAAGCGCTTATTTTGGTATATAAATATCGGCTTCTTGCTCTTGTTGATACCACTCTGTCTTGCCCACTAACATCTTACATGCCAATTCGTATTACGTGATTGTAACGAAACTTTGAACATACGTATATTATTGCCTAAGGTGTTGGTTATCCTTGGCCATCAGTACTTTTGACCTCGAACGTGTTTAAGGCATGCGGGGGTATGCGAACTGTAACTATTGAAATAAACTATTATTAACCCATTCTGAGGACATATACGAATTCCATTATTTTCCATATTATATGCTATTTGGAACCTACTTTCCTGTAAGTTTTCATAATTCTAAGTATAACGGTCTCGAAATGCAAGGAGGGTAGGACAAATTGCGAACTAATATTTTCTCCTCCCCCACTGTTCCCCGTTCTCCAAATTCCATGAAAATGCGAAAAATGGAATGTACTCAACATTACATTTCTCACGACACCTCACTTGCCTATTCCAGTCGATGAAAAAAATTACCTTGACTACGCCTCCATGTGGACACCCCCAGGGATGTGCTAACTAAAACTATAGAAATGAACTATTATTAACCTTTTCTGATAAGATTTCAAAATTCTGTTATTTTTAGTTTTCTATGCTAGTGAAATGCCGCTTTTCTGAAAATTTTCATATTTCTAAGTACACCTTTATTCAAAAAAAATATGATTAATCGTATTTGTACATAGTCATAATCGATTAATCGGAAAAATATGGTTAATCGTATCCGTATAATCGATCATAATCGATTAATAGGAAAAATACAATTAAACGTATTTTTTCGATTAATCGATTAATCGTATTCTTTCAATTAATCGTATTCGTTCGATTAATTGTATTCTTTCGATTAATCGTATTTTTTTTCGATTATTCGAAATCGATTAATCGATTATCATACGATTAATGGATTAATCGCACAGGGCTACCACTGAGGCAACATTGCCGCATGCTACGTGTCGTAAAGTCGCCGTTGTCCAATAGCTAGCGGATCGGTGCGGCTTGTAGCATGCGACATTGTGAAAATGTGTGAGAAAACTGAAAACAGGCGACACTAGGCAACATGTAGCATGCCTCTTGTTGGTCACTGTTGCCTAGGTGGAGTTCCGCCTTAAGAATTGCCAACCTTTTACTTGGCTACCCAAAGTGCCTAAATGTTGCTGTTTCTTCGAGGAGTTTATAGCAAATGCAAGTTTGCGTGAGGACCAAAACGAACGGCCGCCCAACGTGGGGCAACTTAGTTTATCTTAGGAATTTACTACGACAACACTTAAATAGCTTTCAGGCGTTCTCACATCGTGGAAATATAAGTTATATCCATCAGGTACGTCGAGGTTGAACTTTTTTTCGTCGGAAAAGACGATGGTGTGCCACTCCTTATTCCAGGTCATATGCTCTTGAGCAAAACGAAGACGTGTAGACTTACGAGCAGCATTAAGCGGTGTTTTTTTTAGTTTTAGTCTTTTTAAGTTGCAAGTGTTGCGTATTACACGTGTTACAGTTGATAGGCTCGCTTTAACATCGCTTTCTTCCCTGATCTTCGATGCAGAATGGCAATTTGACTCAGCTCGGGCAATATGTCATCTGTCTGTTGCTGAATAAAGACATCCTTTTATATTTTTTCCGTAATTTGCACCTTTTCGGATAAAATTGCTCATTACATTTTGTCTTCGACCAATTTTTCAATTCGAGGTAACCTTTTACTTGACCCTTTTCTAAGTCATCCAGTTGCTTACTGCGACCCATTTTGCACTAAAATCACTCTACACTACCGGAATTGCTAAAAATAAAAGATTTCACACTGTTTGATAGCAACTGCACATCGCAAACTAAATGAATTACCGCTGAACCTATTCTGATGACCCAAAAAAATGTAGTGTTTTGAGTGAACAAAACAATCGAAGCAGGATTTAACATAGGTACAGTCACAGAAATGTCCTCATTTTTAGGGTTTTGTATTTTAGTAAAAACAAAACACTTATGAAATCGGTCAAATGTCTGTCTGTCCGTCTGTCTGTCCGCCTGTCCATGAAATATCTCACGAACGGCTGAAGCTACATACTTGAAATATTGTGGCAACATGTAGAATTATTACAATTCGCCGGAGAAAGCGATTCGTTGTAATAGGCTGACTTTAAGGGGAGGTCCCCATAGAGGGGAAATGAAGGTCAACATTTTTTTTTCATCTGGTATCGGCAGGTGGGGTATCATGAGAAAGGTAACACCGAGTAAATTCCACTTTTGGTATTTTCATTAAATTTGAAAAGAGGGGAAAAGAGGTAGAGGGGAAAATATGTGATCCGAGTTTGTCCCCCCCCCCCCCCTTGCATTTCGGTACCGTTGTACTTAGAAATACGAAAATTTGCACGAAACCGGCATTTTACTAGCATAGAAAACCAAAAATTGTAGAATTTTGATATCTCATCAAAAAAGGTTACTAAGAGTACATTTCTATAGTTGCAGTTAGCACACCCCTGCACCATTTAAGCATACCCGAAGTCAAAAAAACTGATTACTAATGATAGCCAACATCATTGGCAATAACATATCTAAGTTTCATTACAATCACATAATATTTGAAAATAGTACATTCATTTAAAGGTAGGCATTTTGACACTATCCACACAAAAAATACACCTACCGGCCTTATAGGTGTGAGTACTACTTTCATATTGTTTTTCGTAAGGCAATTGCAGTTATTTAATTAATCATTTTTGAAAGGGTAAAGACTGGTTGGAGGCGCTGTGTCGTAAGTGGCCTACTTTACCGGGTGAAAGGGGGGGGGGGGGCAACGTTAACCAACGCCTTAGGCAATAATATGTTCTAAGTTTCTAAGTGAATTAGCATGTAAAATGTAAGTCATCATCATCGTGGCGCGACAGCCCGACGTCGGGCCTTGGCCGCCTGGATCATTGTCCTCCAATTATCTCGGTCACGTGACCGCGTCCTCCAATTTTGGGATCCCAGCAGCTGCGCGGCGGCGAGGATGATTGAACACGGCAGCCAAAGGTGTTTGAACATTTTTATACCCTAGACTTATAGTATATATATATATATATATATTGTTTTTGTCACGATGAAAATAGGTAACACCTTAAAGGAGGCTCCGAAGGTATGTTTTGTTTTTTTGTAAGTATATATATAAATGATCAGGGTCACCTACTGATTCGATTTAGCCATGTCTGTCCGTCTGTTCGTCTGTCCGTCTGTCCGTCTTTCCGTCAGTCCGTTTGACCGTCTGTCCGTCTGTCTGTCTGCCCGTTCGCAAGATAACTTTCGATAGAATGAAGCTAGAGCCATGAAATTTCGGTCAAATATTGGAAGTATGATCTAGTTGGTTGGTATTGAAAATGGGCATGATCAGGTCAAGTGAACGCCCGCATCCCTTACATATGTAAAATAATTAAATGTATTTATAACTCCCGATTAAATAAACGTGAAAAGCTCTAGCTTTGGAAGATTGCTCGTGAGGATAATCTTATACTCTCCTGGGGAAAAAAATTTGATCAGTTTAAAACTAATGGTCATTTTCTGGCAAAGAGCCAGGTTTTTTGTAGATAGCTCTTGAAACAACGGACGTAGACTCCTGATTTTTGGCGTGTAATCCTGAAATAAGAAGCTGCTTGAGTTTCAGTAAGTTGGGCGTAATCAGATCAAAGGAATGCTTACCTCCCCTACAAATTTCAAAAAATTTATTATTCCTTTAATTAGGATAACTTTTGATAAAATGACACTAGCGAGTTGAAAATTTGACAGAATATTACTAGTAGGATCTAGTAAGTTAATATTTAAAATGAGCAAGATCCGACTCAAGAAACCCCTACCTCCTCCACAAATGAAACATCTAATAAGCAATAACTTTTGATAGAATGAAGCCAGCGACTTAAAATTTTGGTCAAATGTTTGCAGTGAGATTAAGTTAGCTGATTTTACAGATGGGTCAGATCCGACCCAAGGAACCCTACCTAGTACCTACCCTACAAATGCAACTTAAAATAAGCGATAACTTATGATAAAATGAAGCTCTTGATTTGAAATTTTGTCTAAATGTTTGTAGCATGATCTGGTTGGTTGGTGGCAATGACGGGCGAGATCCGACTCAAGGAACCCCTACCTCCCCTACTAATGAGACTTCAAATAAGGGATAACTTTCGATAAAATGAAGCTAGTGACTTGAAACTTTTATTTATTTGTAGAATTGATTGATTTTGACAATGATCAAGATATTTCTTCGAATTTTCTTAATAATATTTTGTGATCCACAGTATCGAAAGCCATTTCCAGATCCAGAAACACTCGTAACCACTTCAGACCTTTGTCCAGACTAGTAGCTATGGTTTTTGACACTCTGTAGATCGCATCTTCAGTACTTCGGGAACTTCTGAATTCATACTGTGAATTCGAAATAATATTTTTATTTTCTAAATACTACACAAGTCTGCTTTTAATGACTTTCTCGAAGATTTGTTTTGTTGTAAAACTAGAAAGTAGTTAAATTGGACGGTAGTAGTTTAAATCCGACCTACGTTTTCCCTTATGTAGCGGTACTATAACAGCTTGCTTCAGTTGATCAGGGAAATAACCCTGATTTAGTCATAAATTTATTACATGTACAAGTGGTTTAGTGATGAAAATAGTGTTCTCTTTCAACACACTAGTTTGCAAACCATCAATGCCAGGTCAAACGTTGTTTTTGAGGGCATATATATCCTGTGTTACCTCCTCTTCATGTACCGAACTAAAGAAAAAGGAATTCATTATATTATTGGAATAGAGATCCTCTTCATAACCTTCACTCAAACTTCTTTCCATTTTTACGTTTTGACCTATTTTTTGACCAACACTGGCAACGTGATTGTTGAATTCAATAGCTTTATCCAATGTGTTACTACTTGGAATTGTCTCACCATTTGCAGTAATAATATCAGTAGGACATCTGACTTTTCCTGGCTTTGAATTTGTTGCCTCATTGATAGTACTCCAAATTTTTCTAGTGTTGTTTCCACGGCTTTCGAATAAGGTCTTATAATAATTGTTTTTTGTATCCCTAATCAACGACTTTAAGGTGTTACGATAGCTTTTATACTGTTTCTCCAGAGTTCTATTGAACGGTTGTTTTTGTAATTTTGCTGCCATTTTGTCCCTTTTCCTGACTGCTGTTATTAGTCCCCTAGTCAACCATGGTTTCAGCTTTTTTGTCTTATTACTAGCTTTCTTTCTATTTTTTTAGGCAACTATCAAAAATATTCATGAAACTATTATAAAAGATATAAAAACACGTCTCTGCTGTGGTTTCTTTATATACGTTTGACCAAGTTTCCTTCTCTATCATCTGCCTAAAATCAGAAAAATTTCAACTTTTTCCAGCTTTAGTCTCGTTATTATCATGTAGATTTTTACTAACATCTACTCCCATTATTTTGTCTAATATTACGTAATGGTCTGTTATACACGTTTGGTGAATTGCAGACTCAAAAGAAAACTGCTTTTGACATTTTAGGAAAAGATGATCAACGCAAGATTCTCTGGTTGAAGATTTACGCCTCCACCTTTGCCTCCGCCTGCGCCTGTTGCTGCACTGGCCGCCAATGCCTCAATTATGGTCCGATTTCGCATTAAGAGTAGCAATAGCATTAAGTGAGTGTCTAATCCTGGCCCAAATTCTTTGCCAAATTAAATCACACCATTTATGAAACATACACTTTATCACCAGTAAACGCCATCCTAAATAGACTTCCATACTTCAATGGATAAGTACCCCTAACATCTAAATCAGCAGTATTAGCAGTTAACGCTGTTACAGTATCCAGAGTATAAGGATCTTGCAACTGAACTGTCAACAACTCCAGTACGCATTCCCCTCAACCACTTTCTACTAATTCTACCTATCTTTCCCCATTGCATCATATTTTTGCATCACCAAACACCATCCTGCTATACGAGGCGCAAAATCTCGTTTAAGCAAAGTCGCCTTTACCGCCAATCAATCAGTCGCCAGCTTAATATATACGCCTATCATATGTACAATCTACAGGTTAATAGATTCCGCCACCGCCAATGTTTTATTCTTAAACCTTTACATTCCCGCCAAAATACGACACCGGTTTCACTTCGGCCGCCTCCCGCTCCCGAAACAAGATTCCACCCACACCAAACTCGCCCGCATCAGTATGCAGTTGTCATGTATATTTGTTGCGACTGGAAACTGTAGATCGGCCTCTATTTTCTTTGTTCCCGGTCGTACGCCATCTACGCCTACTTCATACCCAAGATAATCAATTTAGCCGCCGTAGATACACATTTCCCAGAACGCTCGCCCACCATCTCAACAGTCGCCAATACTGAATGTTCCGCCGGTATACATACATTCTCGCCTAAAAACACCCGAACTCTAGTTCCTCATTTGTTCTTATTAGTTTCCCCCACCCGCCCTGCACTACTAGCGCCACCCCCGAAGAATTTATTCCTGAATGTCCAAAAATAACTTCAACAGACCCCAGATCACATTGAGCCACCTCCGCCACAACTGTCAGCTCAACGCCATCAATATTAGTACTAACTAATCTCACCTGATGTCGATCGCCCTCATACGCCCTTGGATTTGAACAATGATACGCCATATGTCCTGCTACGCTACACTTTATGCACCTTTCCTGCCTAGGGTGGGGACAATCACGACTCTAGTGGCCGTCACGCCTCTGACAGTTGTAACTTTTTACAGACTTTTCCACCGAATTCGCTCGTTGATCGCCTCGTATTATAGCCAACACATGCCTATCGCCTTCCCGCACCGCCATTGAGCCTCGTTGAGACGTCGACTTTTCGCCTGGTTAGGTATCTAAACTTCCCAGCAAACGATTATATAACTCCTCTGGTGAACTGCATTTTGCAGAATAAGCCTACGCCTGCAACTCCTCCGGCAGCCCACTAATTATGCACGAAACTGCATTTCCGCCACTTATGCTGCATCTTGCAAACAATTCGAGTTTAGCCCTGTAATACGCCGTCATGGTTTCGTCCGCCTGTTTATGCCTCGCCACCAACTCTGCCAGCATCGCCGCAAAATCACGCCGAATCGGAAACGCCCCGATCAGTTTCGCAATCCATTCCGCCCATGATAATTCGTAATCATCCAATCGGTTCAACCATTTCTTGGCGGCTTTTGACAGCTTCTGCTGCATAATAGTTTAGTATAGTTCGCGCCTCTTCTGTCCATCCATGGACCTTCGCCAGTTGGTCAATTCTCACCAGCCATTGCACCGCACTGCATTCAGGATCATCTGGGTCAAACGGATGATGTCATCACTTACCATCATCCGTGACCCCGCCTCTGGTAATAACCCCGCCGCCACTGTCGTTCTGGATCCCGACGATCCACTTGCCAATTCGTTGAAAACAATCGCCGTTTGTTTTTTGATCGTTTGACGAGTTTGGCCCGCCAACCCGCTCGCCATCAATCGCCTTAGTCTCCTGGCTTACCGACATTCGCCTTCCCGAATCACTAACAGCTGCCGCGCTCACACTCGCGTCCGCCCTGTTATCACCACTAACGCCCGCCAATTCAACCTCGCCATCAATTGTATTCTTCAATGTCTCGTCGTTGTCATAATCCTATTCGTCTTCTTCGACGCCCGTCATCTTCTTTCTCGCACAACAAAGTCCGCCACCAGTTACAGTCCACCACTAATTCGTAAAGTCCGCCACTGATTTACCAGGTCTGCCACTGATTCACTAAGTTCCACCACTAATTCACTAAGTTCCTCCACGAATTTGCAAAGTCCGCCACTGATTTACCAGGTCCGCCACTCATTCATTAAGTTCCGCCACGAATCCACTAAGTTCCGCCACTAATTTATTATTTATTTTATTTATTAATTTATTTATTAAAAAAAGAGTTACTGACAGGATTCATCCCAAATACACAGTAAATATGAACAACAAAATTCAAATTTCAAAAAGTAGGGAAAAAAAGTAAAACATTAAATGGAATGGAAAAAAAGTAAGCATAAAAAAGAAAGAAGCAAAGTGTTAAGAAAGAGACGTTACGTTAGAATATTAAACAAAATTAAATGTCAACAGTGGACACTTTTCTCAGTAAGATTCTTTTAAAGGCATGTAGAGAAGAGGGTAAAGGACCAATCTCCAATCTGTCGTAATTACGCATTATTCGAGGAAGCGGTGAATTGGCATAAACAGTAAGTTCCGCAGTAGAGGGATTTCGGTACTTCGAGTAACGTAGGAGGAGAACCTGAAGATAATATCTCGAGAAACAGATGAACGCACAAGTCCACTACATATCTTGTAGAGAAAGCATTCGTCAAGAAAGATACTCTTTTGTAAGGATATCAGGTTAAGATGGGTAAGGCGTTCAGAATAAGGAGCATAGGGAAGTTTGAATTTAAAAAACAAGGCCCGAGTGAACTTGCGTTGCACGGATTCCAGAGCCTCGCAGGAAGCGCAAGTCGAAGGGGACCAAACAACGGACGCATATTCTAATATACTTCGGACAAGAGAAGTAAATAGATACACAGCTGTATCAATAGAAGTAAAGTCACAGGAACTGCGCAGAAAAAATCCAGCGACCTTAGAAGCCCTAGAGATGATGTCAAAATAGTGCTCATTAAAACGCAGCTTCGAGTCAAAAACCGCAACAAGATCTTTAATTGTGTTAACGTTTTCAAGTGGAATAGAATTTATGTTGCACGAGAAAGGGATAGGAGAAGTTTTTAAAGAATACACCATGACAGCGCATTTAGATACTTTGAGATGCAGATCATTTGTCGAACACCAGGAGGATAGGAGATCAATGTTTGATTGTAACTCAGAACAGTCACTAAATCGGGAAACGGAGGAAAAAAGCTTGCAGTCGTCAGCATAAAGTAGCGAGTGGCAACTAAGTAAAGAAGGAAGGTCATTTATAAAGAAAGTAAACAGTAAGGGACCTAGAATCGAGCCCTGAGGAACCCCAGGTCATATGCGAAAACAGGAAGAAACTAATTTTTGGAAAACGATGCTTGAAGTACGGTCAAGCCAAGAAATTAAGTATGAAGGAAATTTAAGGTTGATTAATTTTTGCAGTAAAATAGTGTGATTGACCGAATCAAATGCTTTTGAAAAGTCCGTATAAATAGCATGAATGTCAAGATGGTTATTGAATGATTATACTCTAGATGAAATCTGAGAGTATTATAAGTTTGCCACAAAGTTTGTAACGCTAAGAAATAAGGCTCGCAGAAAAAAATGAATGATACAGAAGTTCATATTATCACTCGAATATCTCAAAACCGGATGTCCGTCTGTCCGTCCGTCCGTCCGTGACCTCTCTAGCTCGAGAACGCGTTGAGCTATGAAGTTCAAATTTTGCACACGTTATTTTTGACAAAAAATGAAGGCTAAGTTCGTGAACGGGCTAAATCGCTCCACCCCTTCTACCCCCTCCCATACAAAATGACACATTTTTGATAATTTACAATAATCAGATTTTCTCAGAAACTATAAAACATATTGCTTTGAAATTTTTAATATATCGCTTTTATGATAATTGTAACCTATGTTATAAAACTTATTGTAATCCTCACCCTCCTTCTACCCCTCCCATACAAACTGCACTATTTCATGAAATACGTTAAGCCAATTTACTCAGTACGTATACAATTTATCGAGCTGAAATTTTGTACTTAACACTAAATTAACAATATCAGTTAGATTCAAAAAAAGTAATTGATTACCCTTACTCCGTCTACCCCCTCCCATACAAAATGACACATTTTTGATAATTTACAATAATCAGATTTTCTCAGAAACTATAAAACATCTTGCTTTGAAATTTTGAATATATCACTTTTATGATAATTGTAACCTACATTATAAAATTTATTGTAATCCTCACCCTCCTTCTACCCCCTCCCATACAAACTGCACTATTTCATGAAATACGTCTTAACGTCTTAACGACTTACGTCTTACGTCTTAACGATGCATCCGAGATTGCAACCAAAATTATTTATTGGCTTTAACCAGGTTCAAATTCATCTAGAGTATTGCATGATTGGGGTTTACCCCAATCGTAGTTCTTTTATGTTTTGGTGACAACAAATTCAATTAAGTTGGTGACCGTAGACTTATTTTTACAAAAACCATGCTGATTAGGGGATATAAGATGGCCAAGAGTTTCATTGATGTGGCTATTGACAATGCTTTCAAGAAGCTTGGAGCAAGACGAGAGGAGCGAGATTGGACGGTAATTAGAAGCCAGGCTGGGGTCTCCTTTCTTTGGTATAGGGATAATGTAGGAAGATTTCCATTGAGATGGAAAAACACCCTCTCCAATACTTTTATTAAACAGAATGGAAAGCGGAACAGAAATGGCACAATGTGTTTGTTTTAAAAAGAAATTAGGGATTCCGTCAGGGCCAGGGGACGAATTTACTTTAAGAGAAGTGATGAGCTGAGCAACGTAGGCAGGGGTAATATATGGCATTGAGGCGAGTAAGTCGTCAGGTTGGGTAAACGAATAGGAGAGAGGGTTAGTTGAGGATTGTTTGTATGAACTCGAGAAATAGGAAGCAAAGAGTTCACAAATTTCTGCAGGCGTATTAGCAGAGACGTTGTTGTACGAAAGGGACGAAGGGGTAGAGGAGGAAGTTCTCATATTACGCACATATGACCAAAAGAATTTGGATTCGTTGTTACGTATACTATTTTCGATGTTAGTAAGGTAAGCGATTCGAGCGGCTTTGATGAGCCGCTTGGTGTGTGAACTAAGACTACTAAATGATGACAGGTAAGCGGAACGCTTGAAGCGCTTGTAAAGATAACGTGCTCGGTTCTTTTTCCTGATCATTTTATTTATAAGTGGTGTAAACCAGATAGGACATTTACGGCGTTTTGATTTAGAAAAAGGAACGAGTTCCTGAATGATGGGGTTCAGTAAGCAGTAAAATTTTTCAACGGCTGATTCACAGTTTAGATCAGCTAAGATGTAGTACCAGTTGATTTCAGAAAGGACCTGATTAATGCGTCTGTAGTCCGCTTTACGGAAATTAAAACGACCATGGGTGGTGTCAAATCGAGGTAAGATTAAGAGTAAGATAGTGTAAAAGAGCGGGATGATATAGATCGCAAGGGACATATGCCAAGGTCGGACAGGAGGTCGACAGGCATGTCAATGGTAAATTACTTAAGACTAGGTCTAGGACACGACTCATAGAGTTCCAAACCGAGTTAAATTGTAACAGGTTACAGAATTCCATAAAAGAATTTAAAGATATTAAAATTGAAGAGGACGAGGAAGATAAAGGAAGACCGGGGGAAACCTCCCAACTGATATTCGGAAGGATAAAGTCACCACACACGATAATGGGAGTAGAAAGATAAATTATATTAATAATATCAGAAAGATGTTTGAACAGGTTATCGTAAACAGCAAGGACAGAATTACACGGAACATAAACACAGGTCACTAAGAGATATGTATTGGAGGAAGTGGAGATTTTCACCGGGACGCAATCATATGGCTGGGAGTCAGATATAGATAAGAGGGAGCAGTCGAAGGAATTCCGAATGGCAATTAGAGAGCCACCACCGCACGACTTTCCTAACAGGTCGAAATTACGATCGCAGCGGAAGATTGAATAGCCCTCTACCTATAGAAGCTCACCGCTGTTTATACCAGAACACAACCAGGTTTCCGTTAAGCAAGTAATGTCATGGCATGAAGTAAGAGCCGATAAATTCAGAGTATGGAGTTGGGTTCTAAGCCCACGGACATTTTGGTAATAAAGAGAAAGTACACTAAAAATTACTTTATAGTTTTCGTTACACGATGTCGAGGAAAATTCCGTTTTGTGAATTCCTTCAGTAGAATACCAGCAGGCCAGAAGGATTGCTCACAAGGCATCGAGACTTCATCAGGAATTGTTATTTTGAAGGATGACACGATTTTGTCTGGCAAGTTCTCCTTCGTGAGCTTTTTACATATGAATATGGAAGTATAAAGCCAAGTTTGTTGAGAATGTACCGTTTAACATCCAATTCAGTCGTGATGTATGCAAGCCTAGATATGAACAGTTGTTTAGGTGGCTTACACACTCGCAATTCGCCGATTCCCACGCTGCTTAATGATGGAGAAAGCTGCGACGCGAGGTTATTGGAGGATCCAGTAACACTGGAAGTGCCCGGTGAAGGTTGCGATGGCATGACAAGCGAACTTGGTGAAGAAAGTTGTACCTGAAGCATCTGTACAGGTTGTAGGAGGCTAGGCAGTTGTGGACGTTGCGGAGGACACGGTTGTTGTTGTTGAGGTTGCAGTATTTGCGGTGAAAGTAGTTGTAGCTGTTGTTGCTGAAGTGGTGGTAACAATTGTTGTTCTGGTGTCATTACTGGTTGTGGATGTTGTTGTTGTTGCTGAGTTGATCTAAGCTGAAGTCTAGTGGTAACGCCGATGAAGCCCGAAGATGCGGCATCAAATTCAGAGTCCTCAGGTATAAAGAGCTGCGAAACTTGAGCAAGAGCCGACCGCTGTTTAGATTGGACTTCAGCAAACTCCGACGAAATAGATTCCAGCGCTAGTTGAGCTTTCTTAAGCCTGTCCACATATAATGGCATTGAAGACGATCTGCATTTATTACAGAACCAGTAGATACCAGAATTGGGTTCGCGTGCAGCGTCCCCAACAGTACCCGATAAGCTGACGCACTTACTGTGGAATGACTTAGCGCAAAAACCAGAACATAAAATGGCAGGAGACTTACCAGCCTTATCTAGGCAAGAAGAGGCCGAACAAATCGCCATTTTGTACGTTATTGAAGGAAAAAAATAAAAATGCAGATATTAAGGTGAAGCAGTTCAAGAATCCACCACTGTAGAAAAGTTAGAAAGCACTAAAGTTAGAAAGCACTAAAGTTTAGTATAGCACTTTATCTAAGACACACACCAGATGATGAGCTTTCACAAAAATGAGACAGCGAGATCGCTGTAACACAGTCACAGAGAATAACTATGGAGGAGCAATCCGCATATACTCAACACTAAACTACTTGAAGCAATTCCAGTCGTAAAAAGTAGAGAGAGAGACACACGCCCTCCACTGCGCAACACCCGCGCAGTCTATATGAAAGCACAGGAAGCACGTAAGGTGTCATCCCCTCTCCTACTTTTCCAATCGGAACAATAACATTCCAGTCTGTCTCTCTGCCGCGAAACACCCGCCCGGTCTATATAGAGCAAAAGAGATGTCAAATTTGCATCCCCCTTCCAACTTCCTCACTTGTGCCGAATTGCGTCGTTTCTCTCGCTTTTTTTCATTTCCTCATATACTCTCTCTTCAAAGAACACAGTTAAAATACACTAGAAGCTAGTATAGCAGTATAGCACTTGATAAAAGGCGCGAATCAGAGCTTTTCCAAAATATAGTCATATAGTATTTCACTAGCACATGCGCAGAAAGTGTAAATTTATATGAAAGTATTTTTCTTGACTGACAGGAGAAGTGCAGTCTAAGAAAAACACAAAAAGCGTCTTTAGAGAGAGCTGCGACGGCGACACAAGTAGGGCTACACGAAGTCGAGCACTCAAGGAACCGGATAAAAACACAGTAGCGCACAAGAGGAGGCAATTTAGTAGGCTTGATGAAAAATCGCGGGAGCAAAAAAGCAAAACGAACTACTTCGGCCAGGCAAACTTGTTGTTCAAGCGCCAACAACAACCACACTTCACCAACACGCCCGTTCCTGTCGCACTGTCTATATGTAAAACGCCGGCCGCTAATTTTATCGTACGCCTAACAGCACTTTGACCGATACGCACATTGGATTTCCAATCCCGTTTCTGATTTGTTAACCCACAAGTCGCACCAACAACAAAGTTTATCTAAATAAAACAACCACACTTCTGATTATCCGCCATTCGCTATTTATTCATCATTATCAATTAAATACACGCCACATTCAACCATACGCCACGAAGTCGCTTATATATCGCTTCTCTTAATAGATCCGCCCGAGCACGCTAACCAGAAGAGAGTGTGTCAGTTACCGCATTGCAATAACAACATTTTTCAGCTGGAGCCAATTTCACCTTCAGTCAAAATCAGAGAGTCAGTTTCCGCCGAGAGCTCAAGAGGCACATAGTGCTTAAGCGATTAGCTCGTGTTTCGTTAAACGATAGGAGCACATAGTGCATAGTTTGACTTACTGTAAATTAGTATAATAAATAGAAGCACATAGTGCCAAAATAATTAAATAAATTAACGTTGTTCAATTCACACAATTAAATGAATAAAAAATAAATTACTTACAAATACTAAAATTGAATAGCTGGCGCCCAAACGTGGAGCCGCTTTTGTTGCACTTAGCGGTTCAATCATACATTTCAAGAGACCGTATCCACGGCAGAGGTATCCCCACCGGAGCAACAACATTCAACAGTTAACATCGAATTCAATCGACTAAACTTAACCTACCTGCGAACGACCTTTTTCGCTTATCAGTAGAAACGTTTCCATTTAGCGTTATTCTCGTATTATCCGTCAGTATTAATATGTATTTAATCTAGCAGATATTTTATTTGTAAGTGGAGTGTTTAGCGAGCAAAATTTTCATAATTATTTCAAACATTAAATTCAAATTACATATATAATTTAATTAAACTAACTAATAAGCATTTAAATAAACTTTTTAGTGTGGAATTAATGATCGCTAAGGAAAACAGAAATAATTCGTAATTGATGGTTTCGGAAAAGACCATTTTGAATAGAATTCGCGCAAGTTGTCCTTGTTGTTGTATCCTTGCGAATTGAGTAGCTGTTTAATTCCGACGCATCTCTAAGGATAGGTATGGACGCGGCACAAGTACAAGCCTTAATTTCCGCGGCAGTAACGACTGCTATTAACCAGTCTCTCAGCTCTTTCAATAGAGCCATCTCCGACCTTACCACAAGACTTCACGCATTAGAAACCCCAAGTACGGTGGAAGTTTATAAACCTATCACAATTGACCGCAATAAGATATTTGAAGAGTCCCTTGACCTGGTAAAATCGCTACCAGAATTTAGTGGTGATGAAGCGCGTTATGTATCTTGGAGGCAAGCCGCTTTCGCTGCCTACAAATTATTTGAGTGTTTCGACGGGAGTTCCAAACATTACCAAGCGGTGGCCATTATTAGGAATAAGGTTATCGGCTCTGCTGATCTTGTCTTGTCTTCATTTAACACTGTGCTCAATTTTAAAGCTATTATCGCGCGTCTCGATTTCACATATTCCGACAAAAGGCCTAAAAGGTCATTATGTCATATGAAGAAGACGATACCCTTATTCGATCCCTTAGCGAAAAATATAGACAAGACGCCCTCAGAACGTTTGTCTCTGGGTTGAATAAGCCTATGTGCGACATATTGTTCTCTTCAAAACCATCCGATATGCCGAACGCGCTAGCGCTTGCTCAAGAGCTGGAGTCAAATCAGGCTCGTTATAGTTTTGCGAGCTCTTTTGCTTGTAGGAACGAACGAACATCTCGACCGATTCAAACAACGAGCTATGAGAGCAACCAATACAACCCCTACAACTCGCCACATTATAGACGAGCTCCTTCAGGCAAAGATCGGATGAATTTGACCCCTATGGAAATGGACTCTGCACCCTCGAGTTATAGAGCCGTTAGACCTGACCAAATATGAAACAACACCAACATCTCACCGGTGCCATATGGTGGTCCTAGCCAGAGACAAATCTTTGGCACTCAACACACTCCTCCATCTTGTAACTATCAAAGCAGGCCTCCTAAGCGACAGAATGAGTCTGATCGACAGACCTTACCAAAAATGCAACGAGTAAACTGCTTAGCCCATGAGCAGCCTGTAACGACTGAACCAGACAATTTCACAGAACAGCAGTACCACTCGACTTTTGACGGAAAATATGACGATAATAGATCTCTAGACTACCTCGACGAGGACGAGGAAGTAATAGACGATATAAATTTTTTAGAGGCCTGCCATATGTTAAACAAACATTAGCATGGAGGGAGATCAAGTTGTTAATATATACCGGCGCTTCCGGGAGCTACATAAAAAACTTTCAGGACCTTAAAGCAGTAAAACCATTGAACAGTCCGTTTGCAGTAAAATCTATTCACGGCAAATCTACAGTAACATCTAGATGTGCTATCAATATTTTCGGGCGAAATTCCACATTTTATGTACTCCCAAACCTAAATACATTCGATGCCATTATCGGGTTTGATTTTCTAAGAGAAATCGGGGCAAGGCTTGACCTGCATGTAGGAACAATATCTTATAACGGAGGATGGGAAAAAATGTCGTACTTTTGTTGCAAAGACTTACACAACATTTGTACTAAGAATGTCACTGTGCAAACTTCCATATCCGCGAGTGTAGAAGAACAATTTTCATCTATAATCAAGCGTCATTGGAGGGTATTTGCAGATCCTAATGAGTGTTTACCTTTCAATACAAAGATAGTGGCGACTATTAGAACAACCGACAACGAGCCCGTTTATTCAAGAGACTACCCGTATCCAATGGCGTCAGCTGAATTTGTTAACAAGGAGGTATCTGACTTGGTATTATAAGACCTTCACGGCCTCCTTATAATAACCCCGTCTGGGTTGTAGATAAAAAGGGAATAGATGAAGGAGGAAACCGAAAAAAACGATTAGTGATCGATTTCCGAAAGTTAAATGCCAAAACTATAAGCGATAAATATCCCATACCGGATATATCAGTCATTCTGGCTAACTTCGGAAAGTCTTCGTACTTTTCGGTAGTGGATTTAAAAAATGGTTTTCACCAATTGAATCTAGCAGAACGGAATAGAGAAAAATTTGAGTTTTGTCGACTGCCATTGATGACGTCTTGAGAGATGAAATTGGCAAAACTTGCCACGCCTATATAGATGACGTCATCATCTTTTCTGAGACAGAGGAACAACACATCGCAGATGTCGATCGGGTATTGGGAAAGCTCTACGAAGCAAATATGAGAGTAAATCCTGAAAAGTCTAACTTCTTTAAAACAGAGCTGGAATATTTAGGGTTCACTGTATTAAATAAGGGCATCAAGACAAGTCCAGAGAAAGTCAGGGACATCATTGACTACGAGATACCCAAGACTCTTCGTGGCCTACGTTCCTTCCTTGGACTCTCAGGATATTACCGACGCTTTATCGGGGACTATGCCCACATTGCGAAATCGCTTACCAAAAACCTACGTGGTGAAAATGGGAATGTTGGCACTAACAAATCAAAAAACGTTAAAATATACCTGGACGAAGAAGCGTTAGCTGCATTTGATAGAATAAAAAAGATCCTAGCCTCGGAAGACGTGCTGCTCCTCTATCCTAATGTTAAGAGACTCTTTGATTTAACCACAGACGCTTCCTCCGATGCAATCGGCGCCGTCTTATCGCAAGTTGGTCGACCGATTACAATGATCTCCAGGACGCTATCTCCGACCGAAGAGCACTACGCCACGAACGAACGTGAGCTTCTCGCGATAGTTTCGTCCTTACAAAAGCTGCGGAACTATTTATATGGAGCAAAACAGGTGAACATCTTTACGGATCATCAGCCGCTTACCTCTGAGATATGTTTCTTAAATTTACCTCTTGTATGGTACAAACAATTTGAAATAAATTGCTACTTACTGAAATGAGTTATTATTAATTTTGTTCGTTATGATACAGATAATCTTGAAGTTTTCGGTGCAATCAGTACCTGAATGTGGATTATACCAAAATCAGAACCGTTTTGTCTAAAATATTTGTTGTCCTTTATATAATAGAAAAAATTTGGGGTGCATTTACACCCCACTTGGTCTTCAACGTAATTTTTCGAGGTCGGTCCTATGAAGGTTAATGCATTAGAACAGGCTCCAGCATCGCAATCAGGGACAGTTCATAGTGAGGAGTCCTCAACTAAGGTTATACCAACGATTCAGGATCCAGTAAACTGTTTTAGAAATCAAATAATATTAAAAAAAGGATTGGATTCACAGAAAAGGACTAAAATAATTTTTAAGAGACAGATCCGACACCTAGTTACGTTTAAAACCATGGAGGACATTTTCGAAACATTTAAGGAAACTGTCCATTCAGATGTTGTGAATGCAATCCAATGTGACCTACCCACACTGAGTCAAATTCAGGACAGGATACTGCAAATGTTCCCCTCTGTCAAATTTGTTCACACAGAGAAATTTGTAATCGATGTTTCAAACCCAAACGATCAAGAAGAAATTCTAGCGGCTGAGCATAACAGCGCTCACCGATCTTCTCACGAAAATACCTTACAAATACTTAAGGACTACTATTTCCCACAGATTCGGAAAAGAATGAAAGAAATTTTTTCAAAGGTATGTCGTGAGGCCAAATATCAAAGGCACCCTTCTAAGCTCAAGATAGGCAGAACCCCTATACCTTCCCATCCCGGGGAGATACTTCACATAGACATTTTTTCGACCAATAAGACTCACTTCCTGACCTGCGTGGATAAATTTTCAAAATTTTCAATTGTAATGCCTATTAACTCCCACGCAATAGTTGATGTCAAGAACCCTTTACTACAAATGCTTAACGTTTTTTAAGGCACGAAAACAGTCGTTACCGATAATGAAAGGACGCTTAACTCAGAAACCATAAGGTCGCTATTGAGGGATAATTTCCAAATAGAAACTTTTTTCTCTACTCCAGCATTGCACAGCAAAACTAATGGACAGGTTGAAAAGTTCCATGCCACTCTAGCGGAGATAGCCAGGTGCACAAAACTTGATCAGAGTATTTGCGACACAACCGAACTTGCTCTATTAGCCACTGCTAAATATAATCGAACTATTCATTCAGTCACTGGTCATAGGCCAATCGATTTAATCCAATCTATACCCGGGGCTTTACAAAACGAAATTAAAGACACGTACTCAACAGACAGACTTACAACGCCATAACAGCAACAAGCACACACGCAGTTTTAAACCAGGCGAAAAGGTTATCGTAAAAGTAAATAGACGATTAGGGATCAAATTCACTAAAATTTATGACGAAAAGACTATCCAAAAAGATATGGGAACCACCGTCCTTATTAATAATAAACCAGTACATATAGAAAATCTCAGATAGACGTTTTCGGTTGCAGGTTTTCTAACTCTGAGATATCAGCTAACAGAAAAAAATCCTGACAGCTACCAAGAGATCGGAAACCAGTTCGAACAACTCTTCAATTTATCCTCAGTAGAATTACGACAATTGCTTACGATCCAAAGAACATTTATTCAATAATTTTGTAGTAATCGACATCGTTAATCCCACAATTTTCGATATTAAGGAAATAGAATCAATAATTTTGGGCCGAACACTCTACAAAAGTTAGCGTTAATTCAATAAAAGAATAAGTTTTTTGAAATAATGATTTAGATGAATTTTGTAAGATATTATTTTAAATAAATATAGATAAATACTAGCACTAGGAAAAAGTACAAAATATTTGTGAAAAGATGAAATTGCTTCCTGCTTATATGGCACAATAGTAAATAATAACAGTAGAGGCGTTATTGCAAAGCGTGGAGTCTCGCACATAAATACACTAGAATGTTATCGAACGGGTATCGCATTCTCTTCGCAACAGCAACCCTGAGAACACGTCGCGTCGGTACGGCAGTCAATGACAAACGACACGGGTTCGAACATCCGTCATGATTATAATCGTAGTCACTTACTTTCCTCGAAAACATGCGTCAAGAAAACATCCATCCAATGGATCCTGACATATTCGCAGTGTAGATAATGAGGAAGCTAGGTGAAGCCGGGGACGACTTAGCTTGAAGGGGGGAATAGTTACCGCATTGCAATAACAACATTTTTCAACTGGAGCCAATTTCACCTTCAGTCAAAATCAGAGAGTCAGTTTCCGTCGAGAGCTCAAGAGGCACATAGTGCTTAAGCGATTAGCTCGTGTTTCGTTAAACGATAGGAGCACATAGTGCATACCTATAGTTTGACTTACTGTAAATTAGTATAATAAATAAAAGCACATAGTGCCAAAATAATTAAATAAATTAACGTTGTTCAATTCACACAATTAAATGAATAAAAAATAAATTACTTACAAATACTAAAATTGAATAACTTGTCCCATCGTCCGTTGTGCATCCCGCCGTGCATCACTGGTCACGTTCGCCTCTCCGTCTTCTGATACACACACAGTCACACAGGCATATACGCACTCCGCGTCTTCGTTCCCAGCATACCAAGCGGACCGCCAGTGAATTACCAGCGAGTCACTTTGGCGAGCAAAACCTTCGCTAGCGAATTCACTAACGATTCGCCGGTAATACCTTTGTCGTTCGAAATTGACATTCGAGGCGAATGTTCTTTTTCGAATCACCAGCGAGTCACCCTGAGCGAATATATAACCTGTCTATATATTCGCTGAAGCGAAGGTTTCTCGACTCGTCAGTGATCCGGGAAAAAAGGGTCGCCGCGAAAATAAATTTCGAATGATAGAGTTATTACCTGCGAGTCTTTGGTGAAGGTTTTAGCGAAGGTTTTCTTCGCCAAAGCGACTCGCTGGATATTTACTGGAGATTCGGTTGGCATGCAGGGTAGCTATTACCTATGATATAATTAATATATAATATTGTACTTATACCTACGATAAACTGAACCAATAATTTGATTATGAATTCTTCCACATTTAATCACTTCACTGCTTTTTATTACACCGTTTAATTTAAACTCTTTGAATGCAGAATTGCAAGTGTTTCCTTAGCTAGCGCGGAACCGAAACATTTCCCGCTATGAGCGAATAAAACATTCACTTTCAGCGAAGGTTTTCGATACATAGTGTCGTTTGTTTTGCCGTTTCAAAAAATCCTCGCGTACGTTCGCTCTTAGTGAGATCCAAGCGAAGAATTTTTATTAAAAAGAACATAAAACATACGCATATTGAAAACCTTCGCTTATATTCACTTTGATGGCTCTAAAGCGAGTCGCTTACCATCGCTTTAATGAAAATCCTGCGTTGGTTCGCTTTTCTTCGCAATAAGTGAATAAAAAAGATTCGCTATTATTCGCTTTTTGGTGAAGGTTCGCTTGGTGGTATGCTGGGTTGTGGCTTGCCTCATAGTACCCCAGCATACCACCAAGCGAACCTTCACCAAAAAGCGAATAATAGCGAATCTTTTTTATTCACTTATTGCGAAGAAAAGCGAACCAACGCAGGATTTTCATTAAAGCGAGGGTATGCGACTCGCTATAGAGCCATCAAAGTGAATATAAGCGAAGGTTTTCAATATGCGTATGTTTTATGTTCTTTTTAGTGAAAATTCTTCGATGGGATCTCACTAAGAGCGAAGTTACGCGAGGATTTTTTGAAACGGCAAAACAAACGACACTATGTATCGAAAACCTTCGCTGAAAGTGAATGTTTTATTCGCTCATAGCGGGAAATGTTTCGGTTCCGCGCTAGCTAAGGAAACACTTGCAATTCTGCATTCAAAGAGTTTAAATTAAACGGTGAAATAAAAAGCAGTGAAGTGATTAAGTGTGGAAGAATTTATAATCAAATAATTGATTCAGTTTATCGTAGGTATAAGTACAATATTATATATTAATTATATCATAGCATAGATATAGATTCCCGCAATACATTGTATTCCCCCCCCCCCCCCAGATTTTCCCCATTAATTTCCAAATGAGCCGATATTCTGTTAGGAGAGAAGCCCAAGATATTCTGCTACCCTGCATGCCAACCGAATCTCCAGTAAATATCCAGCGAGTCACTTTGGCGAAGAAAACCTTCGCTACAACCTTCACCTAAGACTCGCAGGTAATAACTCTATCATTCGAAATTTACTTTCGCGGCGAACCTTTTTTCCCGGATCACTGACGAGTCGAGAAACCTTCGCTTCAGCGAATATATAGACTGGTTATATTGTATATTCGCTCAGGGTGACTCGCTGGTGATTCGAAAAAGAACATTCGCCTCGAATGTCAATTTCGAACGACAAAGGTATTACCGGCGAGTCGTTAGTGAATTCGCTAGCGAAGGTTTTGCTCGCCAAAGTGACTCGCTGGTAATTCACTGGCGGTCTGCTTGGTATGCTGGGACCACGCGATCCAGTGGCACCCCGCCTGGCATCAAATCGTAACACTTGCACTCTTTATCCCATAACAAATTACCAATTGGGTCCCAAATTAGCAAAAGCATACGCGTAGCTTGGTATATCTCGAACGAAGGATAATAGACAAAAAAAACAATTCATCTGCCTGGAACACATGAAAAATTGGCCTTTTGTTTGTGAAACCACTATGTATAGGTATATAAATACTATGTTTTGCCAATGCTTCTTATATTGTATTACACCGATTGCAACACATACATACATCATAAAAATGTATTGTCGTAGCACTACAAAACATTTTATTACTGATGGCATAGTTTTAATTAGTACGTGCTTCTACAAACTAAAAATTTACTGTACGACGCATATATATAAGTATATATAGGTATGTACATAGGAAAGTAATACATAGTCACCAGTTTTATGATTGTCATTGTTATTGCCATTATATAGGTATGTACGTCAACAATTGCATCTTGTCCGAATCTAATCCAATATTATCATCAACAATACTGTACTGAGTGGACGTGACGGTTCCCTGACGAACCGACTGCGACACCAGGAAGAAATCATATCCTTCCGGCAACGTGATAACATCAACAAGTGTGCCAGGCGGTGTATTTTACTGATTGAGAAAGTAATGCGAATTAATTCGTTTCGAGACAATAACGAAAGCGAATTTTGAACCGCCCGCATTTTCGTAGATCTCGTAGAGACGTTTACGGTACATGTTACTGATGAAAAATGTAACTAACGTTATGGGAGTGAAGACGCAAACCACTGCCCCACACACTTGTCCACACACATATCTACAGCCCCGACCATTCACATACTCACCAACTCACTACGACATAATTTCTGTCAAAAATGAGTGCATTTCCAAAGCCAAACAATGCCCACACTGTTGCATGTATGACTGAGATAGCTGTAGAATACTGTGCACGTATGAGTGAGTGATAGAGTCATACAACAGTGTTGACACTGTTACGCTTTGGAAATGCCACCAAGTTACCGTTGGTGCCCCACGCTCTTGGCGGAGCACCCTCTGCTGCTCCCCCGACGATACGCCTGGTTATCTGGCGCCCTAGGTTTCTTACGCAAACTGAAATGGCAGCAATTCTTCATCCAAATATCGCCCTCCACTGCATGCACTCGGTTCACAGCAAACGGATGATACAAGGCGTTGGGCGCACAAGTAACATATCAGTCGGATAATGTTAACATACAGCCAACCCCAAAGTCATCGACCCAACATGAACTGGCTTTCATTGAGAAATCACCTGTCCAAAAGTCATCGATCGAACATGAACCGGCTTAAGTCATCAACGATTGCTAAACTCACCTACTACGATATTTCCGTCCACTTGGCAGATATCGACAATAAATTGTAAACCTAAAGAATGATGAGTGGCTGTTACACACTGATTGGTTTCGAATAAAGATCTGATTGCATTTCTGTTAATAACGCTGTTGTGCATTATTTTATTGGCGCAATCGGTGCTCCACTAGTGGAGTGTGATCGAATTAACTTTAACATAAAAACCGTGATCTAATTTTATCTAATAAGTCGCGATAGTGATAAAGTGGAAACAAAGTTGACGAAGGGAAGTGAAATTTGTCGTCCAACGCAGAAACGAAGCTGGAACAACGCAGACAAACCGGAACGTTGAATCATTCCTGGATACAGTGAACCAGGTACTGGAGGAGTTTGGAGCCCAGGCAGCGGAAATTTCTCTCGTTATTTACAATGAGAAAATAATGGGAGAAGCTAAAAATTTCTTAGCAGGGTTGAAGCCAACAACGTGGAACGAATGCAAGGCGAAGTTGAATATTCACTATCGACCCCGAAAGGACGAAAAAACGATAGCAAGGGAAGTAAAAGCTTTATACCCTAGACTTTTAGTATAGGGTATAATGTTTTTGTCACGACGAAATATGTAACACCTTAAAGGAGGCTCCGGAGGTATAGCAATATGTATATATAAATGATCAGGGTCACCTCCAGATTCGATTTAGCCATGTCTGTCTGTCTGTCTGTCTGTCTGTCCGTCTGTCTGTCTGTCTGCCTGCCGTTCGCACGATAACTTTCGATAGAATGAAGCTAGAGCCTTGAATTTTTGGTCAAATGTTGGAAGTATGATCTAGTTGGTTGGTATTGAAAATGGGCATGATAAGGCCAAGAGAACGCCTACCTCCCTTACATATGTAAATTTTGGTCAAATGTTTAAAGTAAGATTGAGTTAGTTGGTATTAAAGATAGGCCACATCCAACTCAAGGAACCCCTTCCTCCCTTACAATTGAAACTTAAAATAAGCGATAACTTACGATAAAATAAAGCTAGCTACTTGAAATTTTGGTTACATGTTTGTAGTAGAAGAAGAAGCGTATATACCCTAGACTTGTACATACCTAGTGGTGATATCAAAAGTAAAAATTGGCAACGACCATATGCTTTAAAAGCGAATTTCCTATATGGCCAGTTTAAAGGGGAGGTTAGGTTGGCACACATTCAGGAGGCTCAATTAACTAACCCATTCTACAAATATTTGTCGAATTTTCCAAGTCGCTGGCTTCATTCTATCGAAAGTTATTGCTTATTAGAAGTCTCACTTGTAGTGGAGGTAGATGTTTCGTTTGGTGAATCTTGCGCATTTTTAATAACAACCAACTAGATCCCAGTACAGATATTTTACCAAAATTTCAAGTCACTAGCTTAATTTTATCGAAAGTTATCGCTTATTTGATGTTTCACTTGTAGGGGAGGTAGAGTTTCCTTGGATCGGATCTTGCCCATCATTGCCACCAACCAATAAGATCGCCCTACAAACACTTAAAAAAATTTCAGGTCTCTAGCTTCACTCTATCGAAAGTTATCGCTTATTTGAAGTTTCATTTGTAGGGGAAGTAGGGGTTTCGTTGGTCGGATTTTACGTATTTTCAATACTAGCCAACTGGATCCTACAACAAACATTTGACCAAAATTTCAAGTCGCTGGCTTTATTTTGTCGTAAGTTACCGCTTATTTTAAATTTCATTTGTAGGGGAGGTAGGGGTTCCTTAGGTCGGATCTAACCGATCTTTAATGCCAACTCACTCAATTTCAGTTCAAATATTTGACCAACATTTCAAGTCGCTGGCTCCATTCTATCAAAAGTTATCGCTTATTTGAAGTTTCATTTGTAGGGGAGGTAGAGGCTCCTTGGTTAGAATCTTGTCCATTCTCAATGCCAACTAACTAGATTTTGCTATAAACGTTCTGCAAAATTTTCAACTCGCTAGTGTTATTCTATCGAAAGTTTTCGTAATTAAAGTAATATTTAATTTTTTTAAATTTGTAGGGGAGGTAGGCGTTCCTTCGATTTGATTATGCCCAACTTGCTAGAACCCAAGCAGCTTCCAACTTCAGGGTTACATGCCAAAAATCAGATGTCTAAATCAATTGGTTCAAGAGTTATAGACAAAAACCCGGAAAAGTAGGGTAGTACGGGGCTCTTTGTAAGAAAATTACCGTTAGTTTTCAACTGATCCATTTTATTTTTGCAGGAGAGTATAAGATTACCCTCACGAGCAATCTGCCAAAGCTAGAGCTTTTCATGCTTATTTAATCGGGAGTTATAAATACATTTAATTATTTTACATATGTAGGGGAGGTAGGCGTTCTCTTGGCCTGATCATGCCGATTTGCAATGCCAACCAACTACATCATACTTCTAACATCTGACCAAAATTTCAAGACTTTAGCTTCATTCTATCGAAAGTTATCGGACAGACGGACAGACGGACAGACGGACAGACGGACAGACGGACAGACGGACAGACGGACAGACGGACAGACGGACAGACGGACAGACGGACAGACGGACAGACGGACAGACGGACAGACGGACAGATGGACAGACGGACAGACGGACAGACGGACAGACGGACAGACGGACAGACGGACAGACGGACAGACGGACAGACGGATAGACGGACAGACGGACAGACAGACAGGCAGACAGACATCGACATCGGCTAAATCGAATCAGGGGGTGACCCTGATCATTTATATATATACATTTCTATACCTCCTTAGCCTCCTTTAAGGTAATACATATTTCCATCGTGACAAAAACAATATGCCCTATACTAAAAGTCTAGGCAGGGTATAAAAAGCCGAATTCCAGTGCAATACAGAATAGACCAAATGAACAGTTAGGACAAAACTATCAACAAATACAAACTAATCAGACAGACAAATTTTTAATCAGGCAGGACAGCAAAATAGTGGAGATTTCAGAACAATCAGAACAGGTAACTAAATAGTGGAAATGCTAGAAATCATAATAATCAGACTAGGCAACAGAATAGTGGATACGTTAGGCGTACTAATCAAATAGGACCACATAATAGTGCAAATTACAGGTATATGAGAAATTTTGAGAGACCTCAGTAGGTAGAGCCAATGGAGACGGAAAGAATAGCCAACGATACAAATCAGTTGGACACGTTTTTTATAAACTAGCCTTGGATAAAAAGAAAATTTTTATTAGACTTACTTTAGCAAGTAAAAATTATATCGCAATGATAAATACAGGTTCGATAGTTAGTCTGTTAAATTGAAAAACCGTGCGACCAGATTATTACATTAAAATCCCAGCATTTGAAACAAAATTAAGTAGGATTGAGGGTATTGTGCCTAAGGAGATAGAACATGTTATAACAAAATGTCCTATCCAGTTTAGTGCACCTGAGAACGCTAGAATGAGATGGTTGAAATTAGCTTTGGATAAACTTTGGATTGGGATGGATTGGATACAAAAAGCTTCTAGGACAATAGATGTGAAAAATCAAGAAATTGTGTTAGCTAATGGTAATCGGATTCCATTTATTTCGAAAGAAGTAGAAGAAGAAGTGAATGTGTTAGAAGAAAGTACTTTCGCAAATATTAAAACCGATCATCTAAATGATGAAGAAAGGGAAGGTGTCAAAAAACTGCTTCATTATCATCGGGGCGCGACAGCCTTGGCCGCCTGGATCATTGTCCTCCAATTATCTCGGTCACGTGACCACGTCCTCCAATTTTGGAAGCCCAGCAGCTGCGCGGCGTCCACACCTACTGAGCTCTCCCAACGAGATCTCGGTCGTCCTCGCAGTTTCGCTCCGTCGACTCGTTCTGCATTCATTACTCTCATAGGCATGCGATCATCGTCCATTCTTTGTACATGCCCTGCCCATTGAAGTCGTTGTAGTTTGACGATTTTCGAGACTTGCAGCTCATCGTACATTTCATACAACTCATGGTTGTACCGGATGCGCCATCCATCTCGATCGCAAACAGCCCCGAAAATTCGCCGTAGAACCTTACGTTCGAAAGTGTCTAGCATGTTTTCGGAGGCTTGAGTTAGGGTCCATGCTTCGCAGCCATAGCATAGCGCTGGTCGTATAATGATTTTATACACGCGGAGCTTCGTGTTTCTGTGCACATGTTTCGATTTCATTATGGGGAGAACCGAGAAAAAAGTCTTATTAGCTAACTGTATCCGTCGCTTGATTTCGTCAGTTTTCTTGACGTCCCTTGACAAGTTGCAACCCAGGTAAATGAAGTTGTTCACGAACTCGATGTTGAGGTCCCCCACATTGATGCTCGGTTGTGCAGGTGTCCTTGTCACTGATTCAATTCAATTCAATTTATTGCCAAAAAATAGTTTACAAAGTTTACAAAAAATTATATACATATGTAATACTTATAGTTCAATATAATCATATTCATAATATACATTTTTAAATTATGTTTGGCTATCCCACAAAAAGCAATGCTCGTGCTGTGGGATATTTGATCAGTCTTATTTAATAAAGTATGTGGTACTGACATATCTATTCTGAATTGTATTTTACAAACCGTTTTAATTGATCATGGAATCCAATCTAAATAGCAGAAGTGATCTTTTAGTGCGCTTAAGAAATTTCGCGAATTAAATTTATTAAAAACATATTCTGGTAAACAATTGAACAGTTTTGGAGCAGAATAAAAAGTATGGTTGGCTGCAACTGAAGTTAAATATCTTGATTCCTGCAGCACGCCACGTTTCCGCCTACGTGTAAGAAGTCCTATTTCTTGTTCTACTTTATGAAATTCATTTTGATAATTGTAAATGTATTTCATTTGTTTGTATTTATATAAAGTTGGTATTGTTAAAACTTCTAGTTCTTTGTAAAGATATATTGTTGGATACATCATTGGTTTTCTTAATATAATTTTTATAATCTTCTTATGTATTAAAATTAAAGGCTCCAAAATGCTTGGTGCAACTCCACCCCAACTAACTAAGCCGTATTCTAATACTGATTGGACTAATGCCAAAAATACCGTTTTCATCCTGTTTAGTGATAAAACTGCTCTTAGTTCTACAAATTTGTAGATTGTTCGTCTTAAACGATGACAAAGTTCAGATATATGTTTGTCCCACTTCAAGTGACAGTCTATAGTGACTCCTAAGTACTTAGTGTATTTTGCAATGGTAAGAGGAGAGCAATGGCAATTGTTGCTTTCGCAGGAGGTGCTGTGAATAATTATTCTTGGAGTTTCTATTGGCGCACCTGCTGCAGTCGGAGAAAATGGTATTAATATTTGTTTTTTTCTCATTTAGACTTACTGCATTAGAGTTCAACCAGGATTTTAAGACATGCATACTATCGTTTGCAGTATAGACAACCTCTTGCCAGGTATTTCCTCAGAATAATGTCACTGTATCATCTGCGTATGAGTACAGCGAGCAGCTATCTAGATTTAACGCGAGTAGGTCATTGATATAAATTAAAAATAATATAGGTCCTAGGACTGTTCCTTGAGGAATACCCATATTATTAGTGAGTGACTGACTGGTGTCCTTATCAATTCGAACACATTGTTTTCTTCCGTGCAGGTAGTCTCTAAAAAGCTCCAATGCTATACCTCTTATGCCAATTGCATTCATTTTGCGCAACAATATATCATGATTGACTGTGTCGAATGCTTTTTGAAAATCAAGAAATACTCCTATACATTTTTTACCTTTATCCATATTTTCGACAATTGTTTTAGTCAACTGATAAATTGCGTCTTCTGTACTACGTGCGCTTCTAAAGCCATACTGCTTATCCGATAGAATGTTGTGTTTGTCTAAATAATTAACCAGTCTTTTTTTTATAGATTTCTCAAAGATTTTAGATATATTCGATAATAGGGCGATGGGTCTATAGTTATTTAGATTAAATTTATCATTGCCCTTATGTAGTGGGATGACTACCGCTTGTTTCAATTTTCCCGGGTATACACCTTGACTAAAACATAAGTTTATAATATGTACAAGCGGATCTGAGATAGCATCAGCATTTCGTTTTAGTTCATTTGAATGTATCCCGTCAATTCCAGGGGATGCATTGCTTTTAAGGCTCTGTATCAGATCTGAAATTTCGTCCTTTGCAACTGGGTGTAAAAAAATGGAGTTCAAGCTATTTTCTGAAGAAAATTGAGCAATTTCTTCAGAATAATTGGAGCTATTACGATTGTGATTCTCTAGTACATCCTGTCCAACCTTTACAAAGAATTTATTAAATTCTTCTGCTATTCGAGACTTTTCAGTGCGCGGTATAATTTGACCATCTAATGAAATTACATTATTATTAAACTGTTTTTTTTTCTAATTTTGAATCTGTTACGTTATTAACAACTTGCCAAAATTTTCTTAAATCGTTTCTACAGTTTTGGAATAAGTACTTATAATAATTGTCTTTAGCTTTGCGGATTAAACCCTTCAACACATTTCGGTAGTTCTTATATTCATTGGCAAAGGCCGTATTAAATGGTTGTTTCCGATATTTATTAGCCATTTTATCCCTCTTCCTAATGGCATTTACCAGACCATTTGATATCCATGGCTTTAGCCTTTTTTGCTTACTACTAGACTTCTTTTCCTCCAGACAACTATTATAGATTTCTGTAAAGGTTTTATAAAATATTTCGAAAGAAGTGTCTGCATTTTGTGCAGAATATACGCCATTCCAATCTTGACACGCAAATTTTTCTTTTAATTTGGTGGAGTTAACTTCTAAATGGGTATTGTCATTAGTTGATGTCGTAGTGTTTGTCGTATTTGCAGGTAATATTATGTTGCCTAGTATAGCATAATGGTCGGTTATGTTTGTCAAATATATTGCCGTTTTTAACGAGTTTTGATTTTTGCTCTTTAAAAACAGATGATCTAGACAAGATTCTCTAGTGACACACTGTCGAGTACAGCCATACAAATAATTTGTAAAACCATATTCGTGCAGTATGTCTAGATATCTATGACCGATCATATCAATATTTTTCTCCATTATATCAATATTTATATCTCCTGTTATTATTTGATTTTCATAGTTTTTATTCTGCTCCAAAAATACTTCTAAATTCTGGAAAAAAATATTACTATTCCTATCATTGGGAGAACGATACATACTTGATAGCAGATAAACGTTATTTTCTAAGTTCAGTTCGATATGCAACGAAGTAACTTCATTAATGTTTAAATTCAAAATGTTGCAATTTATATAAAATAATTTTTGATATATGTAACTATTCCGTCTGATTTATTATAACGGTTTGGTTGCACGATTTTGGTATATCCCGGAATTTCAAAACATTCACTATTTTGTTTTAGCCATGTTTCGGTTAGTACAATTATATCAAAATTTACTTTCAATGACTCTAAAAATAATACAAATTCACTAAAATTTTTGGAAATGCTTCTTATGTTCAGGTGTATAATTTTTAAATGTCTAGTATTGTTTAGAAATATTTCATTATTTGTGAGAACTTCACTATCTGAAATTAATGTCGAATTGGTGTTGGAAGTAAGTTGAGCTAAATAATCTTCAATGCTCATAAAATAAATAAAAAAAATAAACATACAAATTTATAGTAGTAATTTTTCTAATATTATGACAGGAGATTAATGTCTAGTTCTGATTCGCAGCAAATCGTATAAATTTTCGTATTTTCGGCATTCAGTATCAATATATTTTCGTTCTTTAGCCATACGAATCTGTATTCATTTTCACGAGCGAAGGCCTTGGTCTTGTATAATAGTGTTTTGAATGTTTTAGTTAGATGATAGTTTATGTAAATGTTGTTCCTGGAGAAGCTTGTATGAAGCCTATCGGCAGTGAGATCGTTTTAGTCTGCTCTAGCCAAGCATTGCGTTCAGATGTTGTATTGAATTTTACTATAATAGGTCTTGCGTTATTGCTTTTTATTTTGTTTTGTTGACGTGTAATAGAAATTGGCACTACATTCTGGTCTATTTCTATAACATTTTCCATTCGTGTAAAAACTTCAAGCAGGTTCTCGTTTTTTGTTTCTGGAATGCCAGATATCTCGAGCTCAGTTGCTAAAAGATTTTGCTCCATCTTATTAACATGTGCTTTTAGGTGTTTCATTTGACATTTTAATTCAGTGTTTTCTTGTGAGAGTTTTTGACACATTTTCGTTTGCATCATTATTTTAGTTTTACAAAAAAAAATGCTTAAAAATTTAAAAAAAAAATATTTTTTAGAAAAGGGGATCAGTTAACAAACACGGACAAACCACAACAGACTACCCAATTAATTTCAAACTCTATCGGTATCCTCCTCGACAGGAAGTTGAGATCAAGAGAAAAATCGAAGATTTGGAAAAACAGGGGATTATCCGAAAGAGTAATAGCAGGTATAGTTCGCCAGCAATATTGGTTCCGAAAAAGAAGGATAAATCGGGCATCACGAAGTTTAGATTAGTGGTGGATTAAAACTAAATAAATTAAAATAAACCAGCATTTTAACGAATCAGTTAGAAACTTAAAAAAAGTGATAACAGATGATAGAAAAAAGATATTAGAGGCAATAAAAAATGTTAACGATGAGAATAGAAAGATTATAAAATACATCAACCATTATATTTGGACCGGATGTTAAAATTAAAATTTTTGGAAGATAAAATAAATCAAATAGAAGATAATATTGTGTCCGCAAAATATAACTTATTACATCCTAGTATATTGACACTTGAAGAGATAGAAGAATATAAATTAGATTTTTACAGGCTGAAATTGGCCAGAATAGGTATTTTAGACTACAAGAATGATTCTATTGTAATAGCAATAAAAATCCCCAAAGATTATATTACAGTGGATGTTAATATGATAACACCATTGCCAAATAAAGAATATTTTGAAATTAACAGCCAAAAAGAAATGATTGTAGAAATGGTAATGAACACCTACACTTATGAACCACAATCTATGCTAAACGAGTTAAAAGCTAGTGAAAATTGTATTTTAACAAGAACTTGTACGTTAAGATATAATAATATTACGAAAATTCAGATAATAGATGATGAAGCAGTAATCGTACAAAATGCCATAAGCCTCAAGTTAAATCATAATTGCGATGGTCGAAAAATTGTCTTAAACAGAAATCATCTTGTAAATTTTCATAATTGCGAATTAAATATGTTGAATGCAACGTTTTACAATAACAACCGGAGTCCGAAGCGTATATACCCTAGACTTGTACAAACCTAGTGGTGATACCAAAAGTACCAATTGGCAACGACCATTTGCATTAAAACTGAGTTTCCTATATGCCCAGTTAATAGGGGAGGTTGGCACTCATTCAGGAGGATGTTGACCATTATCAAAATCAAATAAACTAACCCATTCTACAAATAATTCGAGTCGAGTTTTTCAAGTCATTAGCTTCATTTTATCGAAAAATATTGTTTAGTTGAAGTTTCATTTGTAGGGGAGGTAGGAGTTCCTTGGGTCAGATGTTGCCCATCATTGCCACCAACCAATCAGATCATGCTATGAACATTTAAGCAAAATGTCAAATCTCTAGCTTCATTCTATCGAAAGTTATCGCTTATTTGAAGTTTCATTTGTAGGGGAAGTACTGGTTTGGCTGGTCGGATTTTACGTATTTTCAATATCAGAAAGCTGAATCCTACTATAAACATGTAACCAAAATTTCAAGTCGCTGGCTTTATTTTATCGTAAGTTATCGCTTATTTTAAGCTCTGTTTGTAGGGGAGGTAGGGGTTCCTTAGGCCGGATCGGGCCCATTTTCAATACCAACCATTCGTACCTAGAATGTTTAAAGAAGGTGAACCCGGAATATTCACGCCATCTATGAGGATAGTCTGGGAAGTAGGTGGAGCATATAATTTATTGGAGATCAAACAGCATTGCGTCTTGGAAGTATTAAATTCAACACGATTAGCTTTACCCCATTCAATGATTTTAGAAATGTCGTGATTCAACGCTTCAAACATGCGGTCTCTGTTGATTGTACGAGTAGAAGCATTCCCGCGAGATTCAGCCACAGAGTTAAAAGAATATATGAAATCGAGGGTGATATCATCGGCAAAGCTGTGGATCGGATTGGACGTTATTCTTAAAAGGTCGTTGATAAAAATAAGGAAAAGAGTTGGTGACAGGACAGTCCTCTGAGGTACCCCGGCGCTAATTGAATGGACATTCGATTTAACACCGTCAAGTACAACAGTGATTAAGCGGTCATGGAGAAAACTTTCGATCCACCTAATTAATGCAGGATCAATGCCAAATGCAAAAAGTTGTTATTGCATTCCTTGTAGAGCATTTTGACGTCGTTTGTTGGGTGAGTCGAACAATGCATTCAGGCGGTCGTAAAACTTGTCTTTCACAGATTCTCCCTTCACTTCATTGGGGCGTCCACTTTGATGAAACAGTGGTTGAAAAATCGAGTCTTCATGCGAATCGCACACAACTTTTCATTGATCAGTTCGAAGCCAATAACGTACGGTTGGAGGTGATTGTTCACGTTGAACGCAACTCCAAACCCCTTGTGTCCACATGGTTTACCGCTTTTGAAAATTGCTTGGAATTTCTTGTGGTTGATCTCGCTGCCAAGACAATTTGTTTCCTGGACTGCAGTGATGCTCAGTTTGTATTTCTCGACCTCTGCCCCCGGTGTGTTCATGTTCAGGATCCCAAAGAAAAATCCGTTAAATGTTTGGGTGGTCATCGTTGTTGATCCGTTCAATCCGAGGCTTTTTTTCAGTTTTTTTTTTTGGCACGGAGTAGTTTTTACAAGTAGTGGGTTGTCGGCCCATCGCTGAACCCGATTTAGGGGTGGCCTCGGTGATAGCTACTTCAGGCGTTTCATAACCTGCCAGAGTTTACACAACTATGTTGCTGGTCTGACTATGTGATTTTTTCCACCCTAATTGCCTGAGATGCTTAGGTGTAACTCAGCTAGTCAGGCAACAGCTCTCATTCCCTCCTCCTTTCACAAAAATGGCTTGGGACAGGCTTCGACGGAGCTACTTCAATAAGTCATTGAAGCTAAAAAATCATTAATTATTATTAATTAATTATTATTAAAATTGCTGTACGAAGACTACATACAGTATTGGTATATATGTAGTATTGACTTCAAGAATCAATAAAGTTAAAATTAGCTATTGTACAAAGACTACATAGGGACACTGTTTCTACACATAGATCTCAAGTCGAGGAATACTAGCTACTAGCTACTACTTCTACACATAGATCTCAAGTTGAGGAATACTAGCTACTACTTCTACACATAGATCTCAAGTTGAGGAATACTAGCGTTTTTCTTTCTGAAAAGGCATAGCAAACCCTGCACCAATAAAATTTTTGATTCTAAGTGATAAAAACTGATTTGCTGGATGAATAATTTCTACTTGAACCCAAATTTCTGTACTGCCTCTTCAGGCAGACCATTTTTAAAAAGATCATCATCTTCGTAGCGCAGCAGCCCGACGCAGGGCTTTGGCCGCAAGGATCGTTGTCCTCCAATTATCTCGGTCACGTGATTAAGTTCCTCAATCTTGGAAGCCCAGTAGTTGCTCGGCGTCAACATATAGTAACCTCTCCCAACGAGCACTCGGTCTTCCTTGCAACCTCATTCCGCCGACTTGTCGTCCGTTCATTACTTGTTTAGGCATGCGAACATTGTTCATTCGTTGTACATACCCTGCCCATTCAAGAGACGTTGTAGTATGAGGATTTTCGAAATTTTCAGCTCATCTTACAGTTCATGGTTGTACCAGATGCGCCATACATCTCGGTCGTAAACTGCTCCCACAATTCGCCGAAGGACTTCCGTTCAAATCTGTTTAGCCAGTTTCCGAGGCTTGCGTTTAGGTCCAGGTTTCGCAGCTATAGTATAGCTCTGGTCGTATGATGGTTTTACAAACGCGGAGCTTAGTATTTCTGTGCACATGCTTCGATTTCATTATAGGAGGACCTTATTTCCTTGCTGTATCCTTTGCTTGATTTCGTTAGTTTCGTTGGCGTCCGTTGACAGGTTGCTACCCAGGTTTGTGAAGTCGTCTACGAATTCAATGCAATGGTCCCCTAAGTTGACGGTCGATTGTGCTGGCGTCCTGGTTCTTGATTACACCATTATTATTTTTTTGTCCTTTTTGATGTCTTTGATGCGTAGTCCAACTTATTTTGCAGCGGTGTCAAGAGTATGTAGAAGCTCTTCTGCGTCGGACAGTTTTCGGGACACGATGTTGATGTGCGTACGCTATCAATTGTGTCGACTTGAGGAGTAGCGTTCGGTTGGTATCCATTACCCGAATAGCATATTCAAGGGCTAAGTTGAAGAGCGTCGGTGCCAGTCCATCGCCCTGCTTCAAACCAGTACGTGTTTTAAAAGGATCAGTCAACCTGTTCTGGATCCTGACCTGTGAGACGGAGTTGCTCATCATCATCTTTGTTAGTCTTACTAGTTTGGCTGGTATACCAAATTGCTGCACTGTACCACCAGTACACCACGATCAATACTGTCGCATGCTTGCTTGAAGAAGACAATGATTTGGTACACGTCAACGTTGTATTCCCAGCACTTTTTTAGGATTAGCTTAACCGTTAAAAGTTGGTCGGTTGTGAAGCAACCAGGTCTGAAACCGCCTTGATAATCGGCGTACGGTTTTATTCTATTCTCCAGAATTTTCGTTAATAGTTATTTTGTAAACATACAGACTAGTGAATTGCCTCTGTAATTCTCACAACGCAGCTTATTTCCCTTTTTGTGGGTAGGACGGATGATGATCCTGGGCCAATCGTTTGAGATCACCTCGTCCTCCCAGATCCGCAGAATTAGTTGATGTACTCGTATGGCATTTAATACACCCGTTCCACTGGATTTTAGCAGCTTAAGGCTGGTATTCAGATCGCGTGAAATGAAAAAAATGGCAGCAGCACTTTTCATCGGCGAAATGGCTCGTGAAAAGATTGCGAGGAACATATCATTTTTTCACTTTTCACCCGATCTGTGTACCGGTGAAATGAAATATTAGCACCGAGAAACATTAACACCGATTACTTTGTTCACTAATCTACCGCTCAATTATAAATAACACCGGGAAACACAACACAACCTAAATGACACCAACAGAAACAGCTGAGCTGTCAGTGAAAATTTTTCCCGTACATTTGGCACGAGAAAAAATTTCATCCACGTGAAATTCACAAACTTGACATTTCACTCAAAGTAGTACACAGATCGCGTGAAATGAAATTCTAACTTCCACACAATTTCACGTCTGTTTTCATCGGGGAAAAATTATTGATGCTATCGGTGTGGTTTATGATGCTTCCATCCTTGCCCTTACAGAGGCTAGTCCTGGGTTGATCACCAATCGTAATTGTATTTACTAGTCTGTACTCTTGTCGGGTGTTTCTATTAGCTACGTAATCATTAATGTTAAGCAACTCCTCATCAAAATATTTCCGTTCCTTACGTCGAATTATTCAATGCAATATTCGCCGTAGCGCGTCATATTTTTATACCCTAGACTTATAGTATAGTTATACCCTAGACTTATAGTATAGGGTATATTGTTTTTGTCACGACGAAAATATGTAACACCTTAAGGGAGGCTCCTGAGGTATAGCAAAGTATATATATAAATGATCAGGGTCACCTCCTGATTCGATTTAGCCATGTCTGTCTGTCTGTCTGTCTGTCTGTCCGTCTGTCTGTCTGTCTGTCTGCCCCTTCGCACGATAGCTTTCGATAGAATAAAGCTAGAGCCTTGAAATTTTGGTCAAATGTTGGTAGTATGATATAGTTGGATGGTATTGAAATTGGGCATGATCAGGCCAAGAGAACGCCTACCTCCCCTACATATGTAAAATAATTAAATGTATCTATAACTCCCGATTAAAAAATCATGAAAAGCTCTAGCTTTGATATATTGCTAGTGAGAGTAATCTTATATTCTCCTGGGAAAATAAAATCGATCAGTTGAAAACAAACGGTAATTTTCTTACAAAGAGCCCCGTACTACCCTACTTTTCAGGTTTTTTGTCTATAACTCTTGAACCAATTGACGTAGACATCTGATTTTTGGCATGTAACCCTGAGGGAAGAAGCTGCTTAAGGTTTGTAAGTTGGGCATAATCAGATCAAAGGAACACCTACCTCCCCTACAAATTTCAAAAAATTAAATATTACTTTAATTACGATAACTTTCGATAGAATGATACTACTGAGTTAAAAATTTGGTGGAATGTTGCTAGTAAGACCTACTGAGTTGGTATTGAATATGGGCAAGATCCGATCAAAGGAACCCCCACCTCCCCTACAAATGAAACTTCAAATAAGCGATAACTTTTGATGGAATGAAGCCAGTGACTTGAAATTTTGGTCAAATGTTCGAAGTGAGATTGAGTTAGTTGGCATTAAAGCTGGGTAACATCCGACCAACGAAACCCCTACTTCCCCTACAAACGAAACTTCAAATAAGCGGTAACTTTCGATAGAGTGAAGTTAGAGACTTGAAATTTTGTTTAAATGGTTGTAGGGTGATCTAATTGGTTGGTGGCAATGATGAGCAAGATCCGACCTAAGGAACCCTTACCTCCCCTAAAAGTCAAACTTCAAATAAGCAATACTTTCCGATAGAATGAAGCTAGCGACTTGAAAAATTCGACAAATATTGTAGAATGGGTTATTAGTTAATTGATTTTGAGAATGGTCAAGATCCTGATGAATGAGTGCCAACCTCTCCTATGAACTGGTCATATAGGAAACCCATTCTTAATGCATATGGTCGTCGCCAATTGGTACTTTTGGTATCACCACTAGGTCTGTACAAGTCTAGGGTATATACGCTTCGGACTCCGGTTCTGTTTTGGTTCTGGTTGCACATTGGATATATTGTCTGTAGGCTACCTTCTTTGCGTCAAGTGATTTCATTCTTCACTCTTCGTCAAACTAGCCGTTTCGCGCTCGACGGGTCTTGTATCCCACGTGCTTTTCTGCGACTTACTTGATGGTACCCTTAAGTTCTTGCCAGAGGTCGAATGTGTATGCCGTCGCAGAAGCATCGCTCAAGAGCTTCTCAACCGCAAAGATTTTGGGAAGGTTGATTCTCAATTGGCGCACTGTAGAAAGTCTACATCGATAGTTTGTCTTCACTAAGTGATGGTCCGAATCGTAGTTTTCTTTTCGAAAGGATCCGGCATCCAATACACTGGACGCCCACCTTTTGCAAATGAGGACGTGGTCAATTTGGTTGATGGTACATACCTCTGGAAACTTCCAAGTCTGTTTGTGAATGCGTCGATGCGGAAAGCATGTGGAGCTTACAATAAGATTCCCACTGCATGCGAAGTGGATTTATCGTTTACCCTTATCATTGGATTCCTACTTTCGCATTCAAATCTCCCAGCAGTATTCTGACGTCGTTTGTTGAAAGTGTGGTGAAAATTGTCTCCAGGTGGGCATAAAATTCGTCTTTCACTGCATCTTCCTTAACTTCAGTCGGGTCGTGCCTGTTAATTAGCTAGTGGTGGAAAAAACGAGTCTGAATGCGAATCGCACATTAATAGGTTTAAAGTCAATAACGTGCGGTTTGAGCTGCTTGCTAACTATGAATGCAACTCCAAACTCCTTGTGTGCAGTGATGATCAGTTTGTAATTCTCGACCTGTTGAAAGAGGGCGTTCACGGCCACTTTGTGTTCAAGGAGCGTGCATTCCAAGATCCGAAAGAATAATCCGTTAAACGTTTGCGTGATCGTCGTTGATGATCCGTTAAATCCGAGGCTTTTGTTCCAGGTTTCTTGGCATGGAGTATTTTTACAACGATGGGTTTTCGGCCCATCGCTAAACCCTATTCAGGGGTGGCCTTGGTGATAGTTGCTTCAGATGGTTCATAACGTACCAGCGTTCACACAACTATGTTGCAGGTCTGACTGCGTAATTCATTCCACCCTAATAACCTGAGACGCTTAGGTGTTACTCAGCCGATTAGACTACAGCTATCTAATTGCCTCAACCAAATGTTTTGAATTGTAAAACTTGGTTGGCTTGGTTCATCTTTCCAGGAGCCGCCCGCCGGGAAGACTTTGGAAGAGGACTTTGCCCATCTTTTGCCTCTTATTTTCACGCCGTCAGGGAAAATTTTGCCTTCTTAGGGAAAAGAGACTATGCGTGCATGGCATAAGTTTCAATGCACCCGTTGCTTACTGCTTTGCTCGGAAAAAGCGGGAGCTTGAAATAAAAAATGATAATTGGTACTTACTACATTTTGCTCCAAGCTCGTCGGCAATATCTTTCCAGATTTTATCTTTTTTCGACGAAAATCAAATCACATTCAGCGATTTTCTGTCGTCGCGACAAAATCGCTGCACAAAGTGGCGAAATTTCGCGCCGGTGTGGGCACCTTCGTACAATGCTGTGGTCAGATTTTTGTCGCGGCGAAAATTTACGTCGCGAATCCGCTGGGCCATTTTTTGTCGCGCCGGTGTGAGGATCGCTTTACGTGTAAACACTAGTCGCGTGTATGCGACTTGGGTAAAAATCAAACGATCACGTATACGCGTCTCGTGTATTATGGCTCATTTACATTTGCCAGTGCACCGGCATGCCAGTAGACAGTAGGCATATCTACGAATGACAAGAAACATATGTTCGCAAGTCTCTACTGGAATGCCAGTAGGAAATCAATTGGCCCGGGAGGCCAGCTACTTGCAAGGCGCCGTGCGGGCTTACTGACCTGGCAGTTCACAGGCATGGGTGTTTACTCATATGCAAGTGACAGCTTGCTAGTTACTTGCAAGGCACTTGCAATGCCTGTAAAATGTACGTACTAGCACGGTCTACTGTCATGTGTAAACGCTACTTTAGAACCTATAGCCTATTCTACTGTTCAGAATGCAGAAAAGTTCTTACCAAAAGACGAATATCAAAGTAAGTAAATATCAATTGCAAGCATGAGCTTCATCAACTTTCCTTCGTACTTCTGTTCAAATGTCGACATCTATATATGTACATACAAATACATGTATTATAGTGCAATTGTTCCTCGGGTTTAAACGACATAGCGTGTCTCGTTTTACTTTTTCCGCCGTGTCTCCTTTCCTTTTCTACTATCACTTGAAAGGAAATAACATTTGCCAAAGGATATGATGAGAGAAACTTCTAATTTCATTCCAGCATTGATTTGCATATTGTCATCCAAAAGTTGGCTGAAAGTTCCTACTTGGGTAAATAAGGAAGTCAAATAGCAAATTTTAAGCGAGCAAGTCAAAAGGCATTTTGTTTGACATTCGAATTCGTTGGCTGTATTAACAATAAATGTATAAAATGTTTGGTTAGATGGATTCTTAGGAATGGATTTTAAATAGATTGTGTCTTTTGCCAGGTTTTCAATAAAATAGGTGAATACACTATTCGGGTTGAGAACTATATTTACTTTATAAATTTCCCACTATTTAAAACCAATAAATGTAGCGGCCGAATCAGCTTGCGATGGTCGTACGAACTGTTGAACGTACCATCGCGTTTCGTCATGTCCCGTAGCAATGACAGTTTGATTATCACATAAACGTCTAACCTCGGACGATCGGTCCACCTAAAAATGCACAGTGGGATGATGTTTAAATAGTTACAACTATTTAGCGACACACTTTTATAAGCAAAATAGCTCGGAAATGCATGGCGTCAGGTAGCCATTTCCTGACAGCCGTCAGAGCGTTGCCGTCGTTTTCAGAACGAACGCGTTGACTGACAACACGTAACTAAATGTTTTTTTTTATAGGTGAAGTTTGTTTATTTCTTAATCAAAAATGGAAGAAAATGAAGGTCTCTTAAGGCACCGCTACATGTCGGCCGTCTTTTCAAGCCACCACTACACGGCAGTCATCTGACGGCACCGTTTCTTTCGGAAACCCCGGCGTTAGTAGTTAGAAAAGTGGTGCCTTGATAGTGGAGGCGGACAAAAGTAAGGGAAATCTAAATGGCGTTTCAGGTGTATATTGAAAATCCAGCTGTAAATCAACAACCACACGTTGTACAAAACTCTTTCTGGTCCTAAATTATTTAAATATGAATCCTCTTTACTTCCAAATAAGACGTTGATGCGAAAAACTTCCAGTTTTTCGGGAAAGCCTGATCAAAGTTGGAAAATGCTTGGCAATAACTTTAAAAAGCCTCTAAATCCCTAGTATACCTGAATAATTGCAGGTGAAAGTGAGATTCCACTTTATAAACATTTTCATTGGTTACGCGGGAGTGGGAAAAGTGCATCTTAGTTTCTGTTCCCTGAGAGTGGAGAACGATGAATGTGAGCAAAATTCTATGGCGCTTAATTGGTTTGATGAAAAATTGGCTGTAAATCGGTAACCACTCATCGTGGATAGCTCTGATTGGTCTCAAATTGTTGACTTTAGTCCTCTCTATTCTTTTTGACAAAAAATAAATAAAATAAAAAACAGTGACAGTTTCCCCGGCCAAGTACAATATATCAACGTTGGAGAATGTTAACGGATAAAAGCCTAAAAGTCAGTCAATGGACCCATGGGAAAGCGGTAATAATTTGACATTCGTTACCGATGAAGGCAATTGCCCTTAAAATTTTGTCAGATTTGCTTTACAATACAATAAAAAAAACAAGTAATTCGAACTTCATGTGGAATAATAGATATTTGATAGAAGATAGTTTACAGGTAGAAAAATAAAAATAAAGTGTGTTTATAATTATAAAAGGGCGAGGAATGATGCATACGGCTGGCATACACATTATCTCCATTTAGTCGCCTTCTACAAGCCGGGAAAGTCTGTGGCTTGTTATCACGACCCAGACCACAGGGGATAGGAGGACCAAATAAATGCTTCACCTGAAAATTTTGAGTTCTGTGCTTAAAACTGTGTAAAAATCCTATTATTCGTATTTAGACTTTGACAGCAACCAAACTCTATTGTTATAAACGAAGAACCATGCCTTCCTGGGATAGTATCTGAATTTCGATGTCAAACATAAGTGGGAACAGCAATCTACTAATTACAGCACATTAAGCATCAATGCAAAAGGAACGTACTTCTGAATGCATACAGACCGAGACCACATGTAAACCAATAACAGAGTATCTGCAACGTCCACTCAATTGAGGTCAGAACGTTGAATAAGAAAAAAAAACAACGAATATATATATTAGGCTAGTTAACGAACTCTCATTTATGGTGACCGAAGGAAGAAGTAAAGAAGTTTTGAAATTTGGTATGTTGGGTTGTTTGTTGGTACCGGGGGTACATTATACTAATAGTTAGGGTGGGAGATAGCTGTTTAAAGAGGGATTTTATTTGTTATTTGCTTATGTCTACTCAAAACTAAGCGAAAATTTCTAAGATGAGTATTTTCTTATATCTAGGGACGCGGGAGCGTCCCGCCCCGCCAAAGAAAAACGAAAAAATCGAAAAAAAAATGTAAAAGTGACCAAGACTATGTTTACGCGACACAACAAGTACGGGTATTCGGACCTCTGTAGCTCCGGCCCCGGATGCTTGTTCGGGCTAAAATTTGGCATGGTCATTGTCTCTGGTCATCTTACAAAGTGCTGAAAATTTGATTTAGATACGAGGAAAAACACCCGAGATATGATATTTTGAAAAGAGCTATTTTTCAAATCTCTCGAACCTATGGCCACTGGATTGTTTAATCGAAGCTCTATCCACTGAGCTACCACAACAACCAGGACAAGTTGCAAAGCTTCTTCTTTTTTTTCAACTACAATAGATTTATGTTCGTCAACAGGCCTAATATATATTGTTATCATTTAAAACTCGTTCACTAGTGTCGGAAGACTGTATTCTACTGGTAAAAACTATAAAGCCAGTGGAGTTGAAGTCGGTGGAGCTATATGGTTATACAAATGCATTACAGAGCTTATTCAAAAGGGGAAACTAGACAATTAAATATAATCTCTAATAGGAATCACGTATGGAATTATAACTAGGGTAATTGCTATTTTTACTGACAAAGCCTAACAAATAAATACACTGGATATTGTTTATACTGACGTCGGTTGTAACGACATTTCGGCTATTACGACGAAAATGCAGGTCCGGTGATTCATGAAGCTCTTGAAATGTATTTTTGAATGGGTGTAGTAACCACCGCTGTAGCAACTGATCGAGTTTAACGACTCGGTTTCCTGGGCCCAATAAGCAAAATGACTGTTGCCTCTCCGAACCCTTTAGGTCCAAATAGACTACCCAGACGGTTCGTGCAAGACGGTCGTTCGACAAGTCATTGCAACAACCACACATCTCTCTCTCAATTGCCCTTACCCCTTGTGGGGCATAGCGCGTCAACTGCTCCATTTGGCCCAGTTGACGTTTCTCGGCATAAACTGGTTTCGGAGAATGCAGTTGCCAGCATGCACCTCCTGCACATCCATGGCCACGAACGTCGTCGTGGACGGGATTCGAACCCGAAACGCCGGTAGTCAAACATGAGACTGATGCCTCAACACGCTGCGCTACCGGTCGCCCGAACAACCACACATGGCACAGAAAAATTTTCCGAAAACCAAATTTTTCAGTTTGTTCTGAAATCACTACCAGTAGACCCCGATGGATTTGCTTTATTATTACTCGCTGCTGCAATAAAACGTAAAAGAGAGAAGTGAAAGCAGAAACAAATGGAGTCAGAAAGTAGAGGGCTTCACTCGCAATACCTAGGTTTTGTCCGATGACATTAGACTCTCAACTGACCTATTCCTGGAGATGCTTGAAGATTTATTTAAGCCGAAATTGCGAATTGCAAGTTCGCATTTATAAAAGGAGAGATTGTACGAGTAGTTACAGTCACCAACCCCAGCCTTGCTTTGAAAACTACTGTCCTTATTGCCCGATTCAGGAGATACCCATATGTACCACGCGAATGCAAAAATGTCCTTTTTCCTAACCAAAGGACTCAAAACAGCATCAGCAGTAGTCTACTACATTAGCCTCATGAGCCCCAATCGTATAACTAGATATCACGGCATTGCCAGTAATATCATTTTTTCGTCAACAAAGGTTTCCAAATGCCTCCAACAGTAGTTAGTGTATTTGCCTCAACATCTCCAGTCATATGACACCAATCTTGCCTAGATATCACTTCATTGCCAAGAATTATCTTTTTTTTCACTAAAGGATTCAAAATGCCTTCAACAGTACTCCAGGGCATTGGCCCCGTCGCATAGCCTCGAATCAGGAGATACACATATCCACCAGGTTTAGTTTCTTTTTCATTTCATGAAGAAGAAAGTCATTTTGTCCTGACGAACACCTGCAGCAGGACCGAAATATTACCATTGGTACTTTTAATAACCCAAGGAAGCTACATACCAAATATGGTTGAAATCAGACCAAGGGAAATACCAAGGGGATCGATGTATGGAAAGACTTAGGCAAGAAACTCTGGTTTGAACACAACAGGACATACCGTTATTCCAGTCGATTAGCAAAATTCCGGTCCCCGTTTTGTGCTCAGTGTCAAATAAGGATACATGCATTAACAAAAAAGTTGGTTACAATCAGAACACGGAAAGTGCCCGGACAACCGAACTAATGAATATAAAGCATGCACCGACTCCATTATATGAATATATGGGACGGGCCGGAAAGTAACCTATTAATTTTCATTTGCAGCAATGAACATGCATTTAGGGATTAGATTTGACATGTATCTAGTATTTGTATACCCTTCACGGATGTGATAGGGTATATTAACTTTGTCATGAAGTTTGCAACGCACAGAAGGAAGCATCTCTGACCATATAAACTATATATATATTCTTGGACAGTATGATGAGACGAGTCGATTAGGCTTTGTCCGTCTGTCCGTCTGGTTCTATGCAAACTAGTCCCTCGTCTTTAAAGCTTTCGAGCTGAAATTTCGTACAAACCCTTCTTTCTATTGCACGCTGCAAATATGTCGGAACCAACGGAATCGGACCACTACGTCATATAGCTGCCACAGGAACGACCGGTCCAAAAATTCGTCTTTGTGAGAAAAACTTTTAATTTCTAGGGATAATTTTTTTTTTCAAATTTCACACTAATCACACATTCCTGAGTTTGGTTGAAATCGAACTACTCTATCATATAGCTGTCATAGAAACGACCGTCCCAAAAGGAAGTTTTTGTTAGAAAAACTTTTTTTCCTAAAGATATCTCTTTCAAATTTCACACTTTTCAAAAGTATCTTTATCAGAATCACATTTCTGAACTTGGTTTAAATCGGGCTACTCTTTCATATAGCTGTCAAAGGAACGACCGTTCCTAAAGCAAGTTTTTGTTAGAAAAACTTTTTTATTTCTGAAGATATCTTTACGAAATTTCATATTATTCAATCAAATTGCCAAACTACGTTGTTAAATTTGGTGGGAATCAGCCCACTATTTCATATATTGTACTTCTCATAGGAACAGTGAAATTGGAACAAGTTTACTAATTTCAAAGTGGCAAATGCACCGTAACTCACAACGAAGGTATACCTTCGGATTATTATATTTTAGAAAACAATCTTATCACTTTAAATCTAGATTGACATATTTCAACCGCTACTAAATCGGGGCCGGATACCCCGGAATGTTTCCTTGTGGGTAAAATTAAGTAACTTTATTCCCTTCTCATGTAAATACATTTTAATTGTTATTTGTTTACTTTCAAATTGTCTTTGATTTGATTCAGGAGATAACAAATTTACCACAGGCCAGTAAAAATAAGCCAATTTTGGGGCTTTTTAATAATAAAAAATTTCTCGTATTTTCGCCCTCCAAAAGTTAAGCTCACCTTCTACGACCGTGCAAACTCAGTTTCTATGTATTCAGTATCTATAGAAGGGGTTAAAACTATTTTCTGATCTTTCCCTAATTATTATTAATAAAATTTAACTTTACTGGCTTACCAGGCGATTGCAAGAATGTATTTTTCTGACTAAATGACTCCAAATAGCATCAACAGTGGTCTATTGCATTCGTCTCATAACTCCCATAACTCATTGCCAAGATTGTCCTTATTCTTACCAAAGGAATCAAAATGATGACTACGGTTGTCTAGTGCTTTCGTCTCAACACCCTCCATCAAATGATCCCCATCTTTTTTCGTTTTGTTAATTGCCTTGACCCCTATAGGCGCATGGGCGCGTCAACATCTCTAGCATTTCTATGCCTTGTTGACGTTTCGATATCATATCTACTTTTCGTAAGTGCAGTTGCGAGCATGCACCTCTTATCCGCCCTGTATTTATACTGACAAGCTCGGAGCACTGTGAGAGTTCTATTAGTGCTCCCAGGCAGATCGCGATGAGATTTGAACTCCGAGCTCAAGATTAGCATCGTCGAGCGGTGACCGAACGATCACAGCCACCGAGCGCGACAAACATACGAAAATACAGAATGGTTGTCAATTTTCATAAGTGTAATTCAATAAAAACAAGAAGATATAATACCCTTCACGCTATGCGTGAATGGTATCATATCTTCATTTTGATTTACGGTGCATTTGCATTTTGAAATTAGTAGTAAAACTTGTTCCGATTTCGCTGTTCCTATCAGAGGTATATGAAATAGTTGGCCCTGTCGAGGGCCAGGCATCTTCCAGGACCGCAGAATTAATGAAACAGATTGCGGAAGCCTGCAACGAGGAGATCGCGAATTTTCGTCGCGAATGTTCGAAAGCTCGTCGGCTAAGTCAACAGTCAATGGATTCGCCGGCATACGCAGACTTAGTTGTACGTTATAAGACTGCAAGAAACTCCTCCAGCGGGCAGTTAAAAAAAGCAAAGAAACCTGTTTCAGATTGCTCTGCGATGATGCGGATATAAATATATAGGGAACGGAGAGAGTCGTGATGAAAAAAATAACTCAAAAACCAGGCCGAAGCGAAGCTATCTGTCTGTCTGTCTGTCTGTCTGTCCGTCTGTCTGTCTGTCTGTCTGTCTGCCCGTTCGCACGATAACTTTCGATAGAATGAAGCTAGAGCCTTGAAATTTTGGTCAAATGTTGGTAGTATGATTTAGTTGGATGGTATTGAAACTGGGCATAATCAGGCCAAGAGAACGCCTACCTCCCCTACATATGTAAAATAATTAAATGTATCTATAACTCCAGATTAAAAAATCATGAAAATCTCTTTGGTATATTGCTAGGGTGGGTAATCTTATACTCTCCTGGGAAAATAAAATGGATCAGTTGAAAACTAACGGTAATTTTCATACAAAGAGCCCCGTACTACCCTACATTTCAGGTTTTTTGTCTATAACTCTTGAACCAATTGACGTAGACATCTGATTTTTGGCATGTGGCCCTGATTGAAGAAGCTGCTTAAGGTCCTGTAAGTTGGGCATATTCAGATCAAAGGAACACCTACCTCCCCTACAAATTTCAAAAAATTAAATATTACTTTAATTACGATAACTTTCGATAGAATGATACTACCGAGTTAAAAATTTGGTGGAATGTTGCTAGTAAAAGCTACTTAGTTGGTATTGAATATGGTCAAGATCCGACTCAAGGAACCCTCATCTCCCCTACAAATGAAACTTCAAATAAGCGATAACTTTTGATGGAATGAAGCCAGTGACTTGAAATTTTGGTCAAATGTTTGAAGTGAGATTGAGTTAGTTGGCATTAAAGATGGGTAAGATCCGACCTAAGGAACCCCTACCTCCCCTAGAAATGAAACTTCAAATAAGCGATAACTTACGACAAAATAAAGCTAGCGACTTGACATTTTGGTCAAATGTTTGTAGTAGGATCCAGTTGGCTAATATTACTAAAATACGTAAAATACGACCAACGAAACCCCTACTTCCCCTACAAATGAAACTTCAAACAAGCGATAACTTTCGATAGAGTGAAGCTAGAGACTTGAAATTTTGTTTTAATTTTTGTAGGGTGATCTTATTGGTTGGTGGCAATGATGAGCATGATCCGACCCAAGGAACCCCTACCTCCCCTACAAGTGAAACTTCAAATAAGCAATAACTTTCGATAGAATGAAGCTAGCGACTTGAAAAGTTCGATAAATATTTGTTGAATGGGTTAGTTAGTTAATTGAATTTGAGAATGGTCAAGATCCTACCGAATGAGTGCCAACCTCCCCTATGAACTGGCCATATAGGAGACCCATTCTTAATGCATGTGGTCGTTGCCAATTGGTACTTTTGGTATCACCACTAGGTCTGTACAAGTCTAGGGGATATACGCTTCGGACTCCGGGCCTGGTTTATTATCTGGTTAACTTCATGTATTTGGAGTTTGGTTTTGTTTTTTTGACTAATTAATATTTTTGCATCGTCAAAATTAAATGTATGATCATTGTGATTTGCGTGTTTAGTTAGTGCAGACAAATTTACATTTAATGTTTGCTTCGTGTCATTTTTTTGTTGGCTAACACGTGTTCCTAATTTTTTGACACTTTCACCGATGTAAGTTTTAAGGCAATTGGTTAAACAAAAATCGTTCAACTTGAATTTTTCGTGAATGGCCCTGGAGGAAATACAAAATTGCCACAAGTAAATTGCATCGATTCCGGCAATACGGATAACAACAAAAATATCATCTAATATCAGTTTTGTTTCCTTGTCACAAACTGCGACCAAGTAAAAACAACTTTATGAATGGAGACGAATTTCCGGCCATAACGGAAACTGAACTTCTACAAGTAGCCGGTAAAATTGGCGATTCAAAAGCACCAGGCCCAATAAATCATTGAAAGTGGCAATTCGTACCGTGCCAGAGAAGTTCACTGGTACTTTTTGAGCCTGCCTTGATGAACGATTCCCAAATGCATGGAAAAGACCGAAATTGGTTTTGCTACTCACACCGAATAAGCGACCAGGGGAACGAAACTCATACCGCCCAATCTACACTTGGACACTGCCGGAAAGATGCTTGAGCGGATAATTTTGAACAGACTATCCCAGGTTGTGGAGGAAAAAGGAGACCTCTTAGACCGACAGTTCGGCTTTCGCAAAGCCCGATCCACGGTTGATGCGATCATTGCGGTGACTACCTTGGCAAAGGATGCATTGCGGGAGAAACAATGGTGTGCGGTGCTGACACTGGACGTGAAGCACGCTTTTAAATCCGCCAACTGGAAACACATCCACACGTCTCTCCATAAAATAGGCGCGCCGATTTACCTAGTCGAGATAATCAAGAGCCACCTCTTGAATCGTATTTTCCATGATACAGGTGAGGGACCCAAGGAATTCAATCTGTCATCAGGAGTTTCACAAGGATCGGTTCTTGGACCCGAATTATGGAACATAATGTATAACGACATTTTTAACCTTCTGATGCCTAAGGGCGTGACAATAATCGGGTAGGCTGATGATATTGCGATAGTTGTGGTAGCTAAGGACTCGGACTATGCAGAAATCATACTGGAGGGGCAATAACAACTATTAAGCTGTGGCTTGAAAAAATTGAGCTTGAGCTAGCAGAGCAGAAAACAGAGGCTGTTCTCGTTACAAATAGCAGAAAGAGGAACTCTCTGAAGATCCGGTTCGGAAGTAGCACCATCACCTCCAAAAAAGCTATTATACCTGGGCTAGGAGTGATGATCGACTCGAAACTGACCTTCGGGGAGCATCTCAAATATGTCTGTGAGAAAGCGGCTAATGCAACGATCGCACTGGCAAGACTGATGCCTAACATAAGAGGTCCAAGCGAGAGCGAGCAGAAGGCTTTGGTTGTCTAGAGTCATCACCTCAATACTTTTGTATGCTTCACCGGTGCAGAGTAGGGCACTTCTTCACGCAAGCAGCATTCGAAAGATAAGCCCAGTGTATCGAAGGAGTGCGTTGAGGGTGTCTTGTGCTTGTCGAACGACATCCCATGAGGCTGCCGACGTCGTTGTTGGAATGATTCTAATAAAGATTCTAGCCGACGAAATGAACCAGCGTTCAAAATGACGATGTTCATGTGTCTTGCACAGTGACTCGCGAAAGTAAATGGACAGGCGGCAGAAAACTATGCCACCAATCTGAAGCGAGCGGATACTTTCTCCATAGCTACACACGCAGATGCACAAATGTCTGTATATCACTGGTATATATCGATATTAAATGCATACATAGGAATACACAAATATGTGTTGTGTATGTAGATACACATGCATCTAATAACGTATACCACGCATATGGACAAATGTATGCATGCATGTATCCATCCATGCATCTACACCAGTAACGGTGCACATTACAACGCTGGTGTATTCACGGTTATTTGTAGTGAAGGTTCAGCTGAATGGTTAACTGGTTAGTAGACGAATTCGAGAGGCTGTTAAGTCTATTAAGGTCGTAAGTCCTTGATATGATAGATCCTTATGTCTCTACCGTTCATGTCGGTCAGGGCGTAGCAGGATCCCCCCTCGGGGCTTTTCACCCTGCATTTATGAAACCTTGGCTCTAGTTTCGCGTTGTAGTGTCCGGCTGCGCTGATGGAGGTGAAATTCCGACAGAACACCACATCCCCCGTCTTGACCGCGATAGGCCCTGCCCTTAAATTATAAGTTCGGGCATTATGTTGACCGGCCAACTGAATGTTACGTTGGATTTGTTGCCGGACCAAATCTAATTTATCATCAGGTGTTATACTGGCAGTATGGTCAACCAATTGACAAGCTTTGCGCAACACAGCATAGGAACTGCCATGTAGCAGCATAGTAAGCCCGAACACAGAGAAGTAGGGCGAATACCCTATAGTGGAGTGATATGCAGAACTCAGCGCGCAGTTGATGTTGGACACGTTAACATCCCAATCCTTTTGATCAGGCTTAACGTAGGCGCGGATGGCCGCTACCAGGGAACGATTTACACGCTCCGACGCGTTCGCTTGTGGAGAGTACAGAACGGTGTACAAATGCCTCACGCCATAGCGGGCAAGCAGATTGTTAAAGTTGGTGGACCGAAACTGTACCTCATTGTCGGAGACTATCGTCTCGGGTACTCCAAAGACGCTTCTCTAGAAACTCTACTATGACAGGGGTGGTGAATTTTTTTTCTAGGCTTTAGACCGAGGATATAGACCTATTAGGTCGATGTATAAACGTTGAAATGGACGATCAGGAGTTGAAAGTGAACCCATAGGTGGACGTAGGGGTTGATTAGGAGCTTTTAGCATTTTACAGGTCTCGAATTGTAAAACGAAATCTTTCACTGGTTCATATTGGGCCAATAAAACAAGGTGCGAAGACAAAATAGAGTTTTTGCCGACATCACCTTGGGAGCAAAGAGAATGGTTGTGTGCCTTCTTGATTAAATCTCCCCTTAAATCTTTTGGCACCCAAAGTTCCCAGGAAAGTCCCTCCTGAATACTATCCTCAGTCGCGTGTTCCGTACGTCGGTATACGTAGCCATCGATGACTTTTAGGTCGGAAAGATGATGTTATTGCTCCTGTATTCGTTATATCAACTCGAGACATTCGTCGGACTGGAAATGTGGCGAGTCCAATTCAATATGCAGGCCGGTAACGTCCTGAAATTCAATTCAAATTCTCAGATCCCTTGCGATGGCGGATGGAGAATTTGAACCCTTGCAGCTTAAGAGCCCATCGAGCTAACCGGCCGTGAAGGTACTTGAGGGTCATTAACCATTTGAGTGAGGCATGATCGCTCACAACCTCAAACTCTTGGCCTTTTACGTACGCTCGGAACTTTTTAATGGCTGATACCGCTGCAAAGCATTCCTGCTCCATCATGGTATAATTACGCTGCGCTGTCGTCAGTTTTTTGAGACATGAAGGCGATGGGAGCTTCTGCACCGTCGCCCGTCATTTGGATCAGCACTGCCCCAATTACATCTTGGCTGGCGTCGCAATGAATGGAAAAAGGACGCGAAAAGTCGGGGCTGTGTTGAACAGGTGCGAAAGAAAGACTATCCTTGAGCGCATTAAATGCGTTAAGAGCCTCGTCTGTCCACAAAAACTTACGACCCTTGCGTAACATATCCGTTAAGGGAGCTGTCAAGACCGAAAAATTGGGAACGAATCTTCGACACCAACCGCAAACTCCTAAAAAGCGCCTTAGATGTCGCACAGAATTTGGCAACGGAAAGTTTGAAACGGCGGCCACCTTCTCCGGATCGGTTTTTATAGTACCGTGGCCGATGATATGCCCTAGATATTTCACTTCCTTCACAAGGAAGTGACTTTTCTCGACGTTTAACATCAGGCCAGCATCTCTTATCCAGGAAGCCACCCGTCGTACAATGCTCCTCAAACATTACAGAGACGACCAAAAATCATCCAAATACACAAAAACTTGAGGGCGGATGCCAGGAGGAATAACCTTATCCATCAGTCTCTGCATCGTTTGCTTTGCACAACCCTAACGGCATGGTGACGTATTGGTAAAGAGGACGACCCGGGACAGTGAACGCGGTTTTATCACGCGAATTCTCGTCAAAAGGGATTTGCCAAAGGGCATCATTTATATGTACGCTGCTTGTATATTTGGCATTTGGCAGCCGAATTAAAATTCCGTCTATCAATGGTAGCGGATAGGGGTCCTTGACGGTGGCCTCCTTGACCTTTCTTGCATCTAGACACATTCGGATCTTGCCTGGTTTAACAACCACTGTCACAGTTGACGACTCTTCGATGACATCCATTTCCAACAACCGATCCAGCTCCGCGAACAACATTTTTTCGACCGCTGGTGATACAGCGAAATGTCGCTGTTTGATCGGTTTGTTGTTGCCGACATCAATCTAATGTTAAATGAGGCTGGTCCGTCCTAAACCTTCTTTGGAGTAGGAAATTGGAAATGACTGTAATGAGAATCGCACTTTGTTCGGGTGACAACTGATATTGATTGTTATCAACCGTGAGTTCATTGACAAGCGGATTGAGTGAAGGCGTATTGATGGAAAATAGATCCGATGCCAGGCAGAAGGTACGTACAAAATCTATGCCAAGATATAGATTTTGGCTAAGAGACGGGATTGATGAAGAGGGTCATGGTTTTCGTTTGACCTTTAAAGGTAACTAGGCCTGTAGTCTGTCCAAGTGTGGAATGAGGCGTTCCATCCGCCGTCGACAGCGAGAGATGCAACCGTTTCCAAGGATGTTTGTAGCGTAGATCGCTTCGGCTTAACCTCGCATATAGCCAGCTCTTCATTTTCAAAAATTCCTTTGCGCGTACGTTCGTACTCCTGCAAACGAATGTGGTACGGCTTACACTGCCTTGGACGTGATACGGACCATGGAGTGATTGGGTCATACCAGAAGTTCTTTTCGGTGTCATCGGCTTGCACCGATTTTGAGACCATCAAACGAATTGGTGGTAGTAGACTAGACGCGGAAGGTATTGTAGCAGCAGGTGTGAAATTCAGAGTGACGTCAGGTGTGACGTCAGGTAAAAGTATTCGACCTGGTGAGTCGGGCGAATCCGATGAGGCTACCGACATAGTTGGTTGAGTCACGTCCGTTTGGACAGCAATGTCGGAAAATATACTCCGATCTAAAAAAAACTCCGCCTCTTGCTAGGTGGCTGATTGCAGGCAGGGATTTAGGACATCGGCTCCCGCTGAGTGCCCCTCGAGGATGTTGAGGTGTAGCACATCCTCATTGCAGCGTTTTTTGGCGTGGAGCACCGGTTCTCGTATCTGTATTCCTGTCTGTGCTCTTACGCGAACTGTTCGTTCATAATTATCGTTAACAATGTTGTTAATGTAATGCAGGCACATTGTTCTATTCTGTTAGCAAAGAAACACGGCTAACATAATTTTGCTACATTAACAACCCACTATATTTCCATTATTGGAGTAGCAGTGCAACGTTGCTCTAATTCTACTCCAATAATCCTCCCATAAAACAGTCGATGTTTTGAATATAGCAATATTTGTAGAATTCGCTTGGTATCAACCAACTGGGATCAATGCTTGATAGAGCGATTCTACAATACTTTTTTTAATAATACTTTTTTTTAGCATTGACTAATAATTTTAGCATTGAATTGGGTTTCCCCAATAATGTATAAAATATGCGATGATTTAAAAACCTGAAACCGCTTTTGATTGATTTTTCAGGGCAGTGAACATTTTTTTAATTAAAACCGCTGTCTTCCATGGCGATACCTATACAACCTACCTACCGTCCAAGCTGAAAATGTTTTGAAATTGTGATTTTCACTAAAATGTGAGGTTTCACAATAGTACCTTATCGCTATATCTTCAGAATATAACAGTATTATAAATAGGAGAAGTAGCAAAGAGAATTCCTCATAAAAATATCACTTAAATATTATCGGATGGTTATAGAAATACAAAAGAAAGTCATCCGATAAAGTTCATATACGAGTAATATTTGTTTGCCTTACGTTTTAGGGGGAATATTACGAGTAATGGTATAAATATCCTAGAAAAATAAAGGATGACTTTTGTAGATTCGCTCTTCGCCGTCTTGTTATAGAACTCTTATTGTATGACCTTCATGTTTTACCGCTATAAAAATTTCATAATATGACCAGAGTCCTATACTATATGTAAGTCTAGGGTATAAAAAAAAGTAGAAACGCAGTTTGACGTAAGCAGGATAGATTTAATTCCAAATATTTATATGTAAGTATTATCCGTAAGCCCAATGATACCTCCTGGTTTTGGACAATTTCACGGAATGAAAGTTTAAAACAAAATAAGTCCCTATAACTTAGGTAAAGTACAAGCATGGAATTGATTTCGTTGAATATGTTATCGTTAGACCCCAAAAACTTCAATATCAAGCGGGGATTCTAACTCCTTATTTAGGCAAAAAAATGAATGTGGAAGATATAAAGGTGTATTGAATAAACGATTCACGCGACTAGTTCTTGCAAGGGATGTCAAAAACCGGACGGTTAAACCGAAAACCGGTCCTTTCAGAACGGTCAACCGGGTTATTTTCGGTTTTTCTTTCTCGCGGTTTTAACCCGGTCGGTTGTTCAACCTTCCGGTTGCAACCGGAAAATTTCATCTTTCCCGCCTTAATTTGAAATTGTTCATATAACGATTTTTCTACTTCTCTCCTTTCCCTACATTGTATTAATTCTTTGTTTCTATCTGTTGCTCCTTATATTTTTTTTATATGAAATATAGTTTCAGAATTCCTTATTCCTAATGCAAACGCAAATACATTTGTCTTTGATTGAAAAAAAAGTCTAAAATAAATATGACGTAAAATGGAGTTTTTATATAATTTATAATTAATAATATATACAATTTTATATGTAATGAATTATAAATACATATGTAACTGGACTTATTTGTGCTGTGCTGACTGCTGAGTCAAACAAACAAAACAAAATATATGTATTTAATATATCAAATGATGATTTCTAAATGCTTTTTTGTTCTACTTTCTATTAAACTACTTGTGTTCGATTCTCTCACAGATAACCAAACCATCCTTAATTAGGTATTCCTTTTCATTTTGTATTTGATCCAAATGTTAATTGGGTACAACGGTGGCTGTGGTGGTTCAGGCCATTTGTATTTCCGTTATAAACTTGTATTTGTTAAATAAATAATAAATATTAATAAAAACACCCGGTCAACCGAAAAACCGGTACTTTCTGTCGGTTTTAGCTGGACGGTTTAACCGGCTAGAAAAAAAAAAACCGTAAAACCGAAAACGGTACATTCCACTGACATCCCTAGTTCTTGCTGTTGTCGGTGAAACCAATCTAGAAGCAAACTATATATTAAAGATAATTGACGTAATATAATCCGCTAAAAAAACCAAATGGTATACCTATATTAAGTCGCCAATAAGAAAGCGCATAATCCAGATATCGCAGCAAAAGTAAGTAGATATTGATTGTAATAATTTAGCTTCAAAATAAATCTTCCTCCCCCTGACCTCTCTCTCTCTAGTTCTGTAAGAACCGCAATATATTTTATGGAATGACCTGAAAGGTAGAAGGATAAATGCTTCATGAAAGGAAAAAATGGGACGCAAAACAAAGAGATTGGACGGATCGCTGACTGTCAATTTACTTATCTCCTACAGTCGCGGAAATGGTTCATGAAGCTGGCACCATTGCCCATTTCACGAGTGCACAGTCCCTTGAGAGCAAAATCATAGTAAGCTGAAAGGGCGATCTGAACCAATAAATGCAAAAGCTCCTGACCTGCCCCAAATAGGTGGTGGTGGAATATCCTTCTTCCTGGTCACTTAGTTGACAACCATATCAACATTCGCGAGTCTCAAGAAGAAAGGAAATCATTCACCACGTGGTATCAACTACCACCAGAGACCAAACATATGGCAGGTCAGTGCCTGTTAGGGAGGGGAAAAGCCACTTTAAAAGGTAGGGAATGGGAAGGAACACCGGTCCTAAGGTCTGCCTGGGCAAATAACAAAGCGTGAACGAAAAACCTCGAAAAGTTCGAGTGCCTAAGCACTCCGAAAGGCTTAAGGACTGGTGCTGTAGGTCAAAAAAGATATGAGGAGATGAGATGGTGTTGGGTCCTTTTCGTCCAAGGACGAAAAAATGTCAAATTTTGGGCCCACGTTGGGCGCCATTTGTAATAATGGGGACCGGAGGGCGAGGGTTGAGATGACCGTAAAGGCCTGAGGACACCAGAGAATCAAAACCACTCTCCAAGGACTGCCCGTGACGTGTGCTGGCAGACCAGCTCAGCTGTCGGGAGTAGCTGGGTGGGAAAGAACACGGCAGTTATTGGCCTTCTCCTACTAAAATGAATCACACGTCTGTCTGATAAACAAGATCCAAATTATACTAACACACCCGCGATCAAATAACAAGCAAAACAGAGAAAACCTAATATGGGTACCTATGAACCAAACTCCCTAAGACTCAAAATCAACAAAGTCCCGTGCAGGGACATGGGGCTGCATCAGCTAAACTACAAAATCGTGGCACTTAGGCCAACGAAGATAACTAAAGGGGGGAAATCGTCCAATCAGGACAGATCTTTTTCCCTCTCAGGTCATATGAGCCTCAAGATGACAATCGGCTGTTAATGGGAACCAGATGTTGCGAGTCCAGCGCGACCTAGCCCTCCCGTCCGTGGGATTTCGGGCGCATGATTTTGAAATCCCCGAAAATATATAATAATATTATTAATTATATATAATATGAAAAATGGATCCAATCATGAATCGCGTCGAAAGACGCCTCCTTTTTCCGAGACGGAATCCGAAAATTGCCGGAGAGATGTGCGAAAGTATGTATCCCTACAAATCGTATATCATTAGAAAACTTCAAATCTTAGCTTTACATTAATGCCATTTTTAACAATATTTGAAGATAGATTTTTAAAGAGTGGGGCTTGAAATCAGAAAGTAGGAAAAATGGGAATTTTAGAAAATGGAGTGTGGTCAGGTTTTTGTTAAATAAAACAAAATTTTTTTTAAAAATAACAAAATTATTTATTTATTAATATCTGGTATTACCACCTCTTGCTCTAATCACAGCTTGCACTCGATTTTTAATTGAAATTATTAATTTTTTAATGGTAGCTTGAGGAATTTCGCTCCATTCCTCTATTAAGGCCTCCTTCAATTAGTCGACAGTCGAAGGCGCGGGATCTCTGTGTCGGACTCTTCTTTTGAGCTCGTCCCACAAGTGCTCAATGGAATTTAGGTCTGGACGGCGTGCAGGCCAGTCAATTGTCGCAATATAAGCTTCGTTCAGGAACTGCTGTGCTTCACGCGATGTGTGACATCGTGCATTGTCGTGCATTAAAGTAAAGTTGTCGCCAATAGATGCTGCGTAGGGTAAAACATGGCCACGTCGAATACCAGTAATATACCGTTCGGCTGTCAATCCTCCTCTTCGGCCTCCAGAGGGCACGAATACAATTTTCGTTTTTGAATTCACAGAGATACCGTCCCACACCATACACGAACCGCCCCCGTATGCTACCGTTTCTGTGATACAGCATTGCGTAAATCGCTCACCTGGACGCCTGTATACCCGACCTCCTTTCACTACCATGTAGACACACTCTGGTCTCGTTCGTGAACAATACGGACCGCCATTGCTCGAGCGTCCAACTTAAGTGATTCCTGACAAACGTGAGTCGCGCTTGTCGGTGATGTGGGGTCAATTTTGGTCCTGTGGCCGGCCGTCTTGGAGTCAAATTCGCTTCCTTTAGTCGTCTCCTCACTGTCCACTCGCTTACAGCTACTCCGCGAACGTCCCTCAAATTCTGCTGCACATCAACTCCCGTGAGGTGCCGATTTCGTTGCATACTTGTCACAATAAAACGATCGTCTCTATCGGAAGTGCATCTAGAGCGGCCGGGTCGGGGTCTCTGATTGTAGCTACCTTCCCCCCGAAACACTCTTGACACAGTAGACTGACTCATTCCTAGCTGACGAGCGACTGTTCTCTGAGTAAGCCCTTCCGAAAATAAGGCGACAACTTGAGCCGTCTGCTGAGGCGTGGTACTCATGAATGACAAAATTGTGACTTTTATTGCTTTAAACTTATTCAATCGACCTTCCAGATTCAACTAACTATTGAAAACCCTTTGCGGATGCATTTATAGGGCTAGTTTGCCTTGTACTTAATAACCCATTCATAAATGTTAAATTTCCCGACTTTAGCTCCAGGTAGCGTTCATTGATAAAACACTCATTAAATGGTGATAAAAAAGGTATCATTGTAAAGCAGGTTGGATGTAAGTACTGTCCATCCGGTAGGGTTAGTCAGTAAGAAGCTGACATCACCGATATCGGTATCTTATTATCTCCGCCTGTATAAAAGAAAAAGAAAAAAAAAAAAAATTTAGTGCATTCGCCTCACCACCACCAGTTTTATAATATCCATGTTGCCTATATATCACTTTAATACCAGAAATGCCCTTCTGGCTCAAAAAATGACTCAAAATGCCATTAGCAGTAGTCTATTGATTTGCCTCAACGGCAACAGGCATAAAATACCGATCTTGCCTATACATGGTGTACCTTTTCCGATGATATACAGGCTTACTGATAACAAAACAAAGCAACAAATTTTCTACCGATTTTAAATGGTTACTGAGATATTTGAATTTTTAGGTTTAAAAGAACCTCGGATTTTACTATTTAAAATAAGGGTTAGAAAAAAACTACGAAGTTAATGGGTTGATACTTTTTTTTTTCTCTTAGGCAACACTATTACAGGTATTTCCAAATCATTCCAATTTTCAAAAATTCTTAACATCTGAAAATTTGTAATTAAAGGGAATTTAATTGTTTGTTACCTGATTTAAAATGTAGTATTACTTAAAGAAAAATGTAAAACAAAAAGCGTGCAAACCATTAGAAAAACATGTCCGTCTTGTCAGCTTTCCACAAAGGTATAAATGTTAATACAAATCCTTAAAAGAATTAAAGGAGCTTGCTATAACTTGTTCGGGGAACCATTATTCGATTAAAAAAAAAAAACAATAAAACAAGTGTATAAATTCAAACAAATTTATTTATCAAATATTAATCAATTTATTATCAAACATTGTGCTCGATATGACTCCCTAGAAACTGAGTTTCGAGCTCGAATTCGCTTCCGCACATTCATCCAAGAGATACTTGAGGTGAACTCCGCTCTCATTGTCGCTGCTGCACTGATTATTGTTTCTCAGCATTTCTATGGAACGGATTGGGTTTTGGTACATTAACTCGTTCATAAGACCCCAGACGTGAAAATCTAATGGTGCCAAATCTGGACTTCGTGTAGGCCACGGAATTGGTCCACCCCTCAAATTCCACCGTTTGGGATAGTTTTCATCCAGCCACTGTCTTACGCTTATTCGATAGTGTGCTGTTCTTGTTTCTTCGGGAATATTGTGAAGTAATTCCGGCAACTCGTGTCTGAGAAAATCTTTGTAGACTTCTCTATTTAGATTATCAGTCAGAAAATGGGGTCTTAATAGTGCGGATTGTGATAATTCATTATTCCGTCCTTATCAAATTTCGACTCATCAGTTCACAAAATATTTTTTAGCTGCAAAATTGCAACCGCATTGTTGGGACTCCCTTTTCGAGTGTGTGCACAGGCTGATAATGGTTAGCGTGTTCCCCTGATTGATAGACAACAGACCACGCCTTCCACTGAGACTCCCCAAACTGACGAGCTACGACGTTGGTTGATGTATTGGGATCCGCAATAAAACATAAGAATATGAAGTTGAAAATCTGTGCTCGGGGACTTTAAGGGGTTGGCAATTGCGAATCTGAAGTCAAAATTGTATAAAACGAAACAGGGTGTCTAGAATGGCAACATTGTTTTCTGTAAATATATTCAATATTATTCAAAGTTACTGTCCCGGGATAAATAAATTAGTTCTTCCTGAAAATTACTATTTAGGAGTTTTTGGGGTGGTTTATTGCGAATCAATCAATAAAAAATGTGAAAAATAAAATATCGGATACAGACCGGTAACACTATTTTCGATAAATACGTTCAATCTCGCTTGTCAGTGGTTTTTAGGCTTACTGATTACGAATCGGAAAAAAGTATGAAAAAAAAACGAAAACTGCGGATCCGGACTGGCAACACTATTTTGAATAAATATATTAAATTTTGTTTAAAGTTACTATCCGGAGGTATTAGAGGTCGCTGATTGCGAATCTGAAATTAAAATTATAAAAAACAAAATGGGGCCTAGTATGGTAGCACTGTTTTCTATAAATATGATTAATTTTGTTGACAGTTACTATCTGGGGGTTTTTGGGGTTGCTGATTACGAATCATAAATCAAAATTATGAAAAAAGCAAATATCGAATCAAGAATGGCAACCATTTTCTTCGCTCAGTGTATATGGGTGGTTTCAGGATTACGAAGGAAGCTATGAAAAAAGCTCATCATCAGTTTGGTGTAACACCGCAAACATAAAAAAATACCTGACCGAACTAATTAAAATAATAACTACTACCTACCAGTCAGCACAGTCATAAACATACTGCAATTCGAATAAAATAACAATTACAAACAAAAATTATTTTTGATGCTGAATATTTGTTGTATTCGCTTCTTTAATATAATTTTCCTTTGCGATTCGCAATAAAAGACCCAAAGAATGTTCATATTAGGCGCGTTTTTTTCGTACAGAGCAGAGCGGAGCAGATTAAGCGACGAAAAAAACGATCCTGATCTTGAAAAAACGCGACTATTGTAAATTTCAGAAAGATTGAACGAATTAGTAGAAAAATATTGTTACCGTTCTGGATCCCCCATTCCGTTTTCTACAATTTTTACTTCAGATCTGCAATCAGCATCTCAAAAAATACCGGAATAGTAGCTCTCACCAAAAATTGATGCATTTATGAAAAAAGTGATACCAATCTGTAGTTTAACTTCAGATTCGTAATCAGCGACCCCAAAAACGCCGGATATTACCTTCCAGCAAGATCGAACGTATTTATAGGAAACAGTGTTCCCATTCTGCACTAGCCATCTCGATTTTTTTTATAATTTTAACATCATATTCGCAATGAGTGACCTTAAAAAGCCCTAGTAACGAGTTTAAATCTATTGTAATATAATAATAATAGGATACTTTAATCAGTTTTTTGTGATTTGGTCCCACTGTGTAAGGTCAAATGATCCACTACAGTCCTTCTAAAATTCTTAAGGGCAGCTAGATTCTTAATATGTATAATGTTAGGGTATGAGCTAAAGAACCCAGGTTGGATCAGAGTGGAAGCTCGTGGAAGTTTTTTTAAAAGCCTTTTTAAAAATTGAATTCACTTAAAACGAGCCGATTTCTTAAGGGTATATGCATTATCATTTTCATCACATTTTCGTGACATGATTACTTATTTTTAAGAAAAAGATATAATACACGCTACGAGGAAAATTTTATTTTGGAGGATGTAAATCGAACGATTTTTAAAAATAATAAGCCAGTTTGAAGTTACCCTAATTTTTCGACTCTTCTAAAGATTTTTCCCGGTATGAACGAAGCTCCACTTTGATATAGTGTACAAACGACATGGAAACTTATATTGACTAACTGTTTTGGGAACTGATGCTCAGAGAACAACTGAAATCAAAAACACCGTTCAGAAAGAAAAAAAAATAAAAAAGATAATTTTTTGACTTTTGGTCAGCTTTTTGGAATTTTTGGCCACTGTGTGTTGTCTTCTTTGCACATTTCCCGTTTCAGCTATATGACGAGAGGTACCCCCACAGACACTAACATGGGGTAGTCTTCAATTGAGGAAACGACGTTAATTTTCTCTTCGGGCCTTGGCGGTGTTGTCATCACAAAACCCGTCAAGATAAAGAATATCAGCGTATTCTGAAGTTAGAAATGTACTACTTTGCCTTAACCCCTAGTGGGGCATAGCGCGTCAACTACTCCTGCGCGCCATCGTACTCTGTTCTGGGCAATGGGGCGAAACTCCCCAAAAGACTTACACAGTACCTGACACTCCTTTGCCACTGATCGACGCCATGTGATTCGAGGACCCCCTCTTGGTCGGCCTTGATTGGAAATGGGGTCCCATTTCATGGCATGCAAAGCAATGCATTTATCACTCTTCCGCAATGTGTGACCTATCCACTGCCATTTTCGCCTAAGTATCAATTCGTCGATTGGCATCTGATCCGTACGCCGACTTAGCTCTTCACTTGATATTGTTTCGGGCCAGAAAATTCTTAAAATTCGACGAAGACATGAGTTGACGAAAACTTGCAGCTTTCTGGTAACTCCTACGGAAACTTTCCTTGTACTACTCCCATACAAAAGCACTGACAGTACCAGGGAGCGAAACAGGCCCAGCTTGGTCTTGATGCTGAAATAACTGCTCTGCCAGATTTTCGACAGCATGCCGTTTGCGCGTTTAGCCTGGTTGATACGACGAGCGATGTCCTGCTCCGTACCACTATTTTCGGCAACAATGCTACCCAGGTAGACGAAGTTGTCCACCTTCTCCACAGGCTGCCCATTAATATTGATGGCAATAGGTGTCGGCTTCTTTTTCGCAACGGCGGGTTAAGAACGTTGATTTTGTTATTTTAGTATTAATTTTTAGCCCAACTTTGCTTGCCTCCCTCTCGAGATCTAACGCCATTGCGGACAGATTCATGATTTTGTGGGAGAGTAGGCCTATGTCGTCAGCGTAGTCAAGATGTTGTAGATAAGATGTCAAAGTCCATTGAATTCCTCTGTCGAGTCCGGATAGGGCATGCAACACATCGCCGATCACAATGAGGAATAGGATCGGTGAGAGGATGCACCCCTGCCGAACTCTACTGAGAATCTCAAAGTCCCCCGACACCTTACGTTTATGCAGAACGCGACATTTCGCGCCGTCATAGGTTGCCTTAATAATAGCCACAAGCTTCTCAGGGATGCCTCTCCTGCGCAAGGCCGCCTATATAGAATCCCGGTTCACACTATCGAAAGCTTTTTCGAAATCGATGAAAAGCAAGTGAAGCGGAGAATCGTATTCAGCGCATTGCTCGATGATGATTCGCAAGGTGTTAATGTGATCGACACAGGAGAATCCGGTTCGAAAGCCAGCCTGCTCTTCATCAATTGTGCTTTCTAAGTGGGCTTTTAGTCTTTCCAGGACGATTTTAGCTATTATCTTGGCAACGGCAGGAAGCACACAAATGCCTCTCCAATTATTACAGTCTGTGAGGCTACCCTTCTTTGGAAGTTTGATGATCAAACCTTCCTTCCACTCAGTGGGAAAGGTCTCTGTATTCCACGCTTGATCAACAGGTGGGTGCAGCAAATCGGCAGTTACGCTTGGCGCTGCTTGATAAAGTTCGGCAGGGACGCCGTCGAGTCCGGCGGCCTTTCCTCGTTTCAGTGCAATACATAATTGCAGTGACTATTTCCTCTTTAGTCGGGGCAGTGGACCGTATACGCCTATTTTGATGGTTAGCCAAATTATCTATATGAGGGGGAACTTCACCAGAGGTTACACGGTTCAAGACCGCGGTGAAGTGTTCTTTCCACCGCCTCATTTGATCTTCTTCCAAGATAAGTAGCTTTCCATCACTATCTTTCACCGGATGTTGGCAGGAGTTACGACCACCTGTAAACTCCTTGATGACACCGTATACGGCGTTTAAGTTGTTACTTCTAGCGGCTTCTTCTGCTGACGCTAAAAGAGAATTCGCATAAACTCTTTTATCGCGTCGCACACTACGCTGAACTTCTCGAGCTTTCCGACAGTAAAGGAGTTCGATGCTGCTTCGATTGTCGTCTCATGCTGCAGCCGAACGCACTTTCAAGTCCTTTCTTTCAACAATCCGCTGCCATGAAGCGTCGGACATCCAGGGTTTATTCCGGCAATCCGGGTTTGTGCCAAGGATCTGCGCTATCAATGTACGCATTTTTTATGGCATCCCAGTTTTTGTTTATGTCACTATCTGGGTGACTAGTTATCTCAGATGCTTTTTGCGCAAGATGATCATTATATTGTTGTAAGACAGCTGGATTTTTTAATCGAGCGGTGTTGAATTTGCGGCGCCTGAATCTTTCGTCGCTGGGGCGCGCACGGCTGCAATTCGCAATCGAACATTAGCGATCATAAGATAATGGTCTCTTCCCATCCTAATATCGGCACCCTTCTTGTTTCGCAAGTCCAGGAGGCAACTCCTGAATCATTTACTAATGGCAAAATGGTCGATCTGATTTTGTGTTCTGCGCCGATCAACAGAGGACCAACTGATTTTGTGATAGTCCTTATGCTCAAAGATAGTACCACCGATGAAGAGACTGTGAAAGTTGCAGAACTCTACAGATCTTTCACCGTTGTCATTACGATTACCAAGACCTTGTCTCCCCATCACATGTCTGAGCCCATAGTTATCAGCGCCCACTTTCGCATTTAAATCACCCATAACCATTATAATATCACTTTTGGGTGTTCTGCTCTGAACGGCGTTTAGTTCTTCTTAGAAGGAGTCTTTTGCCAAGACATTGTCGGGTTCAGTAGGGGCATAACATTGTATTATTGAGATGTTCCTCATTTTGGTTCGGAACCTGGCGCTCAAGATTCTGTCAGAGACCGGCTCCCAGGATAAGAGACAGTTTCGCGCGGCTCTGGTTAAAAGGAGCCCCACACCCGACTCACGACGATTACCGGTAGCTTTACCGGAGTACAACATTACAGTGCTGCCCGTTGGAGAGATAAATTCTCCGCTGTTCCACCATCTTATCTCACTAACTCCTAAGATATTTAATTTGTACCTCAGAAATTCACTCTCTAATTGAAGAAATCGTGCGTTCTGGGGACCTTCTGATCCATTGTCCAGGAGAGTACGCACATTCCAGAATCCAATCTTTGTCATTGTACGATAGCCAAAAGTCGTAATCGTTGAGTCAGTCCTTATCCGAGGCATAGTTGACGTTTCGTTAGCATATAAAGATTTCGGATAGTGCAAGTTGCTGGCATACACATCCTGTCCTTTGATTGTCGGTTTTAACGACAGGCCCTCAAAGGGAAAGGCCGTGGTATTCCTTTTTACACCCCACACCACAGGGGGGCCTCAACCTAATCATTGCACCGCCATCACTGGCGGCTTGATGTTCGTTGGCAATGTTCAGTGACCACTGCCGTTCCAGGGGGCGCCCACGCGGAGGACTATGGAAGAGGAGTTTGTGCCCCCCGGGAGGGTATATGTTAGGGTATGAGCTAAAGAACCCAGGTTGAATCAGAGTGGAAGCTCGTGGAAGTTTTTTTAAAAGCCTTTTTGAAAATTGAATTCACTTAAAACAAGCCAATTTCTTAAGGGTATATGCATATATCATTTTCATCACATTTTCGTGACATGATTACTTATTTTTAAGAAAAAGATATAATACACGCTACGAGGAAAATTTTATTTTGGAGGATGTAAATCGAACGATTTTTCAAAAATAATAAGCCAGTTTGAAGTTACCCTAATTTTTCGACTCTTCTAAAGATTTTTCCCGGTATGAACGAAGCTCCACTTTGATATAGTGTACAAACAACATGGAAACTTATATTGACTAACTGTTTTGGGAACTGATGGTCAGAGAACAAATGAAATCAAAAACACCGTTCAGGAAAAAAAATAAAAAAGATAATTTTTTGACTTTTGGTCAGCTTTTTGGAATTTTTGGCCACTGTGTGTTGTCTTCTTTGCACATTTCCCGTTTCAGCTATATGACGAGAGGTACCCCCACAGACACTAACATGGGGTAGTCGGCAATCGAGGAAACGACGTTAATTTTCTCTTCGGGCCTCGGTGGTGTTGTCATCACAAAACCTGTCACGATAAGGAATATCAGCGTATTCTGAAGTTAGAAATGTAGCCATTTTAGTGAAAGATAATAGTACACATCACCTAATTGCAGGTTTTATTAGAATAACCTTTTACAAAGGCCAACTATAATAAGGAATGTTTTAATTACATTATAGTGTTTTTATACCCTAGACTTTTAGTATAGGGTATATTGTGTTTGTCAAGATGGAAATATGTAACACCTTAAAGGAGGCTCCGGAGGTATGGCGATATATATATATAAATGATCAGGGTCACCCCCTGATTCGATTTAGCCATGTCTGTCTGTCTGTCTGTCCGTCTGTCCGTCTGTCCGTCTGTCCGTCTGTCCGTCTGTCCGTCTGTCCGTCTGTCCGTCTGTCCGTCTGTCCGTCTGTCCGTCTGTCCGTCTGTCCGTCTGTCCGTCTGTCCGTCTGTCCGTCTGTCCGTCTGTCCATCTGTCCACCTGTCCGTCTGTCCATCTGTCTCTCCGTTCGCACGATAACTTCCGATAGAAGGAAGCTAGAGCTTTGAAATTTTGGTCAAATATTGGAAGTAGGATCTAGTTGGTTGGTATTGAAAATGGGCGTGATCATGATCATGATCTTCTACTCTCCTGGTAAAAAAAAATCCATCAATTGAAAACTAACGGCAATTTTCTAACAAAGAGCCCCGTACTACCCTACTTTTCGGGTTTTTTGTCTATAACTCTTGAATCAATTAATGTAGACACTTGATTTTTGGCACGCAACCCTGGGGTGAGAAGCTGCTTGCGTTCTAGTAAGTTGGGAATAATCAGATCAAAGGAACGCCTACCTCCCCTACAAATTTCAGAAAATTAAATATTAATTTAATTACGATAACTATCGATAGAATGACACAAGCGAGTTGAAAATTTGTTAGGATGTTGTTAATGAGATCTACTAGGTTGGTATTGAAAATGGGCAAGATCCGACTCAACCAACCCCTACCTCCCCTACAAATGATACTTCTAATAAGCGATAACTTTTGACAGAATCGAGCCAGCGACTTGAAGTTTTGGTCAAATGTTTGAAGTGAGATTGGGTTAGTTGGAACCCCTACCTCCCCTAGAAATGAAACTTAAAATAAGCGATAAGATACGACAAAATAATGCTAGCGACTTAAAATTTTGGTCAAATGTTTGCAATAGGATCCAGTTGGCTAATATTGAAAATACGTAAAATACGACTAACGAAACCCCTACTTCCCCTACAAATGAAACTTCCAATAAGCGATAACTTTCGATAGAGTGAAGCTAGAGACTTGAAATTTTGCTTAAATGTTTGTAGCATGATCATATTTGTTGGTGGCAATGATGAGCAAGATCCGACCCAAGGAAAACCTACCTCCCCTACAAGTGAAACTTCAAATAAGCACTAACTTTCGATAGAATGAAGCTAGCGACTTGAAAAATTCGACGAATATTTGTAGAATGGCTTAGTTCATTGATTTTGATAATGGTCAAGATCCTCCTGAATGATTGCCAACCTCTTCTATAAACTGGTCATATAGGAAACTCACTTTCAATGCATATGGTCGTTACCAATTGGTACTTTTGGTATCACCACTAGGTCTGTACAAGTCTGGCGGAAATAATAGATATCCTGTACAGAAGTTTTCGGCTAATCAAACACTGCCATAAAATCGAAAAAAAAAAAATCCCCTGTATTTTGCTTCCTTTTGAAGCTAAACTGCTTTCTTTAAGAGTGTTGTAAAATTTCTTGCTCCTTCTTATTTGAAGAATCTTTCAGCGAATGCTACCTTTTTGCAGTTTTATTTAATTTTGAATCTTTAACCTTTATTTTTAATTGTTCACAACTGGTGCAATTTGAAGTAATTTCGAGGTAAAATTTTTGTAAAAGTATTCCCAGTAAAAACTGTATTTTACTTCTCCTTCCAAATAAGAATCACTAATCCTTTCGATTTTTTTTTTGGATATTTTGTACAAATTAATTACGGCAAATCTGCATACCTTCATTCGTTGTGCTTGGATCAACACATGATAAGTTTTTTTTTAGTTTTCGTTTTACTTGCGAGAGTGTTAGATCGTCGGCGTCGTCGACGAATGACCTCCGATTCCATGAGTCCTTGAAGATGTAAGTCATACTCATCCTTAGTAGACAATTTATAAAAGAGCTGCCTTGCTGCCTTTAACCGGCTCTCGTCGATGCTTTCCAGACATTTATAATTACACCTGCAACAGTATGATAATATCCTGATAACAATAAACGTACAAATTCAAGATTGTAAAATAATGTTACTAACCAAACTTTAATACCGGTGAAGTCATCTAAGTTTTCTCCGGAAACCACAACCCCTCTTGGATTTTTATATGTCATTCTGTTCAAGCCGATCCTTTGCCACGTCATCATTGTCGTCAGCCTCAGTTCCGATTAGTCTTAAAATTCAAAACGTTTCAAATGGGATGAAAGTGCCCCCGTCGACATTAATCATATCGTCATCAACGACATCATCTCGTCAGGATTATCGGTCGCTTATACAGCATCAGCATTGTCAGCGGCGACCGTTCTCAATTATACGACCAGCGAAACGAGTAGTAGTGACAGCAGTATTTTAGCCCCAGCACATTTGTCCAGTACGAAAACTATCAATTCATTGCAATTGAATTTGAATGCACCGGTCAACGTGACTATTCTGCCTACCGGCAAGACCGGTCTTTGCCGAAAGTCTAACGATTTGATCGTATCAAAACAACACAACAACTGGTTTATGTGAAGAATGACGTCATTTGTCGACCGTATTGAATATTGAAAATAACAGGATGATTTTAATTAGACTAAGTCGACACTCTTTGTCCAGCTACGCTAGAGATCGGTCTAAATGTAAATTTTCGCTAAAACCCATCGAATAATTTTGGAAAGTATTGTAGTGGAGTGAACAAGAATTTATAACGTTAATGAAAAGACTGTGTTTTATTTCATCTGTATATAGATACAGTGGTCCGTCGATTCGCGGTCGATCACATTCCTTCTACTCGGGCCTTCTTCCTTCGGTTTCGGTCATATTCTTCAGGACGGAGTATTCCCTTTTTTCTACTTTTTACAAGATTCACTGTTTCACCGAAATCACTTTCCCCCCGATTCACTCATATTAGAAATATTAAAAGTTAACAAAATAAAACTAACGTTAAGAGCAATCACGTGTTGAATCGGAATACCATAAAAACACTCAACATACCGTGAAAACATGAAAATGAAATTCTGAACCAATTTAAGGTCGATGCAGACACATCAGTCACGTCACAGTTCAGTCAACCTTCCGAATCATAACCGTCGCCGTCAAGTCACAGTCAAAATAGCGGCTGTATTCACATATAGCCGTCAGAGTATTCAGACCGTAGGCAGTCATTTTTTGTGTATGCTCTCGAGTGTACCTAGATTTACCATCTATTTTTATTTCATTTCCAATTTGCTTCCATATCCTGTTTTTATATGCTATATCCATATATTTATTATGCGATAAACCGTAAAGAACGGGGTAATTTCGAACCAACTCGATTAATTTTTCGTCGTCGCCCATGTTCACTTTCTAAACTGACGTCCGTCAAACACAAAAAATATCGTTGGGAAGAAATGTGAATTTGACTGTTCGGTGACGGAAGCGCGACTGACGGTTCGGATTCGTGACTGCGCCGGTTCAGTGTAGACAGCGCCACTTGACTTTCAAGAAACGATATTTTTTGTGACTGATACCGGACGGTTCTGACGGAACTGTGACGTGACGTGACTGATGTGTGTGAATCGACCTTTATCCGGTTCAAAATCTATGCAGGCTGTTCAGTGCATAACGTGTTACAAGGGACACGTCGAGTAACCAGTAACCCTGTATGTATTGATTTCATTTCACTCAGGGACGTATTCCGCTTTAGGTCGGAATACAAACCCCCTGACTTGGTCAAGCTGCTTCCCCCATGGATTTAAGGTAGCTTCTGAAGAGTGATCCATGGTGTGGACGAAACCAAGTGACCGAGGAAGAATTGGCTTTAAGCCGATTATTTTTGTGTGGTAGTGGAGAGTGAGTTTGAGTCATTTTTGACTTAGACTCACAATGACCCACTCCACTTCTATTCTTAACTTTATTGATATTCATTTGTGGAAAATTGACTTATGACCTAGACTCTATGTCTTTAAAATTACAGAGTTATAGCATTTTTTGTCGATTGTGTCAAAAAGTTGGACTTGCGGAACAAAATCAAAATTTGGCACTCTCCAAATCACCTAATCCGAGATTTGAGTTCGCTTTCTGAAAGTACATCAAATTTCATAGGCAACAACTATTTTTATACCCTAGACTTTTACATAGTATAGGGTATATTGTTTTTGTCACGACGGAAATATCTAACACCTTAAAGGAGGCTCCGGAGGTATGACAATGTATATATATAAATGATCAGGGTCATCTCCTGATTCGATTAAGCCATGTTTGTCTGTCTGTTTGTCTGTTTGTCTGTTTGTCTGTTTGTCTGTTTGTCTGTTTGTCTGTTTGTCTGTTTGTCTGTTTGTCTGTTTGTCTGTTTGTCTGTTTGTCTGTTTGTCTGTTTGTCTGTTTGTCTGTTTGTCTGTTTGTCTGTTTGTCTGTTTGTCTGTTTGTCTGTTTGTCTGTTTGTCTGTTTGTCTGTCTGTCTGTCTGTCCATCTGCCTGTCTGTTTGTCCGTTCGCACGATAACTTCTGATAGATTGAAGCTAGAGCCTTTTGATTTTGGTCAAATATTGGAAGTATGAGCTAGTTGGTTGGTATTGAAACTGGGCGTGATCAGGCCAAAAGAACGCCTGCCTCCCCTACATATGTAAAATATTTAAATGTATCTATAACTCCCGATTAAATAAACGTGAAAAGCTCTAGCTTTGGTAGATTGCTCGCGAGGATAATCTTATACTCTCCTGGAAAAATAAAATCGATCAGTTGAAAACTAACGATAATTTTCTCACAAAGAGCCCCGTACTACCCTACTTTTCAGGTTTTTTGTCTATAACTCTTGAACCAATTGACGTAGATACCTGATTTTTGGCACGTAGCCCTGAGGTGAGAAGCTGCTTGAGTTTCAGTAAGTTGGGCATAATTAGATCAAAAGAACGCCTACCTCTCCTACAAAATTCAAAAAATAAAATCGATCAGTTGAAAACTAACGCTAATTTTCTTACAAAGAGCCCCGTACTACCCTAATTTTCAGATTTTTTTGTCTATAACTTTTGAACCAATTGACGTAGATACCTGATTTTTGGCACGTAGCCCTGAGGTGAGAAGCTGCTTGAGTTTCAGTAAGTTGGGCATAATTAGATCAAAAGAACGCCTACCTCCCCTACAAAATTCAAAAAATTAAAAATTACTTTAACTACGATAACTTCAGATGGAATGGTACTAGCGAGTTGAAAATTTGGTAGAATATTGGTAGTAAGATTTAGTTAGTTGTTATTGAAAATTGGTAAGATCCGACCCAAGGAACCCCTACCTCCCCTACAAATGAAATTTCCAATATGCGATAACTTTTGATAAAATAAACCCAGCGACTTGAAACTTTGGTAAAATGTTTGAAGTGAGATTGAGTTAGTTGGCATTAAAGATGGGTTAGATCCGACCTAAGAAACCCCTACCTCCCCTAGAAATGAAGCTTCAAATAGGCGATAACTTCCGACAAAATAAAGCTAGCGACTTGAAATTTTGGTCAAATGTTTGTAGCAGAATCCAGTTGGCTAATGTTGAAAATACGTAAAATCCGACCAACGAAACCCCTACTTCCCCTACAAATGAAACTTCAAATAAGCGATAACTTTCGATAGAGTGAAGCTGGAGACTTGAAATTTTTTTATAAATGTTTGTAGCATGATCTTATTGGTTGGTGGCAATGATGGCCAAGATCCGACCCAAGGAACCCCTGCCTCTTCTACAAGTGGAACTTCAAATAAGCAATAACTTTCGATAGAATGAAGCTAGCGACTTGAAAAATTCGACAAATATTTGTAGAATGGGTTAGTCAATTGATTTTGAGAATGGTCAAGATCCTCCTGAATGAGTGTCAACCTCCTCTATAAACTGGCCGTATAGAAAACTCACTTTTAATGCGTTTGGTCGCTACCAATTGGTACTTTTGGTATCACCACTAGGTCTGTACAAGTCTAGGGTATATACGCTTCGGCCTGGTTTAATTTTGCCGTTATAAAGCTTTAACTCTTGAACCGTTGAACCGTTAAATGGATTTTGCTCAAATTCAGCCTAGTCCTCAATAACTCCAATTAGACAAGTTTTACTAACCTACTTCCTTGGGTTAAGTTACGTTATATAGCTGTAACTTTTTAACCGTTGGATGGCTATTGCTGGATTTCAATACCAGCTGGCTCCCTACTAAAGTCCATCAGTTTAAAAGTTATTAAACCACTGAGGCTGTTTTCGCTAAATTTTTCAAGAGTTTATACGACGAGCTAGACTAGATAGTAAGGTGGCTGATGACCACTTACAGTAGAACCCCGTTTAATTGAGCGCAAGGGTGCGCCGTCATTTTGGATAATGAGATTTTTCATAAGTACTTTCGGGAGGCTGGGGAAGAAATGAGGTGTTTCCCGACCCCAAAATGATACTTCATACAGTATAACTCCGATTAACCGAATCAAAGATGGCGGCGACATTTCAGAAAACGAAATTTTTCGCAAGTACTTTCGGGAGACCGGGAAGGAAAATAAGGTGGTTAGCGACTTCAAAATGTTGCAGCATACAGTAAAAAATTTATTTATCGAACCTAAATACGCGGCGTCATTTAGGGTGAGACGAGATTTGACACATATTTGTATCAAATTTGGGAAGGCGAGGATGAAAGTCAGATGGTTAACAACTGCATAATGTTTTCAAATATAGTATGATAATATCCAATTTAAGCCCGGTCACACTCTGTCGAACCCGAACTCGAACACGACCATGATATAAGTTGATAAGATTTGTGTGAACTGTGTGTATGCCTTGATCCATTCGGAGGACACTTATACCATGTTCGAGTTCGTGTTCGTGTTCGTGTTCGACAGTGTGTGGTCGGGATAAACACACTAAGGAGGCCGCCGTCATCTCGGTTTACGAAAATTACGGACAATACGTGGAAACTATTTACCTGTTCATCTATTATCTTGATCTATATATCTATCTCTCTATGAATCTATCTATTTTCTATTTTCGTCGGCTAGCTTGCCGAAATATGATTCCATTCACGTTGTTGTTACTTATGGTGCATTTGCCACTTTGAAATTAGCAGTAAAACTTGTTCCGATTTCACTGTTCCTATTAGAGGTATATGAAATAGTGGGCCGATTTCAACCAAATATTATCAAATTTGGTAAAGATATCTTCAGAAATAAAATAGTTTTTTTTTTAGACAAAAACTTTTGGAACGGTAGTTCCTATGACAGCTATATGACAGAAAGAATAGTTCAATTTCAACCGAATTCGGAAATGTGAATTTATTATTGACTAGTGTGAAATTTGAAAAAATTTCTCTAGAAATAAATAGTTTTTCTCACAAAGACTAATTTTTGGACCGGTCGTTCCTATGGCAGTTATATGACGTAGTGGTTCGATTCCATTGGTTCCGACATATACCTATATACAGCGTGCAATAAAAAGAAGGTTTTGCACAAAATTTCAGATTGATAGCTTGAAAACTGAGGGACTAGTTTGCATAGAACCAGCCGGACAGACAGACAAAGCTTAATCGACTCGTCTCATCATACTGACAAAGAATATATACAGTTTGTATTGTCGGAGATGCTTCCTTTTGTGGTTTGCAAACTTCATACAAAGTTAAGGGTATAATCACATCCGTGGAGGGTATAAAAATGGAGTGTATGTTTGTTTGCTTTTTGCGGTCAAACGACTCGATCGATTTCCATGAAAATTTCATAAACATATTCATAATGATCCAGAATAGGTTCTTACGATTTGGCCGCATCCACTAATCCCGACCCCTATATGGGGTAAGTGAGCATCTATAAAATATTCTCCAAACTGATCGAGATTAGTGTCAAAACATTGGTTTTCGGGGTCGTTGAGATTAATGATGACACTCCCAAAACTCCCCAAACTTCCTCTTTCCTCCATTCCCTCGGCTAAATGACGGTGAAAAAAAAATATACAAACAAGAACAATAGTTAATAGTTTTTGGGGTGCTTAGATCGTTAGGATGTATGATGACTTGATCTCGGTCGGTATGATCACAGGGACGAGGTAGCACCGGTCCGAGAAGGATGTGGGCATCGAGACGAGCAGAATCAGCAGAAAAACGTCTGCGGCGTGTTGGAAGTGTTCGCTGTAGAATTTCTGTAACACTGCGGATACGCGAAACTCGCAACTAAGGAGGCAAGAATAAGAATCGCTACTGTAAGAATGGGCTTAATCAATTCCGAGATCAAATCAACTGAGAGATTTGGTTGGATTCCAATATGACAAAAATTTATATTAGGGCGTCCATCCTAGCGTTTCAATTGGGTAGATGCAAAGTGCGTGTATATACTGCAACGCTTTAAAATTTGGAAAAGGAACGCCCAGAATGTGGCGTCCACACGGAAAAGTTCAACTGCCTCCAATTATGGAGCCACCAGAAGCGCTTTGAAAATATTTTAGAGGAGATCCCCTATCAAAACATTTGTTCCAAATTCTAGAAAGTAAAAAACTTGCTTCCAAATAAACATCGTTCGGAGCAAAAAGAGTTGTCAACGAGGGTAGATTCATGCCAAGGTTTAAGGTAAGATACATGTACCATCAAGTGGGGGAACTTTTTCCACTCCCGAACCAAGACTACAAGCTCATGCAAATTTATTTCATGGGCAACAAGGAACATTTCAAGTTGATCAGCGTTTACAAAAGATTGCTTGAGCGAATCATGAATTGTGACTGATCTAAAATAAATAAATTATAGGGGAAGGGTAATAATCACATAAAATTTAAAAAAAAAAAAACACCCTTATCACCTTTCACACCCCTAAAAGTCAATCTGCGAATTTATATACAATTTTATTGCGATCTTGATGAAACTTTGAAAATCTAGGGACGCGGGAGCGTCCCGCCCCGCCAAAGAAAAACGAATAAATCGCGTGAAGATTATCATACCTTCGTTGTGTTTTGCGATTCATTTGCCTTTTTGAAATTAGTAGTAAAACTTGTACCGATTTCACTGTTCCTATAAAAGGTATATGAAATAGTGGGTAAATTTCAACCAAATTTAGGAACGTGGCTTAGCAGTCAATACGACTGAATAATGTGCAATTTCGTAAAGATACCTTCAGAAATAAAAAAAGTTTTTCTGACAAAAACTTGCTTTTGGGGCGGTCGTTCCTATGACAGCTATATGATCGAGTAGTCCGCTTTCAGCCAAATTCAGAAATATGATTTCGCTTAAGATACTATTGATTAATGTGAATTTTTAAAACAATACCTTTAGAAATAAAAAAGTTTTTCTCACAAAGACGAATTTTGGACCGGTCGTTCCTATGGCAGATGTATGACGTAGTGGTCCGATTTCAAACAAATTCGTAAATATGATTAAGCTATAGATATTGTTGATTCCTGTGAAATCTGAAAGAGATACCTTTAGAAATAAAAAAGTTTGTCTCACTAAGACGAATTTTTGGACCGGTCGTTCCTATGGCAGCTATATGACGTAGTGGTCCGATTCCATTGGTTCCGACATATATACTGCCTGCAATAGAAAGAAGGCTCTCTGCAAAATTTCAGTACGATAGCTTTAAAACTGAGGGACTAGTTTGCATAGAAATAGACAGACAGACTGACAGACAGACAGACGGACAGACGGACAAAGTTTAATCGACTCGACTCATCATACTGACCAAGAATATATATATAGTTTATATGGTCGGAGATGCTTCCTTCTGTGCGTTGCAAACTTCATGACAAAGTTAATATACCCTATCACATCCGTGAAGGGTATAAAAAAATTGAAACGCGACCAAGACTATGTTTACGCGACACAACAAGTACGGGTTTTCGGACCTCTGTAGCTCCGGCTCCGGATGCTTGTTCGGGCTCAAATTTGGCATGGTCATCGTCTCCGGTTATCTTACAAAGTGCTGCAAATTTGATTGCGATACAAGGAAAAACACCCGAGATATGATAATTTGAAAATGGCTATTTTTCAAATTTTTCTTGTTCTTGTTGTTCTTGTTGTTCTCGTTGTCCTTTGACAGGGCTACAGCCTCGAAGGGAGCGGATCCAGGTCGGCTTTCTTTTCTCACGGATTGCCTGTGTCCCAAGGGTGTGCATAGGCTATCATTTGCTCTGATCCGTGCAGTAGATAAAAAGATACATCCAAAAATGTGAAATTTTATAGTAGAGTTTCAGGCTTAACTCTTTTTGATAATTTGAATGCGACACAGGAAATCACTCGCGGAGATCGCATGCCGACGGGGAGAGACGCAAACACTTGATTATGTGAGTAGTGACGACGAAAGATGCAAAAGTCCGTGCGCTCGTCGGGTGAGGAGAACCATACGAGGTAATGGCTGTGGGCGTGGCTTGTGGCTAGTGCATGAATGAAAAGTGTGTAATGAAAAAATTGAAACTGAATGTTTATGGCTGCATTTTAGGATGTCCGGAAAGAAAAAAACATGCTGTGTAGACCATACAGCATGTTTTTTTCTTGAAGAGAGAATCAGAGGAAATGAAAAAGAGCGTTAGAAACGAAGCAATTCGGCACAAGTGAGAAAGTAGGAAGGGGAATGGAAATTTGACATCTCTTTTGCTTCTATATGATCGGGCGGGTGTTCCGCGGCAGAGAGACAGACTGGAATGTTATTGTTCCAATAAGAGAAGTAGGAGAGGGGATGCCATTTTATTTGCCTTATGTGCTTCTATATAGAATGCGCGGGTGTTGCGCAGTTTAAGGCGTGTGTCTCTCTGTTTACTTTTTACTAGTTTGTATGTGGTGGAATTACGTCCAAAATTTTGTGCACAGTAAATGGGGGTTTCATCTCCTTCTATATGGCTCTGTGTGTGTGGTATATGATTGAGGTAGTTTCATTTATGGCATATGAGATATGAATTATGATGTAAGATGATTTTTTCCAATGTGTGGAAGATGGGAAGCGATGTTTAGGCAAGATGAGTATCTCATGACTGGAGGTGATGAGGCGAATGCAGTAGGCTGTTAAAGGTATTTTGAGTCCTTTGGGCAGGAGAAAGGATGTTCTTGGCAAGGAAGCGATTTCTAGGCAAGATGAGTATTATACGACTGGGGGTGATGAGGCGAATGCACTAAACTACTGTTAAAGGCACTTTGAGTCCTTTGAACTAGAAAAATGATATTCTTGGCAAGAAAACTATTTACTTCAAATGGATAACCTGAGTGGACTCATAGTCCAGCACGTAAATCCCCTTTTATCAAACACTACCGCATAGGAATCAAACCGGAGCCCAATGTATAGAAGGTGAACGTGCTTACCGTTACGCCATCTGTATTACTACTACTACTATGCAAAAAGATATGATATCTCCCAAAAACAACTCTGTTGTAAAAAATTCCCCGCCAAGAAAAACCTCTCAACCGCAAAAAGGATTGATATGAATACAATACCGCCAAAGTACTCGTAGCTTCGCGCCCCACTCTAGGGTTGGCATATTGAACGCTGATTGAATTAGTTAATTTCTTTCAAAGCTGATTGGCGGGGAGCTTCATAGCCATAGACTAAATGACAGTGATAATGACAACGATGTCGCTCTGATAAAATGATGGTTATGTAGTTGCGTGCGGATCATGCTGTAGGCTCTTATGCCAAGTATTATTGGCTTCTCGCCCGGATCTGGTTATAAAGCTTCCGCCTTACAAAAGACTAAAAATGCACTTCAGGCCAGAAGTGATTAATAGCCCATTTTCTACCCCGTTTTTCTTCAGATTGTTCAATTTATTTTGTTTAATGGAAGCTCCCCGCCAATCAGCTTTGAAAGAAATTTACTAATTCAATCAGCATTCAATATGCCAACCATAGAGTGTGGCGCGAAGCTACGAATACTTTGGCGGTATTGTATTCATATCCATCCTTTTTGCGGTTGAGAGGTTTTTCTTGGCGGGGAATTTTTTACAACAGAGTTGTTTTTGGGAGACGATACCTACTAGGCAAGGGGAAGGTAACTATCTACATCGGATTTCTTAAAACCACCTCATCCCCCTTCCCATCGCTAAAAAAATGTATCTACACTTTTATTCCAATCTTGATGAAACTCTGTATATTGAAAAGACACCCGGCGCAGTGAAGCCAAAGGAACTGATTTTTGATAAGGGCTAATTCGGGGTAATTTATGAGTTTTTATATAATTAAGATATGGGTGGGATACTTAACTGCAGTTGTTTGTACAAGGTGCAGCTGCAGAATTATGTATTTCGATATGCGGGCGATATTTTCAGATGATGAAACTTTTAAACTGTTCAATTGATTTTACTGTATGAATTTATCTTCGGTTTCATTTTAAGATTCATCAATTTAATGTCTTTCGTACAGGTAAATTTTTGCTTATTACTTTTTGTTGTTATAATACTGTAACCTTTCGACTGTACCGTGGATTTTCGTTTTCCGGGAGCTATTCCTCACTAACTTTCACCAATTGGACAAGTTTCGCTCAACTAGTTTTTCCGTTACAATTTAATCGTGTGCTCAAAATTTTGCTGTTATGTACAATAGCTGTAAATCTGGAGCTGACTCATGGATGTCTATGAAATCAAATAGGGGCCCAGTCCTGACAATAGCCCACGAATTAGAAAAGTTTCACACAGCTAGCTTCTTGCCTTATAGAGTTACTTTGCTTAGAAAATTTTGCCGTTATATATGTAGCTGCGACTTTTGAACCGTTTGATACATTTTTCTGAAATTAGACAGAAACCTAGTCCTTCTTAACCTCCACCAGCTAGATAGGTTTCACCGAGCTAGTTTCCTCCGTTATATTATGTTAATTTGTTTATAAAATTATGCCGTTCTATAGCTGTAACTATTTAACAGCTTGATGGATATTTGGTAAAATACAATAATAAGCTTGTCCTTGTTGATGTCTACATACTGGACAAGTTTGGCCCAGATATATTTTTCCGTTATAGAGTTATTAGGCTTAGATACTTTGCCGTTATATAGCTGTAACTTTTTAACCGCTATATCGATACTGCTGGATTTCAATAGCAGCCGGCTCCTCACTGACTACTATCAACTCTCATCGTTTCACTTCGCTAACGGCTTCCGTTCAACTGTTATCGTGTCAACAACATTTTGCGGAAATATCTTATACTTATATAAAAGAAAGTCGTCTACGTATGTACGGACTTGGCGTCGTTATCCTTTATCCGATTTGCTTCAAATTTTTTGTAATCGGTTTCTTTACGCGCCACTTGAAACCAAATATCATCAAAAATTGGAAATTTTCCCGGGAAATTGGGAAATTCGGGAAATTTCATTTTCCCATACATTTTGTATGGAGACATGTTTTCCCTTCTATCTCCCTAACCCTACATACGATTTGCCTGGAATTTTTTCCCTTTTGATCCTTCACGCTCATTTTACATGTTTACCGAGCCAAAAGTCCCAATGAAACCGGAAAATAGAGGGCTACGCCCGCAATCCGAGGGTTTTGTAGTGTCCCATGCCAATAGGAGATGAATTGTCCTACTCTAGGAGACGCTTAACCATTCATGTTAAGACAATATTGCGAATTGTAAGTTTGTATAAAAAAATATTGAGAATAAATTGGTTGAATAATTATAGAGAATAGAGTCAGCATAATCTAAATGAATGTACTACTATTAAATTTTACGTGATTATTACGAAATTTGGAGATATTATTGCACATGGTGTTGATTATCGTCGACCATCAATATTTTCGACCTCGGATGAGTTTGAGAAATGCAGGGGTGTGCTAACTGTAACTATAGAAATATACTATTATTAACCTATTTTGAGAAGATATCAAAATTCCATATTTTTTGTTGTTTTCTGTGCTAGTTGAAAGCCATCTTCCTGTATGTTTTCATATTTATAAGTTTAACGGTCTTGAAATGGTAAGGGGGTGGGACAAATTACAATATGATCTCATATTTTCCCCTCTGCCTCTTTTCCCCTTTCTTCGAATTTGATGAAGTCGCCAAAAATGGAATGTAGTCTGTAGTACCTTTCTCATGATACCCCACTTGCTTATATCAGATGAAAAAAAGTGTTGACCTTAATTTCCCCTCTATGGGAACCTCCCTTAAAGCAGCAACCCACCAACCTTCCCTCTTAAACTTCTCTCCCCTACCACTCCTATACCACCAATCTCCACCCTTTCAGAAACTCCAATTCACTTTACGAAAAACAATAAACAATATTCAAGTATACAGTAATAGTACTCGTACGAGTATGTTATGTGCATTTTTTGTATGAATGGCATCAAAATCTCAAAATTTAAATGAATGTACTATTATTAAATATTATGTGATTGTTATGAAACTTAAAGGTATTATTGCCTATGATGTTGGTTATCATTGGCCATCAATATTTTTGACCTCGGATGCGCGTAAAGGGGTGCAGGGGTGTGCTAACTGCAACTATAGAAATGTACTATTATTAACCTTTTCTGATAAAATTTCAAAATTCTAGAAATCTAGGTTTTCTACGCTAGTAAAATGGCGCTTTTCTGCAAATTTTCATATTTCTAAGTATAACGGTCTGGAAATGCAAAGGGGGAGGGGACAAACTCGGATCACATATTTTCCCCTCTCCCTCTTTTCCCGTTTCTTTGAATTTGAAAAAAATTCCAAAACTGGAATGTACTCGACGGTACCTTTCTTATGATACCCCACTTGCCTGTACCAAACGAAAAAAAAATTTCGACCTTCATTTCCCCTCTGTGGGGACCTCCCCTTAAAGTTGACCTATTACGACGATTCGCTTTCTCCGGCGAATTATAGTAATTCTACACATTCCTACAAAATTTCATGTATGTAGCTTCAGCCGTTCGTGAGATATTCCATGGACAGACGGACAGACGGACAGACAGACATTTGACCGATTTCATAAGGGTTTTGTATTTACTACAAAACCCTAAAAAAGGACGACCCGCTGACAATAAAGGACATTCTGGTGTCCTTCGAGGAAACATATCCAGTACGTTGCATGTATATTACACATGTTCTTAATGCAATTATTTTTTTCGTTTTCCATGGTCTCTCCTAAAAAGGACGACGACCCTTTACCTGAAATGAAAATTGCCGTGTGTCCGATTTGCCTGAAATTTTTTTTTGTTCTGTCTCTTTACGCTCAACTTGGATCCATATCCAGCTCAAACTCCACAAAAAGGACGACCTGGTCAAAAAAGGACAACTTTTTATGAAGAAATGTTTTTCATTCCACTTCAATTATCCTACATCCGATTTGCTTTAATTTTTTTTTGTTGTGCTCTTTTCTGGTCAACGTGCATTCTTACCATTCCAAAAAAAGAGGGCAACCTCTTGGGAAAAAGGACGGCCTGGTGTCCTTCGTGCAAATATATCCAGTCGTTGCATGTACTTTATACATTTCTTCAATGCAATGTGTTTTCTGTTGTTTCTACTGGTCTCTCATAAAAAGGAAATGCTTTAAATGAAATCTCCATACATGATATACAATTTTCATACATTTCACGTCGCGCCAGTATTTACTCGCTCGAAATGGACTCTGCATATAAAACGCCGAATTGCTCCCTCTCGCACTCGCGCAATATTGCAATTTTCCATTCCATTCATCTGGGTGTGAAAGCCATTGGGTTGGAAATTTTTTCATGTATTTAGACAGGTTGTGCTGCTGAGTAGGTGGGTGGTGGTGCACGTTGATCATTATGTATATACATCATTAAAAATTGGAAATTTTTCCGGGAAATTAGGAAATTCGGGAAATTTCATTTTCCCATACATTTTTTTATGGAGACATGTTTTCCCTTTTATCTCCCTAACCCTACATACGATTTGCCTGAAATTTTTTACCTTTTGATCCTTCACGCTCAACCTACATGTTCACTGAGCCCAAAGTCCAAAAGAGGACGACCTGTTGAAAATAAAGGACATTCTGGTGTCCTTCGAGGAAACATATCCAGTACGTTGCATGTACCTTACACATGTTATCAATGCAATTAATTTTTTTCCCCATGGTCTCTCCTAAAAAGGACAACCTCTTGCCTGAAATGAAAATTTCCCTGTGTCCGATTTGACTGAAATTTTTTTTCTGTCTCTTTACGCTCAACTTGGATCCATACCCAGCTCAAACTCCAGAAAAAGGACGACCTGGTCAGAAAAAGGACGACTTTGTATGAAGAAATGTTTTTCCTTCCACTTCAATTATCCTACACCCGATTTGCTTCAAATTTACAGCTGTGCACCTTTCCGCTCAACGTGCATTCTCACCGAGCCCAAATTCCCAAAAAAGGATGACCTGTTGCGAAAAAGGACGACCTGGTGTCCTTTGTGCAAATACATCCAATAGTTGCATGTGTACTTTATACATTTCCTCAATGCAATTTGTTTTTTTTGTTGTTTTCACTGGTCTCACATAAAAAGGACGACCTCTTCCCTGAAATGAAAACAGTCGTTCTTCGATTTGTCTCACATTTTTATTTTTCGTTTTCCTTCCGCTTCTTCACGCTGAATGTGCATCCTTATCCACCTCAAATTTAATAAAAGGGACAACCTGCCTTAAAAAAGGGACGACCTGTTTCCTGTTGTCCACCACGTCCACCATATTTTCTTCTTCTTCTTAAAATATAAAATGCTTCATATGAAATCTCCATATGACATACAATTTCTGTGTATTTCACTCGCCGCCAATATTTGGTTGCTCTAAATGGGCTCTTCATATAAAACGCCAAATTGCTCCCTCTCGCACTATCGCAATATTGCAATCTTCCGTCCAATTCATCTGGGTGTACAAGGCATCGTCTGGAAAATGTTTCGTGTGATTACACACAAGTTGTGCTGATAAGCAGGTGGGTGGTGGTGCGCGTGGATAATTATGTGCTGCATGCACAAGCGTACAAATGGATCGCCCTGACCAAGGTTTATGTGGTTAGGGTCGTCAGGAGCGAGTTTCACGTGATCAAGGAAAAAAAAATTGCATGCGCTACTGACCAAGTCCATAAGTTTCATGTCATCAAGGAGTACAGTACAAATGGACCGCAAGGACCAAGGTTCCGGTGTTCAAGGATAGCAATAAAAAATTGCTCCATATAAAATACCAATTTACCTGGCTCATAGTCTAAGTATTAATTGATATAATCATACATCTCGCCTCCTGTTGACATGTAAAACAAATTTTCGTTCTTCACAAAGGCAACAACGCGAGCGAAGCGACCGACGCCTCCCCATCTAGTATACCTATATCTCATAAAAACAACTCTGTTGTAAAAAAATCCCCGCCAAGAAAAACTCCTCAGCCGTAAAAAGGATTGATATGAACACAATACCGCCAAAGTACTCGTAGTCTCGCGCCTCGCTCTAGGGTATGCATATTGAACGCTGATTGCATTAGTTAATTTCTTTCAAAGCTGATTGGCGGGGAGCTTCGTAGCCTAAAGACTCACCGCCGAACGGATTTATTGATAAAATGACAGTGATAATGGCAACGATGTCGCTCTGACAAAATTATGAATAAGTAGTTGCGTGCGGATCATGCTGTAAGTTCTTATGCCAAGTATTATTGGCTTCTCGCCCGGATCTCGTTATAAAGCCCCCGCCTTACAAAAGACTAAAAATGCACTTCAGGCCAGAAGTGAATAATAGACTATTTTCTACTGCGTTCTTATTCAGATTGTTCAACTTGTTTTATTTAATGGAAGCTCCCCGCCAAACCACGTTGAAAGAAATTAACTAATGCAATCAGCGTTCAATATGCATACCCTAGAGCGAGGCGCGAAGCTACGAGTACTTTGGCGGTATTGTGTTCATATCAATCCTTTTTACGGCTGAGGAGTTTTTCTTGGCGGGGATTTTTTTACAACAGAGTTGTTTTTGTGAGATATCACATCTTTTTGCAAAGTAGTAGTGGTAATACAGATGGCGCAACGGTAAACACGTTCGCCTTCTATACATTTGGCTCCGGTTTGATTCCTACTGAATGCGGTAGTCTTCGATAAAAAAGGGGATTTACGTGCCGGACTATGAGTCCACTCAGGTTACCCATTTGGGGTAAATAGTTTGCTTGCCAAGAATATCATTTTTCTAGTTCAAAGGACTCAAAGTGCTTTTAACAGTAGTTTACTGCATTCGCCTCATCACCCCCGATAATATAATACTCATCTTGCCTAGATATCGCTTCCTTGCCAAGAACATATTTTTTCCTGCCCAAAGGACTCAAAATACAATAACCTTTAACAGTCTACTGCATTCGCCTCATCACCTCCAGTCATGTGATACCCATCTTGCCTAGACATCGCTTCCCATCTTCCACACATTGGAAAAAATCATCTTACATCATAATTCATATCGCTTCACTGCCAAAAGTATTATTTTTTCGAATATCCTTATCGGCACCGAAGGACTCGAAATGCCATCCATAGTACTTCTAGGCATTCGCCTCTTCACCACAATTCATATGACACCCATATTACCCATTTTTCACTTGACTTCCAAGAATGTCCTTTTCGCTTCGAAGGACTCGAAATTCCATCTGCACTACTCCTGGATATTCGGGTATCCACCCCGATTCATATGACACCCATATTGACCATATTTCGCTTCACTGCCAAAAATATCCTTTTTCGAATGTCCTTGTTGCCACCGAAAAACTCGAAATGCCATCCATAAAACTTCTAGGCATTCGCCTCTTCACCACAATTCATGACACCCATATTGCCCATTTTTCACTTGACTTCCAAGAATGTCCTTTTCGCTCCGAAGGACTCGAAATGCCATCTGCACTACTCCTGGATATTCGGGTATCCACCCCGATTCATATGACACCCATATTGACCGTATTTCGCTTCACTGCCAAAAGTATCCTTTTCAAATATCCTTGTCGCCAATGAAGGATCCGGAATTCCATCTACAGTACTCCTGGACATTCGCCTCTTCACCCCGGTTCACATGACACCCATATTGCCCATATTTCAATTGACTTTCATGAATGTTCTTTTCGCCACCAAAGGACTCGAAATGCCATCCGCACTACTCCGGGATATTCGGGTGTCCACCCCGATTCATATGACACCCATACTGACCGTATCTCGCTTCACTGCCAAAAGTATCCTTTTTCGAATATCCTTGTCGCCACCGAAGGATCCGGAATGCCATCTACAGTAGTCCTGGACATTCGCCTCTTTACCCCGGTTCACATGACACCCATATTGCCAACTTGACTTTCGTGAATGTCCTTTTCACCACCGAATGACTCGAAATGACATCTACACTACTCCTGGACACTCGCCTCTTCATCCCGGTTCATATGAGACCCCCACATTTCGCTTCACTGCTAAAAATATCCTTTTTCGAATGTCCTTGCTGCCACCGAAGGACTCTACATCTACAGTACATTCGTCTCTTTCCATCCATTCTCCTCACGTACATATAAAAATCCATGATTGCATAGACAACCTGCCCAACATACTAGTACTATTTTCATACAAAACCCCGACATTGAATAATGAATGAATTGCTCTCGAGTCGCAGTCGCAAATCGCCATTCAAGCCGCTGTCTAGCAAAACACAGCTTAAGATGCATTCATAAACATTCAGTTTCAATTTTTTCATGACACACTTTTCATTCATGCACTTGCCACAAACGACGCCCGCAACCATGAACTCGTATGGTTCTCCTCACCCGACGAGCGCACGGACTTTTGCATCCGTCGTCGTCACGTACTCACATAATCAAGTGTTTGCGTCTCTCCACGTCGGCATGCGATCTCTGCGAGTGATTTGCTGTGTCGCATTCAAATTATCAAAAAGACTTAAGCGAGAAACTCTACTATACAATTTCACATTTTTGGATGTATCTTTTGATCTACTGCACGGATCAGAGCAAATGATAGCCTATGCACAACCTTGGGACACAGTCAATTCGTGAGAAAAGAAAGCAGACCTCGATACGTTCCCTACGAGGCTGTAGACTGGTCAAAGAACAACGAGAACAACGGGAACAACGAGAACAAGAAAAATTTGAAAAATAGCCATTTTCAAATTATCATATCTCGGGTGTTTTTCCTTGTGTCGGAATCAAATTTGCAGCACTTCGTAAGATGACCAGGGACAATGACCATACCAATTTTGAGCTCGAACAAGCATCCGGGGCCGGAGCTACAGAGGTCCGAAAACCCGTACTTGTTGTGTCGCGTAAACATAGTCTTGGTCGCTTTTCCATTTTTTTTTATTTTTTTATTTTTTTTGTTTTTCTTTGGCGGGGCGGGACGCTCCCGCGTCCCTAGATATATAAATGACACTAGAATAATCGGAGCATTCCTGTTTCGCGAATATTAGAAGCATTCTCTCTATTCAATCTAAAGAGAATTCGTAAAATTGCTGCATTGCGGCATTTCCGCTAGAGGTAGTCCATTTCCGCTTTAGGTGGTAGGAACCTATAACCTACGCGGGGGGATTTGTAGGTCCTAAAGCGGAAAATTTTTGGGTTTTGTGAAAGTTCTCTCTAATCAAATAGAGAGAATTCTCCTAATTTTTCCGAAACAGGAATGTTGCGTTGTTTCGACTTAAGCGAAAATAAATTCGATCATATTCTGAGCTCCCAAATCCTCTGGCGAGAAGAACTAACCCAAATTGTTTACATTCAAAATGACTTGAAGATTTCGACTGATATTTTATTACAATGAAAATTCCATGTATATATTCAGTGGAAATGTACAATACATACTCGTATTCCTATCATTTTCTCCAAGAATGATGATTCTGCATTTTGCATATACAGGGTGGGCCGAATACATCATCATCATCGTGGCGCGACACCCCGACGTCGGGCCTTGGCCGCCTGGATCATTGTCCTCCAATTATCTCGGTCACGTGACCGCCTCCTCCAATTTAGGAAGCCCAGCAGCTGCGCAGCGTCCACACCTACTGAGCTCTCTCAACGAGATCTCGGTCGTCCTCGCAGTCTCGCTCCGTCGACTCGTTCTGCATTCATTACTCTCTTAGGCATGCGATCATAGTCCATTCTTTGTACATGCCCTGCCCATTGAAGTCGTTGTAGTTTGACGATTTTCGAGACTTGCAGCTCATCGTACATTTCATACAACTCATGGTTGTACCGGATGCGCCATCCATCTCGATCGCAAACAGCCCTGAAAATTCGCCGTAGAACCTTACGTTCAAAAGTGTCTAGAATGTTTTCGGAGGCTTGAGTTAGGGTCCATGCTTCGCAGCCATAGCATAGCACTGGTCGTATAATGGTTTTGTACACGCGGAGCGTCGTGTTTCTGTGCACATGCTTCGATTTCATTATGGGGAGAACCGAGAAAAAAGTCTTATTAGCTAACTGTATCCGTCGCTTGATTTCGTCAGTTTCCTTGGCGTCCCTTGGCAAGTTGCAACCCAGGTAAATGAAGTTGTTCACGAACTCGATGTTGAGGTCCCCCACATTGATGCTCGGTTGTGCAGGTGTCCTTGTCGCCGATTGCATCATTATTTTAGTTTTACCCTCGTTGATACGTAATCCAACTTCTTTTGTAGCGGTATCGAGCGTATGCAGAAGTTCTTCTGCGTCAGCCAATCTTCGGAACATGATGTTGATGTCGTCGGCGTACGCTGCTAATTGTGTCGACTTGATGAGTAGCGTCTTGCTGTTGTCCATATTCATGGCCCGAATAACGTATTCCAGTGCTAGGTTGAAGAGCGTCGGTGCCAGTCCATGGCCCTGTTTCAAACCAGTGCGTGTTTCAAATAGATCAGTAAGTCTATTATGTATCCTGACTTGTGAGACGGAGTTGGTCATCGGCATCTTTGTCAGTCGCACTAATTTGGCCGGTATACCAAATTGCAGCATGATGTTGTACAGTACTCCACGATCGATACTGTCGTATGCCTGCTTGAAGTCGACAAAGATTTGGTATACGTTTACGTTGTATTCCCAGCACCTCTGGAGTATCAGTTTGACTGAGAAGAGCTGATCGATTGTGGAGCGACCAGGTCTGAAACCGCTTTGATATTCGCCAATGACTCGTTCTGCGTACGGTTTTATTCTATTTTCCAGAATTTTCGTCAAAATTTTATAGGACGTACAAACTAGTGATATGCCCCTGTAATTCTCACACCGCAGTTTATCTTCCTTTTTATGAATTGGACAGATGAAGCTTCTGCGCCAATCGTCTGGGATCTCCTCGTTCTCCCATATTCGCAGGAGTAATTGATGTATGGCATCAACTAGACTCGTTCCACCGAATCTTAGCAGTTCAGCTGGAATCTCGTCAGCGCCCGACGCTTTATTTCGTTTTAGTGACCGCAACGCGAGATCAACTTCCTCTACTGTCGGGGGTTGAATGGGTGGGCCTAGATCAACAATATCGTCGAGAGCTTCCTGTGTGTGGATGTTAGATGGTCGGTTTAGAAGCTCTTCAAAATAAGAGGCCCATCGTTTGTTAATACCATCGGTGTCGTTGATGATGTTTCCATCCTTGTCCTTACAAAGGGTAGTCCTGGGTTGGTAGCCGTTCTTAATTGTAGTTGCTAGTTTGTACGCTTGTCTGGTGTTCCTATTAGCTAAGTTTTCGTTTATGTTCAGCAACTGCTCGTCAAAGTATTTACGTTTCTTACGTCTAATTATTATATTCGATATTCGCCGTAGTTCGTCATATTTGTCTCTTCTGGCTCTGGTTCCTCGTTGAATCCATTGTCTGTAGGCCTCGTTTTTCGCGTCAAGTGAACTTTTGCATTCTTCGTCGAACCAGTCATTTCGCGCTCGCCGGGCTTTATATCCCACGACTTTCTCTGCGACATCTTTGATGGTACCCCTGAGTTCTTCCCAGAACCCATGGACGCCTGTGTTGCTGATGTTGTGTAGCATAGGTGATAGTCTTTCCTCAAGGGCGGTAGTATACGCCACCGCCGTAGCATCACTCAAAAGCTTGTCAACCGCAAAAATTTTGGGAGGCTGATTCTCGATTGGTGCACTGAGGAAATTCTACATCTGTAGGTCATCTTCACCAAGTGATGATCTGAGTCGCAGTTTGCTCCTCGATAGGAGCGGACATCTATCACACTAGACGTCCATCTTCTGCAAATGAGGACGTGGTCAAAGTGGTTAACGGTATGTGCGTCTGGAGACTTCCAGGTCTACCTGTGAATGCGTCGATGCGGGAAACACGTAGAGCTTACGACTAGATTCCTGCTGCAGGCGAAGTCGATAAATCGCTGGCCGTTGTCGTTACATTCTTCGTGGAGACTGTGGCCCCCGGTTTGTTCAGGGAGCGTACATTCCAGGATCCGAAAGAATAATCCTTTAGTCGTTTGCGTGGTCGTCGTTGTTGATCCGTCCAATCCGAGGTTTTTGTTCTAGGTTTCTTGACATGGACAAGTGGTTTTTGCAAGGACAAGTTGTCAGCACGTCGCTTAACTCCATTCAGGTGATGGCCTCGGAAGATAGTTGCTTCAGGTGGTTTAATAAACTTGCTGGAGCTCATACAACTATGTTGCAGGTCCAACTACGCAAGTCATTAGGTTTAGTAGGATGGACCTACTAAACCTGAGACGCTTAGGTGTTCGTCAGCCATTCAGGCTACAGCTATCTGCCTTTTCAAAACTGTCTTATCGCTAAGACATTGGCCGTCAGCGATTTGATACACTGCCGTTACCAGGGGGCGCCCACGCGGAGGACTATGGAAAAGGTCTTTGCCCCCGGGGGATAATACAAGGTTCCTTTTAAAAATGCAATAAAATGAAAAAAATTAAATTTTTTTCCATGTATTATGGCTTCATTAGTAGGAGCAAACATTCTCATTAATGATGAAACACAACTTCGTTCAAGTGGCTGCCTCAGCTGGCTTCGCATTAGCGCATTCTGTCATTCCAATTTTCCAAGACCATGTCGATGGTTCCGGGCTGTAGCTCACGGATTGCTTGGATGATATTGGCCTTAAGTGCTTGAATCGTTTCTGGATTGTTGGCATAAAATCGGTCCTTGACGGTTCCCCAGAAAAAAAGCACAAAGGGGTCAAATCGCAGCTCCGAGGCGGCCAATTGACATCGCCAAGACAGTTGATAACACGATTTGGGAACTTGGTGCGTTAAAGATCGATTGTGGCATGGACTGTGTGGCATGGTGCGCCATTCTGCATGAACCAGAGTTCGTCCAAATCCATGTCTTCAATTTCAGTAAAAACCAGGCCGAAGCGAAGCTTTGGCCCGGAGTCCGAAGCGTATATACCTTAGACTTGTACAGACCTAGTGGTGATACCAAAAGTACCCATTTGCAACGACCATATGCATTAAGAATGGGCCTCCTGTATGGCAAGTTCATAGGGGAGGTTGGCACTCATTCAGTATGATCATGACCATTCTCAAAATCAATTAACTAACTAACCCATTCTAGAAATATTTGTTGAATTTTTCAAGCGCTAGCTTCATTGTATCGAAAGCTATTGCTTATTTGAAATTTCACTTGTAGGGGAGGTAGGGGTTCTTTGGGTCGGATCTTGCCCACCATTGCCACCAACCAGTTAGATCACCCTACAAACATTTAAACAAAATTTCAAGTCTCTAGCTTCACTCTATCGAAAGTTATCGCCTGTTTGAAGTTTCATTTGTAGGGGAAGTAGGGGTTTCGTTGGTCGGATTTTACGTATTTTAGTAATATTAGCCAACTGGATCCTACTACAAACATTTGACCAAAATTTCAAGTCGCTAGCTTTATTTTGTCGTAAGTTATCGCTTATTTTAAGTTTGATTTCTAGGGGAGGTAGGGGTTCCTTAGATCGGATTTTACCCATCTTTAATGCCAACTAACTCAATCTCACTTCAAACATTTGACTAAAATTTCGAGTCACTGGCTTCATTCTATCAAAAGTTATCGCTTATTTGAAGTTTCATTTGTAGGGGAGGTGGGGGTTCCTTGAGTTGGATCTTGACCATATTCAATACCAACTAAGTAGGTCTTACTAGCAACATTCCACCAAATTTTTTAACTCGGTAGTATTATTCTATCGAAAGTTATCGTAATTAAATTAATATTTAATTTTTTGAAATTTGTAGGGGAGGTAGGTGTTCCTTTGATCTGATTATGCCCAAGTTAAAGCACCTTAAGCAGCTTCTTTCCTCAGGGTTACATGCCAAAAATCAGGTGTCTACGTCAATTGGTTAAAGAGTTATAAACAAAAAACCTGAAAAGTAGGGTAGTACGGGGCTCTTTGTAAGAAAATTACCGTTAGTTTTCAACTGATCGATTTATTTTCCCAGGAGAGTATAAGATTACCCTCACTAGCAATATACCAAAGCTATGACTTTTCATGATTTTTTAATCGGGAGTTATATATACTTAATTATTTTACATATGTATGTAGGGGAGGTAGGTGTTCTCTTGGCCTGATCATGCCCAATTTCAATATAATCAACTAGATCATACTACCAACGTTTGACCAAAATTTCAAGGCTCTAGCTTCATCCTATCAAAAGTTATCGTGCGAACGGACAGACAGACAGACAGACGGACAGACAGACAGACAGACAGACAGACATGGCTAAATCGAATCAGGAGGTGACCCTGATCATTTATATATATACATTGCTATACCTCCGGAGCCTCCTTTAAGGTGTTACATATTTTCGTCGTGACAAAAACAATATACCCTATACTATAAGTCTAGGGTATAAAAATGTCGGATAACATGGCTCTGTAACGTTCACCGTTGACCGAAACGTTGTTCCCAGCCTCATTTTCGATGAAAAATGGTCCAATGATGCCACTACTCCACAATCCGCAACAGACTGTCACTCTCTGTGGATGCATTGGCTTCTCGACAATAACGTGCGGGTTTTCTGAGCCCCAGATGCTGCAATTTTGATTGTTAACGTAGCTTCTGAGATGAAAATGCGCCTCGTTAAGCTGCTTTAACGCCCAAACTGCGAAGCAATAACGAAGCGGATGGTCATGTGCCTTCAATTATTGAGTCAATTGGGCCTTGTAAGCGAATAATCCGAGATCTTTGTGCAGAATTCTCCTCAGGCTAGTGCGTGAAATATTGAGCTGTTGAGATCGATGTTAAGTTGATGTTCGTGGAGTGAGTCTCATACTCTCGGCTACAGCAGCCACATTTTCACGTGTGCGCACCGTACGACGACGGGGACCATGGGCGTTGTCCACTAGCATACCAATCTCACGAACTTTTTGCACAAACTTGCGTACAGCAGGCGCGGTGGGTGCTTCATTTCGGCCAAACCTTCTTTTCAAAAAACGCACTGTTTTGACTACACAGCACTCACTTTGGAAATAAGTTTTAAATATTTATTAACGTTGTTCAAGTGTAAAGCGACTCATTTCGTTTTGCGGAGGTATATACTCGTATGATACTGACTTTCTGTCAAGATTTCGACCGGGAAACAGCTTTCACTGTCAAAATAGCCTATGATTTAAAAAGAAACCACTAGATGGCTCACCCTGTACATAATGTAAATGTAATGTATTGAAGTTTAACATAATCGAAAACTCCGTCGAGGATTCGTCGTGTTTACGATTTTGAGGAGAATTCTCTTTTTGCGATTTTGATTTTAGAGAATTTTCACAAAAGTCAAGAAATTTCCACTTTAGGACCTACATATTCCCTGCGTGGGTTCTAGGTTCTTACCATCTAAAGCAAAAATTTACTACCTAGAGCAGAAATGATGCAGTTAAGGATTATCTCTAAATGCAATGGAGAGAATTCTCCCATTGTCCTAAGGCTAAGTCCATAATGTTCCAAAGGTTCTCTTCAAATGCAATAGAGAGAATTCCCTCAAATGATGACATAATTTTTTAACAGATTTTTGAAGAAAAAAATCAGTTATTCGACCCTCCCTCGATAACGAGTTTCGACCCCGGAGTTGGTTTTCTTTACATTTCATGACCCCAGAAATCGATTGGCATCATTATATTTTTTGGAACATTCCTGTTTCGGAAAAGCTTTCACTTTCACAAAACCCAAAAAATCTCCGCTTTAGGACCTACAAGTCCCCCGCGTGGGTTCTAGGTTCCTACCACCTAAAGCGGAAATGGACTACTTCTAGCGGAAATGCCGCAATGAAGCAATTTTAAGAATTCTCTTTAAATTGAATAGAGAGAATTCTTCTAATATTCGCGAAACAGGAATGTTCCAAAAGTTCACCTCGTTGGATCTGGGTGCAACGGCGGCAACCCAAAAAATATTAGCATACGTGCACACATTCTGTTTCAAGCAGAAAATGTACATGCATGCACAATTTTCGCATGCACTATTTCATGGTGCCGTCTCATCATGCGCCCATTTGGACCAGAATGTATTAAGTCATGAACTTTTTAGTTGGGACGTTAAGCGACATATGTAAATGGACGCCACCTTGCAAAATATGATAGAGAGATGCCGTCTAGTACGAATCTTAGTGGGGCCCATACATTCATTTTAAGAGCCCAACTATTATAACAATTTTGATCTCTTAACACACTAAGAGAGACTTATGAGAGTGAAGGCAGATTGCCTTTGAGAATCACACTCCCATAATTTCATCCTTGTAGAGTACTATAAGCAACTTACGAGACTCTTAGAAGAATTAAATGGCGCACTTTATGATATCTATTGCTGCCTTATAACAACACTGTTACTCTGCTCTTGGGAGTTACACAAGTTTCATAAGGAAACAAATAGTCTATTTATACGAGTACATTTTTACTCTAATAAGAAGTATAATATTTTTGTTAGTAGAGGTATAAACTCCTGTCATTTTTCTTGATCATTGTTGTTAGAAAGAGAACGACATGCAAAAAAATCTAGATGGACCCCGCGGCAGAGCGGCTGTTAAATTCATTGCTCGAAGTTGAAATTCGGTTTAGTAGTATAATCAAAACCGATAGTCGAAAAACGTCACCTCTTGAGGCTTTGGAGGAAAATCACACTATATCGCTTTTCAATCTCTGAAGCCGATGCTTCAAATGGAAAAACTCATAAAACAAAAGTATTTTTATTTCAAGTTTAACTAGCCCAATACTTTTCACATCGGCCCGTTTTTAGTGTAGCTGGAAGCGAAAATGCAGAAATGTTTTTTTAGCGATTTGAGCCCTAATAGCTCTATCTCGATAAATATAACAGTTAAAAGTTTTGGTTTAGACTCAATTCGTAGATATTTTAACTTGGTTTATAAAAGTTTTGCTAAAAAAAGCTTTTTATTTTAAACATATTTAATAAAAAAAAAATTTTTTTTAAAATAATAACAAAATTTGGACAAATGTGAATATCTATTGAACTAATGATCGTATGGAATTGCGGCTGGTTTCATTCGACTTAGAATGATAAAATACATTAAAAACCTTGCAGTTTGCAACTTATTTAATAAAAAAAAATTAACTAATAAAAATATCTGGAAAACTGTGAATATCTTTTCAACTAACGGTTGTATGGAATCGCCTTTAGTTTCATTCGACTCAGAATGACCAAATGCATTAAGAAACAGTCTAAAACTGCCATCAAAGCTTTGTATTTTCAACTTATTCAATTAGAAAGCTTATTTAACTAATAAAAAAAATCAGGAAAAATGTGAATATCTTTTAAAATAACGGTCGTATGGAATAACGTTTTTTTATTCTACTCAGAATGACCTAAAACCTAAACCTAGAACTGGTATAAAAGGCTTTTATTTTCAACTTACTTAACAAAAAAGCTCATTTAGCTAATAAAACAATCTGGAAAAATGTGAATATCTTTTGAATTAATGGTCGTATGAAATTGCGGTTGATTTCATTCGACTCAAAATGGCCAAGTACATCAAGGCAAGGACTATCCTAAAACTGGCACAAAAGTTTTTTATTTTTAACGTATTTAATAAAAAAGCTTATTTAATTAATAGCAAAATCTGGAAAATAGGGAATAGCTTTTGAACTAATAGCCGTATGGAATAGCGGTTAGTTTCATTCGACTCAGAATGACCAAATACATAAGAAACCAACCAAAGTGTCATATAAGTTACTTGAACTTTGAAATTATGAAAGGAATTAAATTATTTAATTAACTAATTATTTAATTAATTAAATTAATCTGATAAAGAAACTTAGCCTAAACTTTTATAAACAAGGTTAAAATATCTACAAATTGAGGCTAAGCCAAAACTTTTAGCTGTTATATTTTTCGAGATAGAGCTATTAATTCGAGGCTCTTCAATTTAAATCCTATTAAGTTTTTCGATGTGCGGCACCATTTATAAATTATGAGGAGAATATTCAAATAAGGGCTCAAATTTTTCGGTTTTTCGCCTACACAGCCGCTCTGCCGCGGGGTCCAAAATGGCTGCATCTCTTAAAATTAATGTATGGGGATCGCTTACCGTCCCAACTATTTGTCAAAGTCCATAAAAACAATACTAGTCAATGCGGCCACGACGAAAACATAAAAAAAAACAATAGGGGGATTCACGCTCTCTGTCGTAAACGTCGTATTAATCGTAAATTTATGTCATCCCCATAGTTAAATGGGAGAATTTTACAACGTCACGACAAATTCAACGTTTACGACGTGAGCGTGAGTCCCCCTAGTACAAATATCTTTGTCGCAGGAATGACTTATGGTTAATATACGAGAAAGTAATACAATAGTTAGTCACAATTTTACAATATATCTGCGATTATCGTAACTTTGTGAATTTTCTATAGACGAATTTTCGTTTATAATTTAATTAAAATTTACGCGCCAAATCAATGCCCCCAATTCAGAGAAGTCGCCTACGCCTTTCTGATCTTTGTTGGTAACATATTTCTAAGTATGTGTGAACGTCACTGAAAATGTATTCAAAAATTTAGTCGAACAGCCGCCCTTTGCCATCATGTTTTTTAAGCGAGCGCTGCCTGTATATCATAAACTACAAAACCGTCTTACTTAGACCGAAGCTAGGGCAATGTATTCCAATACACCCCTCAGTACAATTTACTATTTTCTCCCCACAACAAACAGTATTGGAAGTACCACTCCTTGTGTATATGACGTCACCTTAAGTCAGGAAGCATTAACACAGCAGCCCCCCCTCACCACACCATCCGGTTTTAAAGTGAATCTGCGCGTTTTCGTCTAGTAAAATAAAGCTTTCTTATGGTCGTGAACACGAATCACACGAAAGCTTTCTGTATTGAAAAAGCATAAGTGAATATCTTTATACTAGTAACACAGATACTTTCCCAGCATCCCCCCTATAGTACTTTTGAGTTTGAGTTTTGCGTATACCATTATTTCGAATGTATGAATAAGCTCTTGCCTTGTCCATATGAATTCAACCAAATTATTTTCTTTTAAGGGATGACAGTTTTACTTACTAATTATTATAATTGGGTGAAAAAATTAAACAATACATATATCTGATGGATTAGTGTGAGCATACTCAAGCATATTAGCACTTTTCTAACTAAAAACTATCGGTCAAGAGGAGTGAGTGCGTCTGTTGGAAGCCTTGAAAGCTCGAACGTATTCCTTATTTAAGAGAGGCAGGCATTCAAAACATGAATGTGGAAAACCAATAAACGAAAATCAAATCGAAGTAGAACGAACGCATAACGCAAAGAAACTCTCCCATGCTGGGTATCTTTCGCTTCCGCTTTCAACATACAAATTCATGTTGAAATGAATATTGAACAAGTGTGGCATAGACTATGGTAATTCGATTAAGAAGAATCGTTGATTGTGTCCTATGTGTATACTACATAGATCCTAAAATTCAATTCTAGATGCTTTTATTATCTAATGAAAATGGGAAATAGAAGACAACGCACTACTTGGAAGCATCTGATGGTTATCTCGCCAATGGAACCATGGGAAAGTTTATTTGAGTTCCTCCTACTTCCCAGCAGCACCCATGCTCTTGCAAATTGTAATAGTGGAGCTCCGGCAAAAGCGTTACGCTTTTATCTCCGGATTTTCGATTCTTGGTATCGGGTCATGAACCATAAAATTTAGTGAGAATTTGAGATCTCACGGGTACGGTCGTGTCCCGTCGAATCAACCGGAAGCTGGTTAAAAATATTTAAAGCGATAAATAAATGAGTTTCTTGTTTTGCTTGTCATGATGAATAAAACTATAAGTAGATATTTGTATTTGTTTTCATAAAGAATGTACGAATTTTCGGTAATTTAATTGTGGATAATGACATATGCTCGTATGTTCGTAAAATAACAATAATTTTCTGTACATTCATTTGCGAAATTAACAGTATGAAGCGGCTTACGGAAGTGTTCATTAGTCCGCGATTGAATCGTCTGTGTCCGAGGATACAATGTGCGATGAGTGTTATTATGTTGTGCGATTTCCGGAATTCATCGAAATAAGAATAATGTCATCGCCTGATTTAATGTCATTTTACATAATTTATTGCCTACTTGTGTTGCATGTATATAGTGCTTGTCACCTATAGCTTTATTAGTTACGATAGTATGCGTTGTTTGTCATGTCAACATAAATTGGTACGTGTGGAAGCCAAGCCGTTAAGAACTGACAATAACTTCTTCGGACGGAGTGGAGAGAAGGAATGTGTGGAAGACAATAGCAATAATAATATATGATAATCGAAAATATACGGGTTAACAACGCAGTGTAACGCAGATGAAAAGTGTTTTCTCCCCATTAAAACACATTCGCCTTTGATAATACAATTTACCTTTGAAATCAGCAAAGCTAAAAAAATGTAATACACTTTAATGCTAGATGCAATAAATTGAGTTCGAAAGACAGTGATTTGAATGTAGTTTAGTGACGTATTAATATAATATACGATAGATTTCGTATTCGTTTTCAAAACTGAAAATGGAGAAGCATCTTAACAACAATTGTGTATTTATAGTGTTGTTTCTCTTTAGTTTTTTTATTCAAAATGAAGTTGTGTCGGCATCTACACCAAAAAGTATCGAGGAAGAAAATGGTAACGTTGATGTTTTTTAGAGAATGTAATACGCACGTACGTACGTACGAAAATTAACCACCCTATGTTAGATAAAGAATTATGTACTTAAAAAATGACTGAAAAACCATTCAGATTAAAATTGTTTTTATGTAAATTTATTGTGTCAACATATAAATCTGATTTCATTACTTTTTACAATTATCTTTTTTGCTTAGTACACAAAAAATGATATAAACTTAAAAAGTTCAAAAATACACCTGACAGTAAAAATAAACCACTCAAATAAAAGTAAAAAGCATATACAGGGTGCCCCGCTTCAGATGGTAAATACTTTAATGGTAGATAGTACCGTTCATTTATGCAAAATTGACAGATTTGTCCTCACTTTCTGAAATTACATAAAATTAAATATGAAACATATAGAATTTCAAGGTTTCGAAATTCACCGTTACTTCAAAGATACAATTGTTTAATCTTTCAAAATCGATTTTTCATCGAAAATTCAAATGATAATTTTACAATGTTACTTTGAACTGACAAATCTGCAAGTCTGACAAAAGTGGCCCCAATGTGTTGGCTTTCCAATGTGTATTTATGTGATACGTTTGGATTTGAAAATTCTCGAATAATACGTATTAAAAAAAAAAACAAACTCACTTCAACCTTGACCAGGTAGTCCATGCTACCAGCGAAAAATAGGAAGTAAATTTGGCACAATTAATGTGGGGGTCAAAGGTTTTTTTTCCTGAGATATTTTGGGTTTTTAGTGTACAGATCGAGGCGAGGCGTCAGCCAGTTTTCCATGGACTTATTTCCCCTACACTTCCGGATTCCCTATCAACAGGGGCTATATTCAGAGGACTCGCCACAATAATTGTGCCAAATTTCAAAACTATACGAGATACGACCTTTTTTTAATATTTTTCGTTGGTAGCATGGACTATCTGTTAAGTCAAGGTTGAAGAGAATTTGTTCATCTACAGACAGTGTTTTTTTTTAATTGGAACTTTTATTTTGACGACACATCGATGGGTAGTGAATCCATAAAATATAATTTACCGGCACTGCCACGCACTGGAAGAGGCGCTCGCGTCGATGTGATACAATCTCATAGATGTGAGATTCAGAGGACTCTCCACAATAACTGTGCCAAATTTCAAAACTATACGATCTTTTTTTCTATATTTCATTGGTAGCATGGACTATCTGTTAAGTCAAGGTTGAAGTGAATTTGTTCCATCTACAGACAGTGTTTTTTTAATTGGAACTTTTTTTAATTGGATGGGTAGTGAATCGATAAAAAATAATTTACTGGCACTGCCACGCACTGGAAGAGGCGCTCGCGTCGCTGTGATTTAATCTCATAGATATGTATTGTACATAATGTTACACAAAGCGAAAAGAGTTTGACAGGTACTTTTTGGCTTAGTTGTTAGCGAGTCCGACTTGTAACTAGTTGGTCACCGGTTCGATTGCCGACGTGCTTTGCACCTTTTTTTCTAAATCAGCCTTGCGTCAACTGCGACTGTCGGCAAATCGGGAAACTCGGTGAAGATATATCACCCACCGTGTAACATTGCAGGATCGAATGAAATTTTTAATATGATACGGAGCCAGTTTTTCGGGCAACGATCATCGACCACTATACCACGTATGTGGCGCTTAACAGTTACAAGTCGCCCTTAGGAGTTACAAGTGCGACTACACTGCATTTGTTCTGGCGTGGTGGGAGTGGCAACATAATACCGAACCGGTTTTTCGGACGAATATTTTCAATGGAGAATTGGTTGCCGGGTGTATAAATTTCACAGTGAATCCTCGATCTACCACATTTTGATAATATTTGGGCTATATATTTTGGTATGCATATTCAAGAGGGATATGATTCCTTCGTTCAACAGTAAGTGCGAATGTGGAGGGAACCCATATAATGGACAGAACAAGATGGCTTAGCAGCTGCTCTATCAGACTTTCGCACGGGAGTCCCCGGGTTTGGCCCCGACTGGGGGCGGCTTGACTTTTCTTCTTCTTAATCTTGTTACGTTTTGTATTGAAACTTTTTAGTTCGTATTTATCTCATTGGCGCTGGCAATGTTACAAAGTATTACTAATATTAATAACAAGGGCTAATAACGGTCGCAGTGAAAAATATTCGACCGTGCCAGCATGTGATGTGCAATAAAAAGTGTTATAAATTACAAAAAATATAACAATGGGCAATTTCTGTGCGGTCCCCAACTGCAAAAGGGGCTATCCAAAGCAATCACATTACTTTCCACTCAATCAAGAGCTTCAAAAAAAAAAAATGGATTAACTTCATAAATCTTCCGGAAACGCATGGTATATCACATATTCCTACGAATAAATCAAAATAATTCCTAAGTATACTGCTGGCGATTATGAATTGGCATACTGGCAAAATCCGTAACTATTATGTCTGTTATGAACATTTCTCGCCAGTAAATATTTCTAGAGGATCACAACTTTCTTTTAATTTATTTTAGCTATTATGCAGGATTCAAGCCATTCCAGGAAAGGGATGACGCGAACGTCGGGCCTTGGCCGCCTGGATCATTGTCCTCCAATTATCTCGGTCACGTGACCGCGTCCTCCAATTTTGGGAGCCTAGCAGCTGCGCGGCGTCCACACCTACTGAACTCTCCCAACGAGATCTCGGTCGTCCTCGCAGTCTCGCTCCGTCGACTCGTTCTGCATTCATTACTCTCTTAGGCATGCGATCATCGTCCATTCTTTGTACATGCCCTGCCCATTGAAGTCGTTGTAGTTTGACGATTTTCGAGACTTGCAGCTCATCGTACATTTCATACAACTCATGGTTGTACCGGATGCGCCATCCATCTCGATCGCAAACAGCCCCGAAAATTCGACGTAGAACCTTACGTTCAAAAGTGTCTAGCATGTTTTCGGAGGCTTGAGTTAGGGTCCATGCTTCGCAGCCATAGCATAGCACTGGTCGTATAATGGTTTTGTACACGCAGAGCTTCGTGTTTCTGTGCACATGCTTCGATTTCATTATGGGGAGAACCGAGAAAAAAGTCTTATTAGCTAACTGTATCCGTCGCTTGATTTCGTCAGTTTCGTTGGCGTCCCTTGACAGGTTGCAACCCAGGTAGATGAAGTTGTTCACGAACTCGATGTTGAGGTCCCCCACGTTGATGCTCGGTTGTGCAGGTGTCCTTGTCACCGATTGCATCATTATTTTAGTTTTACCCTCGTTAATACGTAATCCAACTTCCTTTGCAGCGGTATCGAGCGTATGCAGAAGTTCTTCTGCGTCAGCCAATCTTCGGGACATGATGTTGATGTCGTCGGCGTACGCTGCTAATTGTGTCGACTTGATGAGTAGCGTCTTGCTGTTGTCCATATTCATGGCCCGAATAACGTATTCCAGTGCTAGGTTGAAGAGCGTCGGTGCCAGTCCATCGCCCTGTTTCAAACCAGTGCGTGTTTCAAATAGATCAGTAAGTCTATTCTGGATCCTGACTTGTGAGACGGAGTTGGTCATCGTCATCTTTGTCAGTCGCACTAATTTTGCTGGTATACCAAATTGCAGCATGATGTTGTACAGTACTCCACGATCGATACTGTCGTATGCCTGCTTGAAGTCGACAAAGATTTGGTATACGTTTACGTTGCATTCCCAGCACCTCTGGAGTATCAGTTTGACTGAGAAGAGCTGATCGGTTGTGGAGCGCCCAGGTCTGAAACCGCTTTGATATTCGCCAATGACTCGTTCTGCGTACGGTTTTATTCTATTTTCCAGAATTTTCGTCAAAATTTTATAGGACGTACAAACTAGTGATATGCCCCTGTAATTCTCACACCGCAGTTTATCTCCCTTTTTATGAATTGGACAGATGAAGCTTCTGCGCCAATCGTCTGGGATCTCCTCGTTCTCCCATATTCGCAGGAGTAATTGATGTATGGCATCAACTAGACTCGTTCCACCGAATCTTAGCAGTTCAGCTGGAATCTCGTCAGCGCCCGACGCTTTATTTCGTTTTAGTGACCGCAACGCGAGATCAACTTCCTCTACTGTCGGGGGTTGAATGGGTGGGCCTAGATCAACAATATCGTCAAGAGCTTCCTGTGTGGGGATGTAAGATGGTCGGTTTAGAAGCTCTTCAAAATAAGAGGCCCATCGTTTGTTAATACCATCGGTGTCGCTGATGATGTTTCCATCCTTGTCCTTACAAAGGCTAGTCCTGGGTTGGTAGCCGTTCTTAATTGTATTTACTAGTTTGTACGCTTGTCTGGTGTTCCTATTAGCTAAGTTTTCGTTTATGTTCAGCAACTGCTCGTCAAAGTATTTACGTTTCTTATGTCTAATTATTCTATTCGATATTCGCCGTAGCTCGTCATATTTTTCTCTTCTGGCTCTGGTTCCTCGTTGAATCCATTGTCTGTAGGCCTCGTTTTTCGCGTCAAGTGAATTTTTGCATTCTTCGTCGAACCAGTCATTTCGCGCTCGCCGGGCTTTATATCCCACGACCTTCTCTGCGACATCCTTGATGGTACCCTTGAGTTCTTCCCAGAACCCATGGACGCCTGTGTTGCTGATGTTGTGTAGCATAGGTGATAGTTTTTCCTCAAGGGCGGTAGTATACGCCACCGCCGTAGCATCACTCAAGAGCTTATCAACCGCAAAGATTTTGGGAGGGCTGATTCTTGATTGGTGCACTGAGGAAATTCTACATCTGTAGGTCGTCTTCACCAAGTGATGATCTGAGTCGCAGTTTGCTCCTCGATAGGAGCGGACATCCATGACACTAGACGCCCATCTCCTGCAAATGAGGACGTGGTCAATTTGGTTGACGGTATGTGCGTCTGGAGACTTCCAGGTCTGCTTGTGAATGCGTCGATGCGGGAAACACGTAGAGCTTACGACTAGATTCCTGCTGCAGGCGAAGTCGATAAGTCGCTGGCCGTTATCGTTACATTCTTCATGGAGGCTGTGGCCCCCAGAGGTCCCCCGATGCCAACTTTCATTCCCGACTTTCGCGTTAAAGTCTCCCAGCAGCAATTTGACGTCGTTTGTTGGAAGTGAGCCGAAGAAAGTTTCAAGGCGGGCGTAGAACTCGTCTTTTACTGCGTCTTCTTTAACTTCAGTGGGGGCATGCACATTGATGAGCCAGAGATTGAAGAATCGAGTCTTGATGCGAATCGCACATAGCCGTTCATTTATGGGTTTGAAGTCAGTAATATGCGGTTTGAGGTGATTGTTCACTATAAATGCTACTCCAAACTCCTTGCGGCCCGATGGTTTGCCACTTGTAAAAATTGTGTGCGATTTCTTGTCATTAATCTTGCTGCCAAGCCAATTTGTTTCCTGGACTGCAGTAATGCTCAGTTTGTACTTTTCGACCTGTTGAAGGAGGGCCTTCTCGGCCCCCGGTTTGTTCAGGGAGCGTACATTCCAGGATCCGAAAGAATAATCCTTTATTCGTTTGCGTGGTCGTCGTTGTTGATCCGTCCAATCCGAGGCTTTTGTTCCAGGTTTCTTGACATGGAGTGGTTTTTACAAGGACGAGTTGTCAGCACGTCGCTTAACCCCATTCAGGGGATGGCCTCGGAGATAGCTGCTCCATGACTCCAGTGTCTATTATATGCATACAAATCCAATTTAATAGGCAGACTTTCTATAATGCAACGCGACGGTTGCATATACATTTCTACATATCAATTGAAGCAACCACCTGACTCAATTTCAGAAAAAATGCAAACTGACAAAAAAGCATTGTATGGTTGTCAAGACATTACCGCAATCCGTATGGTGATAGAGGCGTGGGGGTAATGTTAAATAAAAATTGCAAATGTTAGTGTTAACTCTACAGTTTTAGTGTTTCTGAGATGAATACTTTTGATGGCGTATTTTCCATCATCTTCATGGGTGATAGGGAATAAAAAGCAAGATCTACCTATATAATAACAAATTCCAGTATGCTGGCAGCCTTAACAAGACTTTTAAAAGTTACACTTTTGTCACGCGGTAATCTTAGCACACATTTCATTTTTAATACGTATTATTCGAAAATTTTCAAACCCAAATATATCAAAGAAATATACCGTTAGAAAGCCAACACATTGGGGCAACTTTTGCCAAATTCAGATTTCTCAGTTCAAAGTACCGTTGCAAAATTATCATGAATTTTCGATGAAAAATCGATTTTGAAAGTTTGAACAATTGTGTATTTGAAGTAGCAGTGAATTTCGAATCTGTGAAAATTTATATGTTTCACCATATATGAAATTTTGTGTAGTTTCAGGAAATGAGGACAAATCTCGGATTAAGTAATTGGGACAGCTGCAAATTTTGATTTTGTTCAGAAAATCAAGCTTTTTGAAACAATTTACAAAAAAAGGCTATAACTCTGTAGTTAAAAACAGAGTTAAAGACAGAGTGCCCATTTTGATGTCATTTTATAAAGGGTAAATGAAGATCAATTTTTTTTTTTCGTTTGGCTATACCAAACGAAAAGTATCGTAACAATGGTACCGTCGAGTCTCTCTAATTGCCTTGACCCCTCCAGGGGCATGGGCGCGTCAACATCTCTGGCATTTCTATGCCTTGTTGACGTTTCAATAGCATATCTACTTTTCGGAAGTGCAGTTGCTAGCATGCACTTCCTATCCGCGCCGTCTTTATACTGACAAGTTTTTGATTTTTGATCTCCGAGCTCTAGATTAGTATCGTAGAGCGGTGACCGAACGATCACAGCCACCGAGCGCGACCGTCGAGTACATTCCATTTTTGACATTTTCTTTAAATTTAAAGAAAGAGGGAAAGAGGGAGGGGGAAATATGTGATCAGAGTTTGCCCCCCCCCCCCTTGAATTTTAGACCGTTATACCCAGAAATATGAAAATTTGCAGGAAAGCGGCATTTCATCAGCATAAAAAACTTAAAATAGTAGAGTTTTTATATTTCATAAAAAAAGGTTAATAATGGTACATGTCTATAGTTACAGTTAGCACACTCTGCACCTCTAAGACCCCTAAAGTGGGGCGACCGGTAGCGGAGTGTGCTAAGGCATCAGTCTCATGTTTGACTACCGGTATTTCGGGTTCGAATCCCTGGCCCCGCAACGAGCAAAGCAGTGGCCTATGCTTGCTGTAGCTCAATTCGGGAGATGTGGGCGGAGTTTTCGCCGCTCGTTGCCCCTGTCCTTTACGTATTAACAAAAATTCATAGGCCTATGGACGACAACACAAACAGAGGAGGTTAAAATGGGGAATAAAAAAAATAGTCGATAAGGATGGTATGGTTGGCGGATGGATCAGACGCCCACGCGGTCGCACCTGAGTCCGGGTGTAATGGGACCCTCGGCCTCTGGTCTCGTACCACCAACAGATCCCTACTCATCAGGTGCTGCTTCGATCTGCCGGTGGGAGTAGCACTACCAGACCATAATATGGTTCATTACATAATCTCTTACTCTCCCAGAAAAATAAACTCGATCAATTGAAAACTCACGGTAATTTTCTTACAAAGAGCCCCATACTACCCTACTTTTCACGTTTTTTGTCTGTAACTCTTGAACCAATTGGCGTAGACACTCATCCGTTATATATTTGGCGCCCAACAAGGGGCTTAAAGTTAGTACAGTTTTGCCTTTAGTTGGTGGTTTCAAACAATAATTTTCTCCTTTTTTTTCAAAATGTCTAATCACATGTTCAGATCTTTTTAGTTTATTTTCGTGATTGCACGATTACTGAACCCCTCTTCTCTGAGAGCTTTGATGGTGGCTTGCGCTCCTTCAGACAATCGTTTTCCACTGGCATAATACAATTTAAATCGAAATTTTAGATTCAACGTTAACATTTTAAACCTAAGAAGACTAATTTAACTTAGGAAAACACAATTAAACTTTCACAAGTTCCCTAGACTTTAATTTCATATATGATTTATATTTAAACATAAATGTTCACAATACAATTAAAATTTTAATCCCGTCAGAACTTTTGAAAAAAAAAAATAACGGAAACTGAAACTTTGTGAAATATTAGTTTTGCAGTATAGAGGAGAAAAGAAAACCAGACCGAAGCGTATATACCCTAGACATGTACAGACCTAGTGGTGATACCAAAAGTACCAATTGGCAACAACCATATGCGTTAAAAGCGAGTTTCCTCTATGGTCAGTTTATAGGGGAGGTTGGCACTCATTCAGGAGGATCTTTACCATTCTCAAAATCAATTAACTAGCCCGATATTTAAATACTTGTCGAGTTTTTCAAGTCCTTAGCTTCATTCTATCGAAAGTTATCGTTTATTTGAAGTCTCACCTGTAGGGGAAGTACGGGTTTGGCTCGTCGGCTTTTATTATATTTTTATTATTTTCAATATCAGCCAGCTGAATCCAACTACCAATATTTGACCAAAATTTCAAGTCGGTAGCTTTATTTCATCGTAAGTTATTTCTTATTTTCCAGTAGGGGGGTTAGGGGTTCCTTGAGTTGGATCTAGTCCATCTTTAATACCAACCAACTCAATCCTACTTTGAACATTTTACCAAAATTTCAAGTTGCTGGCTTCATTCTATCAAAAGTTATCATTTATTTGCAGTTTCATTTGTAAGGGAGTTAGGGGTTCCTTGAGTTGGATCTTGCACATTTTCAATACCAATATTCACGAATTTTTCCATTTCTTCCTCTATAAGCAACAGGATTTTACTAGCAACATTTTATCAAATTTTGAACTCGCTAGTGTCGTTCTGTCGAAAGTTATCGTAATTAAAGGAATATTTAATTCTTTTAAATTTGTGGGGGAGGTAGGCGTTCCTTCGATCTGATTATGCCCTACGTACTAGAACTCAAGCAGCTTCTCACTTCAGGGTTACATGCCAAAAACCAAGAGTCTATGTCAATTAGTTTAAGAGTTATAAACAAAAAACTGAAAAGTAGGGTAGAACAGGGTTCTTTGTAAGGAAATTACCGTTAATTTTCAACTGATCAATTTTATTTTTCCAAGGGAGTATAAGATTACCCTTACGAGCAATCTACCAAAACTAGAACTTTCCATGTTTATTGAATCGGAAGTTACAGATACATTTAATTATTTTACATATGTAATGGAGGTAGGCGTTTTCTTGGCCTGATTATGCCCATTTTCAATACCAACCAACTAGATTACACTGCCAACATTTGACCAAAATTTCAAAGCTCTAGCTTTATTCTGTCGAAAGCTATCATGCGAAGGGACAGATAGACAGACGGACAGACAGACAGACATGGCTAATTCGAATCAGGAGGTGACCCTGATCATTTACGTTTATACATTGTTATACCTCCGAAGCCTCCTTTAAGGTGTTACATATTTGCGTCGTGACAAAAACAATATACCCTATACTAAAAGTCTAGGGTATAAAGGAAAGGCTTTTCGCAAAGCCAACAGTCTTTGGTTGGAAACCATAGACTCAAACCGTTAGACATAAAACACTTGAACGCGACACGCGAACGTGAGCCAACATGCGCGCAGCCTAAAGGTCGGTTTACTTTAAATTGTAGCCGTTGCTTCTAGAGTGGTGAGGCTTATTTGTGTGCGTGGGATTATTTGCATCCTGCTTGAAAAATAAATCTGTTCTGAGTTCCTACTCTTAGTATATCTGCTCTGTGACTGGGTTTCTCTGCATCACTTTACTTACTACGACGTAAGTCACTAATCAATTTATTGAGCGTGAACTCTAGCAGATTGTTATAATTAGAATTGTTTGTGACACTTGGTTTCATTCTGCACACCAACTTAGTGTGCGTCTGTAGCTTAGCTCGGTAACGCACCGGGCATTTTTTTTTGCTACTCGAAACACGGTCTCTGCGGTTCGCGCCCCGCAACGGGACCAACTATTTTTTATTCTCAAATTCCCTCTGAATTAATTTCTCCGAGCTTAGTGGTTTCGTATGGATAGTAGCACTCATCAGGTCTTGCATCTTTGCAGCTATCCATGTGCAAGACGACCACGAAAGTGTGAGAATTCTGTTTGTATAGGCCGTGAAGGCGTGATTTTACTTGAAAACTCGACCGTGGAGGTCTAGATGGTGTGAAGCACTTATATTAACTCACTAGAGGGGTGGAGAGAGGGTGAGAAGTGGAGATATTTGTTCCCTGGCAATTTTACTTTATGTATTAATGTTCTTGCAAATGTACAAGTGCGAATCATTTTCAATTTAAATTGGAATTGTTTGTGACACTTGGTTTCATTCTGCACACCAACTTAGTGTGCGTCTGTAGCTTAGCTCGGTAACGCACCGGGCATTTTTTTTTTGCTACTCGAAACACGGTCTCTGCGGTTCGCGCCCCGCAACGGGACCAACGCACGGCCTATACAAACAGAATTCTCACACTTTCGTGGTCGTCTTGCACATGGATAGCTGCAAAGATGCAAGACCTGATGAGTGCTACTATCCATACGAAACCACTAAGCTCGGAGAAATTAATTCAGAGGGAATTTGAGAATAAAAAATAGTTGGTCCCGTTGCGGGGCGCGAACCGCAGAGACCGTGTTTCGAGTAGCAAAAAAAAAATGCCCGGTGCGTTACCGAGCTAAGCTACAGACGCACACTAAGTTGGTGTGCAGAATGAAACCAAGTGTCACAAACAATTCCAATTTAAATTGAAAATGATTCGCACTTGTACATTTGCAAGAACATTAATACATAATGTTATAATTAGTTAATTAATAGGGGAATTTATAAAAATATTCTCTTGTAAAAATTAGTTTCTTACCAGAGTGAAAACCAACTAAATCCTTCAAGCTGTTATTTAGAATAATACACTGTGTAATAGGTTCATTAAGACCATAATTCACTCTATGGTAAGGCTGAACAAGAAGATTGTTGCGCCGCAAATTGTGAGGAATATTTCTAACTACAAAGTATGTAATTTGTTATATCTTCACACAAAACGTGAAGCAAAGCAAGTCTCTTATAAACATCGCGTTCAAGAAAGTCCTTCTATAATCTAACGTTTGTAAACCAAATAAGGCGCAACGAGTACCATATTTAGGCTTAAAACGCCAGCCAATTTGGTAAATATCGAAACGAGTAAAATTATGCTGAATTTTCTCTATACGCTCTATATGAACATTATAGAAAGGATTCACTGTTAAAAATTTCCTCTTGGAAATTACAATACATGTATTTGCAGCAATGTACCAACACAGTAGTGATGTGTAACACAGTAACGAGTCGCTCTTTTTGAACGACTCAACAGGATGAGCGAAAGATTCGGCACAACGACATTGCTTTCGAGTCGTTCAATTTAAGAATGACTGTAAAATTAATTCCCAAACTAGCCCATCGCATAAACATTACCCAACGCATAACCAATCCACGCTCATTTCTCAATACATATAATGTACTGCAATACATTCATTCACTCACATCCCATCCCATTATCTATCTAAAAGCAAAACCACCATCATTTATCTACCAAAGCAATCCCATCTAAATCTATTCATATTCATCTCTATGCAGTATGCAATGCACGCATTGTGTATACTTCTAAATATATACGCAACAACCCATGCTGACTGCAAATGCAAACATATCAAAAATAATTTACTTTCGTCGCGTCCCACCGCACAGCCAAGTTTCTCCAAATACAGAAAACAATCCCAACATTCTAAAACAAAAGTATTCGTCTTACGTATCATCATCTCAAGCTCAACTTTAGATGAACTCAAACAAAAACCCATAGCTTCCACTTCCACTACAGCTACAGTGTAAAGCAGCGTTCTGACGGGGCAAATACATGACATCGTGGCACGCTTTCGATCTCATGCTTGTATCGAGCGTGGACTGGAAAGTGAACTGCCTTCGCCTTGGGTTGTGGACCGTTCACACGACCACGATTCTGTTTATCCCATAAATCATTCTGTTTCAAGCAGTTACACTACTACTATACCCTAGTTTTAAATAAACTGTTTTGTGGCCATAACTTCTAAAATGTAAGGAATTTCGCATTTTTGACACCATTTTGACCCCCCCTCCCTTTAGATCCCCCATCCGGGCTGAGGAGCATGCATCCCCACTATTTGGATGCTCCTCAGCCCTCTCCCTCCCTATTTCCTTCTCCCTTCTCTATGTAAAATTCGTTCAAAAAGAGCGGTACAAAATCGAATCGCACAATAAGATTCGTTCAAAAAGAGCCACACGAAATCAACATGCACAAAAAGATTCGTTCAAAAAGAGCGATACAAAATCGAACCGCACAAAAAGATTCGTTCGAAAAGAGCGATACAAAATCGAACTGCACAAAAAGATTCGTTCGAAAAGAGCGACACGAAATCAACTCGCACAATAAGATTCGTCCAAAAAAAACGATACAAAATCGAACCGCACAAAAAGATTCGTTCAAAAAGAGCCAAAAGAGTCAAAACAGCTGTCCCGTTTTCATGGGAAATAGTGGTCCGATCGGGTTGGCTCGAACTAAAGGGTATTGGGGGGTCGCTAAGTCCGAATCTGGGGTCAAAAAAAGAAAAAAAAAAGAAAAAAAAAATTGGGGTCGCCCATCCTAGGCTGGCAGCCCCCTTTTCATGGGAAATAGTGGTCCGATCGGGCTGGCTCGAACTAAAGGGTATTAGGGGGTCGCTAAGTCCGAATCTGGGGCCAAAAAAGAGAAAAAAATTGGGGTCGCCCATCCCAGGCTGGCAGCCCCCTTTTCATGGGAAATAGTGGTCCGATCGTGCTGCCTCGAACTAAAGGGTATTGGGGGGTCGCTAAGTCCGAATCTGGGGTCAAAAAGAGAAAAAACCAGGAGTCCGAAGCGTATATACCCTAGACTTGTACAGACTTAATGGTGCTACCAAAAGTACCATTTTTAATAACAACCAACTAGATTTCAGTACAAATATTTGATCAAAATTTCTAGTTTCTAGCTTCATTTTATCGAATGTTATCGCTTATTTGAAGTTTCACTTGTAGGGGAGGTAGGGGTTCCTTGGGTTGGATCTTTCCCATCGTTGCCACCAACAAATAAGATCATGCTACAAATATTTAAACAAAATTTCAAGTCTCTAGCTTCACTTTATGGAAAGTTATCGCTTATTTGAAGTCTCATTAGTAGGGGAAGTAGGGGTTTCGTTGGTCGGATTTTATGTCGCTAGCATTATTTTGTCGTAAGCTATCGCTTATTTTAAGTTTCTTTCTAGGGAAGGTAGGGGTTCCTTGAGTCGGATCTTGCCCATTTTCAATATTAACCAAGAAGATCTTACTAACAACATTCTGGCAAATTTTCAACTCACTAGTGTCATTCTATTGAAAGTTATCGTAATTATAGCAATATTTAATTTTTTGAAATTTGTAGGGGAGATAGGCGTTTCGTTGATTTGATTATGCCTAACTTACTAGAACTCAAGCAACTTCTTGCCTCAGGGTTACATGCCAAAAATCAGGTGTCAACGTCAATTGGTTCAAGAGTTATAGACAAAAAACCTGAAAAGTAGGGTAGTACGGGGCTCCTTGTAAGAAAATTATCGTTAGTTTTCAACTGATCGATTTTATTTTTCAAGGACAGTAGAAGATTATCCTCACGTGCAATCTACCAAAGCAAGAACTTTTCATGTTTATTTAATTGGGAGTTATAGATACATTTAATTATTTTACATATGTAGGGAAGCTAGGCGTTCTCTTAGCCTGATCATGCCCATTTTCAATACCAACTAACTAGATCATACTGCCAACATTTGACCAAAATTTCAAGTCTCTAGCTTCATTCTATCGAAAGTTATCGTGCGAACGGACAGACAGACAGACGGACAGACAGACAAACAGACAGACAGACAGACGGACAGACAGACAGACATGGCTTATAGATACATTTAATTATTTTACATACATATGTAGGGAAGCTAGGCGTTCTCTTAGCCTGATCATGCCCATTTTTAATACCAACCAACTAGATCATATTGCCAACATTTGACCAAAATTTCAAGTCTCTAGCTTCATTCTATCGAAAGTTATCGTGCGAACGGACAGACAGACAGACGGACAGACAGACAAACAGACAGACAGACAGACGGACAGACAGACAGACATGGCTATATCGAATCAGGAGGTGACCCTGATCATTTATATATATACATTGCTATACCTCCGGAGCCTCCTTTAAGGTGTTACATATTTCCGTCGTGACAAAAACGATATACCCTATACTTAAAGTCTAGGGTATAAGAATAGGGGTCGCCCATCTACGACTTTTATTGAATATGTTATTAACCAAGTTTCAGACTCTTTGCATGACGCTTTTTGAACGACTCTTTTTGATCGACTCATTGGAAAGAATCAGAGATTATGTGCTGGCACAGTGAAAAGAGTCATTATGCCCATCACTACAACACAGTAATGAAAGTATACAATACAGTTTTGTGGGCCCCTCAACATTACAATACTGTAATATTTCAAACCCATAGTTGAAAAATACGATACAGTACTGTTGAGCTTTTGACATTATAGTGCCCCAATATTGGAACCTTGTAGCGAAAATTGACAATACCGTACTGTAGACCGCTTCACACTACAGTATCGGAAATTTTCAAACTTGCCATGTAAAATTGTAGTGCAAACGTATTGCCAACCCTAACGATCGTATGCTTTATTATTTCAATACTGTGTCTGCATTTTTTGTAAACGCTTCTTTCCATTTTTAAAATACACTCATACGACTTCATTTTGTCTTTAAAAATGAATTATAATATTGAAATAGTTAGTGATTGACAATAACGAATATGTAATACAAATTTCAAATACGAGTGGGCTATAAATTAAGTACATAATTCAGAAGAATTTAGGTGTTCCAAATTATAATTCAGGAAAATCAATCAAGATAACATAAATTTTTATTGACGCATGTATATAACCATTACATTTTGTAAAGTATAAATTAGCATCATTGCTAAGATATCGAGTCAATCAGAATGCTGCTGGTATCGTTGAACCCCATTCATGAATTTGATTAATTTAGGATCGAAGGACATCGGTTTTCGTTTCTCGCCGCCTCTCTTGGACACTTCTGACGGATTGATCATCAAGAAGAATCTGAAAAATACAATGCAATAATATTGGATATTCACGTAGACATACGACATTTTAAATGATTATTTGAACTATTCTCATAGCAGATTTTTTATTAAATTTTTTTTCTGTATATTGTGTTTGATGGATAAAAGAGTTATTAATCTTTAGATATTATGACAATGAATTTGTTGAATACTCTACCTTTGGATTAGCTCCAGACTTCGCGATAGATCCTCCGGATACCGGATACCAAAAATGTAGTAAGCCAAGAAGATCATTAGAATTCCATTGTAAACTCCATCAACAGCAATAAGGCTGCTTTTATTATTAGTTCATTAATGAAAAAAAAAAATATTGAATACCACTTTATGACGTATTAGTGATAATAAAAACGTCAACATACCTTTGACAACGAGCGTCGGGGTCGCATACGGAACTTTGTTTAGGGTTTCCGCCTCAGTCAAAGTTTCCTGTAAGAACACCATTAATAATTAACAATTGATAGACATTTTTATAAAAAAAAGATACAAATTATCTACACTGCATGCAGATACATACATCGGAACATGGATATGTCTATGACTACCGACTGCGTGGAACCCGTGGTGTTGAAGATATCGACGTAAGTTTTATGAAGATCCCAGTATAGTTATACTGGATGAAATCATTCGAATAAACACGTCCCATGCTTTCGGTAGGCATAAGACATATCCATGTACCCATATGTATCTGGTGGCAGTGTAGATACTCGTCATAAATTCTGCTTTGCTTTGTCCTGTCCGCTTGGGCTCCTTTCTCTCGCGGGAGCGTTTCGTTTTCGTTTGCATCGCGTGTGTGCAATATTCACCTCCTCTCGTGCACCCTGTTCCATCTACCTGTTCCATCTACCTGTTCCATCTACCTGTTCCATCTACCCGTTCGGTACAGTTTGCAGACTGCAGCCTATCGACATTTCTCTGAGTACGTTTCTGCTAATCGCAATCACGCTTCCCACCATCTTTTCCCAATCGGACGTGTAATGTGTTTGTGTATCTATTGCATCACACTATCCGCCTCATCCCGCCCCTTTAATCAACAGTCCGGGTCCGGTACACACAATCCGTTTCTCAAGTAACGCGTGCGACTCTATGCGATTGTGTCCGGCAAACAGAAAGGGAAACTAACAAAAGTAAACAAAACATTCCAACACACGCACAAAGAGAATGCACAAGAAAAATTTTATAATTTTTGCAGAAGGGGGGGGGGGGGGAGGGGGGCATTTGATCTTCTGCAGACCTCTGAATGTCACGATGAGCTGCCCGGAACTATAACATCCTGCGACGAATATTTCTCTATTTCGGGGCTTGGGAGATTTTAACGCGCGCAGTATGAATCCTCTATTTTGTTTTATGATATGTTTATTGCATGTGTGGTGGGGGCCCACATTGTGGGCCAGTCAGACCTCAAATCGCCGCCATTGCAAATGCACAACCATTTGGATGGAATGAACTTCATCCGCGATGGCTCTCGCTCTCTATCTTCGGGGGGCGAGAACAATGTAATGTACACACTCTCAAATTGCGTCTGCGCATATCCAAATGTTAGTCGAACTGACTACTTGCTACTTTTTCTGGGACCCTATTGATTCAGATATGTAGTACAACGCGCGCTATTTTATTTGTTTGGATTCCAGCCATTTTGAACATTTTGGAATTTTTGCAGAAGGGGGGCATTTGATCTTCTGCAGACCTCTGAATGTACATCATAACATATAACATCCTGCGACGAATATTTCTTTATTTCGGGACTTGAGAGATTCTAACTCGCCTAGTATAAATCCGCCATTTTGTTCTATCTGTTTATTGCACGTGTGGTGGGGGCCCACATTGTGGACCAGTCAGACCTCAAATCGCCGCCATTGCAAATGCACAAACGCAGTCGCTGGATCACCCGATTTGGCTCGAATGAATTTCATCCGCACTCGCTCATCTTCGGGGGGCGGGAACTATGTGCGCTCTCTCAAATTGCGTCTGCGCATGTCCAAGTGTTAGTCGAACTGACTACTTGTTACCTTTTCTGGGACCCTAGTGATTCAGATAGTACAACACGGGCTATTTTATTAAATGATGAATGGGAATTGGCGGAAATTGAAGGTCATTGAAAGTCCGCCCGTTCACCCGTACACTATGTTATTTCTTGCCGTCCACAACGTCAACTTTTATCGCTATCAAATCAACATCCCAACATGTACACACAGGATCCCCGCGAGCGCACCGCCCGCGCGGATCTACAAGCAACAGCCATGCACAATGACCACTTCACTCCAACGACATGCACAACCAGAAAAGAAAAATTTTCAATGGGCTTGTTTCCTCTTCTGACCCCCGAGTAGAAAAACAGACATTTCGTGTGACGGACAGATTTTTAGGATGACCCCCAGCTATAAAACATATCCATGTCAAAAAAACATCCAAATACTTACATCAACAATCCTGTAGAATACATCTTGATTTTCTCCAAAATAATGAATGATAAGCGGAAAAACTGCTGCAACTAGAGGGATGTCACTTCTCGCGACAGCTGAGGCTTCAAGTTGAGTCGATTGCAAAATGTTCGTCACGAACAAATCCAATGATGATGAGTCTTATATCCGTACAAGTGTACTCGCATTGAGTCTACTGCCCGGTCGGCAATTTTTATATCCACAAATAATGGCACCATGTATAGTTCCGTGAATTTTTCTGTGCTTTATATAGTCTTTGAATTCATTTGTGGTGTAACGACAATGCCGATATGCGCAGCTTAGCATCTTGCCTGAGGAAGCCAATATTTGGTACTGTGATGATACACTACTCTTTTAAACTGAACGAAATAGTAAACTTCAAATTTCTGAGTAGTACCCTAGCAATTCTAAGGCTGCGTTTACATGTTAATGCTGAGCCTAGCACCGAATATTGAAAAATTGCATTGAAACGCACCAACAACAAGAAGATACATTTGCTGTTCGTACATGGCCAACATGATTTCATGAGCATTCGTCACCATTTGAGTCGTTCCCATCTCTTGTGGGAACGACTCAAATAGTCACGAATGCTCATGAATTCATGTTCGCCATGTAAGAGCAAAAAATGTATTCACGACTCAATAAACTCAAGTAAGAAAACTGTTTAGAAACGAAGGGCGCGAAAGAGTTGACAGTCTACAAGTCCAACTGGAGGTATTCGAGAATATGTGAGACCCGGAATTTCGTTGTGATTTTCCTCCATTTCAGTCATAAAAAATGCGAGGTTTGCGACAAATTTGAGTATCCGTATTGGGAAATTTCATTACATAAAGAAATAATAAAGTCCAAAATTCTGATATACCTCAAGTTGTATTTCTGCAACACACATGTCCTGCTAAAATTCAACTCAAACCAGAAAATTTCAGTACTCGTGTGGGAAAATTCAACATATGTATGTTGAATTCCATCGCGCGTGTTGAGGTTTTACAGCACCTTAGTGCATCTACGGCATACCGTAACGTAAATTTTGAAGTCCGTCTTGTATAATTACATGAAAGTTGATGTCATATCGGTTACGTTACCTTCTTTTTGACCTTTTCAATACTCTCGTATCGTAAATGTGTTGTAAAGTTACAAATATTTTTAACAGTGTTCCACACAATAGAGCAATACTCAAGACGCGAGCGAACAAAATCTGAATACAAAATACAAAAGTGTGAGGGTCATTAAATTCACGCGCGTTACGTTTAACAAATCCTAACATACTCTTACTATTCGCATTTGATAAAATATAATCAAAAATTACACCAAGATCTGAGACTCTTTCAAAAACACTCCCTAGTACTCAAAAAAGAGAGGAGTATGTAATCTAAATGCGCTCAAATCTTTACATTTACAAACATTTAAATTTAAGTTATTGTCGCGGCACCAAATTTGCAATTTTTCTAAATCGGATTCCATTGTTTGGCAGCTATTTTTATCTGCGTTCTGCCATACCCACACGTATTGAAAGTTTTGGATGACATCATTTACTAAAACTGAAAAGAAGTGGCCCTAAATGACTTCCTTGCGCGATGTACAGCCATTCAACTTCACCAACTGAGTCCTATCAGTTATGTAAGATCTCACTCAGCCTAGAAAAGTCGACTGTATACCTAAATTTTAAAATTTTCCAAGTACATATTGTTGTGATCACTGATCACCACATCAACCTGCATTCCTTGTTCAATAGAATCAGCAACAAATTTAGTAAATGAAACTATTGTACAATAAATCTGTTGTTGTTGATCTAACTTTAAGGAAGCCATGCTGACATGACCATATCAACCGGCTGACCAAAACATCTATTTTATTTTTAACAATAATTTCGGGATTGCCGGTAATTTGGCTATAGGCTTATAATTTTCTATATGTTTTGGACACTTTATATGAATAGGGTAATAAACGAGACCTTCCATTCATCGAGAAAAAAACCTGTAGACAAAGACGTATTAAAAATTTCCGTTAGGAGAAGATATAAGGATTGCATGCATTTCTTTTCAGTCATCCCGTGCCAGCTTCTAGTGGTAGACGTGTTTGGTGGGGTGGCTCACTGTTTTTGAAATGAATTGAATTTTTATACCCTTCACGGATGTGATAGGGTATGTTAACTTTGTCATGAAGCTTGCTACGCAGAGAAGGAAGCATCTCCGACCACATAAACTATATATACATATATTTTTTGGTCGGTATGATGAGACGAGTCGATTAAGCTTTGTCCGTCTGTCTGTCTGTCCGTCCTGTTCTATGCAAATTAGTCCCTCAGTTTTAAAGCTATCAAGCTTAAATTTTGCACAAAAGCCTTCTTTCTTTTGCACGCTAGAAATATGTCGCAACCAACGGAATCGGACTACTACGTCATATAGCTGCCATAGGAACGACCGGTCCAAAAATTCGTTTTTGTGAGAAAAATTTTTTTATCTGTAAAGATATCTTTTTCAAATTACACACTAATCAATAGTATTTTTAGTCAAGTCACATTCCCGAATTTCGTTGAAATTGGATCACTCTATCATATAGCTGTCATAGGATCAACCGTTCCAAAAGCAAGTTTTTGTTAGAAAAACTTTTTATTTCTGAAGATATCTTTACCAAATTTCATATTATTTAACCATATTAACTGCCAAACCATGTTCTTCATTTTAGTTAAAAGCGGCCCACTATTTCATGTACCTCTCATAGGAATAGTGAAATCGGAACAAGTTTGACTACTAATTTCAATGTTGCAAATGCACCATAAGTCACGTGAAGGGTATCACAATCACACCTTCGGCTTGTTTAAGTCCAATCCAGAACCGTAGATATTTAGGGAAAATCGCGTAACCGTTTAAATATGTAGCATAAGTGGCCAATGTGCTTTAATATCGCATTTAAGTAACAATACTATAAAAATAAGATGCTTATAACCCAAAAACATAATATTCGGTGAAATTTAAATTGTTCCAATATATGAACATTATTACGCCATTTTGAAAAAATTTTGTAGTGAAAATAATTTGATGGACTTAAATGAAATTGTTAGAGAGTATTTGATAATATAAATTAGCCATTGTGCATGATTAAATATCATATAGTTAGCGGAGTTATTGGCGTTTTTATAAAAAATACTAAATATACGATAATCTATAATCATAAAGTTTGTTCTAAAATATTATTGAACATGTGAATAACGGATAGAATCGCCATCTTGTAAAATCAATAATTGAAATTTTGTTTTAAAATGAATTTTTGGAACATGTGAGTAACGGATGTAATGCCATCTTGTAAAATCATTAATTAAAATTTCGTAATGACACATGGGTTTTTTTCAGAGAGTGATAATTGAATAAGTGAATTATGAGCAGGATGCGGAAATCATTTTTGTATTATCTTAAATTGAATTTTATAACAACCGGTCGATGGAAAATAATATATTAAAATCATAATATGTTAATTTTTGTTAGATTATATTGATTCTAACAAAAATTAGCAAATTCTACAATCTAACAACATTTATTAATAGTCAAGAAATTCGAATCAAAATAAAGAAAAAGTTATTGAAAGTGTAATCCTTTCAAGGATCAACTGATCAGCAATTCTGAAAATCATCACAAATTGTTTTACGATGGCTATACAATACTTACAGGATTGAGCCAACCCGAACACATACGCATCGCCTGTGCGGTTCAGGATACTGAACTTATATCAAAGTTTATGCATGTGTGTTCGAAGAAGAAAAAAAAAATGCAATTCCTTAGACAAATACTAGGAATGCAATCAGGTCCGGCTTGAGTACTAATATTAAGCTCAGCCATAGCGCCCAACAGGTCATCTTCAGAAATCTGAAGAGCACTGCTAAGGTGCTCATGAGATATTTGCGCAGCTGGAGGTCTCTAATCAATATTAATACTCAATTCCGGGGAAGCCGAGCCTGGCATATCATAAAGGGAACTGAAACAACCGCCGAAGGTATGATACTCTTCACCCGAAGCGTGACTTATGGTGTATTTGCCACTTTGAAATTAATAGTCAAACTTGTTCCAATTTCACTGTGGGCCGATGTCAACCAAATTCAGGTATGTAGTTTGGCAGTCAACATGGAAGAATATGAAATTTGGTAAAGATACTTTCAGAAATAAAAAAGTTTTTCTAACAAAAACTTGCTTTTGGAACGGTCGTTCCTATGACAGCTATATGATACAGAAGTCCAATTTACACCAAATTCTGGAATAGGATTCGACTAAAGATACCATTGATTAGTGTGAAATCTGAAAAAGATATATTTAGAAATAAAAAAGTTTTTCTCACAAAGACGAATCTTTGGACCGTTCGTTCCTATGGCAGCTGGCCCGTGACGTAGTGGTCCAATTCCATTGGTTCCCACATGTTCACAGCGTGGAATAGAAAGAAGGCTTCATACGAAATGTCGGTCCGATAGCTTTAAAACTGTGGGACTAGTTTAGTTTGCATAGAACCAAACAGACAGACGGACAAAGCTTAACCGGGTTGTCTGATCATTCTGACCAAGAATATACAGGGTGTCCCATTCATGATGGTAAATATTTGAATGGTAGATAGTATGGTTCATTTGCAGAAAATTAATGTACTACGTGAACCCTCTATCTTTAACCGTTACAGAGTTATAGCATTTTTAAAAAAAGCTGTCGAAACCCTTGACTTGTCCAACAAATTCTAAATTTTCTAAGCCCCCAATTATTCGATTCAAGATTTGATCTTACTTTCTGAAACTACATAAAATTTCATATAAATAAACTTTTTACCGGTTAAAAAAATAACCATTATTTCAAAGATACAACCGTTCAAAGTTGGGAAAAATTGTGAAATCTATTTTTCATCAAAAATCCAAATGATTATTTCGTAACGGTACTTTGAACTGACAAATCTGCAAAGTTGACAAAAGTTTCCCCATTATGTTATGTTTCGAACGGTATATAAATATTAAGGACATAGATTTGAAAATTTGAAAATGTGACGTTTTAAAGGTAAAACCAGGCCCGGAGTCCGAAGCGTGTATACCCTAGACTTGTGCAGACCTAGTGGTGATACCAAAAGTACCAATTGGTAACGACCATATGCATTAAAAGTGAGTTTCCTATATGACCAGTTTATAGAAGAGGTTGGCAATCATTCAGGAGGATCTTGACCATTATCAAAATCAATGAACTAACCCATTCTAAAAATATTTGTTGAATTTTTCAAGTGGCTAGCTTCACTCTATCGAAAGTTATTGCTTATTTGAAGTTTCACTTGCAGGGGAGGTAGGGGTTCCTTGGGTCGGATCTTGCTCATCATTGCCACCAACAAATAAGATCATGCTACATACATTTAAACAAAATTTCAAATCTCTAGCTTCACTCTATCGAAAGTTATCGCTTATTAGAAGTTTAATTTGTAGGGGAAGTAGGGGTTTCGTTGGTCGGATTTTACATATTTTCAATATTAGCCAACAGGATTCTATTGCAAACATTTGACCAAAATTTTAAGACGCTAGCATTATTTTGACGTAAGTTATCGCTTATTTTAAGTTTCATTTCTAGGGGAGGTAGGGGTTCCTTAGATCGGATCTAACCCATCTTGAATACCAACTAACCCAATGTCACTTCGAACATTTGACCAAAACTTCAAGTCGCTGGCTTGATTCTGTCAAAAGTTATCGCTTATTTGAAGTTGCATTTGTAGGGGAGGTAGGGGTTGCTTGATTATGATCTTACCCATTTTCAATACCAACCTAATAGATCTTACTAACAACATTCTGACAAATTTTCAACTCGCTAGTGTCATTCTATCGAAAGTTATCGTAATTAAAAAAATATTTAATTTTTTGAAATTTGTAGGGGAGGTAGGCGTTCCTTTGATCTGATTATGCCCAACTTACTAGAACTCAAGCAGCTTCTCAACCCAGGGTTACATGCAAAAAACCAAGTGTACATCAATTCGTTCAAGAGTTATAGACAAAAAGCCTGAAAAGTAGGGTAGTACGGGGCTCTTTGTAAGAAAATTACCGTTAGTTTTCAACTGATCGATTTTATTTTTCCAGGAGAGTAGAAGATTATCCTCACGAGCAATTTACAAAAGCTAGAGCTTTTCATGTTTATTTAATCAGGAGTTATAGATACATTTAATTATTTTACATATGTAGGGGAGGTAGGCGTTCTCTTGGCCTGATCACGCCCATTTGCAATACCAACCAACTAGATCATACTTCCAATATTTGACCAACATTTCAAGGCTCTAGCTTCATTCTTTCGGAAGTTATCGTGCGAACGGACAGACAGACGGACAAACGGACAGACGGACAGACAGACAGACAGACAGACAGACTTGGCTTAATCGAATCAGGAGGTGACCCTGATCATTTATATATATACATTGCCATACCTCCGGAGCCTCCTTTAAGGTGTTACATATTTCCGTCGTGACAAAAACAATATACCCTATACTAAAAGTCTTGGGTATAGAAACGTGATTTTCCAGAAACATTTCCAATGTAAAGTTTTTGCCACATTAACTTGGCACTGTTAATACATAATTATCTTGATCATATCATGTGATTTGCTTTACATGAAAATCACGTTTTTATACCCTAGTTTTTACCTTTAAAACGTCACATTCGCAAATTTTCAAATGTAAGTCCCTAATATTTATATACCGTTCGAAATATAACATAATGATGCAACTTTTGTCAGCTTTGCAGATTTGTCAGTTCAAAGTACCGTTACGAAATAATCATTTGGATTTTTGACGAAAAATAGATTTCACAATTTTTTCGAAGTTTGAACGGTTGTATCTTTGAAATAATGGTTATTTTTTTAACCGGTAAAAAGTTTATTTATATGAAATTTTATGTAGTTTCAGAAAGTAGGATCAAATTTTGGATCGAATAATTGGGGTCTTGGGAAATTTAGAATTTGTTGGACAAGTCAAGGGTTTAAACCTTTTTTTTTTTTTAAATGCTATAACTCTGTAACGGTTAAAGATAGAGGGTTCATGTAGTACATTAATTTTCTGCAAATGAGCCATACTATCTACCATTTAAATATTTACCATCATGAATGGGACACCCTGTATATAGTTTATATGGTCGGAGATACTTTCTTCTGGGCGTTGCAAACTTCACGACAAAGTTAATAGGGTATATTACATCTGTGAAGGGCATAAACTTGCAAAATTATCACATACCGACTGATCATCACTATAATAATTGTCATTAAAGTGCAAATTTTTCGGAATGCCTACATTCTTACGTTTGCTGTTTAGTAAATTCGAAAAAGCTTTGCTGTCAGTTTTTATGTTATGTTCAGCACGTGCAGTATATTGTTTGTAAAGATATTTGTTCAACAATTCATACTCTTTTTTGAATCTGAAAAAGTTATTTTTCTTGACAAGAGAGGGTGAATACTTGAATAATTTATGCGCTTTATTTTTGGCTCGTTTAAGTCTGTTTAGTTCCTTGGTAACCTAAGGATTTCTTTGTTTCATTTTACAGTGTTTCAGAGGAATATATTTTTGAATTACCCCAGATAATACTGATTTAAAACTACCATAACATATTGATTTTTAATTATTAAAGAATAATATTCGCTGTCCAGCAATATATTTAATAGAATATTTATTAAACCACGACTACGTTTCGCATTATAAATAATAATAAATATTCTATTAAATATATTGCTGGACAGTGAATATTATTCTCTAATAATTGGAAAACAATACCAGTGATAAACTATCACCTTGTCGATATTAATTTTTATTTATATACATAGATATCCAAAAATCACTCTTGCAAGCTCTCTTCGTAGTCCGATTTCAACAAAATTTTACACGTACCTTCCTTGGGTTACTATAAATAACATACGGTGATATTTTGGTCCTGCTGCAGGTGTGCATCTGAATAAAATTGTCAATAGATACAGTATCGGTTGGTCAATAGATGCTGTATTTGTTTGTCAGTAGATACCAAATCTGTTGGTCAATAGGTACTGTATCTCTTGCTCAGTAAATCGGGGGACAACATTTTTCAAAGAAAATCATATAAAACTAAGCTAAGCTAATGGTTCAAAATTTAAATATATTTGCATGGGACGGGCCTAAAGTGCAAATGAACGTCACCACTCTTTTTGTGTCATTATACCCTAGACTTTTAGTATAGGGTATATTGTTTTTGTCACGACGAAATATGTAACACCTTAAAGGAGGCTCCGGAGGTATAGCAATGTATGTATATATATAAATGACCAGGGTCACCTCCTGATTCGATTTAGCCATGTCTGTCTGTCTGTCTGTCTGTCCGTTCGCACGATAACTTTCGATAAAATGAAGCTAGAGCCTTGAAATTTTGGTGAAATGTTGGAAGTATGATCTAGTTGGTTGGTATTGAAAATGGGTATGATCAGGCCAAGAGAACGCCTACCTCCCCTACATATGTAAAATAATTAAATGCATCTATAACTCCCGATTAAATAAACACGAAAAGCTCTAGCTTTTGTAGATTGCTCGTGAAGGTAATCTTATACTCCCCTGGAAAAATAAAATCGATCAGTTGAAAACTTACGGTAATTTTCTTACAAAGAGCCCCGTACTACCCTACTTTTCAGGTTTTTTTTTCATAACTCTTGAACCCATTGACGTAGACATCTGATTTTTGGCATGTAACCCTGAAGTGAGAAGCTGCTTAGGTTTTAGTAAGTTGCGCATAATCAGATCAAAGGAACGCCTACCTCCCCTACAAAGTTCAAAAAATTAAATATTATTTTAATTACGATAACTTTCGATAGAATGATACTAGCGAATTGAAAATTTGGTAGAATGTTGGTAGTAAGGTCTTATTAGTTGGTATTGAAAATGGGCAAGATCCGACCCAAGGAACCCCTACCTTCCCTATAAATGAAACTTCAAATAAGCGATAACTTCTGATAGAATGAAGCCAGCAACTTGAAATTTTGGGCAAATGTTTGAAGTGAGATTGAGTTAGTTGGCATTAAAGATGGGTAAGATTCGACTTAAGGAACCCCCACCTCCCCTAGAGATGACACTTAAAATAAGCGATAACTTACGTCAAAATAATGCTAGCGACTTAAAATTTTGGTCAAATGTTTGTAGTAGGGTCCAGTTGACTAATATTGAAAATACGTAAAATTCGACCAACGAAACCACTACTTCCCCTACAAATGAAACTTCAAATAAGCGATAACTTTCGATAGAGTGAAGCTATTGACTTAAAATTTTGTTTGTATGTTTGTAGGGTGATCTAATTGGTTGGTGGCAATGATGGGCAAGATCCGACCCAAAGAACCCCTACCTCCCCTACAAGTGAGACTTCAAATAAGCAATAACTATACCCTAGACTTTTAGTATAGGGTATATTGTTTTTGTCACGACGGAAATATGTAACACCTTAAAGGAGGCTCCGGAGGTATAGCAATGTATATATATAAATGATCAGGGTCACCTCCTGATTCGATTAAGCTATGTCTGTCTGTCTGTCTGTCTGTCTGTCTGTCTGTCTGTCTATCTGTCTGTCTGTCTGTCTGTCTGCCCGTTCGCACGATAACTTTCGATAGAATGAAGCTAGAGACTTCAAATTTCGGTCAAATGTTGGAAGTATAATCTAGTTGGTTGGTATTGAAAATGGGTATGATCAGGCCAAGAGAACGCCTACCTTCCCTATATATGTAAAATAATTAAATGTATCTATAACTCCCGATTAAATAGACATTAAAAGCTCCCGCTTTGGTAGATTGCTCGTGAGGATAATCTTCTACTCCCCTGAAAAAATAAAATCAATCAGTGGAAAACGAACGGTAATTTCCTTACAAAGAGCCCCGTACTACCCTACTTTTCGGTTTTTTTTTCTATAACTCTTGAACCAATTGACGTAGACACCTGATTTTTGGCATGTAACCCTGGGATAAGAAGATGCTTAAGTTCTAGTAAGTTGGGAATAATCGGATAAAAGGAACGCCTACCTCCCCTACAAATTTCAAAAAAATAATTTTTTTTTAAATACGATAACTTTCGATAGAATGACACTAGCGAGTTGGAAATTTGACAAAATGTTGTTAGTAGGATCTACTTCGTTGGTATTGAAAATGGGTAAGATCCAACCCAAGCAACCCCTACCTCCCCTACAAATGCAACTTCAAATAAGCGATAACTTTTGATAGAATGAAGCCAGCGACTTGAAATTTTGGTCAAATGTTTGAAGTGAGGTCGGGTTAGTTGGTATTCAAGATGGGTTAGATCCGACCTAAGAAACCCCTACCTCCCCTACAAATGAAACTTAAAATAAGCAATAGCTTACGACAAAATAATGCTAGCGACTTAAAATTTTGGTTAAATGTTTGCAATAGGATCCTGTTGGCTAATATTAAAAATATGTAAAATCCGACCAAAGAAACCCCTACTTCCCCTACAAATAAAAATTCTAATAAACGATAACTTTCGATGGAGTGAAGCTAGAGACTTGAAATTTTGGTCAAATGTTTGTAGCATGATCTTATTTGTTTGTGGCAATGATGAGCAAGATCCGATCCAAGCACCTCTACCTCCCCTAAAAGTGAAACTTTAAATAAGCGAAAACTTTCGATAAAATTAAGCTAGTGACTTGACATTTTGGTAAAATATTTGTATTGGGATCTAGTTGGTTATTATTAAAAATGCGCAATGCACGAAACCTCTACATCCCCTACAAGTGAGCAATAAGCAATAACTTTCGATAGAATGATGCTAGCGACTTGAGAAATTCGACAAATATTTGTAGAATGGGTTAGTTAATTAATTTTGAGAATGCTCAAAATCCTCCTGATAGGGTGCCAACTTCGCCTATAAACTGGTCATATAGGAAATTCACTTTTAATGCATATGGTCGTTGCCAATTTGTAGTTTTGGTATCACCACTAGGTCTGTACAAGTCTAGGGTATATACGCTTCGGACTCCGGTTTTTTTTTTTAAATAACTGTCAGAAAATTAACGATGTTGCTAACATTACAAGAGAAATGTTGGGAAGATGTATAGGTAGTTTTTTTCAAAGTACGGCATTGTTTAAGGATGGAAGTTGGTAATTTGGAACATTTATTATAAAGTAAAACTGAACAAAAAACATTTAAAATTAGATTAGCTTTCATTTCTCATTCAAAGTAATTCATTATAAATACCTGCTAAGGCTGTTGTGCTTTGGAAAATTATGTACAATACTTTAATGCAATACGAAATTTTAATGAACTTTTTTGAGCTTTCGGCTTCAATGAAAAGGGGAAAATTTTCTTTTTTTTCTGATAAATAGTTTTGATCAAGTAATAACAACTCGATGGATACACAGTTTCTCAAGATGCCGGCGTATAGTGCAATGGCAAGGTTAACATATTTACTGGCACTGCATTGAACACCGCCGGCAAACGATGTGTTTAAAGTTCTATAGTATTTGCTGGGCGATTTCACGAAATGACGATTTTCGCTAAAAGCGTGTTATAAACATATGTTCATGGTTCTTAAAAAAATGAATTGCTTAGCAGTTAAAACACATACCGAGACGTTTTAATATTATTATTTACCTTTTTCTTGTATTTTTTACCATATTTCCACTATTTATTTCAGCGGATTCGACATTAGTTTCGATCATTGCGGCCAATATTTCTTCACAACATGTAGGGGATGGAGTGTTGCAAACAATCAAAAAGTTAAGACATTTTGGATCAAAACGGAGATGGTCGTTAAATTTTCATGGAATTAATCGAGCAGTTTGGCTGAAAAACATGAATAAACATCTAGGGACGCGGGAGAGTCCCGCCCCGCCAAAGAAAAACGAAAAAAATCGAAAAAAAACCAGGCCGAAGCTTATATACCCTAGACTTGTACAGACCTAGTGGTGATACCAAAAGTACCAATTGGTAACGACTATATGCATTAAAAGTGAGTTTCCTATATGGCCAGTTTATAGTGGAGGTTGGCAATCATTCAGGAGGATCTTGACCATTCTCAAAATCAATTAACTAACCCATTCTACAAATATTTGTCGAATTTTCAAGTCGCTAGCTTCATTCTATCGAAAGTTTTGCTTATTTGAAGATTCACTTGTAGGGGAGGTAGGGGTTTCTTGGATCGGATCTTGCTCATCATTGTCACCAACAAATAAGATCATGCTACAAACATTTAAACAAAATCTCAAGTCTCTAGCTTCACTTTATCGAAAGTTATCGCTTATTTGAAGTTTCATTTGTAGGGGAAGTAGGGGTTTCGCAGGTCGGATTTTACATATTTTCAATATTAGCCAACTGCATTCTATTACAAACTTTTGACCAAAATGTTAAGCCGCTAGCATTATTTTGTCATAAGTTATCCCTTATTATAAGTTTCATTTCTAGGGGAGGTAGGGGTTCCTTAGGTCGGATCTAACCCATCTTCAATACCAACTAACTTAATCTCACTTTAAACATTTGACCAAAACTTCAAGTTGCTGGCTTGATTCTGTCAAAAGTTATCGCTTATTTGAAGTTGCATTTGTAGGGGAGGTAGAGGTTGCTTGGGTCGGATCTTGCCCGTTTTCAATACCAACCAAGTAGATTTTACTAGCAACATTCCACCAAATTTTCAATTTGCTAGTGTCATTCTATCGAAAGTTATCGTAATTAAAAGAATATTTATTTTTTTGAAATTTTGTAGGGGAGGTAGGCGTTCCTTTGATCTGATTACGCCCAACTTACTAAAACTCAAGCAACTTCCTACCCGAGGGTTACATGGCAAAAATCAGGTGTCTACGTCAATTGGTTCAAGAGTTATAGACAAAAAACCCGAAAAGTAGGGTAGTACGGGGCTCTTTGTAAGAAAAATACCGTTAGTTTTCAACTGATCGATTTTATTTTTTCAGGAGAGTAAAAGATTATCCTCACGAGCAATCTGCCAAAGCTAGAGCTTTTCATGTTTGTTTAATACATTTTACTATTGTACATATGTAGGGGAGGTAGGCGTTCTCTTGGCCTGATCATTTTCAATACCAACCAACTAGATCATACTTCCAACATCTTACCAAAATTTCAAGGCTCTAGCTTCATTCTATCGAAAGTTATCTTGCGAACGGACAGACAGACGGACAGACGGACAGACGGACAGACGGACAGACGGACAGACGGACAGACAGACAGACAGACATGGCTAAATCGAATCAGGAGGTGACGCTGATCATTTATATATATTTTATATACATTGCTATACCTCCGGAGCCTCCTTTAAAGTGTTACATATTTCCGTCGTGACAAAAACAATATACCCTATACTAAAAGTCTAAGGTATAAAAATTGAAAAGCGACCAAGACTATGTTTACGCGACACAACAAGTACGGGTTTTCGGACCTATTTAGCTCCGGCCTCGGATGCTTGTTCGGGCTCAAATTTGGTATGGTCATTGTCTCCGGTCATCTTACGGAGTGCTGCTGCTTGTTGTTCTCGTTGTTCTTTGACAGGGCTACAGCCTTGTAGGGAGCGTAACGAGGTCTGCTTTCTTTTCTCACGGATCGCCTGTGTCCCAAAGGTGTGCATAGGCTATCATTTGCTCTGATCCGTGCAGTAGATACAAAGATACATCCAAAAATGTGAAATTTTATAGTAGAATTTCTCGCTGAAGTCTTGTTGATAATTTGAATGCGACATAGGAAATCACTCGGAGAGATCGCATGCCGACGTGGAGAGACGCAAACACTTGATTATGTGAGTAGTGACGACGACGGATGCAAAGGTGCGTGCGCTCGTCGGGTGAGGAGAACCATACGAGGTAATGGCTATGGGCGTGGCTTGTGGCAAGTGCATGAATGAAAAGTGTGTGATGAAAAAATTGAAACTGAATGTTTACGGCTGCATTTTAGGATGTCCGGAAAGAGAAAAAACATGCTGTGTGGTCTTTGAAGAGAGAAAATGAAAAAGGGCGAGAGAAACGAAACAATTCGGCACAAGTGAGGAAGTAGGAAGGGGGATGAAAATTTGACATCTCTTTTGCTTCTATATTATCGGGCGGGTGTTCCGCGGCAGAGAGACAGACTGGAATGTTATTGTTCCAATAGGAGAAGTAGGCGAGGGGATGACATTTCATTTGCTTTATGTGCTTCTATATAGACTGCGCGGGTGTTGCGCAGTTTAGGGCGTGTGACTCTCTGTTTACTTTTTACTAGTTTGTATGTGGTGGAATTACGTCCAGAATTTTGCGCACAGTAAATGGGGGTTTCATCTCCTTCTATATGGCTCTGTGTGTGTGGTATATGATTGAGGTAGTTTCATTTATTGCATATGAGATATGAATTATGATGATGTAAGATGATTTTTTCCAATGTGTGGAAGATGGGAATCGATGTTTAGGCAAGATGGGTATCACATGACTGGAGGTGGTGAGGCGAATGCAGTAGACTGTTAAAGGTATTTTGAGTCCTTTGGGCAGGAGAAAGGGTGTTTTTGGCAAGGAAGCGATTTCTAGGCAAGATGAGTATTATACGACTGGGGGTGATGAGGCGAATGCACTAAACTACTGTTAAAGGCACTTTGAGTCCTTTGAACTAGAAAAATGACATTCTTGGCAAGAAAACTATTTACCCCCTTTTATCGAAGACTACCGCATTCAGTAGCAATCAAACCGAAGCCCAATGTATAGAAGGCGAACGTGCTTACCGTTGCGCCATCTGTATTACTACTACTACTACTATGCAAAAAGATATGATATATCCCAAAAACAACTCTGTTGTAAAAAATTCCCCGCCAAGAAAAACCTCTCAACCGCAAAAAGGGTTGATATGAATACAATACCGCCAAAGTACTCGTAGCTTCGCGCCCCACTCTAGGGTTGGCATATTGAACGCTGATTGAATTAGTAAATTTCTTTCAAAGCTGATTGGCGGGGAGCTTCATAGCCATAGACAAAATGACAGTGATAATGACAACGATGTCGGTCTGATAAAATGATGGTTATGTAGTTGCGTGCGGATCATGCTTTAGGCTCTTATGCCAAGTATTATTGGCTTCTCGCCCGGATCTCGTTATAAAGCTTCCGCCTTACAAAAGACTAAAAATGCACTTCAGGCCAGAAGTGATTAATAGACCATTTTCTACCCCGTTTTTCTTCAGATTGTTCAACTTATTTTGTTTAATGGAAGCTCCCCGCCAATCAGCTTTGAAAGAAATTTGCTAATTCAATCAGCGTTCAATATGCCAACCCTAGAGTACTACTTACTACTTTGCCTTAACCCCTAGCGGGGCATAGCGCGTCAACTACTCCTGCGCGCCATCGTACTCTGTTCTGGGCAATGGGGCGCAACTCCCCAAAAGACTTACCCAGTACCTGACACTCCTTTGCCACAGATCGACGCCATGTGATTCGAGGACCCCCTCTTGGTCGGCCTTGGTTGGAAATGGGGTTCCATTTCATGGCATGCATAGCAATGCAGTTATCACTCTTCCGCAATGTGTGACCTATCCACTGCCATTTTCGCCTGCGTATCAATTCGTCGATTGGCATCTGACCCGTACGCCGACTTAGCTCTACATTTGATATTGTTTCGGGCCAGAAAATTCTTAAAATTCGACGAAGACATGAGTTGACGAAAACTTGCAGCTTTCTGGTAACTCCTACGGAAACTTTCCATGTACTGCTCCCATACAAAAGCACTGATAGTACCAGGGAGCGAAACAGGCCCAGCTTGGTCTTGATGCTGAGATAACTGCTCTGCCAGATTTTGGACAGCATGCCGTATGCGCGTTTAGCCTGGTTGATACGACGAGCGATGTCCTGCTCCGTACCACCATTTTCGGCAACAATGCTACCCAGGTAGACGAAGTTGTCCACCTTCTCCACAGGCTGCCCATTAATATTGATGGCAATAGGTGTCGGATTTCTTTTTCGCAACGGCGGGCTAAGAACCTTGGTCTTGTTGGTATTAATCTTTAGCCCAACCTTGCTTGCCTCCCTCTCGAGATCTAACGCCATTGCGGACAGATCCATGATTTTGTGGGAGAGTAGGCATATGTCGTCAGCGTAGTCAAGATGTTGTAGATAAGATGTCAAAGTCCATTGAATTCCTCTGTCGAGTCCGGATAGGGCTGCATGCAACACATCGCCGATCACAATGAGGAATAGGATCGGTGAGAGGATGCACCCCTGCCGAACTCCACTGCGAATCTCAAAGTCCCCCGACACCTTACCTTTATGCAGAACGCGACATTTCGCGCCGTCATAGGTTGCCTTAATAATAGCCACAAGCTTCTCAGGGATGCCTCTCCTGCGCAAGGCCGCCCATATAGAATCCCGGTTCACACTATCGAAAGCCTTTTCGAAATCGATGAAAAGCAAGTGAAGCGGAGAATCGTATTCAGCGCATTGCTCGATAATGATTCGCAAGGTGTTAATGTGATCGACACAGGAGAATCCGGATCGAAAGCCAGCCTGCTCTTCATCAATTGTGCTTTCTAAGTGGGCCTTTAGTCTTTCCAGGACGATTTTAGCTATTATCTTGGCAACGGCAGGAAGCACACAAATGCCTCTCCAATTATTACAGTCTGTGAGGCTACCCTTCTTTGGAAGTTTGATGATCAAACCTTCCTTCCACTCAGTGGGAAAGGTCTCTGTATTCCACGCTTGATCAACAAGTGGGTGCAGCAAATCGGCAGTTACGCTTGGCGCTGCTTGATAAAGTTCGGCAGGGATGCCGTCAAGTCCGGCGGCCTTTCCTCGTTTTAGTGCAATAATTGCAGTGACTATTTCCTCTTTAGTCGGGGCAGTGGACCGTATACGCACATTTTGATGGTTAGCTAAATTATCTATATGAGGGGGAACTTCACCAGAGGTTACACGGTTCAAGACCGCGGCGAAGTGTTCTTTCCACCGCCTCATTTGATCTTCTTCCAAGATAAGTAGCTTTCCATCACTATCTTTCACCGGATGTTGGCAGGAGTTACGACCACCTGTAAACTCCTTGATGACACCGTATACGGCGTTTAAGTTGTTACTTCTAGCGGCTTCTTCTGCTGACGCTAAAAGAGAATTGGCATAAACTCTTTTATCGCGTCGCACACTACGCTGAACTTCTCGAGCTTTCTGACGGTAAAGGAGTTCGATGCTGCTTCGATTGTCGTCTGATGCTGCAGCCAAACGAACTTTCAGCTCCTTTCTTTCAACAATCCGCTGCCATGAAGTGTCGGACATTCAGGGCTTATTCCGGCAATCCGGGTTTGGGCCAAGGATGGTATTTGCGCTATCAATGTACGCATTTTTGATGGCATCCCAGTTTTCGTTTATGTCACTATCTGGGTGACTAGTTATCTCAGCCGCTTTTTGCGCAAGATGGTCATTATATTGTTGTAAGACAGCTGGATTTTTTAGTCGAGCGGTGTTGAATTTGCGGGGCCTGGATCTTTCGTCGCTGGGGCGGCGCACGGCTGCAATACGCAATCGAACATTAGCGATCATAAGATAATGGTCTCTTCCCATCCCAATATCGGCACCCTTCTTGTTTCGCACGTCCAGGAGGCAACTCTTGAATCTTTTACTAATGGCAAAATGGTCGATCTGATTTTGTGTTCTGCGCCGATCAACAGAGGACCAACTGATTTTGTGGTGGTCCTTATGCTCAAACATAGTACCACCGATGAAGAGACTGTGAAAGTTGCAGAACTCTACAAATCTTTCACCGTTGTCATTACGATCACCAAGACCGTGTCTCCCCATCACATGTCTGAGCCCATAGTTATCAGCGCCAACTTTCGCATTCAAATCACCCATAACCATTATAATGTCACCTTTAGGTGTTCTGCTCTGAACGGCGTTTAGTTCTTCGTAGAAGGAGTCTTTTGCCAAGACATTGTCGGGTTCAGTAGGGGCATAACATTGTATTATTGAGATGTTCCTCATTTTGGTCCGGAACCTGGCGGTCAAGACCCTGTCAGAGACCGGTTCCCAGGATAAGAGACAGTTTCGCGCGGCTCTGGTTAAAAGGAGCCCCACACCTGACTCACGGCGACTACCGGTAGCTTTACCGGAGTACAACATTACAGTGCTGCCCGTTGGAGAGATGAATTCTCCGCTGTTCCACCATCTTATCTCACTAACTCCTAAGATATTTAATTTGTACCTCAGAAATTCACTCTCTAATTGAAGAAATCGTGCGTTCTGGGGACCTTCTGATCCATTGTCCAGGAGAGTACGCACATTCCAGAATCCAATCTTTGTCATTGTACGATAGCTAAAAGTCGTAACCGTTGAGTCAGTCCTTATCCGAGGCATAGTTGACGTTTCGTTAGCATATAAAGATTTCGGATAGTGCAAGTTGCTGGCATACACATCCTGTCCTTTGATTGTCGGTTTTAACGACAGGCCCTCAAAGGGAAAGGCCGTGGTATTTTTTTCACACCCCACACCACAGGGGTACCTCAACCAAATCATCGCACCGCCATCACTGGCGGCTTGACGTTGGTTGGCAATGGTCAGTGACCACTGCCGTTCCAGGGGGCGCCCACGCGGAGGACTATGGAAGAGGAGTTTTTGCCCCCCAGAACCCTAGAGTGGGGCGCGAAGCTACGAGTACTTTGGCGGTATTGTATTCATATCAATCCTTTTTGCGGTTGGGAGGTTTTTCTTGGCGGGGAACTTTTTACAACAGAGTTGTTTTTGGGAGATACAAACATTTTTTAAAGACAGTCCAGATCAAGTGCAGAGCAACAATTGCAAACATTACATAATCAGCTCTATCCAAAACAGTAGTTTTGTTAATGTAACTTGTGCAATTGTTATTTTGCTGTGATCTCGACTGTTAACAAAAAAAGATACAAAGTATCTACACTGCATGCAGATACATCGAAACATGGATATGTCTATGACTACCGACTGCGTGGAACCTGTTGTGTTGAAGATATCGACGTAAGTTTTATAAAGATCCCAGTATAGTTATACTGGATGAAATCATTCGAAAAAGCACGTCCCACGCTTTCGGTAGGCATAAGACATATCCATGTACCCATATGTGTCTGGTGGCAGTGTAGATACTCGTCATAAATTCTGCTTTGCTTTGTCCTGTCCGCTTGGGCTCCTTTCTCTCGCGGGAGCGTTTCGTTTTCGTTTGCATCGCGTGTGTGCAATATTCACCTCCTCTCGCGCACCCTGTTCCATCTACCCGTTCGGTACAGTTTGCAGACTGCAGCCTATCGACATTTCTCTGAGTACGTTTCTGCTAATCGCAATCACGCTTCCCACCATCTTTTCCCAATCGGACGTGTATTGTGTTTGTGTATCTATTGCAAAATCGCTCCCACACTATCCGCCTCATCCCGCCCCTTTAATCAACAGTCCGGGTCCGGCACACACAATCCGTTTCTCAAGTAATGCGTGCGACTCTATGCGATTGTGTCCGGCAAACAGAAAGGGAAACTAACAAATGTAAACAAAACATTCCAACACACGCACAAAGAGAATGCACAAGAAAAATTTTAGAATTTTTGCTGAAGGGGGGGGGGGGGGGGGAGGGGGGCATTTGATCTTCTGCAGACCTCTGAATGTCACGATGAGCTGCCCGGAACTATAACATCCTGCGACGAATATTTCTCTATTTCGGGGCTTGGGAGATTTTAACGCGCGCAGTATGAATCCTCTATTTTGTTTTATGATATGTTTATTGCATGTGTGGTGGGGGCCCACATTGTGGGCCAGTCAGACCTCGCCGCCATTGCAAATGCACAACCATTTGGATAGAATGAACTTCATCCGCGATGGCTCTCGCTCTCTATCTTCGGGGGGCGAGAACTATGTAATGTACACACTCTCAAATTGCGTCTGCGCATGTCCAAATGTTAGTCGAACTGACTACTTGCTACCTTTTCTGGGACCCTATTGATTCAGATATGTAGTACAACGTGCGCTATTTTATTTGTTTGGATTCCAGCCATTTTGAACATTTTGGAATTTTTGCAGAAGGGGGGCATTTGATCTTCTGCAGAACTCTGAATGTACATCATAACATATAACATCCTGCGACGACTATTTCTTTATTTCGGGACTTGAGAGATTCTAACTCGCCTAGTGTAAGTCCGCCATTTTGTTCTAAATGTTTATTGCACGTGTGGTGGGGGCCCACATTGTGGACCAGTCAGACCTCAAATCGCCGCCATTGCAAATGCACAAACTCAGTCGCTGGATCACCCGATTTGGCTCGAATGAATTTCATCCGCACTCGCTCATCTTCGGGGGGCGGGAACTATGTACACTCTCTCAAATTGCGTCTGCGCATGTCCAAATGTTAGTCGAACTGACTACTTGCTACCTTTTCTGGGACCCTAGTGATTCAGATAGTACAACACGGGCTATTTTATTAAATGATGAATGGGAATTGGCGGAAATTGAAGGTCATTGAAAGTCCGCCCGTTCACCCGTACACTATGTTATTTCTTGCCGTCCACAACGTCAACCTTTATCGCTATCAAATCAACATCCCAACATGTACACACAAGATACCCGCGAGCGCACCGCCCGCGCGGATCTACAAGCAACAGCCATGCACAATGACCACTTCACTCAAACGACATGCACAACCAGAAAAGAAAAATTTTCAATGGGCTTGTTTCCTCTTCTGACCCCCGAGTAGAAAAACAGACATTGCCTTTTCCGTCGGTTTAATTTCGGGTTATTTTCCCAGCTTTTTGGGCTCAACCTGACAATCATAGTGTTGAATATTGTCTTCTAAGGCCTGGTTAATAATACCCGCGTTTTTTTTTGTACAGGGCAAAGTAGAGCAGGATAAGCGGGGCATGTCTTTGCTGGTAGTGTTTATTGGTTTAGCATAGTTAGCAATCAAACGCGAACTCAAATTTCAAGAGGAAATTTAATTCCTTAGTACATTATACAATCGGAAACATTTTCTTTAGGCAGCAAAATCATTTTGTATGTTTAATATTCCACAAAATTACAGAAAACGAACAGTTTATTGACAGGAAATGAATTTTATATGCTTCCCAAACTGTAAACTGCCCGAAAGCTCCGACACCTGTGTCGCCTCCATTTCAATACTAACGGAGCATTATTCTTGCAATAAGCTTTTATCCAGAGCAACTCAGATCAAATTGTTAGTGTAATTATATGGTCTTAACCTGCTCTGCTCCCACGAAGTTAAAAAAAGAAGTGTCTAGTGTGTCTCTTGGGCGTTTGCATTTATCCAAAGGCTATTGTTCAATAGGCCAGCTGGTTCGCAGAATGGACTGTATCTTACCTACCTTACGCCACAGGTTCTTATGCCACAGGTTCTGATAGCCGGGAGAAAATAAACAACTTTCGATTTTAGGTTTGTGTTTTATTTCTAACAATACTTTTTAACAGAGATCCGTCTTGCTTGACTGCCAGAGCAGAAGTGAGGTGCAGCATATCGCTCATCATCCGCTGCACCGGTCCGCGCCTGCGCGCCGCAGCCACAGACCACTTTCTCTTCTTCCACAGCGCTCTCACTCGTCAGCTGCAGCGCCGGCCCGCGCCTGTGCACCGCAGCGAGCAATTACTGTGCCTTCTTCAACACACTGCGCCCTTGAATGCTGTGCTTCAACATCTACAGGAAGAAGGCACAGTTTTTGCACCGGTCTTTCCAAAATCAATGGCTTCTTTTTCTTCATCCAATTTACTGACGGCATTTGAATTCGCACGTTCCGCACTAATCCATCCCGTCCTGGCAACACCTCCACCACTCTTGCCATCTTCCACATTGTCGGCGGAATATTCTCGTCTCGCACGATGACCAGATCTCCTACTCGCAAATTCTGGCATTGGTGCCTCCATCTTGGGCGTTGCTGCATTTCATTCAAGTAATGATTTCGCCATGCCTTCCAAAAAACCTGACTCATTTTCTGTATGTGCTCTAGGTGTCTCAAGGCATTATCCGGGATTTCACTAACATTTGCCCCGAATGGTTGTACCATCGACCCACCAATGAGAAAATGCGCTGGAGTCAAGAATTCCAAATCGTCTGGATCATTTGAAAATGCGGATAGTGGACGCGAATTCATAATTGCGCTTGTTTGTGACAACACCGTTCGAAAATCACTAACCGCAAGATGGTTTGCTCCAATGACGCGGCGCAAATGGTATTTCATTGCTTTAACACCTGCTTCCCATAGCCCGCCTTGATGCGGTGCATACGGTGTTGTGAATCGCCATTCTGTCCCAAGCGCCTGCAGCGCCTTTCCCATATCAGCATTTCTCCAGCTTCGGAGCATGGCTGCTAATTCCTTTTCCGCTGCAGTAAAATTTGTCCCATTATCACTCCATAATCGTGCACATGGCCCTCGTGTACTGGTGAACCGCATGAATCCTTGGACAAAGTCGTCGGCTGATAATCCATCAACCAATTCCAAGTGGACTGCCTTTGTTGCCATGCAGATAAATACCGCCACGTACTTCTTTTCCATGACTTTGTATCGACCTCTGCGCATTTTTAATAAAAATGGTCCTGCATAATCCACCCCAGAATGCTCAAATGGACGGCATGGTCTGACTCGGTCGGATGGAAGTTCACCCATCAATTGTTGAGCGTTGGATCGACGCTGGCGTGTGCACTCGATGCAGTTTGAAGCATTTGCTTTAATTGCTCGTGCTAGCTTCGTATTCCAAAACTTTTGCCGCAGATAGGACATCATTTGGCGTGCTCCTCCATGCAATGTGCGTTCATGTGCTTGTTGAATTAAAAGTTTCGCGAGTTGACTCACATCCGGAAGCAGCACCGGATGATGTTGCTCATACGGCAGCAAGGCCCTGTCCAATCGCCCACCCAATCGCATGATGCCAGTTTTATCAATGTATGGATTGAAACCGGATATTGCGCTTGTTCTATCGATGCCACTACCGCCATCATTTCTCAATGCCTTGAACTCCTTTGCGTAGTAGATCTCTTGCTCATGCCGTATCCAGTATTCCTGCGCCAGGTTGATTTCTTCATTGCTGAGCCCACCATGTCGGCGCTCATGTGGTGGCATATTAGGGCCATTCTTAAAGCGCGAATAAGTGTTGAATTTGAACCGGAAAATCCATGCTGTGATGGTCATCAATCGGTTTGCGTTAGATGCACGCATTAGTAGATTTGTTCCATCCATCGTAATACTCATTGCAAATAGTTCCTTTAGTTTTGACCGTTGCTTGACCTCTTCGCTATCGGTGCTATCCTTTGATTCGTGTCGAATTATACGTACAGTGTCATCTGATAATTGTGCTTGGTTTTGTGGCCAGTGTTCCGGGAATTTACTTAACCATGTTGGGCCATGCCACCATAAATTTGATTCGCGCAGTTCTGTGGCTGTTGTACCTCGGCTCAACATGTCTGCTGGATTATCTTCTGACGGCACATACCGCCAATCGGCATCGTGCGTCAAACGGTTGATTTGCTGCACTCGATTATTGACGAATACCTTCAGTGTTGCAGCATCCTTTACCAGCCAAGCCAGTGTAATTTGAGAATCTGTCCACAGCGTTGTTTTGAAACAAGTCACCCCAGCTCGTTTGAATGTGGAAACCAATTCGCTCAGTAGTTGCGCTGCGCATAGTTCCAACCGTGGTATTGTTATGGTCTTTATCGGAGCCACTCGGGATTTGGCTGCCACCAATGTGCATTCGATGCTGCTTGCTGTTTCTACTCGCACATATAATACAGCGCCATAAGCCAGCATTGACGCATCAGCAAATACATGCAATGAAACGTTCCGCTGTTCGCTTAGTCCCAGCCAACGTGGTAGTTTGATGTCCATCACTTGCGGTAGCTGCTGTTGAATTTTCTGCCATTCGTCGTATATCTCTGACGGCACTGGTGCATCCCACTTAATTTTTGCCGTCCATAATTTCTGCATTAACATCTTAGCTACAATTATGACTGGGCCAATGTAACCATTTGGATCAAATAGCTGCGCTATTTGGCTCAGTAATTTGCGTTTAGACATTGCCTGTCTATCGAGCTGTGGTGGTGGCTTGAATTTAAACATCAGCTCGTCAGTTTCGGGCATCCAACGCAAGCCTAATACGGTTGTGTCACCGAATTCACTTAATTCCAGCTCATCCTTTATTCGGCCTCCAGCCTGTTCTGGAACGACATTTTGCTTATTCGATCGCCATTTGTCGAGCTCAAAGCCGCAGGCTCTCAATAGTTCATCCATTTCCTGACACAACTGCTGCGCCCTTGCCGTATCTTGAGCCCCTGTCAAGCAGTCATCCATGTAGAAATCCTTTATAACTGCTGCTGCGCCATAAGGATATTATTCTTGCTGATCCTTTGCTGCCTGTATCATGGCTCGAACAGCGCAATGGGGTGCCGATGCCATTCCAAAGGTGACTCCTGTCAGCCAATATTCCTTGACCTCACTGGACTCTGTTGGCCTCCAGAAGATGCGCTGCAAATCCCATTGACTTGGATGAATTTTTACTTGCAGATACATCTTCCTTATGTCCGCTGTAATTGCGACTGGATTGCATCGAAAACGCATAATAAGCGGTGCAAGATCTTCTTGTAGCTTTTCGCCGACCAATTGTGCCTCATTCAATGAAATCCCGCGATCGGTCCGACATGATGCGTCAAACACAATGCGAAATTTTTTCAATACTGCATGATGTGGGATTTGGTAACACCAGCCTTGTGATGGCCGATCTGCCAAACGCATTTGGTCGCTCTGCAGCAATTCTTCGATGGCACCAAAATATTTACTTCGCAATTCTGGATCCCGGGCGAATCGCTTCTCCAACTGGTGAAATCTATGCCACGCTTCAGCTCGGGATGATCCTATTTCTTCAGTGTCTTCGCGCAATGGAATTGTCACTTGATATCGACCGTCTGCCATTCGATGGTGTGTGCTCATAAATATTTCCTCACATCTCTCCTGCTCCATTGTGCGCATCCGTTCTGATGACATTTCTTGCAATTCCCAAAATGCCCGCAATTGATCGTCCAGTAGTCGTTCCTCTCGTGTATTGCTGACGAAACCGCAGACCGGTTCCCGACATATTTGCACACCACCGCCAAACATCAGCCATCCAATTCGAGACGGTTGCAGTGATATCCCCAATTGATCCGTGCGAATTCCATCTAAAATGATAACGGCCCATACGCCAGCGCCCAATAATAAATTACATGGAGCTGGTGTGCACGAATTTGGATCAGCAAGCTCATCCCTTATGTCGTCCGGAATGAAGTGCGGCGGCACTGTTGATCCAGGTAACCACTTTTCCTCAAGGCCAGGCACGACCACCAAGTCAATGGTAGCCAATGAGTGCTTGTCAGAACGGGAGAGCAATTCGCAGCATACCTTTCGTGTGTGTGACCGTCCATTGACACCGTTAATCCCATTGAATCGTATACAACATTGTTGAGTTGGCCATTTGAGGATCCTTAGTGCCTCGGGGGAAATCATGTTTGCCTGTGAGCCACTATCGCATAATACACGCAATGGTTGTGATATCCTTCCATGTGCTCGCAATCGCACTTTTGCCGTGGCCAGTAATGCTGCACAAAAATTCTCTGACTCGTTCATTCTTCTTCTTCCTTCCACTGACATTTCTACCAAGTCATCTGTGGTGAGCGCCCCGAGGCCATTGCGCTCAGCAATTATGGCTGATTGCCATTGCGTGGTAGCCTGAGCGCTAACTGCCTTGCTAGTGCTCGGCATGTCGATCGCACGGCGTGTCGTGATAGACTGGCTCCTGATCTGATCGTTATTTGGGCACAAGCAGCTGTTATGAGGCAATCGGCATCGGGGACATTTTCTATCCTTGCATTCGGTTGCCTTGTGCCGGAGTGAAAAACAATTTCCACACATCTTCTGCTTGTTAACATATGCCCATCGCTCTGACAGAGTTAATGCTCTAAATTTTGAGCATCTGAATGGCCAATGCTGTTCACCACTGCATAGACTGCATCTCGGTTTTTGTTCATCGCCTCTACCTAAACCGATGGCGGGAACCGCTGGAGTTGCTGAATTTCGTTGACCTTGATCTGTTGGACGACCAATTTCTCCCAGCGGCCCCATTAATGCGCTGGAACGTAACTCCAAGAATTCGTACATTTGATTTAATGTAGGTAATGCAGCTGGAAGCCGACGCAATGACCACTGTGACAAACTCTCGGTGTCCAGCAATGCTTCAATGCGATGCATTAGCATATGTTCGGCGACTCGATCTGGCGTTAGCAACAATTGAAGCTGGCGTTGAGCACTTCGGAAAGTATCTAATACCTCCCGTACTGCTGCGCACGTTGGTCGCTGTATCTGGCGCAAAGAGTCCATTTTTCGTAAATGCGCCTGTATGGTATTGTATTCATTGTCATACGAATGACACAATCCTTTCCATGCCTGTGGATAGCTTTCACCGCAATCCAGCGTCCAATTGCCCAAAATGTCGCGAGCACGCCCTTCGACTGCGCCCAACAGGTATCTTAGTTTTTGCGAATTGTTGAAACGTGCATTATTGTGCACTTCTGCGATGAATGTGCTTCGAAAATATGCCCAGTCTTCATCTCGCCCCGAGAAACGGGGAACATTGGCTGGCTCGGCTAACTGAATTTGAATTGTCTGACCGGATGTACCAACCGAAAGTGTCGTTGAACCGGTTGCGTGAGCTTGATCTGGCCAACCCATCGCTTGCGCAGCAATCAGGCGTGCTCGCAGAGTTGTCTTGAACATCATATACATATTCGAATGGCATGTATATTCCTTCCCAATGCGTTCCAATGCGTTTTCCGAATGTACCATCGTACGTAACGAACGCCATTCCTGCTCAATCTCGGACCATAACATTTCTAGTCGCTCAAGCTGCACTCCTACCTCGGGAATGGACATAGCCCTCACCTCGTCGTCCGTCCGGTCTCGTGCATGTATTGCCAGCGCGAAAAAAGCTTGCTGCATGGTCGGTGGCACGACGATTCGATTATCCGAATGTTGCCGGATACTGCGGTGTGTTCGACGACTGCGCCGTAAAGTCACATCTACCATTTCGGCATCCATTTCACGTTGATGCTCTTGAGTTATGCGCACGAATTTGCCTGGCTCGTCGTACGCTGCAAACAGAAAATAAAAGAATATGTTCCGTTAGCTATAATGCGCTTAGCTATAGTGCTCTTACGACTGCCCTCATAGGAGCAATATCTTCGATTCCGTTTACTTGCGTGCCATTCCATGACCATCAGACCGTAGTTACGTCGCATATGACTTACAAAGGGATCGCTAAGGAATTCCCCAGACTGAAGTCACCCATGTACACCCTAATAAAAGGTTTTATACCATGCCAGTGTCTTCTTGGTAAAATTCCACGAAATGCGTCGACCGTATGAAAAACCCTAATAAAAGGACAGAACTCAATGCTTGGGTTTTTCTGCGGAATTACCGAAATCTCCCGAATGTGAAAGTAGATATTAAGAGAGGTAGATTTAAGAAAAAGATATAAATACGAATATTGTTTATCACTTAAGCAGTTGATTGTAAACCGGAGAAGACGGAGGATAATTTCAAAATACATATTCGCCGAAAGTAGAGTCTATTTATTTTTCTTTTCAACGTTCACCAAGTCTCGAGTGACGACTACACATCAACCTATAACTGGCGCAGTCGGAAGTTCAATTACCAAGGATTCCTTTTCAATTTAAGCAACACAGTGGCGTGGGCACGGGATTTATTAGAAGCCCTACCGAATCTGCAACTAAAAGAAAAATCCGCAAGTGAACAAATACCGGACGAAGAAAACGAGAAAATGGATTTCAAAACAATATGTGCGTATATCAACTCCCTTCCGAATTTCTCAGGCGACCAACAAGATCTCTATCCATTCATCAACTCAATCGACGCGATTCAGGAAATCATCCAGAAGTTACCATCAGCTCATGCAACACTAATCGGTCACCAAGTTCTTGGAAAATTAACCGGGAGACCAAAAGAGGTAATAAATGCCTTACCATCAGCAACGCAGTGGTCAACAGTGAAGAAAACACTCTTGTTACATTTCGACGAGCCAGAAACCGAAATCAGGCTCATGGAAAAAATACTTGGCGCTCGCTTTACAACTCCAGCGCAGCTCTATTCATATCTGAGTAAGTACTTGAATCTTGTCTGTAACAAAATCAAAACAAATAGTGCGTATTCAGTGGAACAAGCAGAAAGTGAAATTAAATTAAGACAGGAAATTGTGAAAAATTGTTATATCGATAAATGTCCAGAACCCATTAGGGGCGTTCTCTGTGCTCATTAACCCAATAGTTTAGAAGATGCATATGCAGTGTTAGTAAACGCAGGATATTTACACTTCGGTTCGGAAGGTAGAAAATCTAATCAATCTGGTACGGTCAATAACCCTTTTCAAAATCGGTACAGTAATCAGATTCATCTCAATCATCCACAGAACTCAGGAAACCACAGTCAGAGACCACAAAGCCAAAATCATAGGCAGAACGATCTTTCATTGCCTACCGACATTTCAATGAATACAGTTGTTTCTTCAGGATCTTCTTTGCATGTCGGCAATGAAAATTTTCGGTTAAAAGCCTCTGAGAACTCCCAATTCTCCGATTAACTATCGAGGGAAAACCCTTCAGGTGCTTAATAGATACTGGCAGTACCCATTGCATTATGAATTCTAAATTCGTAGGCCCTCGTCGTCGCTATCTGTTAAACAATCCGTTATTAATTAATTCCATAAACAAAATCGAAGAAGTGAAATATGGTTTAAAAACTGAGTTTCCATCCGAATTTTGTACCAATCATTTTATTTGATGGAAGCTACTGGATTTCGTATCCAACTCATTCGATTGCATTATTGGTCAAAATGTTCTCGCTGGCACAGGAGCAAAGCTTGACTTTGCACAAAATACTATTACTATCAATAACATCACACTTAGCTTTGCCCGAGCAAGCGAAAACTATTCAATTATAGCAAAAGAAGTCGGTGAACTTTTGAACACGGAAAGCACTGAAATTCCTGAAATAACTATAAATAAAAATGAAGAAACTGTCCACACTGCAGAAGAGAAATTGATGATAGAGAGGATCAAGGAGGAATTTTCCGACATTCAATATGATAAGGACCAAAAACTAACATTTACTCACGATATAAAGCACGAGTTAAAACTCACGACCTGTGAACCCATATATCAACAAAATTATAGATACCCATACTCCCTTAGAGATTTTGTCAAGTAACAAATTAAGGAAGATTTAGAACAAGGCATTATAGTACCATCTAAGTCACCATACAACTCTCCTGTATGGGTCGTGCCGAAAAAGGGCGGTAAACATAGATTGGTTATTGATTTCAGAAAAGTCAATAACGTTACGATAGCGGACAAATATCCAATCCCACAGATTGACGACATACTTGGACAGCTAGGTAATGCTAATTATTTTACGAGCATAGACTTGGCCAAAGGGTTTCATCAAATTGAGATAAAACCCGAGGATAGGCATAAAACCGCATTTTCGACAGAAGAAGGGCACTTCGAATTTACACGTATGCCTTTCGGTCTGAAAAATGCACCATCAACCTTCCAGAGATTGATGAATTCAATATTACACAAGTATATCAATAAAATATGCATCGTATATATGGACGATATACTCGTCTACAGTACCACCCTACAAGAGCATGAGATTGCCCTAAGAAAGGTATTCCAAGCATTACGAAACGCAAATTTGAAAATTGAAATGTCAAAAACTTCATTTTTAAACAAATCTACAGAATTTCTAGGTCATGTCGTAACAAAAGAGGGCATCAAACCCAACCCTAAGAAACTCGAGGCTATAGAAAAATTTCCATTGCCAACAACCCAAAAACAAATTAAGTCATTCTTGGGATTAGCAGGTTTTTACCGCAAATTTATTAGGGACTTTGCAAAAATTGCGCGACCAATGACCAGATCTTTGCAAAAAGACGCCAAGGTAGACGTAAATAATCCAGAATACGCTGAAGCATTCAAAAAATTAAAAACTTTACATCTCCAATCATCCAATCCTACAATTTCCAAATTTCAATAAAACCTTTGCAGTCACAACTGATGCTTCAAATTTTGCAATAGGAGCAGTGTTGTCACAAGACAATAAGCCCATATGTTTCGCCTCTAGAACCCTGAATTCATCAGAAACAAAATTAGCAACAATAGAGAAAGAATTACTAGCGATAATATTCGCTTTAAGCTATTTTAGACCTTATATTTATGGACGAACATTCGAATTGCACACCGACCATAAACCTCTTACATATTTGGAAAATCTTAAAACAGACAATCCGAAACTTCAGAGATGGAAATTAAAATTGATGGAATATGATTTTCATATTAAATATATAAAAGGGAAAGACAACGTAATAGCAGACGCATTGTCTCGGGTGGAAATACACGCCCTGGATGCTGAAAGTGATCTTGCAACACAGCACACCTCTTTCGAAGATAACTCGCACTATATTCCTATATCGGAAAAACCGTTGAATTGTTTCACCTCTCAAATCGTCCTAAAAATAGGTGCTACAAAGGAAGCAAAGAAAGAAATTATTAATCGAAAAAAAAGGATTACGTTTTTTTTTAAGGAGTTTACCGAAACTCAAGCAAAATATTTACTAAACAACCATATACCTTTAATAGGAACTACAGGAATCAAAATCCCCGAAAAAAAACATTTACTTGTACTCCAGAAAGAGTATAATATTTGGAAACAAACAAATGTTAAAGCATCTCTAGTAAATGCTAACTCTTTACTGCATGATAGCTCGCTCAGTGAGATCATGGAGGTAATTGCAAAAATGCACAAGCAAACAAACCACATTGGAATAAACAAATTATATTCCGAAATACGTACCAAATACTACTACCCCAGACTAAAAGATTTTATTCAAAACTATATTAATAATTGTGAGATTTGTCAGCAAAGTAAATATGACAGACATCCACCAAAAGAACCATTTCAAGAAACTTCAACTCCTACTAAAATTAGAGAAATATATCACATAGACATTTGGTATAAAGACAAGAATCGCACGTATATCACATGTGTCGACAAATTCTCCAAATTTCTTTCAGTTATACAAATAAAAGACCGACAGTGGGATACTGTCATAAACGCTTTAACGACACTTTTCAACCAGGTAGGCACACCTACAAAAGTTGTAACGGATAACGAATCTGCTATTACTTCGCAGAAAACTCTTGATTGGTTTGAAAAGGAAAAAATTAAAACGCATTTTACAAGTCCTAACCACAAGACAGGTAACTCTGATGTAGAGGTCGCCCACAGAACTCTTAATGAGCATTTACGAACATTTTTGCTAAGACAAAAATTAGAAACCAGAGGGTTATCTCTTTTAAATCCAGTGCAAGAATGCGTAAAGTATTACAATACAACGACACATTCCGCACATAATTCAAAACCATCAGACGTGTACTTTGGCGAGGTAAATCCCAAAACTGTCTATGAGAACTTGAAAGAAACCAAGAGGAAAAGTCTAGAATATCACAACAAGAATAGACACTCAGCACAATTAGACGTGAAATGGGCTAAAAATCCAAAACCTCTAAAACTAGACCCCAGATTCAAAAAGGCTAACAACAATCAAAAGATTCATCCGCAGAATAGGAAGAGACTTAAGCATACCTTTCCAGAAACAAACAGTATTATTGATCAGGATCAACCTAACCTCAGCTCGAAATACCAGTAGTACAGCGACTCAAATTATGTCAAATGTTTGATTTGAACTAACGATTAATTAAATTAGATTGATTGATTTTCATCCTTTCGATACAACAAGCAAGATTAAATCTTACATTTCTATTCAAAAATTTGATACTATGGTGAACTTCACAATGGAATCAAATACAATATTTAGTGAAAATAGGGAAAAATATATACACACTCGATAACACATTGTAACGTAATATGTTTAAACAACACTCATACTAATATATTTAAGAATAAATTGTAAAATTTAAAGAATCACTTATAATTAAGAATGATTTGTCAAATACTATGTACATTATGGGTATTCCATATTAGTTAAGGAAGTTAAACGATATGATTTCAAAATACGCACTGATTAGGATAAAAGATTCAAGTACGCCATTCATAATTGTAATCTAATATATTTTTACCATAACAAACCGAGGACAGTTTGAACTTAAAGAGGGGAGGAGTTACGTCGCATATGACTTACAAAGGGATCGCTAAGGAATTCCCCAGACTGAAGTCACCCATGTACACCCTAATAAAAGGTTTTATACCATGCCAGTGTCTTCTTGGTAAAATTCCACGAAATGCGTCGACCGTATGAAAAACCCTAATAAAAGGACAGAACTCAATGCTTGGGTTTTTCTGCGGAATTACCGAAATCTCCCGAATGTGAAAGTAGATATTAAGAGAGGTAGATTTAAGAAAAAGATATAAATACGAATATTGTTTATCACTTAAGCAGTTGATTGTAAACCGGAGAAGACGGAGGATAATTTCAAAATACATATTCGCCGAAAGTAGAGTCTATTTATTTTTCTTTTCAACGTTCACCAAGTCTCGAGTGACGACTACACATCAACCTATAACTCCGTCCACAATCAGCGCGATTGCTTACAATTTTATGCCGTTGGTATGCAGAGCGCCTTTCTGTATTACCATTGCGCGAGATCATATCCGAATAAGCATTGGCAGCGCACCAATACCACAGAATCGCGCGATGGCCTACAATATTATGCCGTTGGTATACAGAGCGCCTTTCTGTATTACCATTGCGCGAGATCATATCCAAACAAGCATTGGCAGCGCACCAATACCACAGAATCGCGCGATGGCCTACAATATTATGCCGTTGGTATGCAGAGCGCCTTTCTGTATTACCATTGCGCGAGATCATATCCAAACAAGCATTGGCAGCGCACCAATACCACAGAATCGGAGATGTGCCACCTTTCAAGCAAATATCTACCTACCACTAGCGGACATGCGCTCGTCTTCCGAACTGCGCTCGCACTCTTGGTCGCTCATGACTACCGATTGCGTATCCTACTAGATGAGAAGTAAACAGGATTAAATTGCGCACTGTAACTTCTATCAGATCAAAACAAATCCACTGACAAACATCATCAATGCGTTGCCCGTACTTTCTCGAAAATCACACTAACACAAAAGCAATCCGATCCTAACAATTGAATGCGCCCCTGACTCAACACTTGTTCCCTGTGCGCGAAACGAACACACAAAAAAGAAACTCGCCCGTTCACCAAACTCACTGATTCATATTTGAAATTCTATCCGGCTGGACGGACCATGTTCAATAGGCCAGCTGGTTCGCAGAATGGACTGTATCTTACCTACCTTACGCCACAGGTTCTTATGCCACAGGTTCTGATAGCCGGGAGAAAATAAACAACTTTCGATTTTAGGTTTGTGTTTTATTTCTAACAATACTTTTTAACAGAGATCCGTCTTGCTTGACTGCCAGAGCAGAAGTGAGGTGCAGCATATCGCTCATCATCCGCTGCACCGGTCCGCGCCTGCGCGCCGCAGCCACAGACCACTTTCTCTTCTTCCACAGCGCTCTCACTCGTCAGCTGCAGCGCCGGCCCGCGCCTGCGCACCGCAGCGAGCAATTACTGTACCTTCTTCAACAGCTATTATACTTGTCAAATTACCCATTTAACCAGAAATCAGTCTCAACACTAAACACAATTTTACTACGGCTTTTTTAATGTATTAAAATAAGGGCCGGCTTCAAGCTAAGTCGGATAAGTTTGAGTAATACGGGAACGTTCTTCTGGTATAGAGCTATCGATGATGAAATTGTTAAACTCACTTGTTATTAATATTAAAAAACTGTCAAAACTATTGTAATAGCTCAGTTTGACAGCTATCTATCGCTGTTAAAGGCACTCCTTGTAAGATATGATTTTTAACCTTATAATACTCGCACTGATTATTCTTTCACTTTCATCCATTTCTGACAGTTTTATATTTTTTTTTTTAATTTTTTAGGTCCTTTTGTGATATCAGAAGCTGTTCAAGGAACTCTCGGAAAATTGCTGTGTAACGTTACGCCACCTGTTGCAGATGATAGTGTAGCATTGGTAATTTGGTATAAAGAAGGACACTCGAAACCCATTTACAGGTAAATATTTTTGATAAAAGTTGCAGAATAATTATCAGCTTTGAGAAATATTGATTTAATTCACAAAACGCAAAAGGAAACCTGTTTTGTTCAGCCGCATGAACGATTAAATACAACAATGAAAGGCTCGCACAAAGAAGGAATTACAATTGCGCGATTTTCAAAATTTAAAATGTGTTACGAGGGTTGTCTTCCAAGTTTTGCGTATAGGGCTGAATTAAAACATGACCATCTTTTTGGAGACACTTCGAGAACAGATGACTTTTGTCGGCTTTTCTTCATTTTGGAACACCCAAACCGACGACTGGCGTTTATTTTCGGATTCATAAGAGTAAATCAACGATTCATCACCACTGACAATGCTGTACACGTTGTTAGAGTTTCCTGTGTTGAAGCGGTCTAGAGTTTTCAGACACCAATTGACTCGAGCTGCTTTCTGTTCTTCGGTGGATAGATGCGGTATCCAACGGGAAACAATTTTTTTTTGCACACAATTCTTCATACAAAATTTGTTGAATTGGGGTCTTTGAAATCCCCAATGATGCCTTAATCTCGCGATATGTCACATGTTGATCTTCCGTGATGAGCTTGCGCACAGCATCGACGTTTTCTTGGGTGACTGCGGTTTTTGATGCACCTGCCCTTGGATCGTCGCTGAGACTCACCCGACCATGTTTCAATTCTGCATACCAACGAGAAATAGTCGATTGATGTGGTGCCTTATTGCCGAAAACAGAAACCAACTTGGCGAGGCATTTTTTTGAGATAATTGTCTTGGAAAGTTGTAAAAAATTGTTGCGCGAAAATGTTCTCGGTTCAATTCCATTATTCGGATAACTCGACGACTTTGACAATTCGTTGTAGCTGTAACACTATAAGTATCGCACTAACACTCTGGACTAAGGTTAACAAAGGATGCAGGTTCACATTTAGTAGTGACATTTGATTCGTGGTGGCCTCGATGTTCCTATATGCAAAACTTAAGAGACAGCTCTCGTACATGCGTGCATGGTGGGAACAATTTTAAAACAAAGAAACAGATAAGAAACTCCCAAAACCATAACAAAGTCCCGTGAAGGGATCGGACTGCATCAGTCAGACCCAAAAAATATTGGCGCTAAGGCCGAAAGATATATCAAAGGGAGATATCGTCCAATCAGGACAGAACCTCTCCCCTCTAGTTCACATAGACACGGTTTCGTTTTGTTCCACATTATGGGTCCCTGACGTTATCAGCCCGCTCCTCTTTACCCCTTGCTTAACTATTTTCACGACTAAGGTGATTAAGCGTATACAACGTTCTTTACGTCATCGAGGTGGACGGACGGGTGATAAAACGTTAGATACTCGTATTAATCAATAGAAATACGAGTATATTACCTCAATACAGCAGTTTAATTTGAGGTCCCATTCGCATTGTCTTTTCGTTTTTCTTACCATGGTATTCCGGATACTAATGTTTGAAATCCTCCCAAATAAATACCTATTAAAATAAACTACTTGTTCCATTTCTCATAGACATGAGAAGAGCAGAGGGATGAACAAAGAAAATTTTTTTTTATAGTGTTTATTCTATAGCATTCGTAAAAAAAAATACCGTATTTATTTTGATTTTCATATAGTGAACCATACTAATTCATTGTTTTAATAATCAGCATCATCATCGTGGCGCGACAGCCCGACGTCGGGCCTTGGCCGCCTGGATCATTGTCCTCCAATTATCTCGGTCACGTGACCGCGTCCTCCAATTTTGGGAGCCCAGCAGCTGCGCGGCGTCCACACCTACTGAGCTCTCCCAACGAGATCTCGGTCGTCCTCGCAGTCTCGCTCCGTCGACTCGTTCTGCATTCATTACTCTCTTAGGCATGCGATCATCGTCCATTCTTTGTACATGCCCTGCCCATTGAAGTCGTTGTAGTTTGACGATTTTCGAGACTTGCAGCTCATCGTACATTTCATACAACTCATGGTTGTACCGGATGCGCCATCCATCTCGATCGCAAACAGCCCCGAAAATTCGACGTAGAACCTTACGTTCAAAAGTGTCTAGCATGTTTTCGGAAGCTTGAGTTAGGGTCCATGCTTCGCAGCCATAGCATAGCACTGGTCGTATAATGGTTTTGTACACGCGGAGCTTCGTGTTTCTGTGCACATGCTTCGATTTCATTATGGGGAGAACCGAGAAAAAAGTCTTATTAGCTAACTGTATCCGTCGCTTGATTTCGTCGGTTTCGTTGGCGTCCCTTGACAAGTTGCAACCCAGGTAAATGAAGTTGTTCACGAACTCGATGTTGAGGTCCCCCACATTGATGCTTGGTTGTGCAGGTGTCCTTGTCACCAATTGCATCATTATTTTAGTTTTACCCTCGTTAATACGTAATCCAACTTCCTTTGCAGCGGTATCGAGTGTATGCAGAAGTTCTTCTGCGTCAGCCAATCTTCGGGACATGATGTTGATGTCGTCGGCGTACGCTGCTAATTGTGTCGACTTGATGAGTAGCGTCTTGCTGTTGTCCATATTCATAGCCCGAATAACGTATTCCAGTGCTAGGTTGAAGAGCGTCGGTGCCAGTCCATGGCCCTGTTTCAAACCAGTGCGTGTTTCAAATAGATCATTAAGTCTATTCTAGATCCTGACTTGTGAGACGGAGTTGGTCATCGTCATCTTTGTCAGTCGCACTAATTTTGCTGGTACCAAATTGCAGCATGATGTTGTACAGTACTCCACGATCGATACTGTCGTATGCCTGCTTGAAGTCGACAAAGATTTGGTATACGTTTACGTTGTATTTCCAGCACCTCTGGAGTATCAGTTTGACTGAGAAGAGCTGATCGGTTGTGGAGCGCCCAGGTCTGAAACCGCTTTGATATTCGCCAATGACTCGTTCTGCGTACGGTTTTATTCTATTTTCCAGAATTTTCGTCAAAATTTTATAGGACGTGCAAACTAGTGAGATGCCCCTGTAGTTCTCACACCGCAGTTTATCTCCCTTTTTAGGGTTTTCTAGTAAAACAAAACCCTTATGAAATCGGTCATGCGTCCGTCTGTCTGTCTGTCTGTCTTTCCATGAAATATCTCACGAACCGCAGAAGCTACATGCATGAAATTTGGTGAAAATATGTGGAAGTACTATAATTCTCTGGAAAAAGTTACGTCGTAATAGGTCAACTTTAAGGGGGGGTCCCCATAGAGGGGAAATGAAGGTCGAAATTTTTTTTTCGTCTGGTGTAGGCAAATGGGGTATCATAAGAAAGGTACAGTCGAGTACATTCCATTTCTGGAATTTTTTTCAAATTTGAAGGAACGGGAAAAGAGGGAGAGGGGAAAATATGTGGTCCGAGTTTGTCCCCCCCCTTGCATTTCGAGACCGTTATATTTAGAAATATGAAAATTTACAGAAAAGCGGCATTTCACTAACATAGAAAACTAAAAATAATAGAATTTAAAAATCTCATCAAAAAGGTTAATAATAGTACATTTCTATTGTTGCAGTTAGCACACCCCTGCACCCTTTAGGCATACCCGAGACCAAAAATATTGATGGCCAATGATAAATAACACCATAGGCAATAATGTCTCTAAGTTTCATTACAATCGTGTAATATTTAATAATAGTAAAATACATTCACTTAAAGTTAGGCATTTTTACACTATTGATACAAAAAATACACCTACCGGCTTCGAAGGTGCAAGTACTACTTGCATGTTGTTTTTCGTAGTGCGAATTGCAGTTATTGTTACATATTAAGGTTAATTACATTTATGAAAGGGTAAAGATTGGTAGGGGGCGATGTGTTGTAATTGGCCAACTATAACGAGCGGGGGAGGGGGTGGGGCGAAATTAAGGTCAAATTTTGTTTATCGACTGGTATAGGCAAGTCGGGTGTTGTGAGAAAGGTAATGTTGAGTACATTTTATTTTTGGCATTTACTTTAAATTTGAAGAAAGGGGAACAGTGAGGGAGGAGAAAATATTAGATCGTAATTTGTCCCCTCTTGCATTTCGAGACCGTTACACTTAGAAAAATGAAAACTTTCAGGAAGGTGGGTTCCGAATAGCATATAAAACGGGAAATAATGGAATTTGTATATCTCCTCAAAATAGGTTAATAATAGTTTATTTCCATAGTTACTGTTAGCGCACCATTGCATCCCTTAAACACGTCCGAGATAAAAAGTACAGATGGCCAAGGATAACCAACATCAATATGTTCTAAGTTTCATTACAATCGCCTAATATGAATGGGCATGTAAGATACTATATGATGGGTCAGACATTTTTATTATGTTTTTTTTCCATCTAAGTGGTACCAAGAAAAGCAAGGAGCCGATACTTGCGTACAAATATAAGTGCTTGCTACAAAACACTCGGATTGCGGGCGTAGCCCTCTATATTCCGGTTTCATTATGAATTGGACAGATGATGCTTCTGCGCCAATCGTCTGGGATCTCCTGGTTCTCCCATACTCGCAGGAGTAATTGATGTATTGCATCAACTAGACTCGTTCCACCGAATTTTAGCAGTTCAGCTGGAATCTCGTCAGCGCCCGGCGCTTTATTTCGTTTTAGTGACCGCAACGCGAGATCAACTTCCTCTACTGTCGGGGGTTGAATGGGTGGGCCTAGATCAACAAAATCGTCAAGAGCTTCCTGTGTGGGGATGTTAGATGGTCGGTTTAGAAGCTCTTCAAAATAAGAGGCCCATCGTTTGTTAATACTATCGGTGTCGCTGATGATGTTTCCATCCTTGTCCTTACAAAGGCTAGTCCTGGGTTGGTAGCCGTTCTTAATTGTATTTACTAGTTTGTACGCTTGTCTGGTGTTCCTATTAGCTAAGTTTTCGTTTATGTTCAGCAACTGCTCGTCAAAGTATTTACGTTTCTTACGTCTAATTATTCTATTCGATATTCGCCGTAGCTCGTCATATTTTTCTGTTCTACAACATTTCTCATAACTACCCTCTAACCATCTATTGCAAAGGTGTGAAACCATTCGCCCTCTTCTTTTATTATTTCCTCCATTTCGATTATTATCGATAATATATGTCCCTAAGACCCGTTTTCTCAATGTTCGAATAAACTCTTTGGCCTTGTTTATGCCGCGGAACTATCTTCGAGGATTAACTAATTCGAGCTTACTCACGACGACATAAACATGTCGCACTAGCTAGTTTTGGTACCAATTTTAGCTCCACTTGCTATGCAGAACTGGACTGAAAAATTGGGACTAGGTTGTGTTGCTGCCTTCGATAATGGTGTTGTTTTTGAAAATTATATTTTATTTGTTATATAAATACCTCATCCTTTTCTGAAACTCTGCATTCGTTTCATCCTTTGATTGTAGCGGTAGAAACGCGTTTTTATTAGGAGGCTACTGCCCCTTGACATTTTCTTAATCAATGTCACCGCAGTCACAAACCAACAGCTGACATCTTTCATGTTTAGTACTTTTTCGTATGGTCGGTATAAACACACCACGAACAAGTACTAGCACTAAAACGATTTAGTTAAATCGCCTTTTAGTTCCACGGCATAAACGTGGCCTTTGTTAACTAACAGGAGCACGAGTAATTTGAAGCTATAAACAGCTCGATAAGCATTTTCGTTTTCTCATACTTCTCAAGCAAATTACCAAGCCATAAAGTGTGGAACTTATCTCAGACCACCATTATGGCAAAATCAGCTGATTTTCTTGGCGGAATTCAACCATCCACGAATCTATTTTGTATTAGTACGGTCTCTCAGCATATTAATTTGCAGCTGAGTTTATTGCGAATTCTCTTCTATCGAATGAATTTCCAGGAACTCTGTTCTTTATGGCCACTTTCATTGTTTTTCATTTGAATTTGCAAAAGTGAACCGTTCTAGGGAACATAATGGTTTTAGCCTTTTTAGGAGAATTCTCTCTATTAAATTAGGGAGAATTTTTTTAATTCCTTAATTTCCGGCATTTTCGCGTTAGGTAGTCTATTCCCGCTTTAGTTGGTAAGAACCTAGAACCCATTCGGGGGGGATTCGTCGGTTCTAAAGCGGAAATTTCCTGAGTTTTGTGAAAATTCTCCCTAATTTAATAGAGAGAATTCTCCGAAAAAGGCTATAACCATTATGTTCTCGTTCTAGCTGTCAAAATCTCAGCATCCGGTATCAGGTGTTGGGTTTTTGTTTCGGATAAACTTTCAACCGGAAGCCAGTGGTTGGATTTTGTTTTGGATAAGAGATTAATCGAAGGCTAGGGGACGGTTAGCGTTTACCCGTGTGGTACAGCAGTTAGTAAAAGCTATGACCACCAGTCTACCAGCAGCAGCAGAGAGAATTTGTGTACGTCAGAATCGAATTTCACAACGTTTTGTAATTGATTACCATTCGCAATGTGATCGTCATGTAATACACATCGTATTCACTTACTCAATAAAATTAATTGTTACGTTTGTCTAAGCTAAACAGTTATTATTTCTGGCATTGCATTCGTTCTACATATGTAGTGTATATTGTTGTGCATCATCGTTGGATTTACTTGTCATCCTCTACAACTCATATATTACGCTACATAATTGGTAACCCCGCTCACCGCGCCGTTTTCACACATAATGGAAGCGCCAAGTTCTTGCAGTGTCTTGCAGACCACAGGGTGTGCAACAACCATTTTTTTGTCGACGATCATCGGAGTACAAAGCAGACCACAGTTGCAGCAGCAAGCCGCCGGTGCGTAGACAGGAAATTTCGGTGTCCCGGCCAGCAAATCTGTGTGTCATCAGCAAGCGTGCATCGAGCAAACAGGAAAGTTCGTGTCTCAACAGATATTTTCGTGTGTGCGCAGCATTTTTTTCGCACGCAACTTGTAGTGCGCAATACATCGAACAATTGGTGCACCATAAATAGTGTCTGTCCGAGGTCTTTTCTCGAGGTAAAATTTTTAAATATTATTTACTGTGAAAAACAAATATTCACCGCCGCGCGTCAAATCCACAAAATGGCTGAGCCATCGACGTCCAATGCAGCCACCACTCCGCCCTTGATAACAGCCAACCCTACGGTTTCCCACGAAATTTTGCCGCCATCTCCGCAGCTCACTGGCACGCAGCTTAAAATACCTGCCAGTGCTTCGTTATCGCGTGATTTTTTCCCTGCTCCGTCCTACCCAGTACATTTAGACGGAATGTCACACCTAAAATGGCCCCCATTTTGGCAACGTCGCCCCACGCTGTGGTTCGCCCAAGTGGAGGCGCAATTCGCGACCAACCGTATAGTTGCGGATACCAGCAGATTCAACGCCGTCGCCGCGTCCTTGGATTTCACCGTTCTCGACCACGTAGCCGACGTCGTCGAAAGACCTCCGATATCCGATCGCTACGGAGAGCTTAAGAAACAACTTATTGGTCGCTTCGCAGACTCTAATGGGAGCAAGTTGACTAAAGTGTTAACGGAGCTGGAGCTAGGAGATAAAAAACCGTCATTTTTCCTCCGCGAAATGAAATCTCTTGCGGGAGAACAATTATCAAATGACGCAATTAAGTCATTGTGGCTCCACAGACTTCCTGCGCGCGTTCGAACCATACTTACCGTAACTGACCAAGTGGAAACCGGGATTTTAGCCGACATGGCTGACAAAATATTAACCGAATGTAATGCCTGGCCTACAATGGCAACAGTCTCCGCCAAGGACACAAATGCTTTGGACGCCCTTACAGAATGCTTTAATAAGCTAGAGCGTAACTTCCGGGATAAAAACCGCTCAAGATCAAAGTCCAATAGTCGCTATGGGCAACGAAGCAAAGAAGCCCCCCACAAAAACCACTTCTGTTTTTATCATCACCGCTTCGGTGAGAAGGCCCGAAAGTGTCAGCAACCATGCAGTTTCCGCAAAAATTCGGAAAACTAGAATCGTCGTCGTCCAGTTGTGCGATGGGTGACGACGCTCCAGAACCGCACCACCTTGTTATCCGTTGCAAGCATTCAGGCATCAATTTTCTGATCGACACAGGTGCAGGTGTTTCGGTAATTCCGCGCCCACTATCCGGAAAACCGCATAAGCCTACAAATTTTAATCTTTTCGGCGCCAACATTGCAACTATAAATACTTATGGTGAAAAATTACTGGACGTAGATTTTGGCCTACGCAGAAAAATGGCATGGTACTTTCATATAGCCGACGTCTCTCGACCCATTATTGGAGCAGATTTCCTCCGAAAATTTAATTTGTTGGTCGACCTTAAAAACAAGAGAGTAATAGACAGAACTACGAAAATTTTTACCATTGCCAAAGTATCTCAGGAGAGGTATATTAGTATATCGACTTTACAAGAAAGAAAAAAACAGTTTTCCAAATTATTAGCCCAATTCCCGCAATTAACCACTTCGCAAAACTTTTCCGAAGTGCAGCCGCACAAGGTGGTTCACCGAATATTAACAAAGGGAAACCCGATTTCCGAGCGTCCTCGACGACTACCGCCAGATAAATACGCCATCGCAAAGGCAGAATCCGATTATATGGTGGAAAAGGGAATATGTAGACCCTCCGATAGTCCATGGGCCAGTCCACTTCACATGGTCTCAAAAAAAGACGGCGGATGGAGACCATGTGGAGATTATCGTCGTCTTAACGCCGCAACAGTGCCGGATAGCTACCCAATAGCGCACATACAAGACTTCGGTCACGTCTTGTACGGCAAACGGATCTTAAGCAAAATTTATTTGGAACGCGCCTACCATCAGGTGCCCATTCACCCAGAGGACATACCGAAAACGGCCATTTGTACCCCCTTCGGCTCATTCGAGTTCTGTCGAATGACGTTTGGACTTTGCAACGCGGCGCAAACCTTTCAAAGGTTTTTAGACTCTGTACTCAGAGGTTTTTCATCTTGCTACGTTTACTTGGATGATATCCTGGTTGCATCCGCGAATGAAGAGGAGCATCTGGATCATCTCCGGCAAATTTTTGAGCGATTATCCTATTAATCCTATAGGATTAAAATCAACCCTACTAAATGCATTTTGGGCGCAAACCAGGTTCAATATCTTGGCTACCACATCGATGCCAACGGTTCCAGGCCTATTCTTGAGAGGGTGGACGCCATCAAAAATTTTAAACGTCCATCTACGATAGCAGAAATGCGCAGGTACCTGGGAATTATCAATTTCTACCGTCGATTTTTGCCAAACGCAGCAGTTGTTCTAGCAACACTAAACGCTCTCAACAAAGATTGCCGCAAGAGAGACAAACGTTCAATTGACTGGACGCCCGAAGTAATCGAAGCCTTTGAGGCTAGCAAAAATCTCATCGCCAACGCAGCACTGTTAGCCCATCCGAAAGCAGACGCACCTCTAACATTGTAGTCGGACGCCTCAAGCACCGCCATAGGCGCAGTTCTCGAACAATTCCAAGACGGGAATTGGAAACCGCTTGGATTTTTTTCTCAGAAGCTCAGCGCATCACAACAGAAGCATAGCACCTATGATAGGGAGCTTCTAGCAATTTTTGAAGGTGTTAAGCATTTTCGATATATGATCGAAGGCAGACCATTCACTATCCGCACCGACCATAAGCCGATAATTTATGCTCTCATTCAACGTTCCGACAAAGCCCCACCCAGGCAAGCCCGTCAATTGGAGTATATAGCACAATTTTCGACACGCATCATTCACATCGATGGTTCCCGAAGATTGGCTGACGCGGAAGAACTTCTGCATACGCTCGATACCGCTGCAAAGGAAGTTGGATTACGTATTAACGAGGGTAAAACTAAAATAATGATGCAATCGGTGACAAGGACACCTGCACAACCGAGCATCAATGTGGGGGACCTCAACATCGAGTTCGTGAACAACTTCATTTACCTGGGTTGCAACCTGTCAAGGGACGCCAACGAAACTGACGAAATCAAGCGACGGATACAGTTAGCTAATAAGACTTTTTTCTCGGTTCTCCCCATAATGAAATCGAAGCATGTGCACAGAAACACGAAGCTCCGCGTGTACAAAACCATAATACGACCAGTGCTATGCTATGGCTGCGAAGCATGGACCCTAACGCAAGCCTCCGAAAACATGCTAGACACTTTTGAACGTAAGGTTCTACGGCGAATTTTCGGGGCTGTTTGCGATCGAGATGGATGGCGCATCCGGTACAACCATGAGTTGTATGAAATGTACGATGAGCTGCAAGTCTCGAAAATCGTCAAACTACAACGACTTCAATGGGCAGGGCATGTACAAAGAATGGACGATGATCGCATGCTTAAGAGAGTAATGAACGCAGAACGAGTCGACGGAGCGAAACTGCGAGGACGACCGAGATCTCGTTGAGAGAGCTCAGTAGGTGTGGACGCCACGCAGCTGCTGGGCTCCCAAAATTGGAGGACGCGGTCACGTGACCGAGATAATTGGAGGACAATGATCCAGGCGGCCAAGGCCCGACGTCCGGCTGTCGCGCAACGATGATGATGGTAATTTTCTTACAAAGAGCCCCGTAAAAAATACGTAAAATCCGACCAACGAAACCCCTACTTCCCCTCCAAATGAAACTTCAAATAAGCGATAACTTTCGATGGAGTGAAGCTATGTACTTGAAATTTTATTTAAATGTTTGTAGGGTGATCTAATTGGTTGGTGGCAATGATGGGCAAGATCCGACCCAAGGAACTCGTACCTCCTCTATAAGTGAAACTTCAAATAAGCGATAACTTTCGATAAAATGACGCCAGTGACTTAAAATTTTGGCAAACTACTTGTACGGGGATCTAGCTGGATGTTATTAAAAATGCGCAAGATTCGACAAACGAAACCTCTGCCTCCCCTACAATTGAGACTTCAAATAAGCAATAACTTTCGACAGAATGAAGCTAGCGACTTGAGAAATTTGACAAATATTTGTAAAATGGGTTAGTTAATTAATTTTGAGAATGCTCAAGATACTTCTGATATGGTGCCAACCTTCCGTATAAACTGGCCATATATGAAACTCAATTTTAATGCATATGGTCGTTGCCAATTGATACTTTTGGCATCACCACTAGGTCTGCACAAGTTTAGGGTATATACGCTGCGGACTCCGGGCCAAAGCGAAGCTTCGGCCTGGTTTATTTTCTCGAGAAGTCTAGCTGTGTTCTTTTGATGTGCTAGCAGCAATTATCCTCATTTAAGAAAAAACTTGGAACAGCTTCGTTTTGATATCGTTTCTTCCCTAAATATTGGTTTTGGAAATGTTTATTGCAAATGAAAAGTGTTTTCCTATTCTTTATTACTTCTTCTGAACTAAAGCAAGTTTCGACCCAAAGATTCCCGTGATTACCACGGCCATTTAAATTAAGTAATGAAGAAACACTTGTGTGCTTAAAAGTTGTATGACTACAGTTGCAAATTTCGCTTACTGTTGGCTGGATTCCTACAAACAAGGGCCTAATTATGATACAAACCCAGTAAGTGTTAGAGAAGTAAATAATTGTGCGTCCCTGAGTGTGCGAAAAGTCTCAGTTTCCAACTCTGAATGATGTCGGCGTTTAGCGAAATGTTGGTTCGTTTCCCATGTTCCATTTTTACTAGTTCTAGCGTGAAAATCGAACATTGGGAGCATTTCCATTCATGCCATAACCCCTTTCCTTAATAAATACCGTACGTCGAACACACATCTACATTTATATCGAAATCCTGCATCCTATATAAAAAATACCACAAATCACAATTTCTTTGGTAGATCCCAAATATAGTAGATGAGTCCATTCAGATAATTGTTGTTGATTTCTTTTTCATCCGAAGAAACCACCATTTCGGAAATCACCGAAAGGAATTACGTGGGGGTGGTGACTGATATAATAATCATTCGCCACCCCACGTCCTACTATTATCCATTTCAGATACCCTTAAATTCCAAACACAGAATACGCGTTGATTTTCATGAGCGCGTCGCATTTTTTTATTACCTTCGTTTTAATATTCCCAAATATGTTCAAATGTAATTACAAACATTCATGACGCACTTGATAAGAAAAAATCATTTATTCTCAATTTTATAATTCCATCCTATCGAAAATTGTCAATCTCATTCCCATTCTTCAAAAGATATCTTTAGTTAGAATGGATGAACAAATACATAGAAGCGGATTTCATGTGTAGCGATATGGAAAACTTTTCGTTTACGATGATTCACTACTACAAGAAAAGAATTGTCTATTTTGGGATTTGTGTGCAACTTATCACATGAGGTATGGGAAGACATACTGGCAGTGAAAAAAAAACCGGTCTCTGTGGCCTTGTGGTTTTTGTCTTTGATTTACACAAATAATAAATACAATGCATCATTTCATTAGCTAAAATGAATATGATACATATCATATTTTCCGGTAGACCTAACATGTGGAAATTTTCCCGACACGGTCGAAGTTTAAAACATCCAATTTTTACTTTTATAAACACTGATCCGTTCGAATAAATTTGTATTCGAATCAAAATCCCGCCACATGATTGAATAACTTGAACCGATATACCCTGAAGATGGCATACCGAATGATATATGACGAAAGTTTAAATCTTTGCTAAGTTGGCTTTGCTGAAAGAAGGTTTGAATCCAGTTATATTCAATGATAAATATTTCGGGTTACTGTCCAGGAAATAAAATTTGTATGTGACGCTTCATCTGTGTTTATCTGTGCCCTCGTGCTCACATTGGGGTCCAGGCGTAATGGAACCCTCGGCGTCTGGTTTCGTACCACCGACAGATCCTTACTCATCAGGTGCCGCCATAGATCTGCCGATGGAAGCAACACAATCAGACCAGAATATGGTTCATTACAAGTTCTATTAGTACCCACAGGCTGTTTTTGATCACGCCGAGAAGTATCGTAGAGAGGTGACCGAACGACCATGGCGACCGAGCCGCGACACTTAATAAAAAAAAACTTTTAGTTAATACCGAATATTGTTTCTTTAGGTAATAAAATAAATAACTGGCGCAACAGTCCAATTTGGACCACGGCCTCGAGATGAGTTGGCATCATCTTATTTACTAGATCGTGATGGTGTGTTTTGTGTAGAGGTGTGTTTTATCAGCAACACGCTCAACTAAGTTATTTGCCCCAAATGAGTACTCATTTAAAAGCTGAGTGGGCTCATAGTCCGACACGTAAATCCTCTACTAAAAACTACTGCATTGAGTAGGAATCGAACCAGGCCCAATGCATAGAAGGCGAACGTGCTAACCGTTGCGCCATCCGGACTACCTACATTCCTTATGTAACTTGAGCCAATATGCTGATATAATTAATTGATTTGTGCATATTAAATAGAAATTATATTTAAAAAAGCCATGTAAATATTTAAGTCGATATTTCAAGACAGAAAAAATATTATAGACGAAATAAAAGAGGCGACAATAAAATGTTTCCAATAAAAGGCGGAATCAAATGTCAAAGATTCAGGTTCCAATTCTTAAAGGCGGAGTAACCTGCCTCGTACATCGCCGGTTGCAGGCCAGCATACATCTCCCCGTCTTGGCTCTGAACGCGGCCTTTTATAGTCAGAAGGCTAACCCTATTTAAAGCCGGCCATATACGTTTACCTGGTCGCCCTAAAACTCAAGACGGTTGCACTAAATTGCGCATGCTTTCTTGCATATCTGCGAAATTTTAGTACATTGTCGAAGAAAAAAAACAAAATGCAAGAATCCACCTATTATTCACCTCACAAAGGTCTGTGGGTGGGTGTTCTTTAATGGCTTTATTATGTATCTTTGGGTACTGTACTTTTTAAGATTGGTAAGATTTAGCTTAGATGAGTTTGCATGATCCCTCGACAAGGTGTTAAGAGTGCAGATTTTTACACCCTAGACTTATAGTATAGGGTATATTGTTTTTGTCACGAAAGAAATATGTAACACCTTAAAGGAGGCTCCGGAGGTATAGCAATGTATATATATAAATGATCAGGGTCACCTCCTGATTCGATTTAGCCATGTCTGTCTGTCTGTCTGTCTGTCCGTCTGTCTGTCTGTCTGTCTGTCTGTCCGTCTGTCTGTCCGTTCGCACGATAACTTTCGATAAAATGAAGCTAGAGCCTTGAAATTTTGGTCAAATGTTGAAAGTGTGATCTAGTTGGATGGTATTGAAAATGGGCATGATCAGGCCAAGAGAACGCCTACCTCCTTTACATATGTAAAAGACATAAATGTATCTATAACTCCCGATTAAAGAAACATGAAAAGCTCTAGCTCTGGTAGATTACTCATGAGGGTAATCTCATACTCTCCTGGGAAAATAAAACTGATAAGTTGAAAACTGACGGTAATTTTCTTACAAAGAACCCCGTACTACCCTACTTTTCAGGTTTTTTGTCTATAACTCCTGAACCAATTGACGTAGACACCTCATTTTTGGCATGTAACCTTGAAATGAGAAGCTGCTTAAGGTTTTGTAAGTTGGGCATAATCAGATCAAAGGAACGCCTACCTCTCCTACAAATTTCAAAAAATTAAATATTCATTTAATTACGATAACTTTCGAACAAATGATACTAGCAAGTTGAAAATTTGAAAGAATGTTGCTAATAAGACCTACTTTGTTGGTATTGAAAATGGGCAAGATCCGACTCAAGGTACCCCCACCTCCCCTACAAATGAAACTTCAAATAAACGATAACTTTTGAGAGAACGAAGCCAGCAAGTTGAAATTTTGGTGTTTTGAGTGAAATTCGGTTGGTTCGTATTAAAGATGGGCCAGATCCGATTCAAGAAACCCCTACCTCCCCTGCAAATGAACCTTAAAAAAAGCGATAGCTTACAACAAAATAAAGATAGTGACTTGAAATTTTGGTCAAATGTTTGTAGTATGATCCAGTCGGCTAATGTTGAAAATACGTAAAATCCGACCAACGAAACCCCTACTTCCCCTACGAAAGAAAATTCTAATAAACGATAACTTTCGATGGAGTGAAGCTAGAGACTTGAAATTTTGGTCAAATGTTTGTGGCAATGATGAGCAAGATCCGAAGTGAAACTTTAAATAAGCGAAAACTTTCGATAAAATTAAGCTAGTGACTTGACATTTTGGTAAAATATTTGTATTGGGATCTAGTTGGTTATTATTAAAAATGCGCAATGCACGAAACCTCTACATCCCCTACAAGTGAGCAATAAGCAATAACTTTCGATAGAATGATGCTAGCGACTTGAGAAATTCGACAAATATTTGTAGAATGGGTTAGTTAATTAATTTTGAGAATGCTCAAAATCCTCCTGATAGGGTGCCAACTTCGCCTATAAACTGGTCATATAGGAAATTCACTTTTAATGCATATGGTCGTTGCCAATTGGGACTTTTGGTATCACCACTAGGTCTGTACAAGTCTAGGGTATATACGCTTCGGACTCCGGGCCGAAGCCAAGCTTCGGCCTGGTTTTTATTGTTGATGCCAATGTATTTCCCATTCATGACCTCCAACTTGTAGCAGAATTACCTTTCAAAGATTGAAATGCACGTTCCCTGAACAAACCTGGGGCCGAGAAAGCCCTCCTTCAACAGGTCGAAAAGTACAAACTGAGCATTACTGCAGTCCAGGAAACAAATTGGCTTGGCAGCGAGATCAATAACAAGAAATCGTACACAATTTTTACAAGTGGCAAACCATTGGGCCGCAAGGAGTGTGGAGTAGCATTTATAGTGAAGAACCACCTCAAACCGCATATTACTGACTTCAAACCCATAAATGAACGGCTGTGTGCGATTCGCATTAAGACTTGATTCTTCAATCTCTGGCTCATCAATGTGCACGCCCCCACTGAAGTTAAAGAAGACGCAGTAAAAGACGAATTCTACGCCCGCCTTGAAACTCTCTTCGACTCGCTTCCAACAAACGACGTCAAATTGCTGCTGGGAGACTTTAACGCGAAAGTCGGAAATGAAAGTTGGCACCGGGGGACCACAGGCTCCACGAAGAATGTAACGACTGTACCGTCTGCCTTATTCATGTAGTCGGTTGCGTCGGAGGTTGCATTCAGTTGCAGAGTGCATCGGGCGAAGATTTTCGCCCGGTACGCTTTGCAACTTTATGTAAAAGTCCGAACCAGCCAACTACAATACCCCCTTAAAAGTTCGCCTGAGCGACATCTGTGGAGGAGCATCTGCGACCACGGCGAAAGTTGACAGCTGACTGAGATTCAATCTTCCAAGTTCCAGCCTGGAACACGGAAGAGAGAATCTAATTGGAATCCCATCTTACAGGTTCCTGGCTGGAACTTGAAAGATGATTCGTGACAGACGAGGCCATTTTGATCTCAAACTCGACTGGGAGCAGGCAAGAAAAACTGACTTAGCGGCTGACCGGGATAATTAGGTAAGTCAGGCGAAATTGTTAGTTCGGGGAGGGAATATTAATCCCCTTTTTTGTGTCTACCACAGCGCTGGACGCAATTTGGAACATAATCCTCGCTATTTCGGCCAACAGCAACGACGACCACTCCGGCGAGAGGGACCACGAGACAAAGTAAATAACCTCCAAAGTGGGCGCCGTGGTTGTTGGCCGGAACAGCAAGTAGAGGACGCGAAAAGAGAAAACAAAAGGGAGAGTGTGTGCTGACATTCTTGGGATCATCGCCGACCGCATAATTTGACTTTGCGATATGGAAAATTCGTGGCGCTTGGCGCAAAACTTCGGCAGACCGTCTGCACAGTAAAGAGCAGACTTTTCGCCATTCCTGGACACAGCCGGGCGCGCTCCGTGGCCCAGACTGTCCGTGGGTGCAACCAGCGTCACCTTCGCGAAAGTCAATGGCGGGCTCAAACCACAAGCGGCTGTATCTTCTGGGCGAAGAGAGCAGGAACGTGTTTCAGCTGCTCTTCAAGGAGTCCGGTGGGGGTGGCTCTGTATGCGTTTGGCGGTCAAGAATCACCGTATCGGGCGGCGCTGCTCTGAAGCCCCACAACAATATTCTAACCTCAGCAGACCAAGGATACGGTCGCTACACGACGCTGTCAGCACCAATCACTAGTTCAGGCGAGAAGGGGGCCAACCAAGTGAGAATCATTGCGGTCAAGTGCAAGGTAATGCGCAGCAACATCTTCAGGAATAATGACAACCGTAAGTAGGATCATTTCGAAGGCGGGCAACCAGCACTCTGGTGCCTTGTTACTCTGACGCGTTGGCGTCGCGGCCCAGGGTATTTGTTTTTATCGTTTTTGAAGAGCATTGCGATTACGCGGCACGCGGACTCGGTTCTATTAAGAATACTAAGATTTGCGTACACGAAACGAACAATAAGAAATTCTGATGAAAGTGTTCTAAAGCCGGGCAATAATATTTAGTTTAAACGTAATTTCGCGCGTGAATTCACTCTAAAGATAACAAAATTGTGTATAAGAATTCGTTCAAAGAAGAAAAAGAAACATGTAGCGCTCACATTGAAGTCACACGCACAAGTTACATGAAAATATCGGCTAATTTTTACCGCAAAATTCTCTTTTATATTATTTAGAAATGCTAATTCTGAATATTTGTGTTATAAAAGTTCTCGCGGCCAAAGTAGAGATAAGTTTGTTTTTTTTTGGTTGGTACTAGCGAAGGTACTAAGCGATCTTAACGTCTGTCATTAATCGGATCAGAGAACATTGTTACCTTATAAGTTTTATATGAAGTCTATTGTAAGTGGTTAGAAGCTATCCGTTTTTGTGATAAGAGCTCTTAATTAGCTAGTTCTTTCTTTTCATTTTTCTTATGAGGAATATTAATGATAGCTAAGACATAAACTGGTCAAGAAATGTCACCCTATGACACTAAAAAGAAAGGAAGAGAATGTTTAAATAACAAATGAGATGAAAAATCGACGGAGTTAAGCAAGACTAGACCTTAGGTCCGAGATTAATTTGTAAAGATTATTTTTTTTTATAATTAAATGATTATACACACTATGAATTGCGAGTAAACAATTTCTTTTGCTTCCTGGATTCCCTAGAGCCCTCATATTTTCCTCTATCGTCGCGGTAGTTAATCAATTCGTCATGGGGGTTAGGCCATTTGCGCAGCCTAGCCCAAGGTCGGGGAGGGAGCGCGGAGCCCCATCGCCATCAGGGGGCTCCCGTGCTAATTGCAGGGAGGTTTGGGGGCATCGTCGGCCATACACTTTCTTCTGCATATGTTGTTAGGGACATCCCGTTTTGTTTCGGCACTCGGGCCGACGCGCGATTTTTGTTTTGTGACGATGAAGAGGCCGTTGTGACCACATAACAACCCACCCAACCCTACCGATAGCCGAGCTAGCTATCAAGCGCGCGTCATCTTAGGTCACAGCTGAGGAGGTTCTACACTTAGGTGTTACATACGGTCTGAACGACCACCCTTTGACCTCCGTCCTCAGTTGAGGGCAACCTCAACCAGGCATATTCGTTACAATGGCGCCCAACGTGGGGCCTATAATTTACCGTTAGGGTTGATTGCGGCCACCCTAGGACCTCAGTCCATCTAGAGGTCCCATTATCGGTCCCACTGCCGGAGTTTGGCAGCTTTTGAGGTTTCAACCTCACCAAGGTGCTGCACGCACACAGGGATTCACAAACTCCGGCTAATTTTTTTTGCTTTTTTTTTTTTTTCTTAAATCCATATCCCATCCTTATAGAGTACCCATCCATGTAGAGTAGGTATTCCTATCCCCACCTATCCCCCAACAGGCAGTGCCTACTTTGTGATGTGTCAAAGGACGCTTTTGCGTCGTGGGCAAGGCGTTTCGGCAAAAGGGGCTCTATGGAATTACAGGAATTGGGAGTGTTTCCAATATCCAATCCGGGTCCCTCGAACGTCTTCTCACCTTTGTGTGTAGGCACTGACCTTCGCTAGCTCTTACTTACTACTAGTTGGATTTCGCGACTCATCGTTGCCTTGCTTATCCTGTTCCGATGGTCAACGAAATGGATGAATTGCATTTTATAGGCGGTTACGCTTGTAAAGTGACTCTAGCCTCCGAAAACCTAAGAACAGAATAGGTCGCGCATCGACGGGAAACGGCTCCGTACTTATCCCAATATTGTTTTATTGTGTATATTTTCTCTTGGCCGACGGAATTTCCTTTCCGTCTCTGGGACTAGCATCTTTTTTTATGATGAGAATGTCAACGTTGAGAGTGGAAGGAATGAGGAGTTCATAGGGATTCAGGAAGCAAAGAACCCACGAAATCATATACTACATTATCACATTTGATTAGTCTATATTACCCTATATTACCGAGTATTATCGTAAATTTTTTTTGCTATTTATATATATTGATAATTTGTTTTGGTCGGTAACAACTTGGATTACCGCGGTTTTGGTAAACATTTTTTTTTGCGATCACCACGGTAGACTGACTTCACGCGAGAGTATAATTTAAAAAAAAAAAGTAATGCCGCTGAATCACAGTCCGCAAGAGTACGGGCAGGCCAGAGGAGCAGTACCCCGCTCGAGCCTTATAATGACCCGTTCACGGTCGCAGGCGGCGTTAAACCCCAACTCGGTAGAGTTCCAAGCATCCAGGCCCGATTATGGGGCAATGCAAAATGAAATGATGGAGGCCCACCACTCCGACCCAGGATGTGGCCCATCGGATCAACAACCGCAGCCACAGCTGTTGATGCCCTCGGCACAGCAGTTTCAGGGCGGAACAGTTGAGGGTCGCCACTACAACACTGGATGGGACCCTTCACTGCAACCACCTTTGCAGCCTCAGCTAGAGCAGGGAGCCTTTGGGCTCACACCACACGGGCAACCGGTAGCTTCACAGCCACGACCTGCCACGACACCACTCCCCCAGGGATTTGAAGCGTCGATCCAAAAGTTGGTCGAAGAGGAATGCGCTAAACGCCCCTCGGCACTCTTCCTACGGGACGACCATGAGGTGTCGATTCCGCGAGCTGCCCCTGCGGAGCCCCGAAACCAGACGCCACGTAGACAGCCATACACGCCTCCAGGTCAAGTCCTTAGGACTATTGTAGATTGGGGAATTAAATTTAGAAGGACGGCGGTTGACGAATTCATTCGGCAAGTCGAACTGTTCACCGACCGTACCCTAGGAGGAAATTTTGAGAGTGTATGCTTATTCGCCCACCTTCTGTTTGATGGTCCAGAAGCTGCCTGGTTTCGGCGCTTTGCGTCCAGCTCGTCGAACCGATACACGTGGGAGTCCCTGCGGGGCGCTCTTCGAGAACACTTCGGGGACCGATACAGCGATGAGTATCTAGTAGGGGAGATACATCGGCGAATTCAAAAGCCCGGTCAACTGTTTGATGACTTTTTGGAGGAAGTCCAAGAAGTCAATGATCGTATGCGCGATAAGCTATCGGACCGGGAGTTGATGAGGATTGTGCGGTGGAATGTCCGGGAAGATATAGGAGACCACTTAATCGTCAACGACTTCACCTCCCTTGAAGACCTGCGACATTACGTCCGTAGGGTTGAGAATTACAAGGAGCGAATGGCATCACGACGTCCTCCGCAGAATCCTCGTCAATTCTCGCGTGCAAACATAGCGGAACTTGAGGTTAACGATCCTTCACCCCATTCACCATTTGAGGCAGAGGGCGACCTAGCAGAACTGAGTCCCCACTCGATCTGTTGGAACTGCCGCAACCCTGGACATTCTTACGCGGAATGTGCTGACACTGTCCGCAGATTGTTCTGCTATGGATGCGGAGCTCCTGGTACAATCAAGCCACGGTGCGAGCGATGTGCGCTGCCAAAAAACTCCCAGCGCAGGAGACCTCCATACCAGCCGAGGTCAACAAAGGAGGTCCAAACGGATATGACCTCTCCCGAGACGCCACATTAAATCGTGCTACGCGCGCCAGGAATTCGCATCCAGAGCAGAGCACCCTCGGCCCGCTCTCACAGTCCGTGTCAGAATCTCCTGGTCCGCGGGCATTCCTAGGCCATTTCTCACTAGACTTACGTTATACACCAGATAATACCTTACCTGTGACAGTGGAGGTTGCCACACAGACCAGCAACGTTTATGAGCCAATCCCTTGCAATTCCCCTGGCTCTTCGGTCACTCAAGCACCTCCAGTCACGATTCTGAAGTCTTGTCCTTCCACCACCTCTGTACCATCGACAAATCTATCGGTACCTACTCCGAAGCCCACCCATCACAGTTTTCAGCCACTTCCCGAGCGACAAAAAGACTACCTTGCAATACGACAAAGGATTTTCGAGGCGAACGAACTCCAACTGCGTCGCCCAAAACGTTCCACTTTGCGATTGCGCAAGTTCTGGAAAAAAGTTCTCGCAAACCGACGTCGTTATTGCGAAGTAGTCCTGTCAGACTGTCCTCCGAACGACCTTAGGCCGTTCGCGCAGGTCACGCTCTTCGACCACACAATAAGCGGCCTGATTGACACTGGGGCCTCGTGTAGCGTAATCGCTTCCAACTTTGCTGAAACCTTTTTGCGGGAAAGTCGATATCCATGGGAGAGATTCCGGTTCGAGGTGACCACCGCTGATGGTACTTGCCATACAGCCCTCGAGAAAGTGTCTGCTAGGATCACATTTAGGGGGAACACCCGCACCATCGAGTTCTTAATTATCCCCAGCCTCAGCCAGAATCTCTACTTGGGTATCGACTTTGTTCGCAGCTTTGGTCTTGCTTCAGACTTGTTCGAACCTACTCTTCACGCCGCCGAACTATCGTTAAACGAACCTGCGAAATCGGTCAACCAACACCAGTTGACAGCGACCCAACAAGCGAAACAGCCATTTCGTTGTTCCCGTCTTTCTCTGTAGAGGGCTTAGGGCGTACAACGCTCATCTCACACGCCATCGACGTCGGTACCAACAAGCCGATAAAGCAGAGACACTTTCCTGTCTCTCCCGCCGTCGAGAAGCTCCTCTACAAAGAAATAGATAGAATGCTCGAACTGGGTGTCATTGAGGAGTCGCAGAGCTCGTGGTCATCACCAGTCACACTGGTGGTCAAACCAAACAAGGTTCGTATGTGCCTGGATGCACGTAAGGTCAACGAGGTGACCTTGAAGGATGCTTATCCTTTGCCGCTCATCGATGGGATTTTGAGCCGCCTCCCCAAGGCTGAGTTCATCACGAGCTTAGACTTGAAGGATGCGTTCTGGCAGATTCCTCTCGATGAAGCGTCAAAGGATAAGACAGCCTTCACCGTCCCTGGCAGGCCGTTGTATCAGTTTGTGACCATGCCTTTTGGTCTGTGCAATGCACCAGAAACGATGCAACGCCTGATGGACCGCGTGATTCCGGCGCACTTACGTGATCGGGTGTTTGTATACCTGGATGACTTGTTGCTGGTTACGAGCTCCTTCGAAGAGCACTTGTTGTTGCTTCAAGAGGTCGCTCTATGCATTCGCAAGGCAGGGCTGACAATTAACATCGAGAAGAGTAAGTTCATGATGACACAAGTCCACTATTTGGGGCACATCATCGGTCATGGCACCATCATGACTGATCCCAGCAAGGTTGAAGCGATTGTTGATTTCCCACGTCCATCAACTGCGAAGCAACTCCGCCGCTTTTTGGGGATGTGCGGGTGGTACCATAGATTTGTACTTAACTACGCTTCCGTCTCCACCCCGCTGACAGACATGCTACGGAAAGGCCGTGGTTTCGTCTGGACTGAAGAAGGCCTCTTGGCATTCCAGGCATTGAAGGATTGTCTTACCCGGGCCCCTGTGTTGCACAGCCCTAACTTTTCGCTACCGTTTGCCATCCAATGTGACGCAAGTCAACATGGCATCGGTGCAGTGCTAACACAGACAACCGATACCGGTTCCGAAGTGCCCATTGCCTACATGTCCAAGAAGCTTAATTCGGCCCAGCGAAATTATACTGTGACCGAGCAGGAATGTCTAGCGGCGGTGACAGCGGTTAAGAAGTTTAGAGCCTATGTGGAAGGGCAAGAATTCACCATAATAACAGATCATGCGTCCCTTAAGTGGCTGATGAGCCAGTCGGACTTGCATGGTCGATTGGCTCGCTGGGCCTTAAAACTGCAGGGCTTCCGATTTAACATCCTTCATCGGAAAGGCAGCCAGCACGTAGTGCCAGACACTCTATCTCGGGTCTACTGTGCAGAATCTCTGTGGGTACAAGATCCTTTTGAGAATTCGGTCGAAGTTGACTTGAATTCTCCACACTTCCGCTCTTTCGAATATAGAGAATTGGCAGATCAGGTCGACAAAAACCAACACCTTTTGCCGGATCTAAAAAACCTCAATGGATTCGTGTACAAACGTAGTGAGTACGCGAGCGGTGACGAAGCACAGGAGCAGCAGGCTTGGAAGTTATGGGTTCCGGCCGAGCTTTCGACTGACTTGATAAAGCGCGCCCATGAGCATCCGCTTTGCGCGCATGGAGGCGTAGCCAAAACACTCCAGCGTCTTAGGATCCTATTCTTCTGGCCTAAGATGGCTAAAGAAGTCAATTATTATGTTACCTCCTGCGAGGTATGCAAGCAGTCGAAAGCTCCCAATCAATGCCTCCGACCGCCCATCGAAAATCGCTTTGTCTCCGATCTCGTCTTCCAACGTCTGTACATGGATCTATTGGGACCGTTTCCGAGATCCAAGACAGGCAATATAGGAGCCATCGTGCTCGTCGACCATCTGTCGAAGTTTACCTTCGTGGAGCCAATTCGGAAGTTTACGGCAGAGATTCTGACCAGTTGGCTCGAGGATAGAGTGTTCCTCGTATTTGGAGTTCCGGAGTCAGTGGTGACTGACAACGGACAACAATTTAAGGCGAACGTCTTTAATTCAATGTTGGAACGATACGGGGTGCAGCATTTATACACAGCCGTATATTCACCCCAGGCTAATGCCTCCGAGCGCGTCAACCGTTCCATCGTGGCCGCAATAAGAGCGTATGTTCATCCCTCTCAGCGGGACTGGGATAAGCGCATCCCCCATATAAATTGCGCACTCCGGTCGGCCCACCACACATCGATTAAAGCGTCGCCTTATTTTGTTGTCTTTGGCCAGCATATGGTCACTCACGGGAGCACTTACGCCCTCCTTCGGAACCTCCACCTCCTCGGGGACGACCACACTCCTTTGAACCCAAGTGACAAACTTGCCCTTATCAGACAGCAGGTACAACAGAACCTGCATGCCGCTTTCAGCAAGTATTCCAGCCACTACAACCTGAGGTCTCGACCAATTGAATTCCAGCCTGGAGATGAAGTGTTCAGGCGTAACTTTGCCCAAAGCAATGCCGCCGCCCACTACAACTCCAAGCTGGATTTCAAATTCGTCAAGAGCCGGGTTGTCAAGAAAGTCGGCAACCACCGATACCTGTTGTCTGATCTCAAAGGGAAGTCAGTGGGAATATACCATTCCAAAGATCTCCGTCGTTGACGCCCCGTCTACACCACGTCGAACCCTTGCTTCTATTTCCATCCTGGCCCCAGATCCCTTGTCGCGGCATGCCGCGAAAAGTGATCTGTACTGTAACGTCTGCCTTATTCATGTAGTCGGTTGCGTCGGAGGTTGCATTCAGTTGCAGAGTGCATCGGGCGAAGATTTTCGCCCGGTACGCTTTGCAACTTTATGTAACAGTCCGAACCAGCCAACTACAATACCCCCTTAAAAGTTCGCCTGAGCGACATCTGTGGAGGAGCATCTGCGACCACGGCGAAAGTTGACAGCTGACTGAGATTCAATCTTCCAAGTTCCAGCCTGGAACACGGAAGAGAGAATCTAATTGGAATCCCATCTTACAGGTTCCAGGCTGGAACTTGAAAGATGATTCGTGACAGACGAGGCCATTTTGATCTCAAACTCGACTGGGAGCAGGCAAGAAAAACTGACTTAGCGGCTGACCGGGATAATTAGGTAAGTCAGGCGAAATCGTTAGTTCGGAGAGGGAATATTAATCCCCTTTTTTGTGTCTACCACAGCGCTGGACGCAATTTGGAACATAATCCTCGCTATTTCGGCCAACAGCAACGACGACCACTCCGGCGAGAGGGACCACGAGACAAAGTAAATAACCTCCAAAGTGGGCGCCGTGGTTGTTGGCCGGAACAGCAAGTAGAGGACGCGAAAAGAGAAAACAAAAGGGAGAGTGTGTGCTGACATTCTTGGGATCATCGCCGACCGCATAATTTGACTTTGCGATATGGAAAATTCGTGGCGCTTGGCGCAAAACTTCGGCAAACCGTCTGCACAGTAAAGAGCAGACTTTTCGCCATTCCTGGACACGGCCGGGCGCGCTCCGTGGCCCAGACTGTCCGTGGGTGCAACCAGCGTCACCTTCGCGAAAGTCAAAGGCGGGCTCAAACCACAAGCGGCTGTATCTTCTGGGCGAAGAGAGCAGGAACGTGTTTCAGCTGCTCTTCAAGGAGTCCGGTGGGGGTGGCTCTGTATGCGTTTGGCGGTCAAGAATCACCGTATCGGGCGGCGCTGCTCTGAAGCACCACAACAATATTCTAACCTTAGCAGACCAAGGATACGGTCGCTACACGACGCTGTCAGCACCAATCACTAGTTCAGGCGAGAAGGGGGCCAACCAAGTGAGAATCATTGCGGTCGAGTGCAAGGTAATGCGCAGCAACATCTTCAGGAATAATGACAACCGTAAGTAGGATCATTTCGAAGGCGGGCAACCAGCATTCTGGTGCCTTGTTACTCTGACGCGTTGGCGTCGCGGCCCAGGGTATTTGTTTTTATCGTTTTTGAAGAGCATTGCGATTACGCGGCACGCGGACTCGGTCCTATTAAGAATACTAAGATTTGCGTACACGAAACGAACAATAAGAAATTCTGATGAAAGTGTTCTAAAGCCGGGCAATAATATTTAGTTTAAACGTAATTTCGCGCGTGAATTCACTCTAAAGATAACAAAATTGTGTATAAGAATTCGTTCAAAGAAGAAAAAGAAACATGTAGCGCTCACATTGAAGTCACACGCACAAGTTACATGAAAATATCGGCTAATTTTTACCGCAAAATTCTCTTTTATATTATTTAGAAATGCTAATTCTGAATATTTGTGTTATAAAAGTTCTCGCGGCCAAAGTAGAGATAAGTTTGTTTTTTTTTGGTTGGTACTAGCGAAGGTACTAAGCGATCTTAACGTCTTTCATTAATCGGATCAGAGAACATTGTTACCTTATAAGTATTATATGAAGTCTATTGTAAGTGGTTAGAAGCTATCCGTTTTTGTGATAAGAGCTCTTAATTAGCTAGTTCTTTCTTTTCATTTTTCTTATGAGGAATATTAATGATAGCTAAGACATAAACTGGTCAAGAAATGTCACCCTATGACACTAAAAAGAAAGGAAGAGAATGTTTAAATAAGAAATGAGATGAAAAATCGACGGAGTTAAGCAAGACTAGACCTTAGGTCCGAGATTAATTTGTAAAGATTATTTTTTTTTATAATTAAATGATTATACACACTATGAATTGCGAGTAAACAATTTCTTTTGCTTCCTGGATTCCCTAGAGCCCTCATATTTTCCTCTATCGTCGCGGTAGTTAATCAATTCGTCATGGGGGTTAGGCCATTTGCGCAGCCTAGCCCAAGGTCGGGGAGGGAGCGCGGAGCCCCATCGCCATCAGGGGGCTCCCGTGCTAATTGCAGGGAGGTTTGGGGGCATCGTCGGCCATACACTTTCTTCTGCATATGTTGTTAGGGACATCCCGTTTTGTTTCGGCACTCGGGCCGACGCGCGATTTTTGTTTTGTGACGATGAAGAGGCCGTTGTGACCACATAACAACCCACCCAACCCTACCGATAGCCGAGCTAGCTATCAAGCGCGCGTCATCTTAGGTCACAGCTGAGGAGGTTCTACACTTAGGTGTTACATACGGTCTGAACGACCACCCTTTGACCTCCGTCCTCAGTTGAGGGCAACCTCAACCAGGCATATTCGTTACACGACAACGGCCAGCGACTTATCGACTTCGCCTGCAGCAGGAATCTAGTCGTAAGCTCTACGTGTTTCCCGCATCTACGCATTCACAAGCAGACCTGGAAGTCTCCAGACGCACATACCGTCAACCAAATTGACCACGTCCTCATTTGCGGGAGATGGGCTTCTAGTGTGATGGATGTCCGCTCCTATCGAGGAGCAAACTGCGACTCAGATCATCACTTGGTGAAGATGACCTACAGATGTAGAATTTCCTCAGTGCACCAGTCGAGAATCAGCCCTCCCAAAATCTTTGCGGTTGATAAGCTTTTGAGTGATGCTACAGCGGTGGCGTATACTACCGCCCTTGAGGAAAGACTATCACCTATGCTACACAACATCAGCAACACAGGCGAACATGGGTTCTGGGAAGAACTCAAGGGTACCATCAAGGATGTCGCAGAGAAGGTCGTGGGATATAAAGCCCGGCGACCGCGAAATGAATGGTTCGACGAAGATGCAAAAATTCACTTGACGCGAAAAACAAGGCCTACAGACAATGGATTCAACGAGGAGCCAGAGCTAGAAGAGAAAAATATGACGAGCTACGGCGAATATCGAAAAGAATAATTAAACGTAATGCTGCGTTTACACGGGAACATCTCGCCGAATTTGAATGTGAATACAATAACAATAGCATTATATTTGCCGAACGGAACAGGCAATGTTCCCATCCATCCATTTCCCGAGAAATTTTTCGCCGAATATTGCTGCGCGTCTTATGGAAAAAGCATTAAGAAGACAAAAGGTGCATTCGGCGAATATGTTCGGAGCTGTTTCCATGAGGAATGGGAACGGGCGAAAATGTTCGCCGAATAAAATGGAAATGTACCTTTTCATATGGAGGTATGTTTTCAAACGAGGGTCAACCATTGAGAGAAAATGTATATGCTACGAATCTATTTCAATCGTCTTGCGTTTCATGCAAATTGCCAGCAGGTAGACGATGGGTAAGTTGAGTTGAGTTGTTGTTTGTTGCTTGAGTTTTTTTGGTTTGTTTTCGATTTTAGGACACCAGGTCAGAAAATAATGAAATAAGGACAAATGGATATTTTTTTGTGAGGTGTTAGATCGAAATGCAATCAGATGTAAGTCTGATTGATTAAAAGGTAACTGTTTGAGCTATGTAGGTATATTAGATAGATATACATAAGAGTATAAAGATGCAGGTATATTATTTAACCCATATTTTCGCATAATTTGCTTATCGATGTATAAATTTAGGTAGGCAATTGATTCTAAAACGTAAAATTTTACTACAAAAAAGATCTTATTAATCTCTGCCGTATGATCAATATTTTGAATGGGTGCGTTCCGTGAAAACCCTAAACGTTCCAAGTTGCTTTGAACTCAGTTCAATTTCAGGTGGAGATGGCATGTAAAATACAAAATAATGAAATGAATCAGAAAATTGTTCTGGTTGATTTCCCTTTTTATCGTTTGACATGCATTTGCTAAATACTTGAAACATAATTGCAACGTTGAGAATCCTGAACCTAGGCAATGTATGTATTTTATGTGTATTCATTTTGGAGTCATTTTGATTTCGGTGTCAGATGAAAAAAACGACACGGATCTGCGACGAGCGAACTTAAACAGCCATCATGCAGACACTTCGCCGCATGGGGCCGAATTACGGGCTCAGTTTAGAAAAGTTTAGAGGCGGATGACGGAGAAAGAAGTTTATTTCAGCTAATTCACTTTCAACTCTGATGCAGATGTGATCCCATACAAGACCTGGATCAAAACTGGTCTCTCATTTTCTATCTACTGATTAACAGATACAGTATCTACTGAGCGACAAATGCAATATATATGTACTGGCTAACAGACACAGTATATACTGAGCAACAGACTCATTATCCATTGACCAAAAGATACAGCCCCTATTGAGCAACAGATAAAGTATCTATTGAGAAACAGGTAGATACAAAGACTCAAAATGCCTTCAATAGTAGTCTGTTTCATTTGTCTCAACACTGAAGAAACAACATGCATCGCACTTTATTCCCGTCTAATCTAATTTTATATGGGACGGGCCATAAACAAGAAGTTTTCCCCACTACACAAAAATGTGGATTTATGTATGTACGTACCTATAATTCTAGGCTGCATAGAATGTATTCCTTCACAAAACTACAATCCATACAATGTACGTGACATACGTACAAATTAATTGATTTACTACATAAAGCATTTAGATAGAATTCCAAACAATCTAAATTAAACTTCGCTTTCGTGGGATCATTGCTTTCATCAATAATTTCATTATCAAATTGATTTCCCAATGCAAAACAATAACAAGTCAAAGGCCATAACCCAGTAATATGTATGTACTTGCGGTAGAAAAATGCATACCCGATATCTACTGATCTCTTCAATAAAGACAATGCTTTCAAAAAAAATGTCCGATAACTAAAACAACAACAATACGAATCAACAATACGCATATTATTACCAGATGACAACAAACAGACGAAGGGTAATTTTCTGTTTACGGGTCCATGGACAAATATGTATCTTTCTAGCAACCCATCATTCTTCATGCCTTCCGTGTGTGTCGGCAACGAAATTTACTTGGTAGTTGTTGGTATATTAGTCCTAATGTTCAAGAACATTACCGCGGTAATGTTCAAATTCGGCGAAATGTTCACGTGTAAACGCACGCTAAGAAACGTAAATACTTTGACGAGCAGTTGCTGAATATAAACGAAAACTTAGCTAATAGGAACACCAGACAAGCGTACAAACTAGTAAATACAATTAAGAACGGCTACCAACCCCAGACTAGCCTTTGTAAGGGCAAGGAAGGAAACATCATCAGCGACACCGATGGCATTAACACACGATGGGCCTCTTATTTTGAAGAGCTTCTAAACCGACCATCTAATATCCCCAAACAAGAAGCTCTTGACGATATTGTTGATCTAAGCCCACCGATACAACCCCCGACAGTAGAGGAAGTTGATCTCGCGTTGCGGTCACTAAAACGAAATAAAGTGCCGGGCGCTGACGGGATTCCAGCTGAACTGCTAAAATTCGGTGGAACAAGTCTAGTTGATGCCATACATCAATTACTCCTGCGAGTATGGGAAGACGAGGAGATCCCAGACGATTGGCGCAGAAGCATCATCTGTCCAATTCACAAAAAGGGAAATAAACTGCGGTGTGAGAATTACAGGGGCATATCACTAGTTTGCACGTCCTATAAAATTCTGACGAAAATTCTGGAAAATAGAATAAAACCGTACGCAGAACGAGTCATTGGCGAATATCAAAGCGGTTTCAGACCTGGGCGCTCCACAACCGATCAGCTCTTCCCAGTCAAACTGATACTCCAAAAGTGCTGAGAATACAATATAAACGTATATCAAATCTTTGTCGACTTCAAGCAAGCATACGACAGTATCGATTGTGAAGTACTGTGCAACATAATGCTGGAATTTGGTATACCGGTCAAATTGGTGCGACTGACTAGAATGACGATGACCAACTCCGTCTCACAAGTCAGGATCCATAATAGACTTACTGATCTATTTGAAACACGCACTGGTCTGAAACAGATCGATGGACTGGCACCGACGCTCTTCAACCTAGCACTGGAATACGTTATTCTGGCCATGAATATGGACAACAGCAAGACGCTACTCATCAAGTCGACACAATTAGCAGCGTACGCCGACGACACCATCATGTCCCGAAGATTGGCTGACGCAGAAGAACTTCTGCATTCGCTCGACACCGCTGCAAAAGAAGTTCTACTACGTGTTAACGAGGGTAAAAATAAATAATAATGCAATCGACGACAAGGACACCTGCACAACCGAGCATCAATGTGGGGGACCTCAACATCGAGTTCGTGAACAACTTCATTTACCTGGCTTGCAGCTTGTCAAGGGACGCCAACGAAACTAACAAAATCAAGCGACGGATACAGTTAGCTATTAAGACTTTTTTCTCGGTTCTCCCCATAATGAAATCGAAGCATGTACACAGAAACACGAAGCTCCGCGTGTACAAAACTATAATACGACCAGTGCTCTGCTATGGCTGCGAAGCATGGACCCTAACTCAAGCCTCCGAAAACATGCTTGATATATTTGAACGTTCTACGGCGAATTTTCGGGGCTGTTTGCGATCGAGATGGATGGCACATCCGGTATAACCATGAGCTGTAGGAACTGTACGATGAGCTGCAAGTCTCGAAAATCGTCAAACTATTGTACAATACAACGACGTCAATGGGCAGGGCATATACAAATGAAACCGGAATATAGAGGGCTACGCCCGCAATTCGAGGGTTTTGTAGCACGCGCTTATCTTGGTATCTAAATATTGGCTCCTTGCTCTTCTTGGTACCACTCAGCTGAATAAAAACACCATAATTAAATGTCTTACCCATGATATACAATAGTATCTTACATGCCAATTCACAAAAAGGCTGTAGATAGATATGACGAGATAAACTGTCCTACTCTTCGAGATGCTTAACCATTCATGTTACGACGACATTGCAAATTGCAAACTTGTGTAACGGCTTCAGGGCGGCGGAGACAAATTACGGTCTAATATTTTTCCCTCCTCCACTGTTCCCCTTTCTACAAATCTCAAGAAAATGCCAAAAATGGAATGTACTCAACATTACCTTTCTCACGACACCCCACTTGGCTATACCAGTGGATAAAAAAAAATTGACCTTAATTTCGCCTCTATGTGACCCCCCCCCCCCCCCCCCCTCTTAAAATTGGCTGATTACAACACAACGCTTTCTCCAGCAAATTATAGCATTTCTACAATACACATTCTCGCCGAATTATATGTGCAGCTTCAGCCGTTCGTAAGATATTCTATGAACAGACGGACAGACAGGTACTTGACCGATTTTGTAAGATTTAAGACACAAAACCCTAAAAAATTAATTGTGTGAATAGTTATTATTAGGATCACCAATTACCAATCTTCACCCTTCCAAAGTTGGTTCATTAAATAACTGCAATTCGCACTACGAAAAACAACATGCAAGTAGTACACGCATATCTACAGTCATACAAAAAAGTATTCGTACACACGTCGTATCGTGCTTTACTGTCCTGCAACAGTTAAAAGAGCTACATTTTTTTAACAAAAAATGTCTCTAACTCTTTTAGCAACACTACTTTCTTATATTAACTTAAAAAAAGTACTCTTTTCTGATCATGTCAACAGAAAAGTGAGAAACAGTTATGCAATTCCCGAAAATTGAATCAAAAAAGTATTCGTACAGCAGCAATGCAGAAAGAATAATGCCGTTATTCCGTTGCCGATGGCGATCATTCGTATTAGGATCAGTCTTGTGATAATTATCAAGTATTTATCAATTGTTGTTAAGCAAATTTGTAGTGGATTTCCATTAAATTCTTTATTATGGGACGAAAAGGTAAAGAAACGACAGAAGGAGAAAGGAGAACTATCCTTTCCTTGCACAATCAATGCAAATCATTGCGTGAAATCAGCGTTATTGTTGGGAGACCACGCTCAACCGTTCAAAGCATCATTGATAGATATTGTGTCACGGAAAGTCTTACGAATCAACCAAGATCAGGAGGGCCAAGATTATTAACGGCCAAAGATGAACGCAGTATATGTAGAAAAGTGCGACAAAATCCGAAAATTACAGCTTCAGCGATTGCGGCAGAGGTGGCGGAAAAAGATAAAATAGACGTTTCTGGAGAAACAAGCAGAAATGTGCTCCGCCGTGCCGGTTACAACTCTTGAATCGCTAGAAGAAAATATTACAAAAGCGAAAAAATAGAAAGGATCGATTTGATTTCGCCAAAACGATGCGAAATCTTTGAATAGACTTCTGGAAAAAGTTATATTTGCTGATTAGAGTAAATTTAACATTTTCCCAGAAGTCTATTCCATGATTGGCCTCAGGTGTGCTTGAGGGGTGCAGGGGTGTGCTAAATGCAACTATAGAAATGTACTATTATTAACCTTTTTGAATGAGATTTAAAAATTCGATTATTTTTAGTTTTCTATGCTAGTGAAATGCAGCTTTTCTGTAAATTTTCATATGTCTAGTTATAACGGTCTCGAAATGCAAGGGGGGGGGGCAAGCTCGGACCTCATATTTTCCCCTCTCCCTCTTTTCACCTTTCTTCAAATTTGAAAAAAAATCCAAAAATGGAATGTACTCGACGGTACCTTTCTTACGATACCCCACTTGCCTATACCAAATGAAAAAAAAAATTCGACCTTCATTTCCCCTCTATGGGGACCCCCCCCCCCCCCCTTAAAGTTGACTTATTACGACGCATCGCTTTCTCCAGAGAATTATAGTATTTCTACATATTTCCACCAAATTTCATGCATGTAGCTTCAGCGGTTCGTGAGATATTTCATGGACAGACAGACAGACAGACAGACGGACGCATGACCGATTTCATAAGGGTTTTGTTTTTATACAAAACCCTAAAAATGGACGATGATCGCATGCATATCGATGATATCGACTTTTCACATATTCTACTTCCCCCGTTTCATTAGCTTCAGGTTTAATTGCGAAACGAATGACAAGAACAGCAATTTAATCTTCTGATGAGTTAAGCGTAAGTTACAGTTATTTAAAAATCGGACGGAATCTGTCAGACTTCACGTCAATGGTTTTCATACGAAATATTTGCGCAATATTGCTCGTTTCCTGGCGGTTCCACATATACAAAGACGTGTAGCCAACACCAAATTTAGCCCTAAAAAGAGCATTGTCACAACTTTTTTCTCTTTATACCTTATATTTTACGGAAAAATTGTTTCATTTTTCCTGTTATTTTCATTATATTTTTAAAATTTCAAGAAGCAAAGATGTGTTGTGAAAATGTTTAAATGTGTTCCCATTGTTAAGCTTACAACTTTATCAAATGAAAATAGAATTTTTTTTTATACGAGTATACTTGTATCTTTTAACTATTGGGCAATCATTCTTAAATTTCTATAATAATAATCATTTATTCAATTCATTCTTTAGTTAATCATACAAAAAATTTGAAAAAATGATTCACTCGAGCTATTAATGGCTTGAGTGTGAAAATCGAGTAAAATGAATGTATTCAATTAAAAATAATCGTAAAAAATAGTACTTTGATAAAAAAAAAGTGATAAAATTTAATAGAAGAAAAGGATAAAATTTAAAAAAAAAGACACCTGGCGCAGTGAAGCCAGAGGAACTGATTTTTGATAAGGTTTAATTTGTGATCATTTATGAGTTTTTCTATAATTAAGATATGGGTGGGATACTTAACTGTAAACTGAGAGAAATAATACAGTAAAACCAATCGAATTCTGGGTCAGCCCAACAGATTTTACGGTCAATTCTCATCCAACAGAACAAACTGTTAAAATAACAATGACTTCTCTGTTATTTTACAAATAACAGATTTTCTGTTTGAATCAGCGGATGAATCTGTTAATTTAACAGTCCATCTGTCAAGTTGCTGACTAATAAATCTGTTACCGTAACAGAAATTCTGTCATCAGTTTAACAGATACACCCGTTTTCTTACCAGATTTTCTGTCCAAGTAACAGTAATGTACAGTTAATTCAACAGATTTTTCTCTTATTATTGAACAGATATGGACGTTGTTCTAGCAGAAATTTCTGTTGTAGTAACAATAATAGACAGTTGTTTCAACTGATTTTTCTGTTATTATTTAACAGATACGGACGTTGTTCTAGCCAAATTTTCTGTAGAAATGACAATTACTACTGTTCATTTCACTGTTAACCCAACAGTAGACACTGTAATATCAACAGTATAGGAATTGTTATTTTTACAGCTAGCTGTAAATTTAAAAGCAAAATTAAAACACTTTTTTACGTATTATTTATAATATATTTGCAAAATTATCAATGGTGATGACAAATGTCAATTATTCATATTATTACAAATAAGCCAACCAATCTTTGGTTTAAAAAAAGCAAAAGCAAATTCGTTCAATAATGGATATCATACAAGAAAGGGAAAAAAATAACAGAATTATCATAATGTATAAATCCATCAAATTATGACTAATATACAAAACATTATCAAACATGTCGTATAGGATTGGTAATACTACTAGTTTAGCGTAACGTCAGGGTAGACAATATACGAGTAATAAACATGATCAGATGAACGACAGTATAATTCAATTATAAAGTTTTATTTCGAAGGTATCCAGAGCCATCACTCATATTATATATATGTAAGGGTGGGCTGACAAAGAAATCAATAAAATTTAAGGAAAGTTGGTATGTGTTTCGCCCAACAAGATATGCTTGATAATGCTCATCAAAGCCTTTTAATTGGATTTCGGAAGAAACAACCCAAAACGCATTTTTTCATCGACAAATTATCCTATAATTTTATGTAAACGCCATGTATCCAAACAACTAGTCAAATAAAAATTTGGTTTGTACACAGTCCCTTTATAAGTTACAATGTCAACAAACAAACAGTCTTTTTCTAATTATATGGAATCAAAAAAAAGAATATCGTTTTTTTCTGACGATTATTTTTTTTATTATCTACGTTATATGTTAATAAAGATGGATGGATGTTCTGTAAAATTAAATTAGAAAATTGTAATGATACCTTCGTGGCAAGCGAATATGCGCTATTTTTTCTAGAATAATTGACCGTCATATATTTTTTTTTTAATCTTTATGTTTGGCTTTGAATCTTAAGCACCACATTTGTTTTAATGGTCCGCATGATCTAATTGCTGTGCCATGGTGCACTAAAAAGTGGAGTTTCGGCTTGAGGTTACCAAACAAATCCTTATATAACTGATGGTGAGTGTTAATATTGTACTTTCTTCTAGAAGTTCAATACCATATTCAGAAAAACATGAATACAAAAATATATCTATAATTTTAACTAATAATTTTATAAGCTTCCAGGTTTTATCATTTTGTGGTATTCGATCACCTATGATTAAGGGAAGAAAATGTATGAAGGTTCGTGTTTCACTCGCAGTCATTTTTAGGTTTGATTTTGCAAGATGAGTTAAATGTATAGGACACGACAAATTTCCTATCTTGGTTTCACCGTACATAAAATTTTCATCTGCAATTTTAAATAACGTGTACGAAGTGTATAAATCAATCGCCCTTCAGTAAAAGCGCAACCTGTTTCGAGCTGGTTATTAGTTTGGGGGATCCTGGTATAGTAAGAAAGACTATCTTGTAATAAACATAAATTTTAATTTTCAAGACTCATGGGGCCCTCACATTAGCAATATTTCTTACAAATTTTAGCTCAAACATATTACCCGTTAACAACTCTTTTTTTTCGCGGTGTACAAACACGGTATCTTAAAAATTAGGAGCAAATTATGAGAAATATTGCTAATGTGAGGGACCTTATTTAGAAGTATTTACTTATGAAGTGGGTAAATCGCCTCAGGATCGGAAATTCCCGATTTGCGCGGTAGTTAATCATGCAAAGGCATATAATCGTGAAAATGAGGCGGTCGACTTACGAAGTCGATAAATCGCTTCAGGACTATAAATTCTTGAATAGTGCGGCAGTTGAAAATGCGAAGGCAAAAATAGTAAAAATGCAGCGGTCGGCTTACGAACGGGTATATCGTCTCAGATCAGTAACTTCCCGATTAGAAAAAGCGAAGACGGAAAAATCCAGCGGTTGACTTACAAAGTTGAAAAAAAATCTTTTTAGCTGGTTACAAGTTGGAAGATCCTGGAAATATACGAAAAACTTTCTTGCAGTCAAAGTACGAGTAAATTTAAGTTTTGAAAACACACAGGGCCCTCACATTAGCAATATTTCTATTAAATTTATGCTCCAAATTTTTTAGATCTCGTATGTGTGCAAAAATATTCTTTTCTTTCGGAATATTTATCATCTTAAAGTCCGCAAGCACGATATCTTAAAAATTTTACGCCAAATTGTGTGGGAAATGTTGCTAATATGAGGTTGCTGCTATTACTACAGTCATTTTAGGATTTGAGGTCAACTTAATTGCAAAAATGTGAATATGTTCAGTACCGAGTGCAGTACAATCATCTGAAACCTTGTATAGTCCCCGCTAGGAAGTCCGAAAAGGCATGATTAGGAAAAAATCGTGTACTTTTGAAATTTGGCACAACTATTGGGGACAGTCCCCTGAATATGTGCTCAAGAGTCGACGATGATAGGGGATCCAGAAGTGTAGGGGAGAGGGGATCAAAAGTCCTTTTTTTAGCTTTCCTTGATTATTTTGGAAACTAGGGATTCTACAAAAAAAAATATTTCAAGGCACAATCAAAGTACATTAAATTCCCTACAAAATGGTATATTGTGACCTCGACCATTTTTAAAAGGTTTATTATACTCTAGCCCATGAAACAATGTATGGGATATTCGTTTATCCACAAGGGAAAACCGCATGATAACTCCCGGTAGAAGACAGTTAGCGACATCAAAGTTTGGTATAATATCTGTACTAACATCATACTTATAAAAATAATATTTGTAGGGAATGTGGGAGTACCTTTGGTCGGATCGTCCCCATTTTCGACACAAACTAACTAGATATTAGTAGAAATATTTTACCAAATTTTGACGTTGCTAACTGTATTTTATTGGGAGTTATCGTGCGGCTTTCCCTTGGGAATAAATCAGTATACCATACAATGTTTCATGGGCTAGAGTATAATAGATCATTTTATGGTCGCGGGTATAATATATATATATATTTTGTAAGGAATTTAATGTGGTTTGATTCGGCCTTGAGGCATTTTTTTTTTGTAGAATCCATAGTTTCTAAAATAATCAAGGAAACTGAAAAGAACTACCTTCAACCCCCACTCCCTACAGTTACGGACCAGTTATCATCGGGGACTTTTGATCACATATTCAGGGGACTGTCCCCAACAACTGTACCGAATTTCAAAATTACACGATTTTTTTTCCTATTTTGCGCTCATAGGCTGGACTAGTAGTTTTGCCGGATGTTTCAAAAGAGCAATTTTTAATTCCTTTTTTATTTTATTTTTAGTTTTAAAAGCGACTCTCGGAATTTTGCTGAATGGAACTTGGTACTATTGTGCAATATCGATATACATACATAATTGTATCTACTTACGCTGTGGGAAATCATCTTAGGCCTGGAACTTTCCGATTAGCAGTTGGCACGAAAAAGCCAGATTATGCATATTTTGTTCACTACAGTTACTTGCCAGATTATGCATATTTTGTTCACTACAGTTACTTGCAGTACGATTCATAAGCTGCTGCACTGATAAATTGAAAAGCGTGCAAAGAATTCAGCGTACAGCGCACAACAACCGGGTGACGCACTTTTTGGCCAAATTTTGTTGACAAAATATGTATGTAAATTGGCGGCATCACACGAAAAACATAAATTACCACAAACAAAATCAGCTCGACGCGACGCGATATTACGACAAAAGAAAAACCGAGTGATACACTTTTTTTGTCCAGCACTGGCTAACTTGCACTTGCACATGACATTTTCTTGGCGAAATCAAAAGTTTGGTGGCGGCACACAAAAAAAATTAATTGCCACGAACAAAAGCACGACTCGGCACGATACCATGACAAAAGCAAAATGTGAGCAGCACACTCAATTGGATTTTGCTGAATGCAGCAAGACTGCTGAAAACAACAATTGTTCGGTTGTGCCAAACATTTGACCTGTTTAATTGACTGTTAATCTGTTATTCGACCAGCGGTACTGTTGATATAACCGATTATCTGTTGACAGATAATTTTAATGGATGTGCCTGTTGAAATAACAGAGAAGAACGTTGAATAAAACGGTAAAGTCTTTTATTTTGACAGAAAAAATTGTTGGTACTAACAATTATCTGTTAATTTTTAACAGAAGGTTTCTGTTGAAATGACCGATAATTTTAAAAGATGTGTCTGTTGAAAAAACAACGTAAATTGCTTAGATTACCCATGAAATTGGTCAACTTAAACGAAATACAGTTGATGTAACAGTTTTAGATAAAAATTTGACGGATATTGGAACAACAGTGGCCAACTGTTGAATTTACAGTACTCATTTCTCTGAGTGTAGTGATGGGCATAATGACTCTTTTCACTATGCTAGCACATAAGCTCTGACTCTTTCCAATGAGTCGTTCAAAAAGAGTCATGCAAAGACCCCAACTTTTTTTTCTCTTTTTTGACCCCAGATTCGGACTTAGCGACCCCCCAATACCATTTAGTTGGATCCAGCCCGATCGTACCACTATTTCCCATGAAAAGAGGGCTGCCAGCCTAGGATGGGCGACCCCATTTTTTTTTGTATTTTTTGACTCCAGATTCGGACTTAGCGATCCCCCAATACCCTTTAGTTCGAGCCAGCCCGATCGGACCACTATTTCCCATGAAAAGGGGGCTGCCAGCCTAGGATGGGCGACCTCAATTTTTTTTGTCTTTTTTGACCCCAGATTCGGACTTAGCGACTCCGCAATACCCTTTAGTTCGAGCCAGACCGATCGGACCACTATTTCCCATGAAAAAGGGGCTGCCATCCTAGGATGGGCGACACCAATTTTTTCTATCTTTTTTGATCCCAGATTCGGACATAGCGAACCCCCAATACCCTTCAGTTCGAGCCAGCCCGATCGGACCACTATTTCTCATGAAAAGGGGGCTGCCAGCCTGGTATGGGCGACCCCAATTTTTTTCTCTTTTTTGACTCCAGATTCGGACTTAGCAACCCCCCAATACCTTTTAGTTCGAGCCAGCCCGATCGGACCACTATTTCCCATGAAAAGGGGGCTGCCAGCCTAGGATGGGCGACCCCAATTTTTTTATCTTTTTTGACCCCAGATTCGGACTTAGCGACCCCCCAATGCCCTTTAGTTCGAGCCAGACCGATCGGACCACTATTTTTCATGAAAACGGGGCAGCCAATCTGGGGCGGGCTGTTTTGACTCTTTTTGAACGAATCTTTTTGTGCGAGTCGATTTTGCGTCGCTCTTTTTGAACGAATCTTTTTGTGCGATACGATTTTGTATCGCTCTTTTTGAACGAATCTTTTTGTGCTAGCTGATTTTGTATCGCTCTTTTTGAACGAATCTTTTTGTGCGAGTTGATTTGGTGGCGCTCTTTTCGAACGAATCTTTTTGTGCGATACGATTTTGTATCGCTCTTTTTGAACGAATCTTTTTGTGCGAGTTGATTTCGTGTCGCTCTTTTTGAACGAATCTTATTGTGCGATACGATTTTGTATCGCTGTTTTTGAACGAATTTTACATAGAGAAGGGCGAAGGGGATAGGGAGGGAGAGGCTGAGGAGCATCCAAATAGTGGGGATGGATGCTCCTCAGCCCGGATAGGGGATGTAAAGGGGGGTCAAAATGGTGTCAAAAATGCGAAATTCCTTATATTTTAGAAGTTATTGCCACAAAACAGTTTATTTAAAACTAGGGTATAGTAGTGGTGTTATGGGATAAACTGAATCGTGGTCGTGTGAACGGTCCACAACCCAAGGCAAAGGCAGTTCACTTTCCAGTCCACGCTCGATACAAGCATGAGATCGAAAGCGTGCCACGATGTCATGCCCCGTCAGAACGCTGCTTTACACTGTAGCTGTAGTGGAAGTGGAAGCTATGGGTTTTAACATGGATATGTCTTATAGCTAGGGGTCATCCTAAAAATTTGTCCGTCACACGAAATGTCTGTTTTTCTACTCGGGGGTCAGAAGAGGAAACAAGCCCATTGAAAATTTTTCTTTTCTGGTTGTGCATGTCGTTTGAGTGAAGTGGTCATTGTGCATGGCTGTTGCTTGTAGATCCGCGCGGGCGGTGCGCTTGCGGGGATCCTGTGTGTACATGTTGGGATGTTGATTTGATAGCGATAAAGGTTGACATTGTGGACGGCAAGAAATAACATAGTGTACGGGTGAACGGGCGGACTTTCAATGACCTTCAATTTCCGCCAATTCCCATTCATCATTTAATAAAATAGCCCGTGTTGTACTATCTGAATCACTAGGGTCCCAGAAAAGGTAGCAAGTAGTCAGTTCGACTAACATTTGGACATGCGCAGACGCAATTTGAGAGAGTGTACATAGTTCCCGCCCCCCGAAGATGAGCGAGTGCGGATGAAATTCATTCGAGCCAAATCGGGTGATCCAGCGACTGCGTTTGTGCATTTGCAATGGCGGCGATTTGAGGTCTGACTGGTCCACAATGTGGGCCCCCACCACACGTGCAATAAACAGATAGAACAAAATGGCGGATTTTTACTAGGCGAGTTAGAATCTCTCAAGTCCCGAAATAAAGAAATATTCGTCGCAGGATGTTATATGTTACGATATACATTCAAAGGTCTGCAGAAGATCAAATGCCCCCCTTCCGCAAAAATTCCTCAGTGTTCAAAATGGCTGGAATCCAAACAAATAAAATAGCGCGCGTTGTACTATATATCTGAATCAATAGGGTCCCAGAAAAAGTAGCAAGTAGTCAGTTCGACTAACCTTTAGACATGCGCAGACGCAATTTTGAGAGTGTGTACATTACAAAGTTCCCGCCGCCCAAAGATAGGGAGCGAGAGCCATCGCGGATGAAGGTCATTCTATCCAAATGGTTGTGCATTTGCAATGGCGGCGATTTGAGGTCTGACTAGCCCACAATGTGGGCCCCCACCACACATGCAATAAACATATCATAAAACAAAATTGCGGATTCGTACTGAGTTAAAATCTCCCAAGCCCCGAAATAGAGAAATATTCGTCGCGGGATGCTATAGTTCCGGGCAGCTCATCGTGACATTCAGAGGTCTGCAGAAGATCAAATGCCCCTTTTGCAAAAATTCCAAAATTTTTCTTGTGCATTCTCTTTGTGCGTGTGTTGGAATGTTTTGTTTACTTTTGTTAGTTTCCCTTTCTGTTTGCCGGACACAATCGCATAGAGTCGCACGCGTTACTTGAGAAACGGATTGTGTGTGCCGGACCCTGACTGTTGATTAAAGTGGCGGGGTTTGGCGGATAGTGTGGGAGCGATTTTGCAATAGATACACAAACACAATACACGTCCGATTGGGAAAAGATGGTGGAAAGCGTGATTGCGATTAGCAGAAACGTGCTCAGAGAAATGTCGATAGGCTGCAGTTTGCAAACTGTACCGAACGGGTAGATGGAACAGGTAGATGGAACAGGGTGCACGAGAGGGGGTGAATATTGCACACACGCGATGCAAACGAAAACGAAACGATCCCGCAAGAGAAAGGAGCCCAAGCGGATAGGACAAAGCAAAGCAGAATTTATGACGAGTATCTACACTGCCACCAGATACATGGGTACATGGATATGTCTTAAGCCTACCGAAAGCGTGGGACGTGTTTTTTCGAATGATTTCATCCAGTATAACCATACTGGGATCTTTATAAAACTTACGTCGATATCTTCAACACAACAGGTTCCACGCAGTCGGTAGTCATAGACATATCCATGTTCCGATGTATCTGCATGCAGTGTAGATACTTTGTATCTTTATACCCTAGACTTATAGTATAGGGTATATTGGTTTTGTTTTTGTTTGGTTTCATCTAAAGTTGAGCTTGAGACAACGCCATTTATATAGACAGGCCTGCGCTTAGCTGGTTTTGACGCAATTATTTCCTTTGAAGGCGCCATCGTATCCACAATCCAGTGGTCGGCGACTGATGGCGGCGAGTTCCCGGTATTTTGTGCTTTCCGTGTTTAGTTTTCGTTTTTCGCGTTCAGTGTTTATTTGTTAGTAAAATTTCATCTAGTAGTGATCCGGGAAAACCAACACGTGCGCGATGGAAGTGTGTCGTGCGGTCAAAAGATGTATTTCGTCAAGTGTGAACTCTTCCACGGTGCTCTGCGACTGATCCCCGGGGCTGCGGCTTCGACCAAATTGGTGCAAGTGTCCAGAAAGTGTGTTTTTAGAGGACTAAAATGCCGTCTGGCGCAATTCCAATTGTAAACATATGTCGTGCCGGGAACATCGTCGTGTGCAGTCACTGCCTTGGCATGGCCTTGGCGAAGGAAATAATGACGTACCGATCAGCTGAGCGCAGGCCTGTCTATCTAGATGGCGTTGCTTGAGATGATGATACGTAAGACGAATACTTTTGTTTTAGAATGTTGGGATTGTTTTCTGTATTTGGAGAAACTTGGCTGTGCGGTGGGACGCGACGTAAGTAAATTATTTTTGATATGTTTGCATTTGCAGTCAGCATGGGTTGTTGCGTATATATTTAGAAGTATACACAATGCGTGCATTGCATACTGCATAGAGATGAATATGAATGGATTAAGATGGGATTGCTTTGGTAGATAAATGATGGTGGTTTTGCTTTTAGATAGATAATGGGATGGGATGTGAGTGAATGAATGTATTGTAGTAAAATACATTATATGTATTGAGAAATGAGCGTGGATTGGTTATGCGTTGGGTAATATTTATGCAATGGGCTAGTTTGGGAATTAATTTTACAGTGAGTGATTCTTAAATTGAACGACTAGAAGGCTATGTCGTTGTGCCGAATCTTTCGCTCATTCTATTGAGTCGTTCAAAAACAGCGACTCGTTACTGTGTTACACATCACTACTTAACTGCAGTTGTTAGTACAAGGTAATACAGAACCAAGCCGAAGCGAAGCTTCGGCCCGGAGTCTGAAGCGTATATACCCTAGACTTGTACAGACCTAGTGGAGATACCAAAAGTACCAATTGGCAACGACCATATGCATTAAGAATGGGTCTCCTATATGGCCAGTTCATAGGTGAGGTTGGTACTCATTCAGTAGGATCTTGACCATTCTCAAAATCAATTAACTAACTAACCCATTCTACAAATATTTGGAGAATTTTTCAAGTCGCTAGCTTCATTGTATCGAAAGTTATTGCTTATTTGAAATTTCACTTGTAGGGGAGGTAGGGGTTGCTTGGGTCGGATCTTGCCCATCATTGCCACCAACTAATTAGATCACCCTACAAACATTTAAACAAAATTTCAAGTCTCTAGCTTCACTCTATCGAAAGTTATCGCTTATTTCAAGTTTCATTTGTAGGGGAAGTAGGGGTTTCGTTGGTCGGATTTTACGTATTTTAGTATTATTAGCCAACTGGATCCTACTACAAACATTTGACCAAAATTTCAAGTCGCTAGCTTTATTTTGTCGTAAGTTATCGCTTATTTTAAGTTTGATTTCTAGGGGAGGTAGGGGTTCCTTAGATCGGATTTTACCCATCTTTAATGCCAACTAACTCAATCTCACTTCAAACATTTGACCAAAATTTCAAGTCACTGGCTTCATTCTATCAAAAGTTATCGCTTATTTGAAGTTTCATTTGTAGGGGAGGGGGGGGGGGGGGGGGTCCTTAGGTCGGATCTTGCCCATATTGAATACCAACTAAGTAGGTCTTACTAGCAACATTCCATCAAATTTTGAACTCGGTAGTATCATTCTATCGAAAGTTATCGTAATTAAAGGAATATTTAATTTTTTGAAATTTGTAGGGGAGGTAGGTTTTCCTTTGATCTGATTATGCCCAACTTACAGAACCTTAAGCAACTTCTTCCCTCAGGGTTACATGCCAAAAATCAGATGTCTACGTCAGTTGGTTCAAGAGTTATAGACAAAAAACCTGAAAAGTAGGGTATTACGGTGCTTTTTGTAAGAAAATTACCGTTAGTTTTCAACTGATCGATTTATTTTCCCAGGAGAGTATAAGAATACCCTTACTAGCAATATACTAAAGCTAGAGCTTTTCCTGATTTTGTAATCGGGAGTTATAGTTACATTTAATTATTTTACATATGTAGGGGAGGTAGGCGTTCTCTTGGCCTGATCATGTTCAATTTCAATACCATCCAACTAGATCATACTACCAACATTTGACCAAAATTTCAAGGCTCTAGCTTCATTTTATCGAAAGTTATCGTGCGAACGGACAGACAGACAAACAGACAGACGGACAGACAGACAGACAGACATGGCTAAATCGAATCAGGAGGTGACTCTGATCATTTATATATATACGTTGCTATACCTCCGGAGCCTCCTTTAAGGTGTTACATATTTTCGTCGTGACAAAAACAATATACTCTATACCAGGGGTCGGCAAACTTTTTCTGAAAAGGTCCAGATTTTTAAAATGTGAAGCTCAGCGGGCCGGATAGCAAATTCGAAATGAAACTGCTTACCGTGTGCCAGCCGTATCGTATCAATTACGCCAAAATTCAATGACGAAATCGATATGTGTTTCTGCAAATGACCTTAAACCTGTATTGATTTCGTCAGTTCCAAGTAACGAAAAAGATAAGATATCATTTCTGATTTAACTAGATGTAGACGAAATTTATTCGAAATTATGAGCAATGTAACCGCTAGATAGAAGAAAAAAAAGCGGCTATTTTGTTCGTGCCGAAATTAAAGAGAATTCAAGTAATTTCCTTATTCTTTGCATCGTTGTTATTGACGGTGAGTCCTGAGTGAATTCCCCCTTAGTATGTAATATATACATATCTGCATCATAATCAAAGCTTAACGCCGAATAACGAAAAACTTTATTGCCTTAAGTGAAAATCTAAATATTTCAGCGATTGAAATTCTTGACAGAGGAGACCGCAGTAAAATGTGAATCTCTGCAGGCTAATATTGCTGTATCTAAACCTCCGTATACAGGGTGACGGAAGCGAAATGTTCCACCCCCATTGATATTTCAGGTTAACATGTTGTTGTTGAACTGTATTGCACTGGATTGTCATGTACGAAAAAGTGAGCTATTACTATTCAATAAAGCTCTTTAACATTTCCAGAACGATACTCAAATAATATCGTTTATTTCAGGAAACACTTTAGTTTCTCTTTAAACATTAAATTTATAACAAAAACTAATTACCAAGAACTATCACCAGTTCATCTAGCTAAAGCTGTCGAAATACTATTTACTATTTTACACCGCAAATGCCATCGAAAAACGTATTTGCTTCGTTCCCGGGAATTGACGAAATCGATGCGAGTTTAAATTCATTTAATCGCATCACACGCATCAATTTCGTCACCGGATCCGGAGTAGTGAATAAGTTAAGGTTTGGTTTCATTCTGCATACAAACTTAGTATGCGTGTGTAGAGTAGCTTGACAGCGTTTCATTGGCCACGTTTAGACCGTGGAAATAAAAGTCGATTTAACTAAATCATTTTAGTGTTAGTACTTGTTGGTGGAGTGTTTATACCGACCATACGGAGAGGTACTTCTTCTTCTTCATTCTCCGTTGACAGCACAGATAAATTTTACAAATATAAATTTTACGACAGAAAAAGACTTTTTCTTGCCCGTGATCACGCACTGCTTTCCTGAAATTGCCAACAAAGCAAACGCCGAGCAAAAAAAACGACAACAAAGGAAACGTCAACCACCGAATCAACATTAGCGATGACAGCGACATAGTCCCAATTTTTTTAGTCCAGTTCCGCATCGCAAGTAGAGATAAGCCAAGTCCAAAACTAACTAAATGGATACGTTTATATCGTCGAGAGTTAGATCGATTTAGTTAGATCTCGAAGATAGTCCCGCGGTCTAAACGTAGTGATTGTGTTGCCAATCGAAACACTGGACTAAAGTTCGCTCCCTTACGGGACAAATCCTTTTTGTCGCCCAAATTCCCTCTATTTTAATTAGTCTGAATTTATTGGACAAGTATTTGTACCGTAAGAGGCGCGAACCACAGCCGGTACGCAGAATGAAACCAAGTGAACCAAACTTTCAGTGATCAGGTTGGTGCTCACCATATATTCAAGGACCTCGAAGCAGTGTTTTAGTAGTCTCAATAAGATCTTTTGATAAGAGTGTATACGTGCTCTAATGCCTACATCGTTTTCTGCACAGATAGCAATTAGCGCCACGAAGCCTCCGAATTAATATTTCCTTGGCGTAGGACGTAATGGCATGAAAATAGACTTAATATACGCTGGGCCAAACGTCCATAGCAAGATCCTAGTGTTTAGTTCAAATACCCCACCACAGACTCTGTGATCGGTTTTTACCTAGGACCTTGACAGGGATTGCTATTTGGATTATTATTGCAATTGAGTCTCCAATATAACAAATAAATTAGCTTGAAATTCAACTCAAACACACTTCGTGGCGATAAACAAAAATCAATTTTAAATTATGTGTTTGTATAAATTTGATTTTGTCATGTCAAAAATGATATTAGCTCGCGGGCCGGATGAAAACCAGAGGCGGGCCGGATTTTAAGCTTCATCAATTAGATCCCTTTCGTACAGGTAAATTTTTGCCTATTACTTTTTGTTGTTATATTACTGTAACCTTTCGACTGTACCGTATATTTTCCTATTTCGGGAGCTATTCCTCACTAACTTTCACTAATTGGACAAGTTTCGCTCAACTAGCTTTTTCCATTATAATTTAATTGTGTTCTCAAAATTTTGCTGTTATATAGCTGTAACTCTGGAACTGACTCATTGATGTCTCTGAAATCAAATAGGAGCCCAGTCCTGACAACAGCCCACGAATTAGAAAAGTTTCACACAGCTAGTTTCTTGCCCTATAAAGTTATTTTGCTTAGAAAATTTTGCCGTTATATAGCTGCAACTTTTGAACCGTTTTATACATTTTTCTGAAATTAGACAGGAACCTAGTCCTCCTTAACAGCCACCAGCTGGATAGGTTTCGCCGAGGTAGTTTCTTTCGTTATGTAGTTATTTTGTTTATAAAATTATGCCGTTATATAGCTATAACTTTTACACAGCTTGATGGATGTTTGCTGAAATTCAATAATAGTCAAAAATTCAAAAAATTCAAAAATAGTCCTTGTTGATATCTACATACTGGACAAGTTTGGCTAAGCTTGCTTTTTCCATTGTGGAATTATTAGGCTTAGATACTTTTGCCGTTATATATGTAGCTGTAGCTTAGTCCGGATGGCGCAATGGTTAGCACGTTCGTCTTCTACGCACTGGGCCCGGATCGATTCCTACTGAATGCGGTAGCTTTCGATAAAAAAAGGGGATTTACGTGTCGGACTATGAGCCCACTCAGCTGTTAAATGAGTACCCATTTATGGGGTAAATAACTCGGTTGCGCGTGTTGCTGATCACACACCTCTGCACAAGACCGTCACGATCTAGAAAATGAGATGATGCTAACTTATCTCGAGGCCATGGTTCCAATTGAACTGTTGCGCCAGTTGTTTATTTTATCATTTTATCGATACTGCTGGATTTCAATTGCAGCCGGCTCCCCACTGACATCTATCAACTGTCAACGTTTCACTTCGCTAACGACTTCCTTTCGACGGTTATCGTGTTCACAATATTTTGCGGATTATATATACATATATTGTAGTACATATTTATAAATGACACTAACAAAATCTAATGATGCCAATCGATTTCTGGGGTCATGAAACGTAAAGAAAACCAACTCCGGGGTCGAAACTCGATGTCGAGGGAGGGTCGAATATTTTTATTATCTTCGAAAATCAGTAAAAAAAAGAAATTGTTTTTTTTTTTTACAAAAAAAAAAAGAGCAAAGTTAAAGCGAAAAAAATTAAGTTATTATTGAATAGATTTCTCCAAAAAATGACAGGTAAAACAGAAATGATTAATTATTAGCTTGTAGTTAAATGGAGTTAACTTGTTTACTTCAATTGGTAATGCTCTAGGCGCTAAGAAGAATGTTTTTGCATTAAAACTGAGTTACATTTTATAAGTTTCATGGGTTGTTTTCCCTAACCTCTAGTAGTATACTTTGAGCAGTACAACGCAAATTTAGGTTGGCTTCGGAAAAAAAACTCCAGTAACCCAGTCGGACATTTGTCTCCGATCCTAGTGGAATCGCAAAGTCTTCGATTCCTTACCGGTTCCATTCATCGGTTTGTCTGGAAGCTGGAAAAAATCAAATGTTTTCAATTACGTATCGAGTTAGCCTGAAATTTGAATTCATTTGAAAATATCTGGCATTTGGCGACGCATGTTGTCATATATGAAACATGGAATTCGGAATATGCTGTTTTTTTCTGTAAGCCTTGAATACAATCCGCCGTTAAATTAAAGGTGCCGTGAAATCAATCACGACACTTTTAGTTTCTGGACGAATTGTATATCAGGCTTAAATAGATTCAACCCATTTATACAGTCATCGATCCGAATTCGATCTCAGTGTCGATTCCTCGTTGGCTACAGTCATCGGTCCGGAATCGATTCCAGTCATCGATCCGGATTCGATTCCACATTGACTACAGTCATCGATCCCAATTCGACCCCAGTATCGATTCTACGTTGACTCCAGTCATCGATTCTCCATCGACTACCGTAATCGATTTCGGATCGATTCCTGTCCTCATTTTCGGTATCGCAAAAGCGGCCATGCCCATACAAATGTCTCCGACGTGTCTCCGATAAAGTCATCGATTCCTTAGTAGACAGTCATCGATCCAGGACCGATCAAGTGTCGATTCTTGTCCGACTGGAAAGACGCAAACGTACAATTATCGAATGTTCATGACATTGAAATTAAGAAAGGTCATAGTTGTGGCGTAATATTTGGCATCAGATAAGCATATTTTAATTAATTTATTTTGTAGGTTACTTAGGTAATGTAGGAGCTAGTACATTGGATTTTGTAAAATAGATCCCCAAAATAATATACCATATTGCAGAATACTTTGCACAAGGGCGAAGTAAATAATTCGAACAATTTTAGAGCGTAAGATATTACAAAACAACTCTTTTAATACAATTTATAATAAAATACAATAACATATGTTCCTCAATTGTCTGATAAAATCATGAAAATATTAACCAAAAAATATATATTCCAATAAAATATACATTGAGCTGTGTAACGGACGGTTTGGTGGGCTCCGAAGATGCCCTTGGGGACGGAGCCTAAGGTAGCATATGACCGTTTAGGTCGGGCTATGCCATCTGGCGAAGAAAAAGGCCCCTCAACGAGCTAAGCAGCGGCCTATGCTTGCTGTAGCTCAGTTCGGAAAATGTGGGCGGGGTTTTCGCCGCTCGTTGCCCCTGTCCTTTACGTATTAACAAAAATTCATAGGCCTGGGGAAGACAACACAAACAGGGGAGGTAAAAATGGGGAATAAAAAAAATAGTCGATAAGGATGGAATGGTTGACGGACGGATCGGACGCCCACACGGTCACACCTGGGTCCGGGTGTAATGGGACTCTCGGCCTCTGGTTTCGTACCACCAACAGATCACTATTCATCAGGTGCTGCTTCGATCTGCTGTTGGGAGCAGCACTACCAGACCATAATATGGTTCGTTACAGGTTACAGCTGTATTCAACACATTCCCCAGGAACGCATTTTAATATTTCTGCGTTTATCGCAGATGCCTGGTCGTTTTTTAAATACACAACATTAATTATTTAGGAGAATAACCTTCCCTTCTTCGTCCGGATACGTACCGTCATCAATTTTCAGTAATAAATCTGAAAAATCTTGGGCATTTTGATTACTCCCCAATTCGCGCCCGCATATTGGTTGACAAATGCATGGGTATGACAATGCGCCATAGATGTGAGCTTTTTAGACATGCCTTAATTTCATCAGCCCTCATCCCTCCGGGTTTTACTGGTAAAGTTTGCCTAAAGTCGCCCATAGGCCGGTCGTTTTGTTTGATGTCACGTAAGGTTCTATCTATTGATTCAACCACTTTCTGATACGCCTTAGTGCACTCCTCCCATATTATTAAGAAACAATCGCGCAAAACCCTGGCTTTGTTACTGTTTATTGGCTGTGGTTTTTCTGCTATACCAGTGCAAATATTCATACAAAATTGCACTGGATAAGTTCTAGTGTAAGTTGAGTGAAGAAATTTTGATTGAAAAAGCAATTATAATATTGCCACATTTGCAAAAAAAAAACACAGTCAATAGTAGAATAATTTCATAGCAACGAACTTTTGCTCGTAGCAACTACAGTGAATTCATAGCAACAATCTTTCGCTCGTGGCAATTAGAACAATTTAATTTTTTTTTTTTACTCAGTGACCTTCTTTGGTTCATGCACAACAACTTTCTTAAAGATGATCACATGATCAAATGCATAGTTTACGGTTCTATAAAGGACATACAAACAAACATTCGTTTTCATATATACAGATACTAAACAAAAAATCAGTGTAATGGACCAAAGTAATGTCATTTGTTGTATTCCTTGTTAGACGTGTAAAAATAACTAGATCATCTAGCGACCCGGCTACGCAAAGCTACGAACCGCTGATCCAACTCTTTAGCGAATACATCTGCCCAAGCTTAGTCACGAACTGCTGATCCAACGCTGTAGCGATCACATCTGCCCAAGCTTGGTATATCTGCCCAAGCTTGGATTCTAAGCTCGCAATGTTTTTTACATTTGCCCAAGCTTACGACATTATATACATGAACCGAATCCCCGCAAAGCCACGAACCGCTGATCCAACGCTGTAGCAAATACATCTGCATAAGCTTGGATTCTAAGCTTGCAATGTTTTTCGCGGATTATAGCTAAAGTATTTCGCCAATTTTAATAAAATATAAAATTTGCACACCTTCGAAAGAAATACCTTTCTAATGGTGTATAAATCATTAAAATCGGTTCAGTAGTTTGGGAGGAGTTCCCGTCACAAAATTCCCAAACAAAAATAATATAAATAATAATATAATAATATAATAAATAGCCTGTTAATATATAGATAATATAACGAAAGACTATTATGGTTCTACTAGCAAAAACCTCAAACTTAGACTTAACGAACATTGTAATAGAAATAGATTAATTAACAACTACAATGATAAATCAGCTAACATCAACTGAGAGTTAATCACATAATAGACTTTGGCAACATAAAAGTAATTGACAGACTTGAATCGCAAGAAATTATTAATTAAGGAAGCCATTCACATCAATAAGAATTACAATAATTCTCTAAACATAAAATATACATAAAACATAATTGGAAAACACTGGCAATAAATATGAAAATATATTAAAATAATAATTAAGATAAAATATTTTACTTCTCAATAATACAATCAACCTCCATAGCTATCAAACCAACCAAGATAAGTACAATTGACAATCTATCAAAATTGGGATGTCGAACTCGAACATCGTACAAGTGGATCGGTTTTCTTCATGTTTATGTGAAGTGTGTGTGTGTCTTGAGCTATTCGGAGGACATTTGTACCAGGTTCGTGTTCGAGCTCGACAGTGTATGGTGACACTTACGTGAAAAGATCTGATGTTATTGGAAATTGAGTTTTCGTTTACTCCAGTCTGCTTTACGTCATTCACGTGAACATCAGAAATATAATTGGAAAGACTTCGAAGAGAATCTGGACTTTCGACTTCGTTGACCGCCATTCAGTTTTAGTACATCGGCAGAATCTACACATTAAATTGGCCGAAAATGATTTTGTGAACCCTAGAATCGAATTAAGTCCGAGATATATAAATATGTAAAATATGTAAATACAAATTGAAATTTGAAATTATAGCAAAACCTGTGTCCTAAATGAAAAAAATTCTTGTCTCAAATGGAAAAATCATCACCCAAAATGTATAAATATTCTTGCTTAGCATCAGGAGGAGAGTGGCATACTAAATTTTTACGGAAAGATGAGGGGCTCACAATTTAACCGAATTTTCTGTTTGGGAAAAATATGTGTCTATTTGAGACTAAAGATTTTTCTCATTTGGGATGCTGTCGAGAAATGCCATAAATTAAATTAAGAGATAAGATTGGGGGGCAAAGACCTTTTCCATAGTCCTCCGCGTGGGCGCCCCCTGGTAACGGCAGTGTATCAATTCGCTGGCGGCCAATGTCTTAGCGATAAGACAGTTTGGAAAAGGCAGATAGCTGTAGCCTGAATGGCTGACGAACACCTAAGCGTCTCAGGTCTAGTAGGATGGAATGACTTGCGCAGTTGGACCTGCTACATAGTTGTGTGGGCTCCTGCACGTTTATTAAACCATCTGAAGCAGCTATCTCCGAGACCATCCCCTGAATGGGGTTAAGCGATGTGCTGACAACTCGTCCTTGCAAAAACCACTCCATGCCAAGAAACCTGGAACAAAAGCCTCGGATTGGACGGATCACCAACGACGACCACGCACACGGCTAAAGGATTATTCTTTCGGATCCTGGAATGTACGCTCCCTGAACAAACCGGGGGCCGAAAAGGCCATCCTTCAACAGGTCGAAAAGTACAAACTGAGCATAACTGCAGTCCAGGAAACAAATTGGCTTGGCAGCGAGATTAATGACAAAAAATCGCACACAATTTTTACAAGTGGCAAACCATCGGGCCGCAAGGAGTTTGGAGTAGCATTTATAGTGAACAATCACCTCAAACCGCATATTACTGACTTCAAACCCATAAATGAACGGCTGTGTGCGATTCGCATCAAGACTCGATTCTTCAATCTCTGGCTCATCAATGTGCATGCCCCCACTGAAGTTAAAGAAGACGCAGTAAAAGACGAGTTCTACGCCCGCCTTGAAACTCTCTTCGACTCACTTCCAACAAACGACGTCAAATTGCTGCTGGGAGACTTTAACGCGAAAGTCGGAAATGAAAGTTGGCACCGGGGGACCACTGGAGGCCACAGCCTCCATGAAGAATGTAACGATAACGGCCAGCGACTTATCGACTTCGCCTGCAGCAGGAATCTAGTCGTAAGCTCTACGTGTTTCCCGCATCGACGCATTCACAAGCAGACATGGAAGTCTCCAGACGCACATACCGTCCACGTCCTCATTTGCAGGAGATGGGCGTCTAGTGTCAAGGATGTCCGCTCCTATCGAGGAGCAAACTGCGACTCAGATCATCACTTGGTGAAGACGACCTACAGATGTAGAATTTCCTCAGTGCACCAATCAAGAATCAGCCCTCCCAAAATCTTTGCGGATGATAAGCTTTTGAGTGATGCTACAGCGGTGGCGTATACTACCGCCCTTGAGGAAAAACTATCACCTATGCTACACAACATCAGCAACACAGGCGTCCATGGGTTCTGGGAAGAACTCAAGGGTACCATCAAGGATGTCGCAGAGAAGGTCGTGGGATATAAAGCCCGGCGAGCGCGAAATGACTGGTTCGACGAAGAATGCAAAAATTCACTTGACGCGAAAAACGAGGCCTACAGACAATGGATTCAACGAGGAACCAGAGCCAGAAGAGAAAAATATGACGAGCTACGGCGAATATCGAATAGAATAATTAGACGTAAGAAACGTAAATACTTTGACGAGAAGTTGCTGAACATAAACGAAAACTTAGCTAATAGGAACACCAGACAAGCGTACAAACTAGTAAATACAATTAAGAACGGCTACCAACCCAGGACTAGCCTTTGTGAGGACAAGGATGGAAACATCATCAGCGACACCGATGGTATTAACAAGCGCTGGGCCTCTTATTTTGAAGAGCTTCTAAACCGACCATCTACAATAACATCCCCACACAGGAAGCTCTCGACGATATTGTTGATCTAGGCCCACCCATTCAACCCCCGACAGTAGAGGAAGTTGATCTCGCGTTGCGGTCACTAAAACGAAATAAAGCGCCAGGCGCTGACGAGATTCCAGCTGAACTGCTAAAATTCGGTGGAACGAGTCTAGTTGATACCATACATCAATTACTCCTGCGAGTATGGGAGAACGAGGAGATCCCAGACGATTGGCGCAGAAGCATCATCTGTCCAATCCATAAGAAGGGAGATAAACAGCGGTGTAAGAATTAAAGGGGCATCTCACTAGTTTGTACGTCCTGTAAAATTTTGACGAAAATTCTGGAAAATAGAATAAAACCGTACGCAGAACGAGTCATTGGCGAATATCAAAGCGGTTTCAGACCTGGTCGCTCCACAACCGATCAGCTCTTCTCAGTCAAACTGATACTCCAGAGGTGCTGGGAATACAACGTAAACGTATACCAAATCTTTGTCGACTTCAAGCAGGCATACGACAGAATCGATCGTGGAGTACTGTACAACATCATGCTGCAATTTGGTATACCGGCAAAATTAGTGCGACTGACAAAGATGACGATGACCAACTCCGTCTCATAAGTCAGGATCCAGAATAGACTTACTGATCTATTTGAAACACGCACTGGTTTGAAACAGGGCGATGGACTGGCACCGACGCTCTTCAACCTAGCACTGGAATACGTTATTCGGGCCATGAATATGGACAACAGCAAGACGCTACTCATCAAGTCGACACAATTAGCAGCGTACGCCGACGACATCAACATCATGTCCCGAAGATTGGCTGACGCAGAAGAACTTCTGCATACGCTCGATACCGCTGCAAAGGAAGTTGGATTACGTATTAACGAGGGTAAAACTAAAATAATGATGTAATCGGTGACAAGGACACCTGCACAACCAAGCATCAATGTGGGGGACCTCAACATCGAGTTCGTGAACAACTTCATTTACCTGGCTTGCAACTTGTCAAGGGACGCCAACGAAACTGACGAAATCAAGCGACGGATACAGTTAGCTAATAAGACTTCTTTCTCGGTTCTCCCCATAATAAAATCGAAGCATGTGCACAGAAACACGAAGCTCCGCGTGTACCAAACCATTATACGACCAGTGCTATGCTATGGCTGCGAAGCATGGACCCTAACTCAAGCCTCCGAAAACATGCTAGACACTTTTGAACGTAAGGTTCTACGGCGAATTTTCGGGGCTGTTTGCGATCGAGATGGATGGCGCATCCGGTACAACCATGAGTTGTATGAAATGTACGATGAGCTGCAAGTCTCGAAAATCGTCAAACTACAACGACTTCAATGGGCAGGGCATGTACAAAGAATGGACGATGATCGCATGCCTAAGAGAATAATGAATGCAGAACGAGTCGACGGAGCGAGACTGCGAGGACGACCGAGATCTCGTTTGGAGGACAATGATCCAGGCGCGACAGCCCGACGTCGGGCCTTGGCCGCCTGGATCATTGCCCTCCAATTATCTCGGTCACGTGACCGCGTCCTCCAATTTTGGGAGCCCAGCAGCTGCGCGGCGTCCACACCTACTGAGCTGCTATTGAAATCCAGCAGTATTGATAAAATGATAAAATAAACAACTGGCGCAACAGTCCAATTGGAACCATGGCCTCGAGATAAGTTAGAATCATCTCATTTTCTAGATCGTGACGGTCTTGTGCAGAGGTGTGTGATCAGCAGCACGCGCAACCGAGTTATTTACCCCATAAATGGGTACTCATTTAACAGCTGAGTGGGCTCATAGTCCGACACGTAAATCCCCTTTTTTTATCGAAAGCTACCGCATTCAGTAGGAATCGATCCGGGCCCAGTGCGTAGAAGACGAACGTGCTAACCGTTGCGCCATCCGGACTAAGCTACAGCTACATATATAACGGCAAAAGTATCTAAGCCTAATAATTCCACAATGGAAAAAGCTAGCTGAGCCAAACTTGTCCAGTATGGACAAGGACTATTTTTGAATTTTTTGAATTTTTGACTATTATTGAATTTCAGCAAACATCCATCAAGCTGTGTAAAAGTTATAGCTATATAACGGCATAATTTTATAAACAAAATAACTACATAACGAAAGAAACTACCTCGGCGAAACCTATCCAGCTGGTGGCTGTTAAGGAGGACTAGGTTCCTGTCTAATTTCAGAAAAATGTATAAACGGTTCAAAAGTTGCAGCTATATAACGGCAAAATTTTCTAAGCAAAATAACTTTATAGGGCAAGAAACTAGCTGTGTGAAACTTTTCTAATTCGTGGGCTGTTGTCAGGACTGGGCTCCTATTTGATTTCAGAGACATCAATGAGTCAGTTCCAGAGTTACAGCTATATAACAGCAAAATTTTGAGAACACAATTAAATTATAATGGAAAAAGCTAGTTGAGCGAAACTTGTCCAATTAGTGAAAGTTAGGGAGGAATAGCTCCCGAAATAGGAAAATATACGGTACAGTCGAAAGGTTACAGTAATATAACAACAAAAATTAATAGGCAAAAATTTACCTGTACGAAAGGGATCTAATTGATGAAGCTTAAAATCCGGCCCGCCTCTGGTTCTCATCCGGCCCGCGAGCTAATATCATTTTTGACATGACAAAATCAAATTTATACAAACACATAATTTAAAATTGATTTTTGTTTATCGCCACGAAGTGTGTTTGAGTTGAATTTCAAGCTAATTTATTTGTTATATTGGAGACTCAATTGCAATAATAATCCAAATAGCAATCCCTGTCAAGGTCCTAGGTAAAAACCGATCACAGAGTCTGTGGTGGGGTATTTGAACTAAACACTAGGATCTTGCTATGGACGTTTGGCCCAGCGTATATTAAGTCTATTTTCATGCCATTACGTCCTACGCCAAGGAAATATTAATTCGGAGGCTTCGTGGCGCTAATTGCTATCTGTGCAGAAAACGATGTAGGCATTAGAGCACGTATACACTCTTATCAAAAGATCTTATTGAGACTACTAAAACACTGCTTCGAGGTCCTTGAATATATGGTGAGCACCAACCTGATCACTGAAAGTTTGGTTCACTTGGTTTCATTCTGCGTACCGGCTGTGGTTCGCGCCTCTTACGGTACAAATACTTGTCCAATAAATTCAGACTAATTAAAATAGAGGGAATTTGGGCGACAAAAAGGATTTGTCCCGTAAGGGAGCGAACTTTAGTCCAGTGTTTCGATTGGCAACACAATCACTACGTTTAGACCGCGGGCCTATCTTCGAGATCTAACTAAATCGATCTAACTCTCGACGATATAAACGTATCCATTTAGTTAGTTTTGGACTTGGCTTATCTCTACTTGCGATGCGGAACTGGACTAAAAAAATTGGGACTATGTCGCTGTCATCGCTAATGTTGATTCGGTGGTTGACGTTTCCTTTGTTGTCGTTTTTTTTTGCTCGGCGTTTGCTTTGTTGGCAATTTCAGGAAAGCAGTGCGTGATCACGGGCAAGAAAAAGTCTTTTTCTGTCGTAAAATTTATATTTGTAAAATTTATCTGTGCTGTCAACGGAGAATGAAGAAGAAGAAGTACCTCTCCGTATGGTCGGTATAAACACTCCACCAACAAGTACTAACACTAAAATGATTTAGTTAAATCGACTTTTAGTTCCACGGTCTAAACGTGGCCAATGAAACGCTGTCAAGCTACTCTACACACGCATACTAACTTTGTATGCAGAATGAAACCAAACCTTAACTTATTCACTACTCCGGATCCGGTGACGAAATTGATGCGTGTGATGCGATTAAATGAATTTAAACTCGCATCGATTTCGTCAATTCCCGGGAACGAAGCAAATACGTTTTTCGATGGCATTTGCGGTGTAAAATAGTAAATAGTATTTCGACAGCTTTAGCTAGATGAACTGGTGATAGTTCTTGGTAATTAGTTTTTGTTATAAATTTAATGTTTAAAGAGAAACTAAAGTGTTTCCTGAAATAAACGATATTATTTGAGTATCGTTCTGGAAATGTTAAAGAGCTTTATTGAATAGTAATAGCTCACTTTTTCGTACATGACAATCCAGTGCAATACAGTTCAACAACAACATGTTAACCTGAAATATCAATAACAACGATGCAAAGAATAAGGAAATTACTTGAATTCTCTTTAATTTCGGCACGAAAAAAATAGCCGCTTTTTTTTCTTCTATCTAGCGGTTACATTGCTCATAATTTCGAATAAATTTCGTCTACATCTAGTTAAATCAGAAATGATATCTTATCTTTTTCGTTACTTGGAACTGACGAAATCAATACAGGTTTAAGGTCATTTGCAGAAACACATATCGATTTCGTCATTGAATTTTGGCGTAATTGATACGATACGGCTGGCACACGGTAAGCAGTTTCATTTCGAATTTGCTATCCGGCCCGCTGAGCTTCACATTTTAAAAATCTGGACCTTTTCAGAAAAAGTTTGCCGACCCCTGGTATAGAGTATATTGTTTTTGTCACGACGAAAATATGTAACACCTTAAAGGAGGCTCCGGAGGTATAGCAATGTATATATATAAATGATCAGAGTCACCTCCTGATTCGATTTAGCCATGTCTGTCTGTCTGTCTGTCCGTCTGTCTGTTTGTCTGTCTGTCCGTTCGCACGATAACTTTCGATAAAATGAAGCTAGAGCCTTGAAATTTTGGTCAAATGTTGGTAGTATGATCTAGTTGGATGGTATTGAAATTGAACATGATCAGGCCAAGAGAACGCCTACCTCCCCTACATATGTAAAATAATTAAATGTAACTATAACTCCCGATTACAAAATCAGGAAAAGCTCTAGCTTTAGTATATTGCTAGTAAGGGTATTCTTATACTCTCCTGGGAAAATAAATCGATCAGTTGAAAACTAACGGTAATTTTCTTACAAAAAGCACCGTAATTCCCTACTTTTATTCGGTTGACAATAAGTTCGTTTTTTAAGCCCCACGAGGTAATTAAGTTCAAATTATCATTCTTAATACTGGAACTTTCACTAGATTTATCAACTTCACTGGTATATGGAACACTGACCAAGAAAATGTTCCTATTTTCTTCACTATTGTCCAAACTATACATAATTTTTTCACTTTCGAACAAATCTTGTTCGTTTTGCGGTAAACTACTTTCGTCGAGCAAAGACATTTTCAGTTCAACTGTCAAAAAAAACAAAGACTAAACGCATGACTAAACTTTTGTATTGCTAAACAAAATTATGTTAACCTAACAGAACTTTTGTTGATCAACACAAACGCAACTAAAAAACCAGGCCCGGAGTCCGAAGCGTATATACCCTAGACTTGTACAGACCTAGTGGAGATACCAAAAGTACCAATTGGCAACGACCATATGCATTAAGAATGGGTCTCCTATATGGCCAGTTCATAGGAGAGGTTGGCACTCGTTCATTAGGATCTTGACCATTCTCAAAATTAACTAACTAACCGATTCTACAATATTTGTCGAATTTTTCAAGTCGCTAGCTTCATTCTATCGGAAGGTATTGCTTATTTGAAGTTTCACTTATAGAGGAGGTAAGGGTTCCTTAGGTCGGATGTTGCTCATCATTGCCACCAACCAATTAGATCACCCTACAACCATTTAAACAAAATTTCAAGTCTCTAACTTCACTCTATCGAAAGTTATCGCTTATTTAAAGTTTCGTTTGTAGGGGAAGTAGGGGTTTCGTTGGTCGGATGTTACCCAGCTTTAATGCCAACTAACTCAATCTCACTTCGAACATTTGACCAAAATTTCAAGTCACTGGCTTCATTCTATCAAAAGTTATCGCTTATTTGAAATTTCATATGTAGGGGAGGTGGGGGTTCCTTGGGTTGGATCTTGCCCATATTCAACACCAACTACGTAGGTCTTACTAGCAACATTCCACCAAATTTTTAACTCGGTAGTGTCATTCTATCAAAAGTTATCGCTTATTTGAAGTTTCATTTGTAGGGGAGGTAGGGGTTGCTTGAGTAGGATCTTGCTCATTTTCAATACCAACCAAGTAGAACCTACTAACAACATTTTGTCAAATTTTCAACTCGCTAGTGTCATTCTATCGAAAGTTATCGTAATTAAATGAATATTTAATTTATTGGTATTTGTAAGGGAGGGAGGCGTTCCTTTGATCCGATTATGCCCAACTTACTAGAACTCAAGCATCTTCTTACCCCAGGGTTACATGCCAAAAATCAGGCGTCTACGTCAATTGGTTCAAGAGTTATAGACAAAAAACCCGAAAAGTAGGGTAGTACGGGGCTCTTTGTAAGAAAATTACCGTTAGTTTTCAACTGATCGATTTTATTTTCCCATGAGTTTATAAGATTACCCTCACGAGTAATCTGCCAAAGCTAGAGCTTTTCATATTTATTTAGTAGGGACTTACAGATACATTTAAGTATTTTACATATGTAGGGGAGGTAGGCGTTCTCTTGGCTTGATCATGCCCATTTTCAATACCATCTAACTAGATTACACTACCAACATTTGAACGAAATTTCAAGGCTCTAGCTTCATTCTATCGAAAGTTATCGTGCGAACGGACAGACAGACAGACAGACAGACATGGCTTAATCGAATCAGGAGGTGACCCTGATCATTTATATATATACATTGCTATACCTCCGGAGCTTCCTTTAAGGTGTTACATATTTCCGTAGTGACAAAAGCAATATACCCTATACTAAAAGTCTAGGGTATAATAATTGTAATGCTGAGCAGAATTATGTTAATCCAACGGATTTTTTGTTGGTCCTACAATCACCAACCAATTTATTCTGTCAAAAGTATCGAATTTCAGTTGATTCAACAAAATCGTATGTAACAGCAACTTAAATGTTAGAGTAATACAACTCTAAAGTTGATGTGTTTAAACTCGTCCTTTAGTACGTACAAAACAATTTTGTTCGCCCAATAGAACAATGCTTGCACAAGAGATTTTATGTAGATAGTTCAAACGTTGATAGAACCTTTTGTTAAAATTACAGAATTTAGGTTGGTAGGTAACTAAAACCGCATGCAATTATATTAACAGAAGTTCTGTCGATTGAAAGTCCAACTTACCGCTGTTTAACCTAATTTTAATGTTCAACTAATAAACATTCGATTATGTAGACAAATTACTAGGTTAATTTCTAACAGAGAGACTGTGTTGTTTTAACCACAAAATTTTTTCTCAGTGTGCTTATTGTCGCTCTTACACCTGGTATCCGTACTAACAACTGATGTTAAGTATCCCACTCCATATCTTAATTTTACATAAACTTGAAATTGTCCCAAATTAGCGCACATCAGAAATCAGTTGCTCTGGCTTCACTGTGCCAATTGTCTTTTTTAATTGGAACAGTATTTTTTGCGCAAATTTTCATAAATTTTGGAGCGATTATTCGATTACTGGAGGAGCGAGAATTCCATGTGAAAAATCACTCAAGATTGGAGCGGTAATGCATTTTTAATTTCAAGTGTTTATTTTTGGATCATTTTTATATCCTTCACGGATGCGATAGGGTATATTAACTTTGTCATGAAGTTTGCAACGCATAGAAGGAAGCATCTCACTATATTTATATAATCTTTGTCGGTATGACGAGACGAGTCGATTAAGCTTTGTCCGTATGTCTGTCCGGTTCTCTGTAAACTAGTCCGAAGCGAAGCGTGAAGGGTATCATACCTTCGGCAAGCTAGCCCAGGGTTGGTTGTTTTTTATAAAACCTCTTGAACACTTCACTACTTGTTAGAAGTAGTAGTTGATGTGATAATCTTTTGGACCTTTTTTATGCTAAGCTTGAATACCCGATGGTTCAAAGGGGAAAATTTGCAATCATCCAAATTATCTCGTCAGAATTTTTTTTTTTATCAAAGTTGGCCGGAGTTAAAACTTCAAATTGAAAAGTGGGAATGCTGTTAATACTTTATTATATATTTTTGGCCCCTTCTTGTGATAAGCTTGAATACCCGATGGTCTAAAAAAGGTAAAATTCCAATCTCCCAAAAACAACTCTGTTGTGAAAAATTCCCCGCCAAGAAAAACCTCTCAACCGCAAAAAGGATTGATATGAATACAATACCGCCAAAGTACTCGTAGCCTCGCGCCTCACTCTAGGGTTGGCATATAGTTAATTTTTTGAACGCTGATTGGCGGGGAGCTTCGTAGTCTAATGACTCACCGCCAAGTGGATTTAATGACAAAATGACAGTGATAATGGCAACGATGTCGTTCTGATAAAATTATGGATAAGTAGTTGCGTGCGGATCATGCTGTAAGCTCTTATGCCAAGTATTATTGGCTTCTCGCCAGAATCTCGTTATAACGCTCCCGCCTTACAAAAGACTAAAAATGCACTTCAGGCCAGAAGTGATTTTGTTTAGATCGTTGGTTTTAATTCGACCTTGAAGCTCATTCACCACGGCTCACAAATATTCTTGAAAAATATGTTCTCAGATAATGATGGCAAATGAACTTTGCCCTTATGGCAGCATAAACTAAAGGCATTCCTATTACGTGAAGTAATTTCTGCTTCAAAATGTTTTGCATCACAAAATGAGCAACGGAAATTCAGAGGACCGCAACTAAAAGGTTCGAAATCCCGTGAAACTATATTTAAGGTAAATTTATATGTACCATCTAAATGATTGATTGCGTCGTGGTTTCTAATTACCCTCATGTAGTTTCGTTTACCACGCCGCTCAATCCTACCAGTAATTACAGAATGCCGCTGGGAGGGCATTTTGCAAACTACTACTACTTCCTTGCTATTTACCTATTTACTTTTAAACACTTATTCACCCGAAAGCACTGCACAAAAAATAATTATTTACCACGAAAGTAACTAAAGTATGTATTGACCTTCACGTATCTCAACACGATACTTATATATGTATTACTTGAGAACACCCACAATAGATCTGCGTATCACACTTATCACACTTATTGGCCCGATTGAACACCCACAATAGATCTCTCCTCATATTTTAACATTTCTTTTCCACTTGTTAAGTGGACTATACTTTCATTTTGTCAACTCGACGCTTATCATTTTTTTCAATTCGACGCTCATAAGTATGCAGCATAAAAATTAAGTACACTTGGATACTTGATTCATATTTTCAATTCGACGATTTATTTATTTCGTGAGTATCTTTTCCACTCACAATCCAATGAACGCTGTTCCACCCACAATCTTATGAAAGATCCTAAGCGGATACATCTACCCAAGCTTGGTCATTATATACAATACATGAATCAAATCCCCTAGCGAATACATCTGCCCAAGCTTGGTACAGCTTGGATTCTAAGCTCGCAAAGTTTTTCGCGGATTATAGCTACAGTATTTCGCCAATTTTAATAAAATATAAAACTTGCACACCTTCGAAAGAATACCTTTCTAATGGTGTATAAATCATTAAAATCGGTTCAGTAGTTTGGGAGGAGTTCCCGTCACAAAATTCCCTTACAAAAATTGTTAGCCTATTAATATACAGATTTTCTACTGCGTTCTTCTTCATAAACTTATTTTGTTTAATTAAAAGCTCCCCGCCAAACAGCGTTGAAATAAATTAACTAATTCAATCAGCGTTCAATATGCCAACCCTAGAGTGAGGCGCGAAGCTACGAGTACTTTGGCGGTATTGTATTCATATCAATCCTTTTTGCGGTTGAGAGGTTTTTCTTCGCGGGGAATTTTTTACAACAGAGCTGTTTTTGGGAGATATCATATCTTTTGACGTGATAGCGTCTATGGGGACTATGTCGAAAAAATCTGGGACGGAAATGAAACGTCAACCAAGCTTTGGCGGGCGGTGCAATTTGAATTGTTGGCAGTACACTATTGTATTTTTTTGCCTAATCCTACTTACCAACAATAAGTGAACTCGCGGATCAAACAAGTAAACAATAAGTGAACTCGCGGACAAAAAAGCAAAACAAACAAGCAAAGCAAATAAGCGGAACAAACAAAACGATTTCATGGCACCGCACAAGTAAACACAAACAAATGACCAAATGACATAAGCCAACGTTCTTCTTCTTGATGATCGATGTTGTCGTATTCGAGTTGGATGCCCAGCTTTATCACTCTGGAAACGATAGAATGCTACAAATTTGTTGTTTTGACGTGACAACGTCTATGGGAAGTCTGTCGAGAAAATGTGGGACGGAAGTGGAAATTGAACGCTTTGATGTTGACACCAGCACACTTTTGGACATAATGTGAAATCTAGGAAATACGGGTGAGGCCAATGCTCTGGAGTATCGTTGAAGGCGCTTTTAACCCTATGGTGTTGAGATGAACACATTCTTAGGCGTAAAATGAAATCTAGGAAATATGGGTGTCATCAGAGTCGGGGTTTTGAGACCAATTCTCTGGAGTGGTGTTGAAGGCGCTGTTAACCCTATTGTGTTTAGATGAACACATTCTTGGTCATGGAGTGAAATCTGAATGACACTACGATGACTCTAAATAGGGGGGGGGGGGGAATTACCAGTTTTCCCGGTTAATTTCCATTATTCATGGTTTATGTAAATCTGAATTTCTGACTTACACAACGATTGTGTAACTCAGATGTTCAGTTATTCAATTTATTATTATCCTGAACGCAATCAATATCTTCTTTGTGACACAGTCACATACATGATCCATATTTTTCCCAATAAGGGGAAAGTTTCCCTGACATTTTGTTTTTTAATTTTCCTTCAAAATACTTTGACGTTATCACGTAAAAACTTAGGCAGTGCCTCAGGCACTGCCCGTGGATTTTTGCATAATAGTAGTAGTAATACATATTGCGCAACGGTAAGCAACGTTCGCCTTCTATACATTGGGCTCCGGTTTGATTCCTACTGATTGCGGTAGTCTTCGACAAAAAAGGGGATTTACGTGCCGGACTATGAGTCCACTCAGGTGTTAAATTAGTACCCATTTGGGATAAATAACTTGGTTGAGCGTATGTATGTATGTGTTTTACAGAGGAAGAACCCTGACTTGAATTTCAAAACTGCTTTAGAGTGCTTGTAAAATTTATTATTATGTATCTAGGGACGCTGTAGCGTCCCTCCCCGCGAAAGAAAAATGAAAAAATCAAAAAAAAAAAAAAAACAGGCCGAAGCGTATATACCCTAGACTTGTACAGGCCTAGTGGTGATACCAAAAGTACCAATAGGCAACGACTATATGCATTAAAAGTGAGTTTCTTATATGGCCAGCTTATAGGGAAGGTTGGCACTCATTCAGGAGGATCTTGACCAGTCTCAAAATCAACTAACTAACCCATTCTACAAATATTTGTCGAATTTTTCAATTCGCTAGCTTCATTCTATCGAAAGTTATTGCTTATTTGAAGTCTCACTTGTTGAGGAGGTAGATGTTTCGTTCGTCGGATCTTGCGCATTTTTAATAACAACTTGATCCCAGTACAAACCTTTTACCAAAATTTCAAGTCACTTGCCCATCATGGGCACCAACCAATTAGATCACCCTACAAACATTTAAACAAAATTTCAAGTCTCTAGCTTCACTATCGAAAGTTATCGCTTCTTTGACGTTTCATTTGTAGGGGAAGTAGGGGTTTCGTTGGTCGGATTTTATGTATTTTCAATATTAGCCAACTGAATCTTACTACAAACATTTGACCAAAATTTCAAGTCGCTAGCTTTATTTTGTAATAAGTTATCGCTTATTTTAAGTTTCATTTCTAGGGGAGGTAGGGGTTTCTTAGGTCAGATCTAAACCATCTTTAACACCAGCTAACTTAATCTCATTTCAAAATTGACCAAAATTTCAAGCCGCTGGCTTCATTCTATCAAAAGTTATCGCTTATTTGAAGTTTCATTTGTAGGAGAGGTAATATTTGTAGAATGGGTTAGTTAGTTGATTTTGAGAATGGTCAAGATCCTCCTGAATGAGTGCCAACCTTCCCTGTAAGCTGGCCATATAAGAAACTCACTTTTAATGCATATAGTCGTTGCCTATTGGTACTTTTGGTATCTCCACTAGGTCTGTACAAGTCTAGGGTATAAGTTAGAAACGCGCATCCGGCCCAACACGTGCATCAGCAAAATACATCATAATTATGCACCGACATACTTTCCAAGAATGAGTAAAATGCAATCTGCAGACGCAGCGGAATTAGGCTAAGGAAATAATTGATTCTATTGTAGTTTGTAAAACAGTCAGTCGATATTTAGAATCCGAGCAATAAAGACGAAAATAATAAAACATTTGTGTTTTTTTTTTGGCTACCGTCGCTAATAAAAACTTAACTGGCGCCCGAGCAGGGACCATTCGCAACGTTTGTAAAACGGGAGTGTTAATTATCGTGAGTTACGCGATTAACCAAAACGCATCGTCGCGATTTACACAAGTGATCAACCAAGTCACCAGCCCGACAACGGAAGAAGGAAGTGGCCCCCGAGTAGTTCAAGAGTAACAAAAAGGAAAGCGAAGGACAACCAACTTCTAGCCGCCCCTTCGATACGAATGGTCCAGAACCCGAACATGCTAGCGACGCCATACATTTTTATTCTAATGTAAGTAAGCCATTTCTTTATTTTCCCCAAATATCTTCCGGATACTAAAACTAAAGTGTCTAGTGCTTGTGATTTTGTTAATTCCGTGTCTCGACTCAACCAAAAAGGCAGTGAATAGTCGTTCTGTTGAACTCCGCGAGAAATTCAGTTGTTAGGACATCGATCCATTTCCATATCAATTCCGATCACTTTTCATCTAAACTTTTCGAACACCTAAATTTCGTGTATCTTTAAGTTGTGCGCATACCTAAATTTTTTCGAACACCCAAATCGAATTTATCTCGTGTCAAACGATGTCAAACCCATCGAATCTCATTAGACCTGCCATATTAAACGAAGCCGCCGCCAACGCCGCCAACGCCGCCTCCGCGTCTAACGCAGCCTCCGCGTCTAACGCAAATAATGAAGGCCCGACCGCGCGGTCGAATAACGAACAACTCGTCTCGATGATAACCAATATCGTGCGAGAAGCGTTATGTGTCCAAGGAAGAGAGCTGTTTAATTCGCTCATGAATCCTGCGTCGGATAATAGCGAAGACTATGACGTGCCAATCAACATTGGAGTCGATAGAGTGCTATCCGACATGGACAAAATCCCGGATGTCGTGAAGAGCCTTAGGGAGTTCTCAGGACATGCCGGAGAATTTAATTCATGGAAGAAGAGTGTGGAGCGTATCCTGAGGATTTATCAACACCTCAAAGGAACGCCCAAGTATTACGGAATACTTTCGGTAATACGAAATAAAATTGTCGGCCAAGCAGATGTGGCGCTTGAATCGTACAATACTCCCCTCAACTGGGATCGCATCTCGAAATGTCTGTCCCTACATTATGCCGACAAAAGGGACATCGGTACCTTAGAGTACCAGATGACTACCCTCGTCCAAGGTCGGAACACTATACCCGAATTCTACCAGGCAGTTTACCATCAGTTGTCCTTGATCCTTAACAAACTAGGTTCTATGGAACTGAGCCAAGATGCTCTAAACGTCATGACTCAGTCATACAGAGCAAAGGCCCTAGACACATTCGTTAGGGGACTCGAAGGCGATTTGCCAAAACTTTTGAGCATGCGTGATCCCGCCGATCTGCCACAGGCCCTTCATTATTGTTTGAAACTACAAAACGTCAATTACCGCACGCAGCACGCCAATTCCTCTCACATCCCAGCCAGAAATCAACATTACCAACCACCTCCCGTTCCTCCCAGAAGAGTGAATCTGCCTCCTAGAACGAATCCCACTCCAACGCCAAGATCGCACCCCAATCCCATTCCAGCTCCAAGAGGTACGTTCTTCCCGGAACTAGTTCACAACCCTCGTGCTCCGCAAGGACCTCAATTCAGTCGGCAGCCTTGGCAAAATAATTATCACCAACAAAGAGCCGCACCAATACCTCCTCCGAAACCCCAAGGACGACCGGAGCCAATGGACGTCGACGAGTCCATAAGAACTCGCATGGTAAATTACACCAACAGACCACGACCTAACGACAGACCCCAGAAACGCACGCAACCTCAACAATACTATGCAGGACAGAAATTCCAACGAATCTTTCACACCGACTCAAACAACGATGACGAACCAACCCAAGACGAATACGAACAGACATGCAAAGACGAATACGAACAGACATACAAGGACGAAGACGACCAACCTTTAACAGATTATTCCGAACAAGAACAACCAGAACAATGGGAAGACATATATTTTTTAGATTAAAACGCTCTCCGCTACCATACTTCGAATATGTTGCGAGGAGCGGAGAAATTCTAAAATTTTTGGTGGATACTGGTTCCAACAGGAACTATATTCAACCACGTCATATAAGACGCCCAATTCCTAACGAAAAACCATTTCTTGCAAATTCCGTCGGTGGTAACGTTAGCATCACCCACCACACTTATGTACAACTATTCGGACCCGACATACCTAAATTAAAATTTTTTATTCTCCCGTCCCTTATATCCTTTGACGGGATAATTGGTAACGACACTCTTAAGTGTTTGAATGCCGTTATTCACACGAACAAAGGACATATGATTTTAGATTCCAATCTGAAAATTCCCCTGAAGGAACACCTATCTGAAACAGTCAACTCCATAAACCTTAGGACGAACCACCTCAATGAAGACCAGACTCGTAACCTCAAACACATAATTCACAGACACCGTAACCTTTTATCTGAGCCAGACGAGAAGTTAACCTACTCTACACGAGTTAAAGGCGAAATCAGGACAACAACGGACGACCCAATATACAGTAAATCCTACCCTTATCCGAGAGCTTTAAAACACGAAGTGGAAAAGCAAATTAACAAGATGCTCAAAGATGGCATCATTAGGCCTTCCAAATCGCCCTACAATTCTCCAGTCTGGGTTGTCGGAAAAAAACCTGACGCCTCGGGCGAAAGGAAGTATCGATTAGTCATAGACTACCGAAAACTCAACACGGTTACAATTGAAGATACCTACCCAATACCCGAAATAAATGAAGTTCTCGCCAATCTCGGTGAAAACAGCATTTTCTCAGTACTCGACCTTAAGAGCGGTTTTCATCAGATTCCGCTAAAAGAATCTGACGTTGAAAAAACGGCCTTTTCTGTCAACAACGGGAAGTTCGAGTTCACTCGACTCCCCTTCAGCCTGAAAAACGCGCCCTCAATATTTCAGAGGACTCTTGACGACGTGCTCCGAGAGCATATCGGCACGCGCTGTTACGTCTATATTGACGATATTATCGTCTTCGGTAAGGACGAGAAACAACATCTTGAGAATTTGGACAAAATTTTCAGTACCCTAGAGGCCGCAAATTTCAAAATCCAATCGGACAAGTGCGAATTCCTTCGGAAAGAAGTAGAGTTCCTAGGATACGTCGTCAGCGAAGAGGGAATTAAGACCAACCCTAAAAAGGTACTGGCGATTGCCAACATGCCGCCACCTAAAACCCTCAAGGAATTGAGATCATTCCTGGGAATGTCCGGCTACTACCGCCGTTTTATCCAAGACTATGCGAAGATAGCAAAGCCGCTGACAACACTCCTACGAGGCGAAGACGGACGCATATCCACCAAACACTCTAAAAATAAGATCATTCATTTGGATTCACAAGCTTTAATGGCCTTCGATAAATTAAAAAACTGTCTTATTTCAAAGGATGTCGTTCTCGCACATCCAAATTTTCAAGAAAAATTCGAGCTCACGACCGACGCTTCCGAATACGCAATCGGTGCGGTCCTCTCACAAGGCAAGCGGCCAATAACTTTCCTTTCTCGAACGTTGACGAAAACAGAAGAAAGTTACGCAACGAACGAGAAGGAAATGCTCGCTATTGTGTGGGCTCTGACTTCTCTTAGGAACTATCTTTATGGCCCTCAACGGGTTACCATCTTCACAGACCACCAGCCCTTGACTTTTGCTCTTAGCAATAGGAACACAAATAGTAAACTCAAAAGGTGGAAATCCTTTTTGGAAGAGTTTAACTATGAGCTTAAGTACAAGCCAGGCAGGACGAATTTGGTTGCGGATTCATTGTCAAGACCACCGCAAAAGACTCCTGTAAATTCGCTAACACCCACCGAACACAGTGACGACAGTTCACCACAAGAGCTGATAACCACTGTAGAAACACCAATCAACGCCTTTCGCAACCAACTCTTATTGCAAGTAGGTGAAGAAGATAGTTACCAGATTATTAATCCCTTCGACAATTACTACCGGCACATTATAACAAGGCCTACTTACACCGAGGAACAGCTCACAAGTATTCTCAAGAGATATCTGAGCCCAACTATCCTAAATGGAATTTACACCTCCGAAGAAGTGATGGGAAAAATCCAGGAGATTTATCCTCATCACTTTAGGAACTATCGAACCAGATTCTCCCGAAAACTCGTCGAGGATATTCCCAGCGAGGCCTTGCAAAACGAAAGAATCCTCCAAGTACACCGGAGAGCACACCGCAATGCCGAGGAAAATAGGATGCAGCTCTTAGAGAACTTCTATTTTCCGAGAATGTCAGCCAAAATTAAAGCCATTGCGAAACGGTGCCAAACCTGTAAGGAAAACAAATATGATAGGCACCCCAACAAACCCTCCCTGTGTCCAACACCAATACCTTCTTACCCAGGTCATACGGTTCACCTTGATCTATTCTCAACAGAAAAACATCGTGTATTGACAGCTGTGGACAAGTTCACGAAATTTGGCCAGGCTAAAATAATCGCGTCCAAGTCCGCTGAAGATATAAGGCAACCGTTACTCGATTTGTTATTCTTTTTCTGTATCCCCGAGAGAATCGTCATCGACAACGAGGGTTCTCTCAGGTCAGCCTCAATAAGATCCCTTATGGAAGATGAACTAAAGATCTCTGTCTATACTACACCGCCGTACAAAAGCGAGGTAAATGGACAGGTGGAGCGATGGCACTCCACGCTCGGAGAGATCATGAGATGCCTTAAAAGGGACGACCCTCCGCGTAATTTCGAAGAGCTTTTACAACGTGCCGTAAACGAGTACAACTTTACCATCCACTCGACCACGGGTAAAAAGCCAGTCGAACTTTACCTCGGTCGAGTCCCCGGAATTAATCCCGAACAATTTGAGAACATCCGATTGAGCAACATCGAAAGGCTAAAGAAGAAACAGGAGACAGACCTTAAGACACACAACAAGACTAGACAAACGACAAAGACTTACGACATAGGAGAAGTTATTTACGTGAAACTGAACAAACGAAAAGGATCCAAACTAACACCTAGGTACAGACAAGAAGTCGTCAAAGAAAATCACAACACGACCATACTAACAGAAACCGGAAAAATAGTTCACAAGAGTAACATCCGCAACTAATCTTCCATTTCAGATCCAGTTTAACGCCTATTTACGCTAACGTTCAAATATTAGACTACTCCAACGCGCACATAGTGACTTTCCACACAGGACAGACTCGACTACAGGACGGTAACTTTAAGATTATACATGTAATCGAACTTGACCAGTACGAACGATTGATATCACAAATTGAACCAATCCTTAACCTCTCTACATTCCAACACAATTCCCTTTCCTCATACCCAATAAACGAGATCCAGCGAATTCACCAACTTATCCAAAATCTGAAACCGAGAAAAATTCGAAGGTCGCTAAATTTCATTGGATCGGCATGGAAATGGATTGCAGGCAATCCCGACCATGAAGATTTCGTTACCATCAAAGAGAAAATCACGGACGTCCTGCAAAACAACAATAGACAGGTCGTCATAAACCGCCTCTATAACGAACGGATTAATAACATCACGAGAATCACTAACGACATTCAAAATTTATTAAAGGAAAATAGCCAAATGAGTCTTACCACAGTGTTAGATCTAGAATTCAAACTTAAAATAATCAGGGAAGAGTTAGAAAATATCAGCCATGCCATTCACTGGGCCAAAATTGGGATCATAAATTCACTAGTATTGTCAAAATCCGAAATTAAAATTGCTAAAGATGTAATAGATAAAGAAATGTTACCATATTCAACAATAGAAGAGGCCCTAAATTTTTCCGAAATTAAAATAATAGCAAATTCATCTTCAATCCTGTATATTATAAATATTCCGTTAGCCACGCCAGAAATTTATCAAACATTGTTAACCAAACCAATTAAAAGAAACAATTTTGTCAATGAAATTCCTTATAACAGAATTGCTAAATCAGGTACAAAGATTTTCGGCATCGAAAAAGAATGTAAAACCATAAATTTCATATCTATTTGTAAACAAAATAACTTAGTAGACATTAGCAAAACACCCTGTATTCCAAACCTTCTGAAAAGTACAAGCGCTTCATGTTCGAGGACCAGCAGTCAACACATTCCAACTATCGACCAAATCTCTTCCGGCACAATACTCCTCAATCAATTTTCCGGCAATCTAACTACACAAGAGGGGACGCACGAGCTGAACGGCACATTCCTGATTAAATTCCAAAATTCGACCATATCAATAAACGGAAAACAATTCATCTCTATCGAAACATCATTTCTACAAGAACTACCGCCCATCCTTCAACGAGCGACCGAAAACAACAGGTTTAGAGAAATTATCTCCATGGAAACGATGCATGAGATCCAAATTAACAATACCAGGACAATCAATCTGATGAACTCGGAAAAGGACAAACATCTGATCACTACTTATGGCCTTATTGCATCCATGGGACTTATTCTGTCCTTCTTAGTTATCCGGCGTACCTGTGAAAAACAAAAAAATAAAATCACCATCGAGACAGGAAATATCACGGAAGGAAGAAATTTTAAAACATCCACACCTAAGAGCCCGTCAGCAAAACCACCGCTGAAGTTCAACGACATCCCATTTTTCTAGCGATCGAGGACGATCGAATCTGAAAGAGGGTAGAGTTAGCCACGCGCATCCGGCCCAACACGTGCATCAGCAAAATACATCATAATTATGCACCGACATACTTTCCAAGAATGAGTAAAATGCAATCTGCAGACGCAGCGGAATTAGGCTAAGGAAATAATTGATTCTATTGTAGTTTGTAAAACAGTCAGTCGATATTTAGAATCCGAGCAATAAAGACGAAAATAATAAAACATTTGTGTTTTTTTTTGGCTACCGTCGCTAATAAAAACTTAACTTATATACGCTTCGGACTCCGGGCCGAAGCTTCGCTTCGGCTCTTGTTCTCGTTGTTCTTTGACAGGGCTACAGCCTCGTAGGGAGCGCATCAAGGTCTGCTTTCTTTTCTCACGGATTGACTGTATCCCAAGGGTGTGTATAGGCTATCACTTGCTTTATCCGTGCAGTAGATAAAAAGATACATCCAAAAATGTGAAATTTTATAGTAGAGATTCTCGCTTAAGTCTTTTTGATAATTTTAATGCGACACAGCAAATCACTCGCAGTGATTGCATGCCGACGGGGAGAGACGCAAATACTTGATTATGTGAGTAGTGACGACGACGGATGCAAAAGTCCGTGCGCCCGTCGGGTGAGGAGAACTATACGAGGTAATGGTTGTCGGCGTGGCTTGTGGCAAAGAGGATTGAAAATTCTACAAGAGTTATCAGTATCACTCCATATAACTTTCCTCTCTGCCAGGAGATTTGTATGTACTCGTATTGACAAATTGTATGGACTTCACAAGAAAGCTGACTCCGCCTCCGGCGATAGATTTGTATGTATTGATTCTCTTGTGTATCTAGACTGTGCAGTTTATACTATGTTTATACAATTTGTCAATACATACAAATCTCCTGGCAGAAGCGAAACTTCTATGGAGTGATAACTCTTGTGGAATCTACACTATTTGCTTGTGGCAAGTGCATGAATGAAAAGTGTGTGATGAAAAAATTGAAACTGAATACGATTAAAACAGCGCGTTTCCATTACGAGATTATTTATTTTTCAAAGAAAACAATATTGTTTCGAGAGCTACTTGCTCTCTTCTTCAGTTCTTATTTGGCACTAGGGATTTACATGTTCGCTACCCTTTCTTATATAGCTAATTGGTAACAATCACTGCGTTCCCGTTCTTGAGCGCCGCGGCTATTCTGCAAATGGAATGCATGTAAACGGAAATCGCTGGTTTTTCCGTGTGCATGCATTTCAATTGCCGAGCGACCACTACGCTCAAGAACGTGAACGCAGGCATTATTAGCTTAACAGATGGTACATTACACATGTTTGTGGCTTATTCTACCTGGCTAATTTGAACAATCTAGACACACAATTGCCCGCGTCGTGGTTCAACAACGTATCTCTACCTACTCAACTAATCTCGAAACTTTCCGCCGCATCCATTTTGTATCTTTGCCGAACGTTACGCAATATTTCGACATCCTTAAATGTGATGTTGTGTCCTGTTTCAATCATGTGTCGAGCAACCATCGATTTCGTGTGTCTCACGGGGTTTTTCCGGCCCAACTCGGCGTCGCTATAGTGTTCCGCGAACCTGGTGGTAATTAGCCGCCGTGTTTGGCCTATGTATGCCATGTTGCACTCGCAATTGATCTTGTATATGCCGCTTTGTTCGGTTATCGCTAGTTTGTCCTTCGGGCTCCCCAGGAGCGATTTTATCTGGCAACATCTGCTCGTACCTACGACGTCGATATTATATTTTAGGAGCGTCTTCCTGATAGTCCATAGAATGGGGGAATATGTGACTCCTGCTCTGCGGGGTGGTGAATTGTCATCGTCGTGTGTAGCCAACCTGGACAGACTATTTCGCTCGCTTCTGCTAAGTTTTTTTGCGATGATGTTGTCGACTATTGCGGGGCTGTATCCATTAATCGCCGCTGTTTCGTGGATGTATTTGAGTTCCGCATTGTATCGCTCAGGATTCAGGGGCGTGTTTAGTAGCCTGTGCACGAGGCTATGGAACACGGCCATTTTTTGCTGTGGCGTGTGCTGCGAGGAGCTGACGATGGTTCGCTGAGTATTGGTTGGTTTGCGGTATATGTCAAACTCTATCTTGCCGTTGGTTCTTATCACCTTTAAGTCCAGGAATGCGATACCGGTGTTGTTTTCGACCTCCATGGTGAACTTAATGTTTTGATGTATGGTGTTTAGCGCCTCCAACATCTCGTGCAGCTGGCTCCTGGGTATAATCGCAAGGATGTCGTCGACGTACTTGACCCAAAACTGTGGCATGACTCCTCTCTTCTCGATTTCGTGTTCGATGGATGTCATAAATATTTCGCTGAGGAGTGGTGATAAGGGGTTCCCCATCGCAGTTCCCGCGGTGATTTTATAGAACTTATTCCTGAAGGTGAAATAGTTCTCGTCCATACATAGCTGAGCTAAGCGTTTGTATTGGCTAGCTTTTTTACGCCATTTGGGTGATTCGCCGAACGTCAACAACCATTCCTCGAATTTGTTAACCGCCTCTGCTACGGGAATGCTCGGGAAGAGTGCTTGAAGGTCGAAGGATACGATGCACTCGTCTTCGGCGATGGCCCCTACGCCCTGTAACCTCTCGATGAGTTCTGAAACTGAATGTTTATGCTGTGTTTTGCTAGACAGCGGCTGGGCGATTTGCGTCTGCGGCTCGAGAGCAATTGATTCATCATTCAATGTCGAGGTTTTGTATGAAAATAGTACTATGTAGTATGTTGGGCAGGTTGTCTATGCAATCAAGGATTTTTATATGTACGTGAGGAGAATGGATGGAAAGAGACGAATGTACTGTAGATGTAGAGTCCTTCGGTGGCAGCAAGGACATTCGAGAAAGGATATTTTTGGCAGTGAAGCGATATATGGGGAATATGGGTGTCATATGAACCGGGATGAAGAGGTGAATGTCCAGGAGTAGTGTAGATGGAATTCCGGATCCTTCGGTGGCGACAAGGATATTCGAAAAAGGATACTTTTGGCAGTGAAGCGAAATACGGTCAATATGGGTGTCATATGAATCGGGGTGGACACCCGAATATCCAGGAGTAGTACGGATGGCATTTCGAGTCCTTCGGTGGCGAAAAGGACATTCAAGAAAGTCAAGTAAAATATGGGCAATGTGGGTGTCATATGAACCGGGGTGAAGAGGCGAATGCCTAGGAGTACTATGGATGGCATTCCGGATCCTTCGGTGTCGACAAGGATATTCGAAAAAGGATATTTTTGGCAGTGAAGCGAAATACGGTCAATATGGGTGTCATATGAATCGGGGTGAACACCCGAATATCCGAAAGTAGTGCGGATGGCATTTCGAGTCCTTTGGAGCGAAAAGGACATTCACGAAAGTCGAATGAAAAATGGGCAATATGGGTGTCATATGAACCGGGGTGAGGAGGCGAATGCCTAGGAGTACTATGGACGGCATTTCGAGTCCTTCGGTGCCGATAAGGATATTCGAAAAAGGATACTTTTGGCAGTGAAGCGAAATACGGTCAATATGGGTGTCATATGAATCGGGGTGAACACCCGAATATCCGAAAGTAGTGCGGATGGCATTTCGAGTCCTTTGGAGCGAAAAGGACATTCACGAAAGTCGATTGAAAAATGGGCAATATGGGTGTCATATGAACCGGGGTGAGGAGGCGAATGCCTAGGAGTACTATGGACGGCATTTAGAGTCCTTCGGTGCCGATAAGGATATTCGAAAAAGGATACTTTTGGCAGTGAAGCGAAATACGGTCAATATGGGTGTCATATGAATTGGGGTGAACACCCGAATATCCAGAAGTAGTGCAGATGGCATTTCGAGTCCTTTGGAGCGAAAAGGACATTCACGAAAGTTGAATGAAAAATGGACAATGTGCGTGTCATATGAACCGGGGTGAAGAGGCGAATGTCCGGGAACACTATAAATGGCACTTAGAGTCCTTCGGTGGCGACAAGGACATTCGAAACATGATATTTTTGCTGGTAAGGCGAAATATGGGCAATATGGATGTCGTATGAATCGGGGTGAAAAGACGAATGTCCACGAGTAGTGTAGATGGCATTTCAACTCCTTCGGTGGCGAAAAGGACATTCACGAAAGTCAAGTGAAAATTGGGCAATATGGGTGTCATATAAACCGGGGTGAAGAGCCGTAGATGTAGATAATATTTTGAGTCCTTCGTCTACTTGCACAGCATTTACTCAAAAATGGTGGTGCGGACCAGAACAACGCTCGTTCTATCAACCAGGCTAAATGCGCATACGGCATGCTCTCCAAAATCTAGCAAAGGAGTTATCTCAGCACCAAGACCAAGCTGGGTCTGTTTCGCTCCCTGGTAATTTCTGCGTTTGCGTATGGTAGCAATACATGGAAAGTTCCAGTAAGAGTTACCAGAAAGCTGCAAGTATTCGTCAACTCATGTCTTCGTCGAATTATAAGAATTTTCTGGCCTGAAACAATATCAAATGAAGAGCTAAGTTGGCGTACAGGGCAGATGCTAATCGACGAATTGATATGCAGGCAAAAATAGCAGTGGGTAGGTCACACATGTCGGAAGAGTGATAAATGCACTGCTTTGCACGTCATGAAATAGAACCCCGTTTCCAACCAAGGCCGACCAAGAAGGGGTCCTAGAATCACATGGCCACGATCTGTGGCAAAGGAGTGTAGCGCGCTGGGTAAGTCTGTTGTAAGCTGCACCCTATTCCCCAGAACAGAGTACGATGGCGCGCAGAAGTGCAGCTTTCTGGTAACTCCTACGGAAATTTTCCATGTACTGCACCCATACAAAACTACAGACAGTACCCGAGAGCGAAAAAATATCAGCTTGATGTTGATGCTGAGACAACTGCTCTGCCAGATTTTCGACAGCATGCCGTATGCGCATTTAGCCTGGTTGATAGAACGGGCGTTGTCCTGGTCCGCACCACAATTTTCGAGGAAATGCTGCGCAAGTAGACGAAGGACTCGAAATGCCATCTACATCTACGCCTCTTCACCCCCGATTCATATGACACCCATATTACCTATATATTTTGCTTTACTTGCAAAAAGTCTTTTTCGGATATCCTTGTCGCCACCGAAGGATCCGGAATGCCATCTATAGTACTCCTGCATATTCGCCTCTTCGCACCGGTCCATATGACACCCATATTGCCTATATTTCGCTTTACTGCCAACAACATCCTTTTTCGAATGTCCTTGTCGCCACCGAAGGATCCGGAATGCCATCTCAGTACTCCTGGACATTCGCCTCTTCAACCCGGTTCATATGACACCCATATTGCCCATTTTTCACTCGACTTTCCTGAATGTCCTTTTCGCTCCAAAGGACTCGAAATGCCATCTGCACTACTTCCGGATATTCGGGTGTTCACCCCGATTCATATGACACCCATATTGACCGTATTTCGCTTTACTGCCAAAAGTATCCTTTTTCGAATATCCTTGTCGCCACCAAAGGATCCGGAATGCCATCCATAGTACTCCTAGGCATTCGCCTCCTCACCCCGGTTCATATGACACCCATATTTCTCATATTTCACTTGACTTTCTTGAATGTCCTTTTCGCCACCGAAGGACTCGAAATGCCATCCGCACTACTCCTGGATATTCGGGTGTCCACCCCGATTCATATGACACCCATATTGACCGTATTGCGCTTCACAGCCAGAAATGTCCTTTTTCGAATATCCTTGTCGGCACCGAAGGACTCGAAATGCCATCCATAGTACTCCTAGGCATTCGCCTCTTCACCACAATTCATATGACACCCATATTGCCCATTTTTCACTTGACTTCCAAGAATATCCTTTTCGCTCCGAAGGACTCGAAATGCCATCTGCACTACTCCTGGATATTCGGGTGTCCACCCCGATTCATATGACACCCATATTGACCGTATTTCGCTTTCACTGCCAAAAGTATCCTTTTTCGAATATCCTTGTCACCACCGAAGGATCCGGAATTGCCATCCATAGTACTAATAGGCATTCGCCTCCTCACCCCGGTTCATATGACACCCATATTGCCCATATTTCAATTGACTTTCGCCACCGAAGGACTCGAAATGCCATCCGCACTACTCTTGGATATTCGGGTGTCCACCCCGATTCATATGACACCCATATTGACCGTATTTCGCTTCACTGCCAAAAATATCCTTTTTCGAATATCCTTGTCGCCACCGAAGGATCCGGAATGTCATTTACACTACTCCTGGACACTCGCCTCTTCATCCCGGTTCATATGACACCCATATTCCCCATATATCGCTTCACTGCCAAAAATATCCTTTCTCGAATGTCCTTGCTGCCCACCGAAGGACCCTACATCTACAGTACATTCGTCTATTTCCATCCATTCTCCTCACGTACATATAAAAATCCTTGATTGCATAGACAACCTGCCCAACATACTAGTACTATTTTCATACAAAACCCCGACATTGAATGATGAATCAATTGCTCTCGAGCCGCAGACGCAAATCGCCCAGCCGCTGTCTAGCAAAACACAGCATTACGGCTGCATCCTATGATGTCCGGAAAGAAAAAACATGCTGTGGGTATATGACTTATTTCATTTATGACATATGAGATATGAATAGTCTATTTATAGATTCGAGGCAACTTGACGTCGAACCTTCATGTATAAACAAATTTCAGAAAGACGATTCATAAACGTCTAGGGTTGTTTGGACTATACTGATGTAACAAACAAAAATCAATAAATAAAATAATATTTAAGTAATAAATAGTAAAATATTAAATTATTACTACAATATATACTACTATAGAATTCCACATTTTTTGGTGTATCTTTTTATCTACTGCACGGATCAAAGCAGATGATAGCCTATGCACATCCTTGGGACACAGCCAATCCGTGAGAAAAGAAAGCAGACCTCGATACGCTCCCTACGAGGCTGTAGACCTGTCAAAGAACAACAAGAACAAGAAAAATTTGAAAAATAGCCATTTTCAAATTATCATATCTCGGGTGTTTTCCACTGTATTGGAATCAAATTTGCAGCACTTCGTAAGATGACCGGATGACCATACTAAATTTGAGCTCGAACAAGCATCCGGGGCCAGAGCTACAGAGGTCCGAAAACCCGTACTTGTTGTGTCGCGTAAATATAGTCTTGGTCACTTTTCCATTTTTCTTTTTCGATTTTAGGGTTTTGTATTAAAAACTAAACCCTTATGAAATCGGTCAAATGTCCGTCCGTCTGTCCGTCTCTCCATGGAATATCTCACGAACGGCTGAAGCTACATACTTGAAATTTTGTAGGAATGTGTAGAATTACTATATTTCGCTGGAGAAAGCGATTCGTGGTAATAAGTCAACTTTAAGGGGAGGTCCCCATAGACGGGAAATGAAGGTCGAAATTTTTTTTTCGTTTGGTACAGGCAAGTGGGGTATCATATGAAAGGTACCGTCGAGTACATTCCATTTTTGGATTTTTTTTCAAATTTGAAAAAAAAACGGGAAAAGAGGGAGACGGGAAAATATGTGATCCGAGTTTGTCCCCCCCCTTGCATTTCGAGACCGTTATACTTAGAAATATGAAAATTTACAGATAAGCGGCAATTTGCTAGCGTAGAAAACCTAGATTTATAGAATTTTGAAATTTCATCAGAAAAGGTTAATAATAGTACATTACTATAGTTGGAGTTAGCACACCCCTGTACCGCTTAAGCGCACCCGAGGTCAAAAATATTGATGGCTAAGGATAACCAACAACATAGGCAATAATATCTCTAAGTTTCATTGTAATCACATAATATTTATTAATAGCACATTCATTTAAATTTTTACTGCATACTTGAATATTGTTTATTGTTTTTCGTAAAGCGAATTGAAGTTAACTATTTCTGAAAGGGTGAAGATAGGTGGGACAGAAGTGGGAGGGGGAGAAGTGGAGGGGGCTTGCTGCTTTAAGAGGAAATGGAGGTCATTTTTTTTTTCGTCTGGTATAAGCAAGTGGAGTATCATGTGAAAGGTATTACCGAGCACATTCCATTCTTGGCGTTTTTATCAAATTTGAAGAAAGGGGAAAAGAGCTAGAGGGGAAAATATGAGATCATAATTTGTCCCACTCCTCTTACCATTTCGAGACCGTTACACTTAGAAATATGAAAACGTACAGGAAGGTGGCTTTCAACTAGCATAGAAAATAAAAAAAACCTGGCCGAAGCGTATATACCCTAGAATTGTACAGACCTAGTGGTGATACCAAAAGTACCAATTGGCAACAACCACATCCATTAAGAATGGGTCTCCTATATGGTCAGTTCATAGGGGAGGTTGGCACTCATTCAGTAGGATCTTGACCATTCTCAAAATCAATTAACTAACTAACCCATTCTACAAATATTTGTCGAATTTTTCAAGTCGCTAGCTTCATTCTATCGAAAGTTATTGCTTATTTGAAGTTTCACTTGTAGGGGAGGTAGGGGTTCCTTGGGTCGAATCTTTTGCCCATCATTGCCACCAACAAATTAGATCACCCTAAAAATATTTAAACAAAATTTCAAGTCTCTAGCTTCACTCTATCGAAAGTTATCGCTTATTTGAAGCTTCACTTGTAGGGGAAGTAGGGGTTTCGTTTGTCGGATTTTACGTATTTTCAATATTAGCCAACTGGATCCTACTACAAACATTTGACCAAAATTTCAAGTCGCTAGCTTTGTTTTGTCGTATGTTATCACTTATTTTAAGTTTCATTTCTAGGGGAGGTAGGGGTTCCTTAGGTCGGATCTTACCCATCTTTAATGCCAACTAATTCAATCTCACTTCAAACATTTGACCAAAATTTCAAGTCACTGGCTTCATTCTATCAAAAGTTATCGTTTCTTTGAAGTTTCATTTGTAGGGGAGGTGCGGGTTCCTTGGGTCGGATCTTGACCATATTCAATACCAACTAAGTAGGTCTTACTAGCAACATTCCACCAAATTTTTAACTCGGCAGTATTATTCTATCGAAAGTTATTGTAATTAAAGTAATATTTAATTTTTTGAAATTTGTGAGGGAGGTAGGTGTTCCTTTGATCTGATTATAACTAACTTACAGAACTTTAAGCAGCTTCTTCCTTCAGGGTTACATTCCAAAAATCAGGTGTCTACGTCAGTTGGTTCAAGAGTTATAGACAAAAAACCCGAAAAGTAGGGTAGTACGGGGCTCTTTGTAAGAAAATTATCGTTAGTTTTCAACTGATCAATTTTTTTCCCAGGAGAGTATAAGATTACCCTCACGAGCAATATACTAAAGCTAGAGCTTTTCACGATTTTTTAATCGGGAGTTATAGATACATTTAATTATTTTACATATGTAGGGGAGGTAGGCGTTCTCTTGGCCTGATCATGCCCAATACCATCTAACTAGATCATACTACCAACATTTGACCAAAATTTCAAGGCTCTAGCTTCATTCTATCGAAAGTTATCGTGCGAACGGGCAGACAGACAGACAGACAGACGGACAGACAGACAGACAGACAGACGGACAGACAGACATGGCTAAATCGAATCAGGAGGTGACCCTGATCATTTATATATACACATTGCTATACCTCCGGAGCCTCCTTTAAGGTGTTACATATTTTCGTCGTGACAAAAACAATATACCCTTTACTATAAGTCTAGGGTATAAATATGGAATTTTGATATCTTCTCAAAATATTGTATTGTATATTAGCTTATTAATAGTATATTTATACCCTAGACTTTTAGTATAGGGTATATTGTTTTTGTCACGACGAAAATATGTAACACCTTAAAGGAGGCTCCGGAGGTATAGCTATGTATATATATAAATGATCAGGGTCACCTCCTGATTCGATTAAGCTATGTCTGTCTGTCTGTCTGTCTGTCTGTCTGTCTGTCTGTCTGTCTGTCTGTCTGTCTGTCCGTTCGCACGATAGCTTTCGATAGAATAAAGCTAGAGACTTGAAATTTTGGTCAAATGTTGGAATAATAATCTAGTTGGTTGATATTGAAAATGGGTATGATCAGGCCAAGAGAACGCCTACCTCCCCTATATATATTTAAAATAATTAAATATATCTATAACTTCCGATTAAATAAACATTAAAAGCTCTAGCTTTCGTAGATTGCTCGTGAGGATAATCTTTTACTCCCCTGAAAAAATGAAATCAATCAGTGGAAAACGAACGGTAATTTCCTTACAAAGATCCCCATACTACCCTACTTTTCAGGTTTTTTGTCTATAACTCTTGAACCAATTGACGTAGACACCTGATTTTTGGCATGTATCCCTGGGGTAAGAGGATGCTTAAGTCCTAGTAAGTTGGGCATAATCGGATAAAAGGAACGCCTACCTCCCCTACAAATTTCAAAGAATTAAATATTATTTTAATTACGATAACTTTCGATAGAATGACACTAGCGAGTTGAAAATTTGTTAGAATGTTGTTAGTAAGATCTACTTGGCTGGTATTGAAAATGGGTAGGATCCGACCCAAGCAACCCCTACCTCCCCTACAAATGCAACTTCAAATAAGCGATAACTTTCGACAGAATCAAGCCAGCGACTTGAAATTTTGGTCAAATGTTTGAAGTGAGATTGGGTTAGTTGGTATTCAATATGGGTTAGATCCGACCTAAGGAACCCCTACCTCCCCTAGAAACGTAACTTAAAATAAGCGATAACTTACGACGAAATAAAGCTAGCGTCTTGAAATTTTGGCCAAATGTTTGCAGCAGATCCAGTTGGCTAATATTGAAAATACGTAAAACCCGACCAATGAAACCCCTACTTCCCCTACAAATGGAACTTCAACTTAGCGTTAACTTTCGATAGAGTAAAGCTAGAGACTTGAAATTTTGTTTAAATGTTTGTAGAAGGATCTTATTGGTTGGTGGCAATGATGGGCAAGATCCGACCCAAGGAACCCCTACCTCCCCTACAAGTGAAACTTCAAATAAGCGTTAACTTTCGATAGAATGAAGCTAGTGACTTGAAAAATTCGACAAATATTTGTAGAATGGGTTAGCTAATTGATTTTGAGAATGGTCAAGGTCCTTCTGAATGAGTGCCAACCTCTCCTATAAACTGGCCGTATAGGAAACTCACTTTCAATGCATATGGTCGTTCCCAATTGGTACTTTTGGTATCACCACTAGGTCTGTACAAGTCTAGGTTATATACGCTTCGGCCTGGTTCTATAGTTACAGTCAGCACACCCCTGCATTTATCAAACTCATCCGAGGTCGAAAATATTGATGGCCAACGATAGTCAACACCATGTGCAATAATATCTCCAAGTTTCATAATAATCACGTAATATTTAATAGTAGTATGTATATTAATTTTGATTTGGTCATTTTGATATCATCCATACAAAAAATGCACATAACAGGTCTCTTATACTAACTACATACTAGTATTACGAGTACAACATACTTACATATTGTTTTACGTAGAGCGAATTGGAGTCAACCATTTTCAAAAGGGTAAAGATTGGTGGGGGAGGAGGGAGGAGGGAAGTGGGTGGGGGGGAGGTATGGTGGTCACTGACTCTACTTTCTATAATTATTCAGGCAATTTATTTTCATTATTTTTTACGCAAGCTTGCAATTTGCAATATCGGCCTAACATGAATGGTTAAGCATCTCCAAGAGTAGGACAGTTCATCTCCTATTGGCATGGGACACTACAAAACCTTTGGATTGCGGGCGTAGCCCTCTATTTTCCGGTTTCATTTCGTTTTTCTTTGGCGGGGCGGGACGCTCCTGCGTCCCTAGGTTATTCGAACTACTACTTAGGCCTTTGTTTTAACAAAGTTGTCGTTGATGGTTTAAAAAGGGCCAATGCCCCCCGCTCAATATATTATATTGTCTCTTTGCTTGAAGAAAGTTTCGTGATTCCACGGAAAAAAAATTAAATTTAAGAATTTCTTATTGTAAAGTACATTGAAATGTAGTATATTAAAAAAAAAAACGTTTCCAAAATATCACTATAGCGTTTGCCAACAATTTAAGAATTGGACATTGACCCTTTTACGTCTGAGATGCTGATTTTTATATATACATATATAATATTTATATTACATAAAATCAAAACTTATTTTTCAGTGTTGATACAAGAAACTCAAATTTTGCAAAAGGAACACACTGGGTAGAAGAGAATTTAAGCAATCGTGCAAGTTTTGACATTGATGAGTCATTAAAAAGCTCGGCAGTTCTGAAAATAAAGGCAACGAAAAGTGTGGATAGCGGTGTCTACAGATGTCGAGTCGATTTCCAAAAGAGCCCCACTAGAAATTCCAGGATTCAATTGAAAATCATTGGTAAGTGAACCAGTATATCCATCTTATGCCAAATTGTATTATTATTATTAATACTATTATCACTAGAACGGATTTTTAGGTAAATGCCTTTTTTAGGCTAAGTTGTACTTAACTGTTGGTTGCCGCCTATTTGTCTATTTTTGGTATTTCTTCTCACAACAAACCTCATCACCCTCATCGTGGCGCAACAGCCCGACGTCGGGCTTTGGCCACCTGGATCGTTGTCCTCCAATTAATTCGGTCACGCTACCGCGTCCTTCAATTTTGGAAGCCCAGTAGTTGCTCGGCGTCCGCATATATGTATGCACTGAACTCTCTCAACGAGCTCTCGGTCTTCCTCGCTGTCTCGCTCCGTCGACTCTTCGTCCGTTTATTACTTGTGGGCAGGGCATGTACAACGAATGAACGTTGTTCGCATGCTGTATTTTGCTAGGCTGCGACTGGGCGATTTGCGACTGCGATTTGAGATTGCGATTTGCGTACGTCGCACTACTTGTGTGTATTTTATATGGAGGTGTTTTGCTAGAACGCGATCTGCGATTGCGATTGCGATACTGCATTGGACGAATGAAAGCTATGAGCGACTGCGATTGGGATTCGTGCCTGGGCAATGTTGTATATTGACGCCATGGTGATTATGACTTTGTGGCTGTGAGATGTTGTGTATTTGCACGAGGATGATTGAACACGGACGACAAAGATGTTGAATCTTCTGGTGGTGCTATGGGATTTTTTTTTTTTCGCAATGCCTTTGCGATTTGTGTGAATGTGAAATGAAGGGTTTTTGTATGAAGATAGTTCTAGTATGTTGCGCAGGTTGTATGTATATTGTATGCAATCAAGGATTTTTATATGTACGTGAGGAGAATGTATGGAAAGAGACGAATGTACGGTAGATGTAGAGTCCTTCGGTGGCAGCAAGGACATTCGAAAAAGGATATTTTTGGCAGTGAAGCGAAATATGGGGAATATGTGTGTCAAAAGAATCGGGGTGAAAAGGCGAATGTCCAGAGTAGTGTAGTAGCATTTCGAGTCCTTCGGTGGCGAAAAGGACATTCACGAAAGTCAATTGAAAAATAGGCAATATGGGTGTCACATGAACCGGAGTGAAGAGGTGAATGTCCAGGTGTACGGTAGATGGCATTTCAGATTCTTCGGTGGCGACAAGGACGTTCGAAAAAGGATATTTTTGGCAGGGAAGCGAAAAATGTGCAACATGGGTGTCATATGGATCGGGGTGAAAAGACGAATGTCCAGGAGTAGTGTTGATGGCATTTCGAGTCTTTCGGTGTGAAAAGGACATTCATGGAAGTCAAGTGAAAAAGAGGCAATATGGGTGTCGTATGAACCGGAGTGAAGAAGCGAATGTTCGGGGCACTATAAATGGCACTTAGAGTCCTTCGGTGGCGACAAGGACATTCGAAAAAGGACTGTTTTGCTAGTGAAGCGAAATATGGGAAATATGGGTGTCATATGAATTGGGTGAAAAAGCGAATGTCCAGGAGTAGTGTGGTGGCATTTCCAGTCCTTCGGTGGCGAAAAGGACATTCATGAAAGTCAATTGAAAAATAGGCAATATGGGTGTCATATGAACCGAAGTGAAGAGACAAATGTCCAAGAGTACTGTAGATGGCATTTCGGATTCTTCGGTGGCGACAAGGACATTCGAAAAAGGATATTTTTGCTAGTGAAGCGAAATATGGGCGATATGGGTGTCGTGTATGCTATCGACCTAGCCGTCGCCCAGTCAGTCAGTTCGTGAACGTTGACTCACTCTCACACACCCAACCCAACCAACGTGTACTATCATACAAAGATTGAAATAAAGGAATATAATATTAATATAACTCGCGTATATATTAAACTGGCGACGGGGATGGGATAACAATACGAGTATAATTAAGTGCGCGAGTTAAATTCTAAACATTATACTAAATCCATATGTACAGTTGGATTGAACAGTGAACGCGATCCGTTATCGTTCGAACAGTTGCTGGTTAACCGGTGCAGTGTGCATGGAAAACAAGAAGGAACTCGATACAGCTCCCAGTGGAAGTGCCGCGACTCTTATAAAAACAGACATAGACAGAGTTGAGAGCCTACAAGTAGTAATGGCGGGAGTGGGTAATCTGGAGCCGTTTGATTTGGACCATCCAAAATGGACAACCTATTGGGAGCGGTTCAATATATTTCTGTTGGTGAATAATATCAACGAAGAAGATCGTAAGAAAGCAGCTTTTCTTACGCTGGTCGGCGCGCCGCTATATGATCTTTTGGTATCATTAGTATCACCAAAGCTAGTCAGTGGTTTAACGTTGGCGGAAATTGCTGCTTTCTACCATTTTCACAAACGTGATCAACACTCGGACGAGTCCGAGACACCCCAGTGAGTCGCATAACAATGATCAGCCACACAGTGAATTTATCCATGGCATCAAAGCAGGCCACTCTCGTACACAACAGCGTAACAGCTCAGGCAATCACGGCCCATGTGCTGGATGCGGAGGTCAACATCTTCGGTCGCAGTGTCCACATCGAGAAACGATTTGTCATTTGTGCGGCCTGAAAGGCCATCTGCAGCGCGTCTGCCGCAGCGCTAGCGTATCGTCTACAGCTGGACCGAATTCTACATCAGCACGTCATGGTTCGCAACAACGCAAATCATCTCGAGGAGAATCTGTTGTCAACCAAATTGTACCACTGGTTAGCAAAAAGAAGTCAATCTCCGTTATTATCAATGGCCGGACGTGCTCATTCGAAGTAGATTCTGGGTCGCCTGTTACCATCATGAAGCAGGCCACGTTTAAGAATATCTGGCCCATAGATAGTCCAGAGCTCTGCAAGTGCGAATTGGATCTAAACGACTATCAACGCAATCCGATCCCAGTGAAGGGGGTTATCGATGTGTCAATCAACTACAACAGCCGTAAAATTGACAACCTGCCACTAATTATTCTATCAGGAGGTGGATCAAATTTAGTTGGATGCAACTGATTCGACGCGCTGGGCATAAGCATCGAAGGCGTGCACGTCGTCAACAGCGGAGCCAGCATCAAATCAATCGTGGATAAGTTTAAGCATTTATTTTCATCCGAACTTGGTCGTTACACAGGACCACCAGTGTCACTACACATCGACACAGCGATGTCGCCAGTGAGGCTACCTCCACGGCGGATTCCTTTCGCTATGAAGAGTCTATACGAGGAAGAAATCGATCGTCTATGCAGCCAAGGTATTTTAGAGCCCGTAGAATACTCAGAATGGGCAACTCCTACGGTACCAGTCGTTAAGAAGGATGGCTCTAACCACATATGCGGGGACTACAAATCGACATTAAATCGGGCAATTAAACCCCACTGCCACCAAATTCCAGCAGTCAATACTCTATTGGCGTCCATTGAAAGTGGATCAGTTTTTGCCAAGATCGATTTGGCACAAGCTTATCAGCAGCTGGTGGTCGATGAAAGATCAGCAATGCTTCAAACAATTTTAACGCACAAGGGTGCATTTAAGGTAACCAGACTTCAATTCGGAATCTCCTCAGCACCGGGAATATTTCAAAGCTGCATCGAAAAAATTCTTCAAAATGTTCCAGGGGTGTTGCTATATTTTGACGACATCGTCCTTATGGGCAAGTCAGAAGAAGAACTGGCAGAAAGGCTAAACGAGGTATTGACCCGTTTCGACAAGGCTGGACTGCGACTGCGTAAGGATAAGTGTCAATTTGGCGTCCGTGGAGTTTTTGGGGTTTAAAATCGACGCCCTTGGGATACGGCCATCAGCTGACAAGGTCAAGGCAATTCACAACGCACCAGCTCCAAAGGACAAAAAACAATTACAGGCTTTTTTGGGCCTCATAAACTTCTATCATGCATTTTTGCCACACAAAGCAACGATAGCGGAACCATTACACCGTCTATTGGATAAAAACGCACACTGGTCATGGAAGCAACACCACGAAAAGGCTTTTGTTGCACTTAAGAAGCTCATTGCATCAGACGACGTGCTAGTTCACTTCAATGGGAAGCTGCCATTAATACTGACGTGCGATGCATCACCCTATGGTCTCGGAGCAGTCTTAAGCCATAAGTTAGCAGATGGGTCGGAAAAACCCATTGCATTCTACTCACGAATACTCTCCAAAGCCGAACGGAACTACGCACAAATCGACAGAGAAGCAGTGGCCCTGGTTTCGGGAGTGAAAAAATTTCACAACTATTTGTATGGGCGTTCGTTCACGCTAGTTACGGATCATCGGCCACTACTGGGGATTTTCACTACGACGAAATCAATGCCCAACGTAATTTCGAATCAAATGCTACGCCGCGCAATTTTTCTCAACTCTTACAACTTCAATTTAATACATCGCACAGGCACCAAAATCAGCAATGCAGATTTTCTGAGCCGCTGTCCAATACCTTCCGAGGTCGAATCAACGGCGACGGAAGATGTCCTGATGATCGAATTAGCAGCTACGCCAGTTGTGTCCGCACAGCTGTTATCGTCCCAAACGTCGAAGGATCCACAACCCACCAGAGTTTTGAACTGGGTGTTAAGGGGGTGGCCCAGCACCAAAATCGACCGTACAAGTATATTGTATCCATACTATTCCCATCGCGATGAACTTTCTGCTAATAGAGGAGTCCTAGTTTGGGGAAATCGTGCTGTCGTTCCTCCCCCTGCTCGAGAAACAATTCTAAATGCCCTTCATGCGCGCAGCTATGTATGGTGGCCTAATATCGATGCCGATATCGAACTCCTGGTGAAGAGATGCAGACCTTGCCAACAGAACCGAAATGAGCAGCCTCAAACTCCAACGCATCACTGGGAATCTGCTAAGCGCCCGTGGTCCCGTCTGCACGTCGATTTCGCAAGACCATTCCAAGGAAAAACTTTCCTTTTGGTTGTTGACTCGTATTCAGAGTGGCTCGAGGTCGCCCTGGTCAATTCCACATCATCAGCTGCCGCCATTAGTTCCTTCGTCAACTTTTTGCCACTCAATTGCGGCCCGATCAACTGGTATCGGATAATGGGACAGCGTTTATTTCAGAAGAATTCAAAGTCTTTATGGAAAACAATCTAATTCGGCACATTCGCTCTGCTCCGTTTCACCCGGCGACCAACGGCCAAGCAGAGCGTATGGTACAAAGCACCAAGCTTTATCTGAAGAAATTGGGCAACAACACAAATATCGATCTGAGTCTGGCCAGATATTTATTTAATCAGCATATTACTCCGCATGCGACTACAAATCGTTCGCCTGCAGAGTTGTTATTCAATCGCGAGCTTCGGACCTATTTCGACAAGATACAGCCCCATGAGATAACCTTTGGGAAGGTTTGCTACCCTATCAGCGCAAAACGTTTCATCACAGGTAGTCCAGTGTGGGTTCGGAATCATGCTGCTGGGCCAAAATGGATTGAGGGTCTGGTGTCGGACTAAACTGGCCCCATTTCCTACAGTGTCCGTTTAAACGACTCCCGAGTAATTAAACGACATCAGGACCAAATACGTAGCCGTGTACAGTCATTACCAACCAGGGGCGAAGCTCCTCTCGACATCGAATCCGAGTCTAGCGTGACACCGTCGTCTCTCGAATCAGAGCCCAATATGTGTGGACAAAATTCAGCGCCAGCGCCCGTCGACCCAACTGTCGCTGTCGCTTCAGCGTCACCGCCGGCTATACCTCCAACGACGCCCCGCAGATCTGGTTGCAACAGACAGGCCACACAATTCTATAACGTATCTGGGTGTTAAGGAGTGTCGTGTATGCTATCGACCTAGCCGTCGCCCAGTCAGTCAGTTCGTGGACGTCGACTCACTCTCACGCACCCAACCCAACCAACGAGTACTATCACACAAAGATTGAAATAAAGGTATATAATATTAATATAACTCGCGTATATATTAAAATGGGTGTCATATGAATCGGGGTGAAAAGGCGAATGTGTAGGAGTGGTGTAGATGGCATTTCGAGTCCTTCGGTGGTGAAAAGGACATTCATGAAAGTCAAGTGAAAAATTGGCAATATGGGTGTTATATGAACCGGAGTGAAGAAGCGAATGTCCGGGGCACTATAAATGGCACTTAGAGTCCTTCGGTGGCGACAAGGACATTCGAAAAAGGATATTTTTTGCTAGTGAAGCGAAATATGGGCAATATGGGTGTCATATGAATCGGGGCGAAAAGGCGAATGTGCAGGAGTATTGTAGATGGCATTTCGAGTCCTTCGGTGGTGAAAAGAACATTCATGGGAGTCAAGTGAAAAATTTGGCAATATGGGTGTCACATGAACCGGAGCGACCGGTAGCGCAGTGTGTTGAGGCATCAGTCTCATGTTTGACTATCGGCGATTCGGGTTCGAGTCCCGTCCACGACGACGTTCGTGGCTATGGATGTGCAGGAGGTGCATGCTGGCAACTGAATTCTAAGAAACCAGTTTATGCCGAGAATCGTCAACTGGGCCAAATGGAACAGTTGACGCGCTATGCCCCACAAGGGGTTAGAGCAATAGAGAGAGAGAGAGAGATGAACCGGAGTGAAGAATCGAATGTCCGGGGCACTATAAATGGCACTTAGAGTCCTTCGGTGGCGACAAGGACATTTGAAAAAGGATAGTTCTGCTAGTGAAGCGAAATATGGGCAATATGGGTGTCATATGAATCGGGGTGAAAAGGTGAATGTCCAGGAGTAGTGTAAAAACTTGAAATCTCCCTAACTTGAAATCTCCCTATGTTGAAATCTCCCTAAGTTGAAGTCTCCCTAACTTGAAATCTCCCTAACATGAAATCTATCTAACATGAAATCTCTCTAACTTGAAATCAACCTAACTTGAAATCTCCCTAACATGAAATCCCTCTAACTTGAAAGCTCCCTAATTTGAATGCTCTCTAACTTGAAATCCATCTCACTTGAAATCTTCCTAACTTGTTGTTGTTGAAGTCTCCCGAACTTGAAAGCTCCCCAACTTGAGATATCTCTAACTTGAAATCTCCCTAACTTGAAATCTCCCTAACATAAAATCTGTCTAACTTGAAAGCTCCCTAGCTTGAAAGCTCTCTAACTTGAAATCCCTCTAACTTGAAATCTCTCTGACTTAAAATCTCCCTAAGTTGAAATCTCCCTAAGTTGAAGTCTTCCTAATTTGAAAGCTCTCTAACTTGTCCCCCTAACAATTTGGGGGGAATTTGGACAAAGGCAACATCGAGTCGGAGTTGTTTCGTTTGCTGAAATAATGACTCTTCTTCTTCTAATTTACTCATATTTTCTCTATAAGCTCTCTTGACTCAACGTAACATAATTGGACTTTCAGCTCTTGTTTTAACGTAACGATACTGACTTTTACCCTGGATTAACTTTTAATATTATTGACTTTTAATTTTTTTAAATAACTTTAATCTATACTTTTTAGTTTACTCTCATCATAGCTTTAATTAAAAATGTTAACGTATTTCTCTTTTGACTTTTAATTTATTAATTTTATATGTATTTGTGTCTTAATGTGTCGCTTTGTTTTAAAATCCAAACAACTATTGAAAAATTTTAGTCGTGTTGCTGAAGATGGGCGGAAGGCTGCCTGAAATGCATCCGAATAAACCTTTTTTTTGCAAATTCAAAATTCGGTGTTTTAACTAGTTTTTCCGACATAAAAATAATTGTCCCCCTAAGTTGAAGTCTCCCTAACTTAAAATCTCCCTAACTTAAAATCTCCCTAACTTGAAATCTCCCTAACTTAAAATCCCCTAAAATGAAATCTCTCTAAGTTGAAATCTCCCTAACTTGAAAGCTCTCTAACTTGAGATCCCTCTAACTTGAAATCTCCCTAACTTGCAGTCTCCCTAAGTTGAAGTCTTCCTAAGTTGAATTCTCTCTAACTTGAAATCTCCCTAACTTGAAATCTTCCCAACTTGAAATCTATCTAACATGAAATCTCTCTAACCTGAATTCCCTCTAATTTGAAACTACGACTTAAGCTGTGTTTTGCTAGGCTGCGACTGTGCGATTTGCGACAGTGATTTGAGATTGCGATTTGCGTACGTCGCACTACTTGTGTGTATTTTATATGGAGGTGTTTTGCTAGAACTGTTAGATGTTGTGTATTTGCACGAGGATGATTGAACACGGCCGCCAAAGGTGTTGAAAATCTTTTTTTAGCAAAGTATCTTCTGGTGGTGCTTTAGGAGAATATCTTTTTTTTCGCAAAGCCTTTGCGATTTGTGTGAATGTGAAATGAAGGGTTTTTGTATGAAAATAGTTCTAGTATGTTGCACAGGTTGTGGGTATGCAATCACGGATTTTTATATGAACGTGGGGAGAATGTATGGAAAGAGACGAATGTACGGTAGATGTAGAGTCCTTCGGTGGCAGCAAGAACATTCGAAAAAGGATATTTTTGGCAGTGAAGCGAAATATGGGGAATTTGTGTGTCATACGAACCGGAAATCGGGGTGAAAATGTCCAGGAGTGTTGTAGATGGCATTGCGAGTCCTTTGGTGGCGAAAAGGACATTCACGAAAGTCAGTTGAAAAATGGGCAATATGGGTGTCATATGAACCGGTGTGAAGAGGCGAATGTCCAGGAGTACTGTAGATGGCATTCCGGAATCTTTGGTGGCGATGAGGACATTCGAAAAAAGATTTTTTTTTTGCAGGTATGAAAAGCAGAATGTGCAGGAGTGGTGTAGATGGCATTTCGAGTCCTTCGGTGGCGAAAAGGACATTCATGGAAGTCAAGTGAAAAATTGGCAATATGGGTGTCATACGAACCGGAGTGAAGAAGCGAATGTCCGGGGCACTATAAATGGCACTTAGAGTCCTTCGGTGGCGACAAGGACATACGAAAAAGGATTGTTTTGCTAGTGAAGCGAAAAATGTGCAACATGGGTGTCATATGGATCGGGGTGAAAAGACGAATGTCCAGGAGTGGTGTAGATGGCATTTCGAGTCCTTCGGTGTGAAAGGGACATTCATGGAAGTCAAGTGAAAAAGAGGCAATATGGGCGTCGTATGAACCGGAGTGAAGAAGCGAATGTCCGGGGCACTATAAATGGCACTTAGAGTCCTTCGGTGGCGACAATATCCCTAACTTAAAATCTCCCTAACACGAAATCTCTCTTACTTGCCTTAAGTTGAAATCTCCCTAACTTGAAATCTCCCTAACTTAAAATCTCCCTAATGCCCGCTTCACATTATTCCAGTAACCAATCCAGTCCAGCGCTGGATTGCTACTGGAATAATGTGAACCGGCACTGGACAGCTATCCAATCCAGCAATCCAGTCCAGTAATCCAGTCCAGTGACTGGATTGTCGGTCTACTTTTTCATTCCAGCTCGCCTAGAAATCATTGTCACTATAGTTACCGAATCAACAACACACTCGGCGGACTACTGGACTGGAATCATGTAGACGATATGATCCAGTCCAGCACTGGACTGGATTACTGGACTGGAATAATGTGAACCGGGCATAAGTTGAAGTCTCCCTATCTTAAAAGCTCTCTAACTTGAGATCCCTCTAACTTGAAATGTCCCAAACTTGAAATCTCCCTAACTTGAAATTTTTCTAAGTTGAAGTTTCCCTAACTTGAAATCTCTCTAACTTGAATTCCCTCTAATTTGAAATTACGACTTAAGCTGTGTTTTGCTAGGCTGCGACTGTGCGATTTGCGACAGTGATTTGAGATTGCGATTTGCGTACGTCGCACTACTTGTGTGTATTTTATATGGAGGTGTTTTGCTAGAACTGTTAGATGTTGTGTATTTGCACGAGGATGATTGAACACGGCCGCCAAAGGTGTTGAAGATCTTTTTTTAGCAAAGTATCTTCTGGTGGTGCTTTAGGAGAATATCTTTTTTTTCGCAAAGCCTTTGCGATTTGTGTGAATGTGAAATGAAGGGTTTTTGTATGAAAATAGTTCTAGTATGTTGCACAGGTTGTGGGTATGCAATCACGGATTTTTATATGAACGTGGGGAGAATGTATGGAAAGAGACGAATGTACGGTAGATGTAGAGTCCTTCGATGGCAGCAAGAACATTCGAAAAAGGATATTTTTGGCAGTGAAGCGAAATATGGGGAATTTGTGTGTCATACGAACCGGAAATCGGGGTGAAAATGTCCAGGAGTGTTGTAGATGGCATTGCGAGTCCTTTGGTGGCGAAAAGGACATTCACGAAAGTCAGTTGAAAAATGGGCAATATGGGTGTCATATGAACCGGTGTGAAGAGGCGAATGTCCAGGAGTACTGTAGATGGCATTCCGGAATCTTTGGTGGCGATGAGGACATTCGAAAAAAGATTTTTTTTTTGCAGGTATGAAAAGCAGAATGTGCAGGAGTGGTGTAGATGGCATTTCGAGTCCTTCGGTGGCGAAAAGGACATTCATGGAAGTCAAGTGAAAAATTGGCAATATGGGTTTCATACGAACCGGAGTGAAGAAGCGAATGTCCGGGGCACTGTAAATGGCACTTAGAGTCCTTCGGTGGCGACAAGGACATTCGAAAAAGGATAGTTTTTCTAGTGAAGCGAAATATGGGCAATATGGGTGTCATATGAATCGGGTGAAAAGGCGAATGTCCAGGAGTAGTGTAGAAACCTGAAATTTCCCTAACTTGAAATCTCCCTAAGTTGAAATCTCCCTAAGTTGAAGTCTCCATAACTTGAAATCTCCCTAACATTAAATCTCTCTAGCATGAAATCTCTCTAACTTGAAATCAACCTAACTTGAAATCTCCCTAACATGAAATATCTCTAACTTGGAAGCTCCCTAACTTGAGAGCTCTCTAACTTGAAATCCCTCTCACTTGAAATTTCCCTAACTTGAAATCTAGCTAAGTTGAAGTCTCCCTAACTTGAAATCTCCCTAACTTGATATCTCCGTAACATAAAATCTCCCTAACTTGAAAGCTCCCTAACTTGAAATCCCTCTCACTTGAAATCTCCCTAACTTGAAATTTAACTAGGTTGAAGTCTGCCTAACTTAAAAACTCTCTAACTTGAGATCCCTCTTAAAATTTCGCTAAGTTAAAATCTCCCTAAGTTGAAGTCTCCCTAACTTGAAAGCTCTCTAACTTGTCTCCCTAAGTTGAAGTCTCCCTAACTTGAAATCTCCCTAAGTTAAATTCTCCCTACCTTAAAATCTTCCTAACCTAAAATCTCCCTAAGTTGAAATCTCCCTAACTTGAAAGTTCTCTAACTTGAAATCCCTCTAACTTGAAATCTCCCTAAGTTGAAGTTTCCCTAAGTTGAAATCTCTCTACCCTGAAAGCTCCCTAGTTTGAAGTCTCCCTAAGCTGAAATCGCTCTAACTTGAAATCTCCCTAACTTCAAGTCTCCCGAACTTGAAATCTCCCTTACTTGAAGTCTCCCTAAGTTGAAGTCTCCCTAAGTTGAAATCTTCCTAACTTGAAATATCCCTAACTTGAAATCTCCCTAACACGAAATCTCTCTTACTTACCCTAAGTTGAAATCTCCCTAACTTGAAATCTCCCTAACTTTAAATCTCCCTAACTTAAAATCTCCCTAACTTGAAATCTCTCTAACATTAAATCTCTCTAATAAGAAATCTCTTTAACTTGATATATCCCTAACTTGAAATCTCCCTAACATGAAAACTCTCTTACTTGAAATCTCCCTAACTTGAAAGCTCTCTAACTTGGAATCCCTCTAAACTGAAATCTCCCTAACTTGAAATCTTTCTAACTTGAAATCTCCCTAAGTTGAAGTCTCCCTAAGTTGAGATCTCCCTAACTTGAAATCTCCCTAGCTTGAAATCTTCCTAACTTGAAATCTCTCTAACATGAAATCTCTCTAACTTGAAATATCCCTAACTTGAAATCTCCCTAACACGAAATCTCTCTTACTTACCCTAAGTTGAAATCTCCCTAACTTGAAATCTCCCTAACTTTAAATCTCCCTAACTTAAAATCTCCCTAACTTGAAATCTCTCTAACATTAAATCTATCTAATATGAAATCTCTCTAACTTGAAATATCCCTAACTTGAAATCTCCCTAACATGAAAACTCTCTTACTTGAAATCTCCCTTACTTGAAAGCTCTCTAACTTGAAAATTCCCAAACTTGGAATCTCCCTAAGTTGAAATCTCCCTAAGTTGAAGTCTCCCTAACTTGAAATCTCTCTAACTTGAAATCCCCCCATCTTGAAATTACGACTTAAGCTGTGTTTTGCTAGGCTGCGACTAGGCGATTTACGACTATGATTTGAGATTGCGATTTGCGTACGTCGCACTACTTGTGTGTATTTTATATGGACGTGTTTTGCTAGAACGCGATCTGCGATTACGACTGCGATTGCAATCCTGCATTGGACGAACGAAAGCTATGAGCGACTGCGATTGCGGTTCGTGCCTGGGCAATGTTGTATATTGGCGTCATAGTGATTGTGACTGTGTGGCAGCCAAAGGTGTTGACAAAACTTTTTTTTTTGGAAAGTATCTTCTGGTGGTGTGTAGCAATTGAGACCGGAGGACGAGGGTTGGTATGGCCGTGCAGGCCTAAGGACACCAAGTGTCGAAGAACCACCCTCCGATGACCACCCATGACGTGCGCTGGCAGACCAGCTCAGCTGTCGGGAGTAGCGGGGTGGGTTGTTCACGGCAGTTATCGGCCTCTCCCATTGTCGTACAATAATATTTTCGCACGTCTGCCCGATCAACAAAATAAAACTAAATCCCGCAATGAACAAAAAAAATATAACAAAAAACGAGAAAATTTACGCACCAAACTCCCTAAAATTCCAAAACAACAAAGTCCCGTGCAGGGACGAGGGGCTGCATCAGCCAATCTACAAAAGGTGGCACCAAGGCCAACAGAATATATTCAAGGGGGAAGACCGTCCAATTAGGACAGTTCCCTTTCCCCTCCAGGTTGCACGAGCCTGAAGTGGTGTTCGGCTCTTAATGTGGGCACCATGATGGTACGGGCCCGGCGCATCATTACCCTCCCTACCGTGGGTTTCGGGCGCCATTTAAATTTGAAACCCCCTAATGAACATTCTCTAGCGAGAGAGAGTGGAGGAGGGAAAAATGTCGGAATTTAGCTCCTCATTATAAATTGTTGCGAACCACTGTAAAGTCAAATGTCGTGCAACATTCGCTTTGCATACGCAAAAGGTATGTTGCATTTCATTTGACTGAACTGACCTATGCCAATCTTTAACTGTCGTCGACAACGCACAGCTGACCGGTTGCATAGCATAGCTGCTGTACTGCATAGACAAACGGTGATGCACTGTGCAAAATCTATGTTGATGCAGTTGCTATGTTATGCAGCCGGCACGGCACGTAGATGTGTGTTATTGGCGACAAGGCTGACGACAACGACGAGTGTGCGGCGCATCTCGATCGTTGACCCAGAGGATGGGATTTTTTGGACGATAGATGGGATCGTGTTGGAGGTCCGTAAATTGCGGAGGACGGTTTTTTTATACCCTAGACTTATTTTTTTTTCAGCCGTGGATCGGGGATTTTTTTTTTGGGTTTTTTGATTTGGTCCGGAGCGGACGTTTTTGTTGAACGGGAAAGGAAAAGGATTTTTTTTTTGGAGATGGATTTTGGATTCCCGCGGTAGACGGGCAGATTGTTTGAAGGAAAAATTTTGTTGAAGGAGATTTTTTATGTATTGATTTGGATTGCCGAGGAGTTTTTCTTTCGTTTGTTCTTATAATTGAATTAAGAAGAGGTGTTCGATTTATTTTCGTTGAAAATCTATGGTGTGGTGTGGACCAAATTAACTGTGTGGTGAAGGGAATGAAAAACCAGGCCGAAGCTTCGCTTCGGCCCGGAGTCCGAAGCGTATATACCCTAGACTTCTACAGACCTAGTGGAGATACCAAAAGTACCAATTGGCAACGACCATATGCATTAAGAATGGGTCTCTTATATGGCCAGTTCATAGGAGAGGTTGGCACTCATTCATTAGGATCTTGACCATTCTCAAAATCAATTAACTAACTAACCCATTCTACAATATTTGTCGAATTTTTCAAGTCGCTAGCTTCATTCTATCGGAAGGTATTGCTTATTTGAAGTTTCACTTGTAGAGTAGGTAAGGGTTCCTTAGGTCGGATCTTGCTCATCATTGCCACAAACCAATTAGATCACCCTACAACCATTTAAACAAAATTTCAAGTCTCTAACTTCACTCTATAGAAAGCTATCGCTTATTTAAAGTTTCGTTTGTAGGGGAAGTAGGGGTTTCGTTGGTCGGATATTACCCAGCTTTAATGCCAACTAACTCAATCTCACTTCGAACATTTGACCAAAATTTCAAGTCACTGGCTTCATTCTATCAAAAGTTATCGCTTATTTGAAGTTTCATATGTAGGGGAGGAGGGGGTTTCTTGGGTTGGATCTTGCCCATATTCAACACCAACTACGTAGGTCTTACTAGCAACATTCCACCAAATTTTTAGCTCGGTAGTATAATTCTATCAAAAGTTATCGCTTATTTGAAGTTTCATTTGTAGGGGAGGTAGGGGTTGCTTGAGTCGGATCTTACCCATTTTCACTACCAACCAAGTAAATCCTACTAACAACATTTTGTCAAACTTTCAACTCGCTAGTGTCATTCTATCGAAAGTTATCGTAATTAAAGGAATATTGAATTTTTTTAAATTTGTAGGGGAGGTAGGCGTTCCTTTGATCCGATTATGCCCAACTTACTAGAACTCAAGCATCTTCTCACCCCAGGGTTACATGCCAAAAATCAGGCGTCTACGTCAATTGGTTCAAGAGTTATAGACAAAAAACCCGAAAAGTAGGGTAGTACGGGGCTCTTTGTAAGAAAATTACCGTTAGTTTTCAACTGATCGATTTTATTTTCCCAGGAGTCTATAAGATTACCCTCACGAGTAATCTGCCAGAGCTAGAGCTTTTCATATTTATTTAGTCGGGAGTTACAGATACATTTAAGTATTTTACATATGTAGGGGAGGTAGGCGTTCTCTTGGCTTGATCATGCCCATTTTCAATACCATCCAACTAGATTACACTACCAACATTTGAACGAAATTTCAAGGCTCTAGCTTCATTCTATCGAAAGTTATCGTGCGAACGGACAGACAGACAGACAGACATGGCTTAATCGAATCAGGAGGTGACCCTGATCATTTATATATATACATTGCTATACCTCCGGAGCCTCCTTTAAGGTGTTACATATTTCCGTCGTGACAAAAACAATATACCCTATACTAAAAGTCTAGGGTATAAAAATACTGAATGCAACTAAAAGACTACGTGAGCAGGAAAATAAAATAATAATTAACAAGATAGAGGAAATATTAGAGTGACCCGTACGTTCGTTTAAATTGCGGATGTTTTATTTAAAGTGCGTATCGGCTGATGGACCGATGTATTTTGTTGTTATTGTGGACTGCTGCGAAAAAAAAAAAAAATGAAGTGCGAACATAGAACAAAACCATTTTCTTAGTGGTTCATGATAGCGCGGATTTCCTGTTCTTTTTCTTTCCTTTTTTTACGACAATTGATGGTTGTGAGCGGACTCACGAGATTTTTTAATTTGCTAAATTCGAGCTTCAAGAACATTGATCTTATCGTCTAATTATTGGGATACAGAAGGAGTGGCGCGGCGGACGATCGAGTGAAAAAACGCATAATATATTATTTTTCTGTTATTTCCATATTTATACCCTAGACTTTTAGTATAGAGTATATTGTTTTTGTCACGACGGAAATATGTAACACCTTAAAGGAGGCTCCGGAGGTATAGCAATGTATATATATAAATGATCAGCGTCACCTCCTGATTCGATTTAGCCATGTCTGTCTGTCTGTCTGTCTGTCTGTCTGTCTGTCTGTCTGTCTGTCTGTCCGTCTGTCCGTCTGTCCGTCTGTCTGTCCGTTCGCACGATAACTTTCGATAGAATCAAGCTAGAGCCTTGAAATTTTAATAAGATGTTGGAAGTATGATCTAGTTGGTTGGTATTGAAAATGGGCATGATCAGGCCAAGAGAACGCCTACCTCCCCTACATATGTACAATAGTAAAATGTATTTATAACTCCCGATTAAATAAACATGAAAAGCTCTAGCTTCGCCAGATCGCTCGTGAGGATAATCTTTTACTCTCCTGAAAAAATAAAATCGATCAGTTGAAAACTAACGGTAATTTTCTTACAAAGAGCCCCGTACTACCCTACTTTTCGGGTTTTTTGTCTATAACTCTTGAACCAATTGACGTAGACACCTGATTTTTGGCATGTAACCCTGGGGTAGGAAGTTGCTTGAGTTCTAGTAAGTTGGGCGTAATCAGATCAAAGGAACGCCTACCTCCCCTACAAAATTTCAAAAAATTAAATATTACTTTAATTACGATAACTTTCGATAGAATGACACTAGCAAATTGAAAATTTGGTGCAATGTTGTTAGTAAGATCTACTTGGTCGATATTGAAAATGAGCAAGATCTGACCCAAGCAACCTCTACCTCCCCTACAAATGCAACTTCAAATAAGCGATAACTTTTGACAGAATCAAGCCAGCGACTTGAAGTTTTGGTCAAATGTTTAAAGTGAGATTAAGTTAGTTGGTATTGAAGATGGGTTAGATCCGACCTAAGGAACCCCTACCTCCCCTTGAAATGAAACTTATAATAAGCGATAACTTATGACAAAATAATGCTAGCGGCTTAACATTTTGGTCAAATGTTTGTAATAGAATCCAGTTGGCTAATGTTGAAAATATGTTAAATCCGACCTGCGAAACCCCTACTTCCCCTACGAATGAAACTTCAAATAAGCGATAACTTTCGACAAAGTGAAGCTAGAGACTTGAAATTTTTTTAAATGTTTGTAGCATGATCTTATTTGTTGGTGACAATGATGAGCAAGATCCGATCCAAGAAACCCCTACCTCCCCTACAAGTGAAACTTCAAAGAGGCGATAACTTTCGATAGAGTGAAGCTAGAGACTTGAAATTTTGTTTAAATGTTTGTAGCATGATCTTATTTGTTGGTGGCAGTAATGAGCAAGATCCGACCCAAGGAACCCCCACCTCCCCTACAAGTGAAACTTTAAATAAGCAATAACTTTCGATAGAATGAAGCTAGAGACAAATACTTCTTGAATGGGTTAGTTCATTGATTTTGATAATGGTCAAGATCCTCCTGAATGATTGCCAACCTCCCCTTTAAACTGGCCATATAGGAAACTCACTTTTAATGCATATAGTCGTTACCAATTGGTACTTTTGGTATCACCACTAGGTCTGTACAAGTCTAGGGTATATACGCTTAGGACTCCGGGCCGAAGCGAAGCTTCGGCCTGGTTTTTTTTTGTTAATGCTATAGAACTTACTGTTTCCGAGCTACGTTGGACCCGGCCGAGCGATCGATCGTTCATCGTGGGACAATTGTAAGTCTTAACTCGTAATTTTTTTTACTTTTGGATTTATGTATTTATTGAATTTGTTTCCCTCTACTTTTTCCATTCAGTTTGAAGTAATTTCCTTAAGATTTGTTTTCTAATTCTTTATACTCTTTTTACTAATATTTTCATTTCCGTCGGATTAGTATTTTTTTACTATTCTTAAAATTTCTTTATTTATTATTTTGTTCTAAATTTTTTTTTCTACTCAATATACGGATTATAATGAATAACTAATTTTTTCCTCAAATTGGGTTCTTCCGTGTCCCGAAGGATGGGCACATCCCCTCCCTCCTCCTAATCATCATCATCATCGTGGCGCGACAGTCCGACGTCGGGCCTTGGCCGCCTGGATCATTGTCCTCCAATTATCTCGGTCACGTAACCGCGTCCTCCAATTTTGTTGGGAGCCCAGCAGCTGCGCGGCGTCCACACCTACTGAGCTCTCCCAACGAGATCTCGGTCGTCCTCGCAGTCTCGCTCCGTCGACTCGTTCTGCATTCATTACTCTCTTAGGCATGCGATCATCGTCCATTCTTTGTACATGCCCTGCCCATTGAAGTCGTTGTAGTTTGACGATTTTCGAGACTTGCAGCTCTTCGTACATTTCATACAACTCATGGTTGTACCGGATGCGCCATCCATCTCGATCGCAAACAGCCCCGAAAATTCGCCGTAGAACCTTACGTTCGAAAGTGTCTAGCATGTTTTCGGAGGCTTGAGTTAGGGTCCATGCTTCGCAGCCATAGCATAGCACTGGTCGTATAATGGTTTTGTACACGCGGAGCTTCGTGTTTCTGTGCACATGCTTCGATTTCATTATGGGGAGAACCGAGAAAAAAGTCGTATTAGCTAACTGTATCCGTCGCTTGATTTCGTCAGTTTCGTTGGCGTCCCTTGACAGGTTGCAACCCAGGTAGATGAAGTTGTTCACGAACTCGATGTTGAGGTCCCCCACGTTGATGCTCAGTTGTGCAGGTGTCCTTGTCACCGATTGCATCATTATTTTAGTTTTACCCTCGTTGATACGTAGTCCAACTTCTTTTGCAGCGGTATCGAGCGTATGCAGAAGCTCTTCTGCGTCAGCCAATCTTCGGGACATGATGTTGATGTCGTCGGCGTACGCTGCTAATCGTGTCGACTTGATGAGTAGCGTCTTGCTGTTGTCCATATTCATAGCCCGAATAACGTATTCCAGTGCTAGGTTGAAGAGCGTCGGTGCCAGTCCATGGCCCTGTTTCAAACCAGTGCGTGTTTCAAATAGATCAGTAAGTCTATTATGTATCCTGACTTGTGAGATGGAGTTGGTCATCGTCATCTTTGTCAGTCGCACTAATTTTGCCGGTATACCAAATTGCAGCATGATGTTGTACAGTACTCCACGATCGATTCTGTCGTATGCCTGCTTGAAGTCGACAAAGATTTGGTATACGTTTACGTTGTATTCCCAGCACCTCTGGAGTATCAGTTTGACTGAGAAGAGCTGATCGGTTGTGGAGCGACCAGGTCTGAAACCGCTTTGATATTCGCCAATGACTCGTTCTGCGTACGGTTTTATTCTATTTTCCAGAATTTTCGTCAAAATTTTATAGGACGTACAAACTAGTGAGATGCCCCTGTAATTCTCACACCGCAATTTATCTCCCTTTTTATGAATTGGACAGATGATGCTTCTGCGCCAATCGTCTGGGATCTCCTCGTTCTCCCATACTCGCAGGAGTAATTGATGTATGGCATCAACTAGACTCGTTCCACCGAATCTTAGCAGTTCAGCTGGGATCTCGTCAGCGCCCGGCGCTTTATTTCGTTTTAGTGACCGCAACGCGAGATCAACTTCCTCTACTGTCGGGGGTTGAATGGGTGGGCCTAGATCAACAAAATCATCGAGAGCTTCCTGTGTGGGGATGTTAGATGGTCGGTTTAGAAGCTCTTCAAAATAAGAGGCCCATCGTTTGTTAATACCATCGGTGTCGCTGATGATGTTTCCATCCTTGTCCTTACAAAGGCTGGTCCTGGGTTGGTAGCCGTTCTTAATTGTATTTACTAGTTTGTACGCTTGTCTGGTGTTCCTATTAGCTAAGTTTTCGTTTATGTTCAGCAACTGCTCGTCAAAGTATTTACGTTTCTTACGTCTAATTATTCTATTCGATATTCGCCGTAGCTCGTCATATTTTTCTCTTCTGGCTCTGGTTCCTCGTTGAATCCATTGTCTGTAGGCCTCGTTTTTCGCGTCAAGTGAATTTTTGCATTCTTCGTCGAACCAGTCATTTCGCGCTCGCCGGGCTTTATATCCCACGACCTTCTCTGCGACATCCTTGATGGTACCCTTGAGTTCTTCCCAGAACCCATGGACGCCTGTGTTGCTGATGTTGTGTAGCATAGGTGATAGTTCTTCGTCAAGGGCGGTAGTATACGCCACCGCTGTAGCATCACTCAAGAGCTTATCAACCGCAAAGATTTTGGGAGGGCTGATTCTTGACTGGTGCACTGAGGAAATTCTACATCTGTAGGTCGTCTTCACCAAGTGATGATCTGAGTCGCAGTTTGCTCCTCGATAGGAGCGGACATCCATGACACTAGACGCCCATCTCCTGCAAATGAGGACGTGGTCAATTTGGTTGACGGTATGTGCGTCTGGAGACTTCCAGGTCTGCTTGTGAATGCGTCGATGCGGGAAACACGTAGAGCTTACGACTAGATTCCTGCTGCAGGCGAAGTCGATAAGTCGCTGGCCGTTATCGTTACATTCTTCATGGAGGCTGTGGCCTCCAGTGGTCCCCCGATGCCAACTTTCATTCCCGACTTTCGCGTTAAAGTCTCCCAGCAGCAATTTGACGTCGTTTGTTGGAAGTGAGTCGAAGAGAGTTTCAAGGCGGGCGTAGAACTCGTCTTTTACTGCGTCTTCTTTAACTCCAGTGGGGGCATGCACATTGATGAGCCAGAGATTGAAGAATCGAGTCTTGATGCGAATCGCACACAGCCGTTCATTTATGGGTTTGAAGTCAGTAATATGCGGTTTGAGGTGATTGTCCACTATAAATGCTACTCCAAACTCCTTGCGGCCCGATGGTTTGCCACTTGTAAAAATTGTGTGCGATTTCTTGTCATTAATCTCGCTGCCAAGCCAATTTGTTTCCTGGACTGCAGTAATGCTCAGTTTGTACTTTTCGACCTGTTGAAGGAGGGCCTTTTCGGCCCCCGGTTTGTTCAGGGAGCGTACATTCCAGGATCCGAAAGAATAATCCTTTATTCGTTTGCGTGGTCGTCGTTGTTGATCCGTCCAATCCGAGGCTTTTGTTCCAGGTTTCTTGACATGGAGTGGTTTTTACAAGGACGAGTTGTCAGCACGTCGCTTAACCCCATTCAGGGGATGGCCTCGGAGATAGCTGCTTCAGATGGTTTAATAAACGTGCTGGAGCCCACACAACTATGTAGCAGGTCCAACTGCGCAAGTCATTCCATCCTACTAGACCTGAGACGCTTAGGTGTTCGTCAGCCATTCAGGCTACAGCTATCTGCCTTTTCCAAACTGTCTTATCGCTAAGACATTGGCCGTCAGCGAATTGATACATTGCCGTTACCAGGGGGCGCCCACGCGGAGGACTATGGGAAAGGTCTTTGCCCACCTCCCTCCTCCTAATACTTCCCTCATTTGTTTTTTAATGTTCTAGGTGGCTCATCTAGGACCAGGGTGCTTTGGCTCAACTCCCACGACCTCCGCTGGTCTAGCCGGGACCGGTGCCACCGAGCCAATAGCATCCTGGTTAAAAATATTCTTGTTGCAGTGACGGCGGCTCGACAAAAGCCGTGGTTCGCAACAAATGGCGCCCAAATTTTATGGCTTTTTATTTCCGATGGCTTTGTCATCGTTTGACTTTGATTTTGTTGGTCAGCTTCGAAAGGAAGCTAGTGGTCCGCAGATGCCAGCCACGCGTCGAGAGGCCGTCATTGCAACAATGGCGTCCAACTTTGTCCTTAACAGGAGTTGAAGCTCGTCGTAGGGTGGCTTCGACTATCGAGACTGCTCCTATTATCTCAGGATGGGTTTAGGCCCGAAGTTGGCAAAAACGAATTAGGAAGCAACTCGATAGTTGACCATCTGCGTTCGTGGTGGCTGCAATCTCTTCATAATCTTTATCCGAAAAACTCCGTTGGATGTGTTCTTTCGAATACATTTGTCGAATAAGCTTAATAGAGAGATTGCAACGCTACGACGCGACGAGAATTCATCTTCTTTCTCCCTTTGTCCCTCGCTCAAATTTCAACCCATCCACCCTCATCCTTATGGTGTTTGTCTGGAGGTCACGGAAGGACCCAATATTTAATGAAAATTTTTATTGCATTTTTTTTTCTCTTTTGCATTCTCCAATTCATAATTTCTACATTTTTTTTTATTTCTTTATTTTGGTTGGTTTTTTTTCTTTCACTTTCCACACTTGATTTTGCGGTTTTAATATCGTGTATTATTGTGTTCATTTTATTATTATTTTTCATTGGTGAATTACTAGGTTTTTTTTCGCTTTATCTATATAAAAAAAACACAATGGCGAATCCTGATGAAACCCTCAACCTGCATCTGGAAGATACCCCGTCCGTATCACTCCCTTTCACCAGCACGCTAAGACCGGCCTTTCAACGAGAGGTTGTTGGTGTCTCTAAATGGGGGTTTTCTTTCGACGCTGCCTCCAAAGAGTTCACGGCAGAGTCATTTCTATTTCGTGTGGGCTCTTTGGCTGCAAGCTATTCACTGCCAGATGAGGCTTTAGCGATGGATCTCCACTTTTTGTTGAGAGGCGTCGCTGCTGATTGGTACTGGCGTTTTCGAATGCAGAATCCATCTCTGAAGTGGGACCTTCTTAAAAAGGAATTCTTGGAACGTTTTGGTTGTTCCAGGTCGGACGTTGATATTCGACGTGCCATCGACGCTAGGACCCAACTTCCCGGTGAACCTATACGAGACTTCAGCGATGCAATAGAGGCTCTCAATTGCGAGCTGAGGGTTCCACTAAGTGACACCGACTTGCAGCGCATTGTGTTGCGAAACATTAATCGTCGCATGCGGGATCACTTGGCGAGACTCTGTTTTGATTCAGCTTGTCAATTGATTCGTCGTTGCGTCGCAATTGAAGAGACGTGGAACCTCTCCAAAGCAGAGTCGGCCAGGCAACCAATTCAGAACCGCCTCAGTATTCATGAAATTGATGCGGGGGAACATAGCTCCGGATTCGATGTCGAGGCTGTCGCGCGTCCAAGGCCAACACAGATAGTTGCGGACACGTCGGTGAACAATCAGTTCCGCATTTGCTGGAACTGCAAAGATATGGGGCATTCCTTCATGGATTGCCCAACGCCTGTCCAACACATTTTTTGTTTCGGCTGCGGTTTGGCGGGAACCGTAAAACCAAAATGCACCCGTTGTAATCAGTCGGGAAACGGGAGAGGGAATGTGCGACCTATGGGGAGCTCTCACATTCCCCCTCAGCTCGCCTGGAGACGACCGATGACAACGGATGCAGCAACCAATGTGGACCCGGAGCTGCGTTCCCACCAACATTGAAGAAATTGAAGAACCGGTTTGCTCGATCCTGGAGGTACTTTAAAGACAGGCGTTTCCTGAAGCAGGCATGTGCAGACTCCATTTTATCTTCCCCCGAGGATAATCGACCATTTTCCGGGATCAGTTTGCATGGGTGAAAGATCAAAGGGCTGCTCGACAGTGGCGCTAGCGTGAGTATCCTGGGTACGGGGGCCTTGGATCTGATTTCCGATCTCGGCTTGCATCTTCATACGATGCAAGCTGACGTTAGAACAGCTTCAGGTCATAAGGCCTCTGTCTTGGGATACGTGCGTGCATCGGTACGGTTTAAGGACACGACGAAGCCACTTAAATTTCTGGTTGTCCCAAGTCTCACAAATCCATTGTATTTGGGAATAGATTTCTGGGACTTGTTCAAAATTGTGCCGATGCAAGTGTCCGCAATCGAGCAGGACCACGCCGAAGCTTCAGGAGACTCTCTTCAATTATCTCCGAATGATCAGCAGCGCCTCGACTTCGTCATTCAACAGTTTCCTTCCGTTAATGAAAAAGGTCTGGGTCGAACTACATTCGTGACACACCACATCGACACCGGCGATTCAAAACCGATCAAACAAAGGCACTACGCAGTGTCACCCGTGGTGCAGAAACTGATGTATGATGAACTCGATCGCATGCTGTCTTTGGGGGTAATTGAGGAGAGCCATAGCGCTTGGAGCTCTCCAGTTACCCTGGTGAGAAAGCCTGGCAAAGTGCGTCTTTGTCTCGATGCTCGACGGTTAAATGAAGTAACCACTAAAGACGGGTATCTGTTGCCTTTAATAGAAGGATTGTTGGCTCGCTTGCAATCCACACGGTTTATCTCAAGTGTTGATTTGAAAGATGCCTTTTGGCAGATCCCCTTAGATAAGGAGTCTCGGGAAAAAACCGCGTTTACCGTTCCCGGTAGACCCTTATACCAATTCGCCGTTATGCCTTTTGGACTCTGCAATGCTCCGCAAACTATGTGCAGGCTCATGCATAAGGTCATTCCTCACGAGCTACAGGACAAAGTATTTGTCTACTTGGATGATTTACTTATCACCAGCACCACCTTTCAGGAACATTTGAAACTTCTTTCGAAAGTTGCAAATTTACTCAGGGAGGCCGGTTTAACCGTAAATGTGGGGAAAAGTAAATTCATCCAAAGAGAAATTAAATACCTTGGTTATGTGGTTAGTGATGGTGTCCTTATGACTGATCCTGACAAGGTTTCCGGCATAATCGCATATCCAGAGCCCAGAAGTGCAAAAGACGTAAGGCGGTTTATGGGCATGGCGGGATGGTATCGCCGTTTTATTCCGAACTTCAGTGCGGTTACCGCTCCTCTTACGGATCTGCTTAAAGGTAAGGGTTCTTTTAAATGGACTCCAGCGGCCAACAATTCCTTCAAAAAGGTGAAACAACTGTTGGTTTCCGCTCCCGTGCTAGTTAATCCTGATTTTACGAAGCACTTCTATATTCAGTGTGACGCGAGTAACACTGGAGTTGGAAGTGTTTTGTTTCGGAAGGATGATGATGGCGGTGAACATCCAATCGCATATATGTCCGTGAAACTTAATGCTGCGCAGCGCAACTATAGTGTTACTGAACTAGAATGCTCAGCTGCGGTGCAAAGTGTTAAAAAGTTTAGGGCATATATCGAAGGGCTGCCTTTCACCATCATCACGGATCACGCAAGTCTGAAATGGTTAATGAACCAACAAGACTTGTGTGGTAAACTAGCACGTTGGAGCCAGAAACTGCAGGCGTCCGATTTCACCGTCGAGCACCGAAAGGGGACCCAAAATGTGGTCCCAGACGCTCTTTCCAGAGCTCATGCGGGCAATCTCTGTTGCCTCCCCGAGCATTTGCATATGGACGAGATCATCCCTGACTCTGCTTTCCAAAATCCTGAATACAAAGAACTTGTTATTCGGGTACAAAGCAATCCTGACAAATTTGAGAATTTGAATGTCCGGGATGATCGCGTCTATATCGAGCAAGGTATACCCGGAGAGACAACAGACATTCCCCGAGCCAAGTTGTGGGTCCCTGAAGCCTGTCGGCCTAGCCTGATCAGTCGCGCTCATGATGACCCTCGAGGGTCTCATTGCGGTATTCGAAAAACTATAGAATTGCTACAGCGTTACTATTATTGGCCCAAACTTAGGTCAGAGGTAGCCGAGCATATTAATAAATGTGACATCTGCAAACAAATTAAACCTCCGAACTACCGCTTGAGACCTCCGATGGGAGCATCCCGAGAGACTGATTGGCCTATGCAAAGACTTTTTATAGACTTCATGGGACCCTATCCACGCTCCAAGAAGGGAAATACTCATATATTTGTAGTGCTCGACCATTATACAAAATTCGTATGGCTGAAGGCCATTCCTAGAGCTACTGCTGAGGTGGTCGTTAACTACCTAAAGAACGAAATATTTTTGACTTTTGGCGTACCGGAGATTATTCACTCGGACAATGGAAAGCAGTTTGTTTCTGGAGCATTCACTGGATTTCTTAAAGAGTTCGGGGTAAACCACGTGCGCACCCCCTTATACTCTCCACAATCGAATGCTTCAGAGCGAACTAACCAGTCAACGCTAGCCGCAATCCGAGCCTATATAGGATCCGATCATAGGAATTGGGATGTGCATCTGAGCGAATCATGTAGTGCGTTTCGTAATGTAGTCCATGATTCGACCGGATGTTCCCCTCATTTCCTCATGTTCGGATATCATCCTATCCAGCATGGCAAAGACTATACCCTCCTTCGAGAACTCAACGCATTTGTTGATGGAGAGGTATGTCTTCGGTCCAATGGCGACAGATTGCGGCTGACACATGACCAGGTGAAAGAAAAGCTGGCCGAAGCCTATTCCCGATCCGCTCGGGCGTATAATCTTCGCAGTCGGCCAAAAACATTCGTTCCCGGTCAGAAAGTTTTTGTGGTTAACCACACCCTCAGTAGTGCTGCGGACCGTTTCGCCGCTAAACTAGCCCCAAAGTTTATCGGCGCTATTGTCCGCAAAAGGATTGGTCAGTTGTCATACGAATTAGTAGACAAAGAAGGCAACTTAATCGGCGTATATCACGCTCATGATATTCGTGACTGATTACCTTCTTCGTGGAGTATTTCTCTTCTTGGCCCCTTAGGGTATGTAAGACTCATCTCCTGGGTCGGGTCGTCCCCACGATTGTTGCGAACCACTGTAAAGTCAAATGTCGTGCAACATTCGCTTTGCATACGCAAAAGGTATGTTGCATTTCATTTGACTGAACTGACCTATGCCAATCTTTAACTGTCGTCGACAACGCACAGCTGACCGGTTGCATAGCATAGCTGCTGTACTGCATAGACAAACGGTGATGCACTGTGCAAAATCTATGTTGATGCAGTTGCTATGTTATGCAGCCGGCACGGCACGTATGTAGATGTGTGTTGTTGGCGACAAGGCTGACGACAACGACGAGTGTGCGGCGCATCTCGATCGTTGACCCAGAGGATGGGATTTTTTGGACGATAGATGGGATCGTGTTGGAGGTCCGTAAATTGCGGAGGACGGTTTTTTTATACCCTAGACTTATTTTTTTTTCAGCCGTGGATCGGGGATTTTTTTTTGGGTTTTTTGATTTGGTCCGGAGCGGACATTTTTGTTGAACGGGAAAGGAAAAGGATTTTTTTTTTGGAGATGGATTTTGGATTCCCGCGGTAGACGGGCAGATTGTTTGAAGGAAAAATTTTGTTGAAGGAGATTTTTTATGTATTGATTTGGATTGCCGAGGAGTTTTTCTTTCGTTTGTTCTTATAATTGAATTAAGAAGAGGTGTTCGATTTATTTTCGTTGAAAATCTATCGTGTGGTGTGGACCAAATTAACTGTGTGGTGAAGTGAATGAAAAAAAATACTGAATGCAACTAAAAGACTACGTGAGCAGGAAAATAAAATAATAATTAACAAGATAGAGGAAATATTAGAGTGACCCGTACGTTCGTTTAAATTGCGGATATTTTATTTAAAGTGCGTATCGGCTGATGGACCGATGTATTTTGTTGTTATTGTGGACTGCTGCGAAAGAAAAAAAAATGAAGTACGAACATAGAACAAAACCATTTTCTTAGTGGTTCATGATAGCGCGGATTTCCTGTTCTTTTTCTTTCCTTTTTTTTACGACAATTGATGGTTGTGAGCGGACTCACGAGATTTTTTAATTTGCTAAATTCGAGCTTCAAGAACATTGATCTTATCGTCTAATTATTGGGATACAGAAGGAGTGGCGCGGCGGACGATCGAGTGAAAGAACGCATAATATATTTTTTTTCTGTTATTTCTATTTTTTTTTGTTAATGCTATAGAACATACTGTTTCCCGAGCTACGTTGGACCCGGCCGAGCGATCGATCGTTGATCGTGGGACAATTGTAAGTCTTAACTCGTAATTTTTTTTACTTTTGGATTTATGTATTTATTGCATTTGTTTCCCTCTACTTTTTCCATTCAGTTTGAAGTAATTTCCTTAAGATTTGTTTTCTAATTCTTTATACTCTTTTTACTAATATTTTCATTTCCGTCGGATTAGTATTTTTTTTACTATTCTTAAAATTTCTTTATTTATTATTTTGTTCTAAATTTTTTTTTCTACTCAATATACGGATTATAATGAATAACTAATTTTTTTCTCAAATTGGGTTCTTCCGTGTCCCGAAGGATGGGCACATCCCCTCCCTCCTCCTAATCCTTCCCTCATTTGTTTTTTAATGTTCTAGGTGGCTCATCTAGGACCAGGGTGCTTTGGCTCAACTCCCACGACCTCCGCTGGTCTAGCCGGGACCGGTGCCACCGAGCCAATAGCATCCTGGTTAAAAATATTCTTGTTGCAGTGACGGCGGCTCGACAAAAGCCGTGGTTCACAACAAAATTCAAGTGAAGAAGTCTCATTCTTTCGCCAAGTTAATGCTATATATGTATAACTACATATATATATATGTAAATATAATTTTTTTTTTGTTTTTGTATAGAAGCGGAAAGAAAATTCAGACAAAATATGTGTCTTTGTATTAGATTTTCAAGAAACTGGTATTATTGTAGAGATATTTGTTTAACATCCGGAATATAAACAACAGGTTCAACATAAATGTCACGATATTAATGAATCCATTATCGTTTGTGTGCAAATTTTGGTTCACATTAAACTTGTAAAAAAAAATGTAATTAAAATATATTTAATACTATTGTGTAGTTATGGGTGTTTCTGCCGCATTCACGAATTTCAGTGCATCGAATACGCAGACACCCTATCCTCAATGACGTTCTGTTTTCTTTTTATCACTCATTTATATACACAAAACAAAATTAAAAATTATATGTAATTACTAATCCCTAGAGTATCCAATATTATAATGGTTGCAATCCGTGTCCTCTTGTTGATATCTCTCTAAAATTTTCCTAACCCCTTGTGGGGCATAGCGCGTCAACTGTTCCATTTGACCCAGTAGACGTTTCGACGGCATAAACTGGTTTCGGAGAATGCAGTTGCCAGCATGCATCTCCTGCACATCCATGGCCACGAACGTCGTCGTGGACGGGATTCGAACCCGAAACGCCGGTAGTTAAACATGAGACTGATGCCTCAACACACTGCGCTACCGGTCGCCCATAATCCACAATCCTCGAAAAATGTGCATTTATGATCATACCAATCCGTTGCAAAATTAGGACATCTCCCTCCAAGTCTACCTATAAACTATTTCAGGATGAGTTTCCCCAGACAACTGTAACCCGCTGAAGTCGTTTTAAAGACATCCCTATTAAGAATTTAATAACCGAATTTCATAACGGCCTGACTCTCATTGACGCGGTTCAAATCTTCTTCTTACTAATTTTGCCTTAAAAATTACAATCCCTTACTGAACATAGGAGTAGCACTCCTTTACGTTTCTTGTGCACAACAAAATTGCAGGTACCTATAATCTAGCTTGCATTTTGTCTGAACCAAATACCAAATACACTTGCGAGCAAAAATACTGAATCAAACCGAAAGCACGTGTATTTGTATGTATATTTTTAAAACTACGTTATGTATCCCTGCAAATCGTAGGTCATTTGAAAGTTTGAGATCTTAGCTTTACAATGATACCATTTTTATCACCATTTAGTGTGTGTTTTATGAATGAACGCTACCTGGAGCTAAAAAGTCGGGAAATTGAACATTTTTGAATGGGTTATTACAAGGCAATGGGGGGGCAAAGACCTTTTCCATAGTCCTCCGCGTGGGCGCCCCCTGGTGACGGCAGTGTATCAATTCGCTGACGGCCGATGTCTTAGCGATAAGACAGTTTGGAAAAGGCAGATAGCTGTAGCCTGAATGGCTGACGAACACCTAAGCGTCTCAGGTCTAGTAGGATGGAATGACTTGCGTAGTTGGACCTGCTACATAGTTGTGTGGGCTCCAGCACGTTTATTAAACCATCTGAAGCAGCTATCTCCGAGGCCATCCCCTGAATGGGGTTAAGCGACGTGCTGACAACTCGTCCTTGCAAAAACCACTCCATGCCAAGAAACCTGGAACAAAAGCCTCGGATTGGACGGATCAATAACGACGACCATGCAAACGGCTAAAGGATTATTCTTTCGGATCCTGGAATGTACGCTCCCTGAACAAACCGGGGGCCGAAAAGGCCCTCCTTCAACAGGTCGAAAAGTACAAACTGAGCATAACTGCAGTCCAGGAAACAAATTGGCTTGGCAGCGAGATTAATGACAAGAAATCGCACACAATTTTTACAAGTGGCAAAACCATCGGGCCGCAAGGAGTTTGGAGTAGCATTTTATAGTGAATAATCACCTCAAACCGCATATTATTGACTTCAAACCCATAAAGGAACGGCTGTGTGCGATTCGCATCAAGACTCGATTCTTCAATCTATGGCCAATCAATGTGCCATGCCCCCACTGAAGTTAAAGAAGACGCAGTAAAAGACGAGTTCTACGCCCGCCTTGAAACTCTCTTCGACTCACTTCCAACAAACGACGTCAAATTGCTGCTGGGAGACTTTAACGCGAAAGTCGGAAATGAAAGTTGGCACCGGGGGACCACTGGAGGCCACAGCCTCCATGAAGAATGTAACGATAACGACCAGCGACTTATCGACTTCGCCTGCAGCAGGAATCTAGTCGTAAGCTCTACGTGGTTTCCCGCATCGGACGCATTCACAAGCAGACCTGGAAATCTCCAGACGCACATACCGTCAACCAAATTGACCACGTCCTCATTTGCAGGAGATGGGCGTCTAGTGTCATGGATGTCCGCTCCTATCGAGGAGCAAAACTGCGACTCAGATTCATCACTTGGTGAAGACGACCTACAGATGTAGAATTTCCTCAGTGCACCAATCAAGAATCAGCCCTCCCAAAATCTTTGCGGTTGATAAGCTTTTGAGTGATGCTACAGCGGTGGCGTATACTACCGCCCTTGAGGAAAAAACTATCACCTATGCTACACAACATCAGCAACACAGGCGTCCATGGGTTCTAGGAAGAACTCCAAGGGTACCATCAAGGATGTCGCAGAGAAGGTCGTGGGATATAAAGCCCGGCGAGCGCGAAATGACTGGTTCGACGAAGAATGCAAAAATTCACTTGACGCGAAAAACGAGGCCTACAGACAATGGATTCAACGAGGAACCAGAGCCAGAAGAGAAAAATATGACGAGCTACGGCGAATATCGAATAGAATAATTAGACGTAAGAAACGTAAATACTTTGACGAGCAGTTGCTGAACTTAAACGAAAACTTAGCTAATAGGAACACCAGATAAGCGTACAAACTAGTAAATACAATTAAGAACGGCTATCAACCCAGGACTAGCCTTTGTAAAGACAAGGATGGAAACATCATCAGCGACACCGATGGTATTAACAAACGATGGGCCTCTTATTTTGAAGAGCTTCTAAACCGACCATCTAACATCCCCACACAGGAAGCTCTCGACGATATTGTTGATCTAGGCCCACCCATTCAACCCCCGACAGTAGAGGAAGTTGATATCGCCTTGCGGTCACTAAAACGAAATAAAGCGCCGGGCGCTGACGAGATTCCAGCTGAACTGCTAAAATTCGGTGGAACGAGTCTAGTTGATGCCGTACATCAATTACTCCTGCGAATATGGGAGATCGAGGAGATCCCAGACGATTGGCTCAGAAGCATCATCTGTCCAATTCATAAAAAGGGAGATAAACTGCGGTGTGAGAATTACAGGGGCATCTCACTAGTTTGTACGTCCTATAAAATTTTGACGAAAATTCTGGAAAATAGAATAAAACCGTACGCAGAACGAGTCATTGGCGAATATCAAAGCGGTTTCAGACCTGGTCGCTCCACAACCGATCAGCTCTTCTCAGTCAAACTGATACTCCAGAGGTGCTGGGAATACAACGTAAACGTATACCAAATCTTTGTCGACTTCAAGCAGGCATACGACAGAATCGATCGTGGAGTACTGAACAACATCATGCTGCAATTTGGTATACCGGCCAAATTAGTGCGACTGACAAAGATGACGATGACCAACTCCGTCTCATAAGTCAGGATCCAGAATAGACTTACTGATCTATTTGAAACACGCACTGGTTTGAAACAGGGCGATGGACTGGCACCGACGCTCTTCAACCTAGCACTGGAATACATTATTCGGGCCATGAAT